>CM055109.1:34606495-35806495 GCA_029204225.1 Diphasiastrum complanatum | reverse complement strand
AATACACCAATATTAATGAACCTTTTTAATCTCTTGAAGTTTGTTAGTGGCTGAATTGATTTGGTTGCAGGTATGTTTTATTTATGGGCCCTAACGTTATTCGTGAATTTCGAACCAAAGTTAAGCATAAGACACTCACTCCTGTTTGGGATCCTCAAAAGGTATAATTCACTGGTAACATCAATGTTTTACCTCTAAGTAATACCATGTTTCAGGTACCAATCATTGGTCCTTGATACTTTTTTTAATTGATCAGGATTTGCCAACTTTAGTTTTGAAGCCATTTCCGCTTCAGCGGTTGGAGAAAGAGTATTTGATGGTGCGAGTACTTGACTTCGACTATACTTCCGCAGATGATTCACTCGGTAAGGCACAGCGTATACATCCCTTGTGAGTTGGACCACCCCAAAGACTTTACTATGATTAGCATATTCTTTTACTTTGTCAGACGCCGATATAAACTTGTGCATCTGAGACGACAGCAACAAAGATGATCTGAGATATAGAGACTGAAAGTGAAGTTTTCCAATCTTATTAAGTGCCTCGGTTGAATGGCACAAACATTCACTGAAGCACGTTACTCTTTAATACTTACATCGATAAATGTCAGGAGCGTATAGTACAATCTGAACATACCTTTTTACTTCTTTTTCGGCCGTCCACCGTTGGTGTGCTTTGAGCTTCTACGGCAATCAATTGCAAGTTTTTCCGGATAGACTTAATTAGATCTAAGGCTATTGCAAGCCAATCAGAATCTTATTAAAGGCGCGGAAGAATCAGGGCTTACAAAGCTATTTGAGGCACAAGCTATGTCATAATCATCTCTTGCTCAAAACTCGATGTCAGACATTTTTGAAATGAATGTGTTCTGTAAATGCTTTGAAAGATGACCCTGCACTCTTGAACTATGTATTAAAAGGCAGTCGCTATTCGTTGGTCTTTGCGAGGTACTCTAAGTCTCAGTCCTTATCTGGAAGGCCTATCAATTTGATCCTTCAGCATGAATTGCTCCCACCAAGTCAGCATAGCCTCACTCAATGCTTATCATGGCTGCAAACTGCAAACTCCCTTGAATTAGAGCCTCGTCCTTCAAGCCAGCAACCCTCTTGCAAACATTCAAAGTTGAAGCACGGAGTATCAGAACAAACTCCAACCACCAAGCAAGCTCGATAGTGAAAGCAGCATAGCCATAGACCCTCTACAAGCAACATCATTCGCCGGCAGACACGAACATTTGACATTCCCGCTGCACTGCTGCAGAGTGAGTTTCTATAATCACTTGTGTACGATCTTTCACTAATAATTCTTGCCTTGCATATTCTTAATTTCTTAGCTCTCCATTACATGCCCATCTTATGAAAGACTGTACTGCCTTGGATAGTCCTCTATCGAATTCGGTTGCTCTGTCATCTCGAGTATATGGTACTTGTTCTTGGAGTCCTTTTCTTTTTGGCCATGTGCTATTCCTCTACATATAAGGAGGATTCCACCAACCCTGATGGACAGTAAAGACGAACTTGAGTTGTGGTTGTCAGGTTAACCTTTTCTTACAAAACCTTAGCTCTTGGATTCAGTTGATGACGTGGTCATTCAAGGGAAATTGGAACAGACGAACAGACCCACCACTTCTCTAGAGCCAAAGATATCTCTCAAGGGAACTTACAAGTTATTTAACTGTCAGCTATGTTAGTGCTAACTTGCGCCAGTTAATTAACAGACGTGCTCTTTGCCCCACCTATAGTTATCTGCCTCAGTGAGGTTTGCTTTAATTGAGGTGCTGCCTGCCCCATCCCATTAAGGAATGCAGACACGAACGCTAGATATTTCTCTCTGCAGAGAAATAAGTTGGGTATGATTTTTCACTAGTAGCTCCTGCCTTGCATCTTCTCAGGCTTCAGCTGTCCATTGGATGACCATCTCATCAAAGGCTGTACTGCTTTGAATAGTCCTCTATCGGATTCGGCTGTTCTCTGTTCTACGAACAGCCATCTCAAGCCCTCGGCCCTTGTTCTCGGAGTCCTGTTCTTTCCGGCTATGTGGTCTTCCTCTACATATGAGGATGGATGTTACTTGCTTGAATTTTTCCACCAACCCTGATGGACAGTAAAGTACCATGCATGTCTCAATTCATGGAAAAGTTGTGGTTGTCAGGTAACCTTTTCTTGCAAAATCTTAGCTCTTTTGGATTCAGTTGATGACCTGACCATTAAGGGAAATTGGATTAGACCCACTTCTCACCTCGTTGCTAGAGCCAAAGGCATTTCTTACGGGCACTTACAAGTTAGTTAACTGTCACCTATGTCAGTGCTAACGTGTGCCAGTTAATTAACAAGCATGCTTGCTGCCCCACCTTTAGTTGTCTGCCTCAGTAACGTTTGCTAATTGAGGTGCGGCCCCATCCCATTTGGCATTAAGGAATGCAGACACAAACATTTGACATTCTCGCTGCAGACTCGAGTGAATCTTCTACGACCATTGTGCATGATCTTTCCCTAGTGGTTCTTGTCTGAATCTTCTCGAATCTCAGCTGTCCATTGGATGCCCATCTCATCAAAGGCTGTAGTGCCCAGTGCCTTGAATAGTCTTCTATTGGATTCAAATTTCGGCTGCTCTGTTCTACGAACAGCCATCTCAAGTCCTCAATCCTTGTTCTCAATAGGCCTTTTCTTTTCCGGCCATGTGCTCTTCCTGTACATATAAGAAGGATTCAGGAAGGATGATACTTCCTTGAATTTTTCCACCAACCCTGATGGACAGTATGTAACATGCGTGTCTCAATTCATGGAAGTAAAGACTAACTAGAGTTGTGGTTGTCAAGTAACCGTTTCTTACAAAAGCTTAGCTCTCTTGGATTCAGTTAATGACGTGACCATTCAAGGGAAATTGGAACAACCCACTTGCCACGTAGTTGCTAGAGCCAAAGATATTTCTTAGTCCCTAGGGGCACTTACAAGTTAATCATCTCTCAGTTATGTTAGTGCTAACTTGTGCCAGTTAATTAACAGTCATGCTCGTTGCCCCACCTTTAATTGTTGCCTTGTGCCAGTTAGTTAACAGGCATGCTTTTTGCCCGACCTTTAGTTATCTGCCTCACTAAGGTTCGCTCTATTGAGTTGCTGCCCCATCCTATTGAGGAATGCCCCGGACTGTAGCTAGCCAAAGTTTATTGGGAGAAGGGTAGAGTGAACTCTAGGCTGTTGGTTGTCCATTTGCGAGGTGTTGGGAGTTGGGAGTCATCAAGCTAACTTGGGTAAAGCAATAGTTAAGCAAGAGCATAAAATACTAGTTCAAGTTAGTGCCAACAATAATTTATGTGAGTTAACTGTAAGTAGGACAGCACAGATCTCAATTAGTTTTAGCTTCGTTCAGCATTAACAAATAATAACTAGCTTAGAACCTTCGGACACTTGTACAGGCCTTTAGGCTTTATCTTTGTACACTCGAACACAGGCCCTGTACTAGTACATGAGTGCACAGGCGTTTATCTTGGCTGACTGTGTCAACGAGCAACGTAATAAATAGAAGTAAATTTGTGGGGGAGGGGTCTACCTCTTGCGGGTACTGCCAGCATTTGGCCCTAGCACAGCCACAGGTATTTTTTATTAAAAAATTATTTTTAAAAAAAATTTATGTTTAGTAAAATATATGTAAGATTCTAAACTTTTGGCTTTTGAATATATATAGGATGCTTGTTACAATACTATGAAACCTTGTAAAATCTTGAAATGGGAAAGTTTTACCTTGCAGCTGCTTGCCTTTTGCACAATTTTTTATATAGGTAATGTTTGTAAACGTATTGGTATGTGGCTAATTTTTAACCTTATACCACATTGTACCATGAAAATAATTGTTGGAACGAGCTAGGTTGATGTCCAAAAAAAATAGTTGGATGCCAACAATCTCTGAAAATTATGAATTTTTTTATTATGATAAATAGAATTTAGTAGATCAAAAATAGTTTAAATTTGATGCACTTTTAGCAAGGCTAGCTAGTATTATAAATGGCAATCTTTGATAGTTTTATGAATTTAGAATGCAACACTTTTGAGTTGAACGTTTTGGAAGGCATTATTTTCCAAAAGCTGACATCTATTGAAAGATGTATGATATGAAAAGGAAACTTGAGCGAGGTTTCCAGAGCACTGCACCCAGGCATCGCTCGTGCTCGAGATTAAAAAGAAGCAAAAACTCAAGGGCCCCAAATAAATCTAGATTTCCTGGTGGGAATTGCCCGTGCATCTTATTACAGGTTGCTGTTGGTGCTTCTTTATCCATATCGGGGGAATTTCTCAACCCACTTGACTAAGCCCAAAATCTTCTCATTAGTACTGTCACAATTCTGTGTGGGACATACTTTGAACGTAATATCTTGTTAGTGCAGAACAAAACAGTACCCGATCATCAAGTGCCCAAGGAGCCCTACCATTGGATTTGACTAATCCCGTCAACAGGCGTAAGTCAAGCCACTGGGATAATGTCCAACTCAATTGACTGGCTCCTTTGGAATTAAGGAGCTCCTCTATCTTCTTTTCCAGCAGCCCAAACTACAATTGTAGGATACCTTGTGTTCAATTAATCAGTTACACTGCAGCAGTATGAATAGAAATAGAGTACAACAAAATTTGCAGCTTAATAGATTAATTTAGAAAAAGTCGATACTCACTGAGGAACTAACTCCTCTCGGGTCAACGTAGTTTCGTTAACCAACTATTAGTTCTAACTCTTGTGACAGCGACTTGCGTCAGGAGTCAGAGTTGTTGCGTAGAGATCTAGCATATAAATCTGACCATTAAGTACAATCTCCAATGTCCATGTGAATGTTATACAGGTTTCACAGTGATACCTATATCACTAGCTGTTGCTGCATTCAGAAAAGGTCCACAGGAAACTGCTTATTTCAGTGTAGAGCTTCTGCGCCATGGTTTACCCACAGGAACACTTGAAGGTGAAATGATATTGACCCGTGAGAAAAGCTTTGCAAAGCGAAGGGTGGATTTTGCGAACAAACTTGTCAAGAAAACAATCGCTGCCCGAAATAGCTTCAAGAATGTTATATTGCTGAAGGAGTATGGTTGTGGATGACTGTTCTGTTGTGACATTTTGTTGTTGGTTTTACCATTCAGAAAAATCTATTCCATGATATCACAAAGAGTATTTGATGTAGAAGCGTTTTCCCATCATTGTCTGCCATTGTCAATTATGGTTTTTCCGATTTGAGGCATAAAGAACACAAAATAATAGGATGCTCCCCACCTGTCCTGGCCATCTTGTAACTGTCCCTGTTGCCATCTTGTAAGTATCCTCTGTGGTTGGGACCACGTTATTTACTTTTCATAATAAGAGGGACCATGCATCTGTTGTTTTGCTTTTTGCCTAAGGTTACTGTTGACCTGTGACAATGTGTTGCAATGCCAAGATCTTGCACGTTGCATTCAAAAAGTAAAAGCTACTCTGAATTCTCTAGAACTCAAATTTCTTTTGGGGAATTACTTTATATATGATGCTTCCAGCTTTACTAATTCATGTAGAAATTTTTAGCACTTGATGTAGGCAACTTTGGATGCACATATCTTTCTCTACATAGCTCCTTTTGCTACTGTGTTCATATAGGATTTTGAGAGCAAACAATTGTGAAAATAGAATGAAAATCATGGTAGTCCATCCACATTCACATTGGAAAGAAGGTGCATGTAGCATGAGAGTCTTGCCCAATTTAGTGTAAACATGCCTTGCAAGAGCAAAGTTGTAATTATGTACTGTGCGCTCAGGTGAGGGAGAATTCATTTGATCCTTGGTGAACTTGTCCACTTGACCCACTTAAGCAACTACCGGCACTCTATATATTTTAGCTTCTATATATTTTAGCTGTAAATAGTATTACTACCCACTAGTCAAGCACATGCATGAAATTTGAAGGAAACATTACTATTTAAATTTCACAAAAAAATCCAAGGTGTAAGAAGTATTACCCACTAGTCACATTGCACACATGCATGGAATCTGAAGGAAACATCACTATTTAAAAGTTGTTATTCAAATTCAATGCATGATAGAATAGTATAAGAATTTATCAAATTTATCACTAGGGGATATTCGAATTAAAATTGGGCCCTTTGTCAAGATACATTTGTTGACTTCGCATGGTTGAAACATCCAGATAGGCCAATAACTTTGTTTATTTGTCAAAAATTGAACAATGATGGACAAACATAAAAGTTTGTCTTTCTCACCTACATTTTCATGATTTTCAAAACTCTTGCCGGTGGGTTGCAAAAAACCATTTGATTGGATAATAGTTGTTGTCCATATTTTTTTTTGCTACCCATATGTGTATACTCTTGGTCATTTTGTATAAACTACAGTTAAACAATCTCTGAGTTATTTGTGAAGTTTTCACACGTGTGGGGACAGCCCAAATGTGTGATTGATCTCATAAGATGTGGGTGATTGCACAAAGATCAAACTATAGATGGATTTCAAGATCTATCTCACAAATCTAAGGCAAGAGCACAAGTTATCGTGCATAAAGCATTCACCAAAGTACACTCACATGTGTGGCAACTCATGATGAAAAAAAAATAAGTGTCATAAAGGCTTGCTCTTGGGTAGAGAATCACTCTCTCACTCTCTCAAATAGTGTCTTGAGCTCTAAGAGGTGTAGTCCACATGCAATATGATTGGACCCCTTACATATCTCCTCCTAATTTGATTGGTCTAGTGACATAAGGACCCTTGAATATGATTGGACCAATTTCGTGGATCTTTCACTTTTGATTGGTCACATGACTTCATGACAATACATACGAAAGTCTCACTAACCCTCTACCGTCATGCCATGTGTAAGAAGACTTAGCTACCTCGAGCTACATCACACACCAAAATTGGCCTAATCACTTACTAACATGTGTGCATGGGGTAGAAAAGTCAAAGTACCTTCCAAACTCAAGATTAAGGCCTATTGACTATTCAAACATTTCATAAATGAACTAAAAGGATTATGGGTACCCTCGGTACCCTCAACGTGTGGGAACATGCTCCACACATGTGAGATTTCACTATGTACATGATATTGCAAAAGATCAAGCGAGATTTTGTCTATTTTTCACACTCCTCAAAAACTAGCTTGATGAGATACTAGATCAAACAAGAAACTTGAGATACTTGTTGAGTGGATCCTTTGGTATGAATATGATGTGAAAACCAGTCAAAGGACATTTTGTTGCAGCCAATTCACCAATGCCATGAGAGGATTTCTTTGATGAAAATCCAATACCACTTTCCTTGATGAACATTCCACCATATTGCCTTTTCTTTTGATTCCTTCCATGCTTAAAGAAGACCTTTGACTTGGAAGCTTCTCTCCCTTGAAAACAGTTGCATCATAATGATGGAACCCGAGGCCTCCATGCCTCATAATGACCATGATGATCAAGATCGCAAAATAGGCAAAAAGTGTTGATTATCAAGATTTTGCATTCTTGCCTGACTAGTCCACAAACTATGAACTTATTGAGGTTATCTTGATCTTATTGAGGCTACATATTTTCTCAAGGGTGTAAGTGTCCTTTGTGGATGATTCATTTAATCTCATGAGAAGTTTACAAATTACCTCACAAAATGAAAAAACATGATTTTTCACACTATGAATGACTATCTCATTCTTGCTCTTACAAGATCCAAGAGCATACATTTGATGACACAACTACTTGCTTTCTAAATGATTTAGAACCAGATCTAAGCCATTAATGACATGAGATATGTCCATACAAGAGGCATCATACAAAACTAGCATTGCCTCACTCCAACTTTGGAAGGTGAGGATGGAGTCGATTTTGATCCTCCAAAATGTGATGGATATTGTGCTAGGACTTGAGGAGGAGCCTCAAGTGCTCCAAGAGGTCCAAAAGTACAAGAAGAGGGATGGCCCTACATATCATCAAGATGAATGTATCCAATGAAGTTTTGGGGGAGATTGACTCTTGCATCTCCGTCAAGGAGCCTTGGAACACATTAAAATCCATTTATGAGGCAAAGAACACATCTAAGTTGCAAGGAATCAAATCTTTCCAAGCTTCCAAAAGAATGATGAGAGTGCCTCAAATTATGTTTTGAGAGTGAAAGATCTTCATAGAGAGCTTGCTTGCATAGGAGACCATCTCAACCCAAGAGAGTTAGTGCAAGTGATCCTAAATGGACTGGAGGATGAATTTGACAACCTTGTTCAATCTTATGCAATCAAGGAGGAGCTTCCAAGCTTGGAGACACTACAAGGAGTTCTCATTTTCAAGGAGTGTGGCAAGAGAACAAGCTATTGAGGATCAATCCACTTTCCTTGAAGAATGGTGGAGATGAGAAAGCTTTCTTCTCAAAGGACAAGCCAAGAGGGAGGGGCAAAGAGCAACATCAACATTTCAAGGAGGACAAATCCAAGGAGGAGAGTGATAAGGATTCATTACAATCATCAACAAGTTGCAAATCCAACAAGAAGTGCTTTTTTTGTGGTACGAAGGGACATTTTGCTTCTAATTGTTTCAAGAAGAAAGAGTTCCTCAAGAAATCTTACTAAAGAGAGTGAAGGTGAGGTAGAAGGGAGTTATGAGGAAGGATCTCTCATGATGTCAATGTACTCTTCTTCTAGTTTTGAAGATGGATATGCATGGTGGATAGATAGTGGATCTAGTTCTCATATGACTAGTTCACGAAGATCTTTCACTCATCTTGCACCTTACAATGGATCTAGAAAGTTCATCTTCATTCCTATTTGTGGTAAATGCAAGATAGAAGAAATTGGTGGTGTACCAATTGGTGTTGGATCCACTATGACTCTTAATGATGTACTTTTTGTGCCTAATCTCACCATGAATCTCATTAGTGTTGGTAAAATGCTAGATGATGGTTTCCAACTTGACTTTGGAAAAGATGCTTGCTTGATTGAGAGGGATGGTGAAGTGGTGGCAAGAGGGACTAGATGTGGAAATATTTTCAAGTTGGAAACTAGTCCTTGTAGAAGTGTGGTCAAGAGGAGCTTGGATCATCTCAAGGAGGAGAAGGCAATTGAATTGCCTCAATCTATGTTCCATGATGGTAAGGCTCATGAAGATGGTGCTTTGGCAAAATCACTTGGAGAGTTATTGCCAAGGTGTGCTACTTCTCATCAGTTTTTTCATCTTGTTCATTTGTATGATCTTGTTTCCTCAAGTAGAAGCAAATATGGTGCTTTTTTATGAGACTCCTTCATTAAAGACTTCAATTGGATGTATCTCTTGTCAATGGTGCTTGATAGGAAGATTGCAATAGTCGATATTTTGGGAATCTTTAGATCCATATGCTTTGTCAATATTCCTTTGCACTTAAGGAGTAAGGAAAATCTCATCTCTATCAAGAGGATGATGGTGAGATCCTCATATCTACCAACAATCCAAGTGCATGATGGAGAAAGACCAAGGCTTGGGGAGGAGTCATCCCAACTCATGGTGCCAAGGAGATTTTCGAGAGGCAAGGCCAAGTCTAAGTGGCTCACAATTCATGGGAAAAAGGGTAATGAAAAAGATTTAGAAAGTCAATGGATATCGAGAATATGTCACAAGTATCAATGAATATCAAACAACCAATAACAAAAATGTGCAATATCTATTTAGCACGCAAAGGAGCAATTCAAAGGTATCAAATTCTTGTTTTGTGTGCAGAATAGATATTGAATAGCTAGGGGAAAAAAGTCCAATATTTATTCCAACACACACAAGTGTGATTCAAATGTGTCAAATTGATATTTCATGCATCGAATCGATATTGACCTAGAAAAACAAATGACATTTGTTAAATAATTAAAATATGCAATATCTATTCAATGCGGAAAATGGTGATTCAACTAGGGTGTAGAATCGCAAAATTGAAAAATGCATATAAATGGTGTCGGTTCTCTTTCTCTCTCTCTACGTAATCTCTCTCTAAATGTTCTCTTTCTCAAAAGGGCCCATTTTGAGCCCAAAGTGTTTTTGATTTTACACTGCCAGTAATGATTAATTGCATCACCTATAAATGATTTTGTGCATTTTTGTGAACTCTTTGGTAGCTTTCCCTTTAGAATAGTTGCTATTTTGTGTTTTATTTTTAATTTTTTCGATTCTCAATTAATTAGGTATAGCTACTCACAACATCATATAGGCATCTCATGTATCTATCCCTTCCTTTTGCACCCCCCTTCATCTTCACAACAACTTCAACTAGAGATTTTTTTAAAGCACAATCCCAAGTAGGTTTAACACATCTACCATTTTTTTTCTTTCTTTCAACCACCCTTGTAATGCTTTTGCAAGATGTTTATCAACAAGTCCTAAAATTGTTGGACCACTCGACCTTCCCATATTCCCCTTGTCAGCCTACAATTTTTTTTTTTTCTTTTACGCTCTTTACCAAAAAGCAAAGACTTCTACATATGTTCAACAACCACACCCAAGCCACAAATTGTCAGCTTTCAGACATTGAGTACTCATATCCCTTTAGCATGTCCCATTTTCAAAAAGGCACGTGTACAAGCAATCTCCTCATTGTGCATTCAAGATTATCATAAAAGAGAGAGCCTCAAGTGAATGAACAAGTACAATGACTTCAAGTAGATTGCTACAACCTAAACTCCGTGGGGTTATAACCACCCATGCACAATTGCAAAGCTTTGCAATCAAAATCTCAAGGGTATTATCACCAAGTTGGAATCCCAAACCACTTGGCTTAATCACACAATAATGAAATCAACTCATGCGCTAGAGGAGTACCTATTTGAATCTCGTGAATAAGTTAGTTGATCTGACATATCACCCCATCAAGTGCAAGCTACCATGGAGTCACATTGTATATAGACCTACTGCCTAGCATTGCACTTTTCCTATCATCGTATTCAATACAGACTAGGGGACTATTGTACAAATTCAATGAGCTTTCATTGCCCATCATAATAATCATAGATATAGGCATATCAATTGGTGACTAAAAGTGCTGAAGATGCACCAATTATTCATCTTCTATGAAGACTTTTGGTCACCTAAGAGACTTGCTTTGGAGATTACTATTTCAACCTCAACCAAAAGTTCCAATTTGGACTAATGGAATAGTTATCAATTTACAAAAGACACAAACAAGATATCAATGCAACAATGAACATAAATTACTCATAGACTAACTTCATTCATTTACGTGCCTTATGGAAGAGGGAAAAATGAAAACATTTACATGCAAAACAAAGAGGTCAAGGTTGCCTTTGAAGCCTAAGAATACAAGCTGCTTTGGACTAAGCATATAGCACTCATGACGAGTAATATTACCCAAGAGGTGAACAAACCTAGAGGTACATACATATCATACTTAAGAATAGACCTAGATGACTCTTAGATTACCAGGTTAAATCTATGATTATCTATATCTAAGTTTATCATAAGGATTAAGTTCATAAGGATATATCACATATTACCAGGTAATCTGTGATATTTAAGTTTATATAGCCTAAATTTAAGTTTTGAGTCCATTAATTTTGTAAATCCTTCACAAAGCCTTCGTTTTATAACTCTCTATATATACATACATACACATATACATGAACTTCAAAGTTTAAATTGAAACTTGAAATAAAAACATGTTGAGGGTGGGGGCCTTGAGGAGGCACCACCCTCCCACCCCCTTGCAACGAAAAAAACAAAAACAAAAAACTTTTTATTGTGTCCAATTTCAATATGAAACTTTGAATCTTGTAGAAGTCCAAGTTTATACATGGGTTTTGAAGGATTGAAGAATGAGGTTAGAATGGACTCCAAATTTGTCTATAATTATGAATGGGCATTGTGGTTAATAAGAGGTTAGGGGAGTAGTTAGAGTAGGATTAATGGGTGAATCATTATTTCGGGTGTATGGATTCCAAGTTCCTAAGTTACTATTGGTTTCATTTTTTGTTATTAGCACTAAACATGACTAGGTACAAGGGCTTTTTTTAAGTTCAAAAAGAACTTCAATGTTTGAAAATAGAAAGCTTTTTTTAGTGAAATGGTAACTTTGACAGAATTCATTACCATAATTGGAAATTCAAAATGTAAAATATGCTTGTAAACAAATATATGAAGGATGAAACCAAGAGTATTATAAAAGACGTAGAATGGCCCATGTATTTACTAAAATGTCAATCAATGATAATAATACTTCTCACAATAGAGGCTCTAGAGTGCTAGATAAGCATTGGTGATATTGAGAGCTTTGTTTGAAATGAACAAGGCATCTAGGGTGTTGTATCTAAGAACAAGTGCACACTCATAAGGATTAGTTGTGCTAAACATACTACATACCCTATCACTAGGGTGAAGGACCTAAAAGATAAGTTATTGTATGAGACAAAACAAATTTGGAGCAATTTTTTGTAACTCTTACAATTCAAGAGAAATGTCTATATGGAATGTTGTTAGTAGGAAGAGACAAGGAAATTATATCTAAGAAATCAATAATAGGAAAAGATTAAGCTTTTGCACAAAAGAGAGTAAACTTGCAAAAAAAAATGTACAAGCTCGTGAAAGTTGCTTGGCATCGACTTCCACACGCACAAAAATAACCCACTTTATTGCATAGCTATGGTCACTTTACATTTGAGTGTAAGAAGAAAGAAGCTCACTTAACAAAGAAGAATATGAACAAACAAGGCCTCATTTTGCAAAAGCAAAGAATGATGGAGATAGTAGTGATGAGACTTATGGATGAGAATTAAATTTATTTAGTCCCTTCAAGTCCAAGAAACCCATTAAATCTAGTTCACTGATTTGAATGCATCTATCACATGAGAGTTAATAGTCTTCAAGTGGGTTGAACATTAGGTTATTATAGGAGACCACACTATGCATGAAGTCAAAGAAGGAGAAAATCCTTACGATAAGATTGCCGTGGGGTGATACAAAATCAATAAAGAATATTTGATATGTATACGACATAAAATGAAATCTGCTATCGATTGAAGAAAGTATTGACCAACGTATGAAAGGTCAATCTGATCGATCTAGAGATAAAATAATGACAGCTATCACGTGCATAAGGTGATGGTTCAAGGGATTAAAGAGGGAAATGTATAAATTCTTAGCATGATTTGCAAGTGAATTTGCTTATCATGTGATAAAAAAAAATATTAGCATGTTAAATGAAGCCAATTTGGGATACCACCTTGGTGATCTCCTTCATCATTGAGATGTGAATCACCTTCAATAGAGATGGTTCTACCAAAATGACTTGCAAAAAAATTCGAGATTGCAAATTGAGTCAAAAGAGAGTTATGAAGCTGAATATTCAGAAGAGTGAAGCTAAAAAGAGGAGCACCCTCAAGGTAAAAAAGGAAGAACACAAGACCATTAAAGACAAACTTAAATATAAACAAATTACATTCAAGCCAATGTGTTAGAAAGTTGCATGAGTTGTGAGAGTTGTTATGAGTAGTCATGTATGTTGTTACAAGTAGTCATGTATGCTAGATGAGAAATCACCGAGGGGTGAGTTGGAATGTGATGATTATTTTGCTGTGTTTGTCATATTTGGTCAAATATTCAAAGTAAAAAGGCCCCATACTAGCATGGGTACTTGTTGATAGGGCATGACCTAATAAGTCTAGTCACTAGCTCAAAAGGCTGCCTATAATAAAAGGGCAATGATAGGTCTATCAATGGCAATTGTCGAGAAGTTCAGTGGTTGAGACTTGGATGCCCTAATTCAAAGTGTGTTCTATTAATGACAAGTATCAAATGGGGGTTAATCCCATAAGTTATGTCATATTTTGTACTAGCCAAAAAAAAAAATTAGATGGCCATTGTTGTGCTTTGCATAGTTTTGGTTGGAGAGCTCGGAGACCTCTTGTTGTGGATGTCCTCCTACAAGTGCTGGTGGAGATCCAAAGTGTTGTCTGTCTTGTGAATAATGTTGTGTGTACAATCTTGAGACTATGATGTAAGCTATCTCCTATGGAAGTTGTATTGTGTTCCTAAAAACTGTTGTAGTTGTGTTAGCTTCTACATTCACCATCTTGCATTGAGGATTTTTCAACGTGTATCAGAGCTACAAGTAAATGTATTATGATGGCCTATCCATTAATCTTTTTGTAACATGGTACCCAGTTAGATAATAGCCAAACTGACAACATTTCCGTTATGGTCCATCATCATTTGTGCATCAAGTTCACTAAAAAATAATGCATGAAAAGCCTAGAATAACCTGATAAGTGGGTCACTGTATCAAAATCTTTTTGAACTCCTACTAAGAAAGAAAGAAGGAAACTGGGAAAGAATATAAGCATGTGTAAAAGCACAAGTAGCAAAATGGAGCAAGTTAATAAATAATGCATGACAACAGCAGAACACAGATCAACCAGAGCTTTAAGACCTCTCAACATCCCCAAATAATGTTTAATGTGAAACAAGTCATCATAGAATGTCAAAAAAATTGCCAAAATTTACAGAAAAATATCACTAGCTCGTTGATATGTTTCAGACAAAATTTAACAAATAATTTTGACTGATCATTCTATATACAACTATGAAAAATGTTCTCACTTGGATGAAAAAATCACTCTATAGCACAATGATCTCAAACATCAAGAATAACGCCTGCAAGTTCCCTTGCGACGCATGCAAAACTATCAGACAATATAAAAATGGCATAGGGGCATGATGAGGAAATGTTACCACCTTTGCTTCCTGTATTTGCTGCACTTATGTGGTCAACTTTCTACAGTGTGTATCCACATGTCCATTTCAACCCTTTATTCTCAAACAATTAAAGACTAACAGTATAAAAGCTACTAAGCCTTGTTCGGCTCTGCAGCAGTTTGCTGCCGCACTTGAGATTTAGATAGAGCAGTTTGTCCACCATATGTGGAGCCTCCTGCCATTTTCTTTCCACTGTTTATGGAATACCTTGTTTGAGATGAGTGTAGACCTTGCAAGGTTCTTGCCTCCAGCTCAGCAATCGATTTTTGCAGTTGCTCTTTCTTTTGTTGTTCAAGTCTGCCTGCTTCGGTACTTTCTAAACTTGCAGTCTTGAGATTGGTCTCGCAATTCTGTGGGACTTCCAAACCCTTGAGAACACCTTTGGCAATACATAATTTATCCCTTTCTAAACAACCAGCTTTGTAATATTCGACAAAAGAATCGCGTCTGTTTTGCACCAAAGACTCTACTTTTACAGAATCAAGCTGTGTGTTCTTGACAATTGGAAGGGCAACTACCCTAGGACCAATTTCTTCAGTTGTCTCTTGATTCATGTCAGATGTTGCTTTCTGAGCTATAAATCCTGCAGGCATAGGATGATGTGACACACCTGGTAAGTCATCCTTCTCATCGCATGCCAAAAATTTTGAGTCCAATGTCATCGATGCTCCCATTGTGCAACAATCAGCAGCTGTACCCACAACCTTACGAAGACAACTTTCATTATACTGGGAATTAACGGTAGAATCTAAGATCTCTTCAGACAAATGTTTGTACAATAAGTCACAGTTAAGTATTTCTTGATGCTCTGCTTCACTTGCATTTGAAGCACATGCCAGATCACAATCCTCTGTTGTAATACTTCTGCTTTCATTCCTGAGTTGGTGTTGCTCCATCAGGGTTTTTATTTCCATATGATTCTGGAAACTCTTCAGACCTATGCCATTCAAAAGCTTCCCCATTTGTTTTTGTGCAATAATGTCAGCTTCAATCTCTCTTGAAGTGCTTATACTTCCGGGCTTCTCATCATCATTATTTCCAAAAAGCTCCTGCTTGGATGATTCTTCTACCTGACTTGAAGATGACTCTGAGACAGACAAACTGTGCAGTACATCCAAGTTTTGGTCCTTCTCAGAGTTATCAACAGATGAATTTAAAAAGTTACTCAGTAACTCATCTTGTCCACTTGATGCAGGATTTCTATAATTACCATCCTGCAGATACCCTTCAAGTCGTGGTGACTGATTACCACTAACTTGTGCAGAACTGGAATCCACCTTCTCATGGGCAAAATCAGTATTTTCTGGACTTTCAAGAAATGTTCGAAGAGGAGAGCTGCTTCGTTTGTTCTGACATCTTTTTTGAATTTCCAATAATGCTAACTCGTGCTTATGTTGCAGCTCCCTAAGCTCTTGTTCTTGACGCACTGCTAAAGTTCTCAACTCCTCAGCTACAGAATCCTCCAGATTATCGTCTGAGGCTTGTACCACACCAGAGACTAAACTTTGATTGATTTCATCATCAACGTAAACTCCAATATCAAGCCTGTCTACAAATTTTGAACATTCCAATGAGTTACCTTCATCGCTTACAACAGTTGTCTCAAGTGCATGGTCTTTTTGCACTGCATTCAGCGCAGCCCTCTTCTCATTGGTGGTATCATGGAGTCCTGAGTTTTTTAGTTCATCCATAGCAGCACCAACCAGTTGCATATCCTTATCATTCACATGCTTCATATCTCTTGCAAGTGAACCGGAGAGGGGAAGCTCAGTGCTAGATCCATAAGCATCTGAATTTGGAGTATCTGGACAACTAAAGCCTCCATTCAATGTCTCATCATCTTGTGCATCACAAGAATCACTAGAAAAAGCAGGAAACTCCTCAGACTGGAATGAATGATCGGATGCACCAGACCGATAAGAGACTTCCTCAAACCTTCCATGTATGATGCATTCAGCACGTGCTGGAGATGCTCCATTCAAGTTTGGTAACTGACTTGGAGACTGTGAGCAAGGTCCATGACTGAGCGACGGTGGTTCCGAAGGTGATCTGCTACGAATAAGATTTTCATCAGCTCGGGGTGTTACAAACCCTTCCAAAGGTTGGTCTGGCGAATTCTCCCCATCAATGCCAACACTTTCGTCAAAAGCAGCACCAGGCTTCCAATCTGGTACTAAAGCAAGAATCTCAGCATCAATCATCTCTGCTATTGTGGTGACATCCTGGTCAGAAAGATCAAGCTCGGCAACCATTTCACTTGCTACACTTAATGCAGTATCCGCTTCAATATCAAAAGGAAAGTGTATGTTACGAAAATGACCTGCATCAAAAATTATTTTTGCTTGAGGTTTGGAAACTTTCAACTTGCTTCGCACAAAGCAACAGATACAAAATATCAAAGCACAAGCATGCCAAACCAAAAAGACAATCTAAAAATTCATAGGTATTCTAGACGAGTAAAAGCAAAAGCTGCACTTTCAGTGAGTTAAATTTAAGATTACCTTCGTGGTCCCCAATACGCAACCTCAAAAAAATAGTGTCATCTTCTCTCCTCTTCCCCTTAACCCTAAAGTCCCTGCTCCTCCTAAAACGCTCATCTCTAGAGCTTGAATATGAAGAACTCTTTGTAAACTTGATAGATTCATCATGATTGTGTGCAACTGCATCTTCAGCTTTGGAATCTCCACCATCAAAAGAGCCTAATTTGAGAGGTGGAAGAGAACTTTTCAGCATCCTTCCACAATCCTGAAAACCTGAGGCCAGTAAACCACAACCTTCAAAGGCGTTAGACCTATACTGCTCTTCCAATAATGTACTCAGTTCCTCCATGTCATTTGCACGTGTCTGCAAACGACGAGGAGGCAACAAATCTAAAGTCTCACGATCCCCGTCACATTGCAGAAATGAGTCCATCAAAAGCTCTCTTGCTGGCAGCCTTCTTGATGCAGCTGCAAGACACTTTTCCACAAAACTTCGCACTTCTGGATCCTTCACTTTGTCAAGGGCAGCTGGTTTTTTCCCCTGTAGTGAAAAGAAAGAAAGAAAAAAGAAAACTATAATACTATATTATTAAGAGAAACCATTACCATGCGTAAGTCTCAATCAAATGAAGTGGACAAGAACAGAAAACATCACCTTGCTTTGCCCTTGACTAAAACCTAACCAGTTTATGAGTTGTGAAGTCTAAAAGTACAAGTACAATAATAAGGCACTAGATGGAAAGTCTATTGAAATCCCAAAGCAGCAGCTCACCGAGGTAACTTTTTTGTAGATCTGTGCCGCATTAGTGCACTCGCTATAAGGATACTCAAATGTTACCATCTCCAAAACGCACATTCCAAAGGAATAGATGTCCACCAGCTCATTGTACTCTTCTTCATATAACTCTGGAGCCATAAATTCTGGAGTGCCTGCAAATATGGGACCCTGTTTGAGAGAAGCCAGAAGAGCCCCATTTCTTGGACAACAGCACTTCAATTCTTGTGTTAGGCCCAGCAAGAAGTGCTCTAACACAAAGGAAACTTACCGATGACACTGTGAGCAGCATGTGCCTGTCGTAAGATGGCTGCAAGTCCAAGGTCCCCAATCTTCACTTCCCCTTGGTTGCCATTTACAAAGATATTATCACACTTCAGATCACGATGGATGATAGGAGGGTCATGGCTGTGCAGGTAGAGCAGTCCCCGCAATATTTGCCTTGCCCAGCTTTTCACAGCCTTCAAATCCACATGCTTGTGCTTCTTCCGATATCTGGGAAAAAACAAGCAGGTTGACTCCACAGACAGGCTCTTTTGAAGCCCCATATAAAATGCCAAAAAGTCAGCTAAAGCTGCCAGAGAACAAATTGGGTCTGGGCAAGGAACTTACTGCCTCAGTGTCCCTGACGTGAATATCTCCGTGATGAAGTTCACATTCTTCGTCTTTGCGTCGACCCATGAATTGTAAAACTTGATTATGTTTTTGTGCTTGAGGGTCTTCAAAAGGTGTACCTCAGAATAGAGTCGTTCCAAATCTTCGGGGCTTTGTAAAACATCTTGTACCTTGACTTGATTCCAAGCCACTTCAATGCCATCCACTTCATCAAAAGCCCTATAGCTGAGAAATGTTAAAGACAAACACAAACTAGAAATACAGGCATGCTGATTCTCTGACATAAATGGACAAGGAATACAGGGAAAATTAGATTGTTTCATATGGATACACAGTTTTGAAGGCTCCCTTCCCAAGAACTTCATTGTACTGCGTAGCCACAAGACCCATAAATCATGTAAGATGAAAAGTAATGCAGAGGCTACATAATTAGGACATGTGAAATAGGAGTTTGATTACAAGCAAGTCTTGATGTTACAGATTACAACTTGCTTAACAATCACCAAATAAAGCAAGTAAAAGATGAATTGGCTAAACCGCATGCCACTTCCAGCTCCTGAGAATATTCGCATATAACATGCCTCGGCTTACAGCAAATCAGCAAAACCATATAAGTCAAGTAGCATTCAGTCTGTAGAACTAAACTGTTCATAGCTTGTTTCAAAGTTGTCAACCCCTTGGCAACATGAAAGACATGTAATAAAACTAAATTCCTGAATCTTAAAAAATAAAGCGAATGATTTAAAAAATAACACAAAAAGCACCTAAAAGTAACCTCCTTTCAAGAAGCATTTGAAATGACTTACCCGACCATATCGCCCAGTTGGATCAACTTCAACAAATTCCGGGTCGTTATCATCATCATCATCTTTATATGAAACTGGTTTTCCACAGGTAGCTACGTCCTCCTGGGACCTGTTGTCTGGCATCTTGACACTACACAATAAACGGGCAATTTTTTAAAATATCTTTTATCCACTCGAGTTGCTTAAAAATAAGGATCATGAGGCCTGCCACCCTTTAATACTTGGCAGAACAAATAAGTGCCACATGAAAAAGTCTGCAGCCTGCAGCTATGTTTGCTCGAGTCTCTCATTAGCATTTTGAGAAAAGTCAAAAGTGACCTAAATGGCAACGCAACACCAAATCTCAGCAGAAAATGATAGTGTCAAAGTCACGATCAGCCAGCCGCAGTGACAAGAACTCTTCCAAATCACTTATAAAAATCGCCCCTATCATGAGGCTTGAATAATAATCATGGCTTCACGGGTGCAATCTGTATAACATTGTTGCAAACAACAAGGTTTCATGGCTGGATTCAAAAGAATCTTTTAACAGGTGACAACAGATATGAACAACACCTGCAACATATAAAATATATCTGCTCAGATATTACAACAGTAACAGGTTAGATTTCAGATTATCATTGTAATCCTCGATATATGCACACGCAGAGGTGCACACACAGTGACAATCACATACCGTGATAGTAAGAGGTCAAAACTCAAACAGACAATATGCAACCACGAAACTTATTATCACAGTAAAATGATCAAATTTGTCAGATGATAACCTTTTTAACATACGTTATAAACACAGCTTCTATTGTAATAGGTTTACAAAGAAGATTTTTAAAAAAAAAAATCATTTCCTTATATACAATAATAGGTATACGCTTTCTCCATTCCTTATCTGCTGTTGCCATAGGTTTTAAAGAGATTGAGAAATAAAATCTCTATTGATGGCCTTCTATTATACTAGGATTCAAGAAAACTTGGAAATAATCTAGATTCCCCTCAAAAATCACAGGTGAGGCAGCATACCGATGAAAATTTGAGAAAAAGGATTTCCTTCTGATTCTGAATCGCACGGCTTGTTAGGGCTGCTGTTTTATTCTGGAACAAAAGCAAAGCACGAACCAGTTCGCACACCCCCAAGTGTCAACCGAATAAATACAAACTTTTCATCCAATCTTTACGACGGAGCCTTCCATAGAACGACCAACAAACTTTATCATCCCGTTACAAGACCTTAAAGCAGAAAAATATCAACCTCAAAGTATTTCCCATCCGGCACAAGTTCCAAAGAGTGTATGTCTGGGGCCTACAATACCATAACCTAAGATTTGCAAAACAGCCAGAAACTATATAAAAATTGCATGCTCAACAGACCAGGCTTGACAAATCACCAGAAACACCAATCCAAGACGTTCCGGATGCAAAATCATCATCCAATGGCATCCAACCCAAAAACATACTTGAAATCTACGAGGAGCAGAGCGCTGTGATTTGCAAACTCCAACACAAATCTCACATTAGGGACTATATACCCCGGCGGATTGGAGCGCGGCGCATTGAGAAAGTGGCGAAGAATCCAAGGCGGTGACCTAGAAATGGGTAGGATCCAGCATGTGCTCTTCGATCTTACAACAAAAGCGGCACCAAAAATAGAGATCAGAGAAAAGGGAAGAGAGACGGCGAGAGAAGAGAGAAGAGACGAGAGAGAGGTGCCAACCTTGGAAGAGAAGGGGGCCCCCGCATCCTTAGAGACGCAACATCTCCCTTAATATTGGCCTCTCTCTGCCCTCCACGTCTCTCTAGAGTGTTTGTGTAGCACTCCATTTGTGCATGTTGTTAGGGCATGTGTGTAGTGTGAAATTTTGGGAGGACCCTTTATCTCTGAGTGACCGACCTTATCTCTGAGTACCGAGGGTGCTGCGCGTGCTCGACCCCACCCTCATCCAAGTCCACACGAGACTCGGTCGAGGTGGATGTACACCTTGATAGAGTTTTCTCCACCGTTGGATGAGGGTGAGACCCTTTCTAAGCCTATCATGAAATCTCAGGGGCCCCATGCTCATCCAACATTGCATATGATTCCATTCATGTGGATGACCACCTTGATGAAGTATTCTATACCATTGGATGGGCATGGGTCCCTACGCATGTCCTTGATGGCAATAAAGAATACACACATCCTCAAATCTGAAGGGAGTCGAGTACTTATTGTACACACCTCACTTGATAGCTAGGTATGATAATCTTTATAGAGTCCTTGATGAGGGCCCTTCCTCTCGATAGGGTGAAGGCCCAAAGCTAGACACAACACAAAGCAGTCACAAGGGTCAACAATGTATTGTCAGGATTTATTTTGGTCTTTTTTTCTCATGGATATTTTTGGGAACGAACGTCTTCTCCATAACGTTAAATCAGTTTTCACATTTTTACAAAGAAAATGGACCGGCCTCACAGAACGTAATCTGTGGGGCAAATTTTTTTTATGACAATTTTTTTTTATAGGCACCTTCCGAATGCCGGAAGGTGCACGTAAAAATAATGTACCTCAAAAAAAAGAAAAAAACATGTTAAAACTGAATTCACGCAGAGGAAGGGCCGGCTCCTCGACCCTTCCGCCCGCGGAAGGCTGTGCGCCTCGGAGCGGCGGACCTTTCCCCATCACACCTTCGATTATGAAGGTTTTTTTTCTTACGTGTTGTTTTTTTATGGAGAACTTTTTTTGCATGGACAAGCCTTCTATGTAGAATGTCATTAAAATCGGCCAAACACTCCAAACACATTCATCCAAAATTTTCTTATATTATTGTGGCCAAAAAGTTGTTTCCAAAAAGAGACAATACGAACTAGATCACGAGTATTTCTTGGTATATTATGAAAATTAAGACTCGTCCTCTTTTTTGCCACCATGAAAATTATCAACAAGACGAGAGGGCGAGCATGATTTCTATAATATGCTAAGAAACACTCATTGTTAAACTTACTCTGTCACACAATTTTGCACAAAAGCTACACCCAAAGAGATTTCTATAATATGCTAAGAAACACTCATTGTCAAACTTACTATGTCACACAATTTTGCACAAAAGCTACACCCAATGAGAGGTCAAAAGACTCCATCCAAGAGAGCTTCATGTTTCCAATTTTCATCTAAAAGAATTCCATATTCTCGAATTTCATTTTAAAAGACTTCATAATTTCCATCCCTTGGGGCTCTATAACGATCGCCAAGTGAAGATCTTCAAGAATCCTGACGCATGCAAACCAAAAGGACACCTGTGGAGCATAAACCACCCAACCAACACGAAGAGGCTAGTTAATACCCTAACCAATTCACCCCCAAGCCACAATGAATGAATACAAGAGGAGAGAAAACTTGGCTCAAGAATCTGCAATTTCAATAGGGAGATGGGCGAGTTTCCATGGTATGTATTCTCTCCAAGAGGAGAGAATATTCCTCTTAGGATCCCCATGCAACCTATATTAAGCTATTGATCTCCTATTCTTGCATTATCAAACACCAAGCAAGTGCTCCTATGTCCAATTATAGGTGTGGGCCCTCATATGATTATTAATTACTTGTAATAGCCACGTCCGGAATGACGTAGCATAACTAATAACAACAAACAACTGGAGTGACTGGCTATCCACGTCAGGAATTATTCTAATTCCCTTATACAGGATATGGACATAACAGGCTCCATGTTTTTAGAACTTAAGATTACAACCAATGAGAATTGCAAGGAAAATTTCAAGATTGAATATTATTGTGGACAATGAGGGTCCCCAAAATACAATCTCCACCATCCAATTATGTAAGATTCGAACTAGCACCTTTTAATATGTATTCTATGATAGATTATGCAAATCTCAAATTCATGTTAGGCATCAAGCCTATGTTAAATGTAGGCAACAATCCTACATTCATGCTTGTGTGAGAAGTTATGCTTACATACCTTGTGTTCTTGGCCTTGAAGCACGTAACCTTGAGGTTGATAGATGTAAATATCCATCTGGTGAACTTCCAAATTTTCGACAACTGCGATAGCAAATAAGATCGAATTGACTGAAGTCTTACGACTGGACTAAAAGTCTCTGTGTAGTCAATTCCATAGGTTTGTTCATATTCTTGTTGAGCTTTTCATTTGGTTGTCGAGCCACCTGGATTGAGCTTCAACTTGAAGGTCCACTTAGTGTTGATAATCTTTGCATCATGAGGAGCTTCAACCAGACTCTAGGTCTTAGTCTTCATCAATGAATTATACTCAACAGTCATGGCAATATGCTAGTTGTTTGCATTCGAACTCGACAGTGCTTCTGCTATCGAGACAAGTTCATCATAACTGATGAATGTCAAAGGGATGTAAGGATCAAGCTCTTGTCGATGTCAAGCAGACCTTTGAACTATAGTCGGCTGCTGAGATGATGATTCTCCTTGTTGTGTGACATGGGTATCTTTGATTGTCAGAACAGTTGTAGGTCGAGGCTTGTCGATGGTGATGGGAGTCGTTGGAACAAACTCTTGCATTGGCTGCTTCTGCTTGAAGTCATAAAATCTATCTTCGAGGAAGACGACGTCTCGACCGGCCTGATTCGACATCGTAAATTCGATAGGCTTTGTGTAATGTCGAGTATCCGATGAAGATACTCCTACAGTTGACATGATCGAGCTTCTTTCTTAGGTTAGACAAAATCTATACATAACAAAGACATTAAACACTCGGAGGTGCTTAAGACTTGGTTTGTATCCATAAAAGACTTCGAATGGAGTCCTTGAGTCGACTGCTTTAGTGCTTGAGTAGTTTTGTAGATAACAAGCTGTTGAAATTGCTTCAGCCCAAAAAATTTTGGATAGTTGAGCATTTGACATCATTGATCGTGTTGCATTGAGTATTATTCAGTTCTTCCTCTCTGCTGTGGTGTGCCGGCTTGGCTATTGAACCGCTCACGTATTCCCAAAGTTTATTTAGAATTTCCACATGTGGAAGTCATCACCGTTGAGCTTATTGATCAAGAGGAAGATGTACATTCCGTGATGAATGATCTAAGAAATTATAAAATAGTTTTGAATACTCATAACAGTTTGAAACGATGGCTCTGATACCACTCTGTTGGATTCTTTGTATGAATGATGCAGAATGATTGCATAGAGGAACTCAAATTCACGCTTCTACTAATTGACTTGGATTACATTCATTCATATAAGTATGTATCTCATTCACTCATTCACTCGCTGTCAATAGTGTGTGATGTATATATACATGCATCCGTTATAATAATTGCGTGAGCAAGGGGCCTGAAGTAGTGCAATTACTGCAAAGTACCGAGATGAATTGTGACATAGTCTGTGTCGGACAGGGCAGAGGAAGAGTTCCATTTTGACTAGTGATAGTCGACAATTGTTGAAGGTGTTGGACAAGTCGAGTCGACTATTTGCCCTTGAGAAAATATCGATAGAGTCAATGTAGGGATGTCGATGAAGTCGAGATGATGAAGTCGGTGAAGTCGATGTCGATAAAGTCAATCTTGCTTCTGCTTCAAGTCGATATATTTGCACAGACTATTTGACTTGTGTGAGTAAGACTGCATGCTATTGTACAGAGAGAATATTTACACAGTATACTGGTGCTCAAGAATTGAATTTAGGTGAGTAGGAGTGAAAGTAACACCTAGAATTGGAAATTTTAATTACTTGCATTTGGCTCTTTCATATTAACTAATTTCTAGTGTATCATGTGATAAAAAATAAATTATAAAAATACAACATTGCTAGGAGCAAAATGAAAGTGAGAAATTACATTTGACTTTTTTACTATATTAGGTAACGTATTCAAATTATCCAAAAAATGAAACAACACAAACTCACCGGTAAGCTCGGGCCTTGGCATTTTGCGAGTAAATTTGTTGCAAGTTTCTTTTTTGCCATGATTCAACAAAAAGATAGCACATGCATGGTGTGCTAGCTTTTTATGCTACAACTTCAATGTTTATTATTAAGAATGTGGTTTGGTACATAGTTAAAAATGTCACAAAGTAAAAAAAAATTAAAATTAATTTGTTTTTTTGCAGCCTCCAAAGGCAGCACGCTGGCGTGCTGGGTTTGGAGACTACAATGTTTTTTCTTTTTGGTCTCGCCATGCACACCGGCGTGCTAGATTTGGAGGCGACAAATTTTTTTTTTCTCATTTCGTATAGTACGCCGACATGCTATATTATATTTAAAGGTTGCAAAATAAAAATTTAGTTGTTTTACTTAGCACGTCGGCTTACTATGTTTGGAGGTTGAAAAAAATATTTTCTAATGTTTGTACTCAGAATTTGATTCTCAAATGTGTCAAAATAGCTTTTCTATTTTATAATTTACTCAGCTAGCACACTGGCATGCTAGTCAAATCAGCTCCAAAAAGAAATTTATTATTTCAAAAGGTTTTTCAAAAAAACTTCATTTTTTTAAAATAAAAAATTTGCAAGCTAGCACGTCGGCATGCTAGCTTTTACAACGTCAATAACACTTTTTTTTAAATATAAGTAAACCTATATTTATAGAGTAACAAAGTATTTTGTGATGAACCTATTTAAAATTTGATGGATAGTCAAAGTTTTAAGTATGCATCAAACCACAATTCTTATTCTTCAAAAATCATGTAGTGGCATAAAAAGAGTAGCATGCCATGTGCTACCATTTTGTGGGATCATGCTCTATCACATATGATGCATAACTTCTCACACAAACATGAATGTAGGATTTTTGCCTACATTTAACATAGGCTTTATGTCTAACATGAATTCGAGATTTGCATAATCTATCATAGACTACATATTAAAAGGTGCTACTTTGAATCTTACATAATTGGATGGTGGAGATTGTATTTGGAAACTCTCATTGTCCACAATAATATTCAATCTTAAAATTTTTCTTGCAATTCTCATTGGTTGTAATTTTCAGTTCTAAAAACATGGAGCCCCAAGGGATGGAAATTATGAAGTCTTTTAAAATGAAATTCGAGAATATGGAATTCTCTTAGATAAAAATTGGAAAAATGAAGCTCTCTTGGATGGAGTCTTTTGACCTCTCTTTGGGTGTAGCTTTTGTGCAAAATTGTGTGACATAGTAAGTTTAACAATGAGTGTTTCTTAGCATATTATAGAAATCATGCTCGCCCTCTCATCATGTTGATAATTTTCATGGTGGCAAAAAAGAGGACGAGTCTTGATTTTCATAATATACCAAGAAATACTCGTGATCTAGTTCGTATTGTCTCTTTTTGGAAACAAATTTTTGGCCACAATAATATAAGAAAGTTTTGGATGAATTTGTGTTTGGAGTATTTGACATTCTAGACAGAAGGCTTGTCCATGCAAATAAACTTCTCCATAAAAAAACAACACGTAGAAATAAACCTTCATAATGGAAGGTGTGATGGGGGGGGGGGGGGGGGGAGGAGGGCCAGCTCCGAGGCCCTTTTGCCTTGGAAGGCTTGCTCTTGAGGGCGGAGGCCTGAGGGCGCACAGCCAGTCGCGGGCGGAAGGGTCGAGGAGCTGGCCCTTCCTCTTCGTGAATTCAGTTTAAACATAATTTGCCCCACAGATTACGTTATGTGAGGCTGGTCCATTTTCTTTGTAAAAATGTGAAAGTTGATTTTACGTTATGGAGAAGACGTTTATTCCCAAAAGTATCCTAGAGAAAAAAAGACCCAAAATAAATCATGACAATACATTGTTGAAGGGCTCGCCCTTGTGACCGCTTTTGTGTTGTGTCTAGCTTTGGGCCTTCACCCTATCGAGAGGAAGGGCCCTCATCAAGGACTCAAAGGGCTCTACACATTATCAAGATGAATGTTATCAATGAGCTTCTCAAGGAAGTTGGTAAGTGAACTTCATCTAAGGATGCTTGGGAATCACTGAAGAAGCTTTATGAATCCAAGTCTACTTCTAGAGTGCTGACTCTAAGAAGACAAATATTTTCTTGTTTGCAAAAGAATGAAAAAAGTCCAAGTACTTTTATTTTGAGGATGAAATCATTGAATGATGAGTTGTCTTGCATTGATGAGAGCATTAAGGAAAGAGAGCTTGCTCAATTTATTCTTAATGGATTGTTGGATGCTCATGCTAACATTGTTCAAAGTATTGCTATTCAAAAGACTTTGCCAAGTTTGATGGATCTTCAAGAGATCTTGATCAATGAAGAATATAGGCTTCAAGTAAGAGGTGGATCTACATCGACACTTCAAGAGGAGGCTATGTTCACAAAGGGCAAAATCAAAAGTAAGTGGTCTAAATGGCAAGAACAAGTGGATGCTTCTTCAAATGGCAAAAAGAAGGATAGATCAAAGCTCAAGTGCTTCTATTATGGCATCAAAGGACACTTTGCAAGTGATTGCTACAAGAAGTAGAGAGATCAAGGAGACAAGCAAGGCAATCTTACTCTTGATGAGGATGGTTTGGATGTTCAAGATGCAAATGATGATGCTTTTGTGATGTCTTCATGTATGCTTGCTAATGATGGAGATCTAGGTCCTTGGTGGATTGATAGTAGAGCAAGTATATAAAGTCCTCAATCCAAGGATCCTATTCTAAGCATGCCAATCACAAGCAACACAAGGGAACAAGATGGTGGACAAACCAACCCAACCAAACCTAGATCGAATGGATCTAGACCCCAAGCTATGGATCAATCACTCAAAGAGGAATGAGACATTACACCAGCAACATCCTGCCACCAGTCATGCTATCAAGCATACACTAGTGAGAGCCCAATAGGTATACTTATACCCTTCAAGGCCCATGCACCACTAGTAGTGCACTGTGACACCTCACTGGACACCTCTGCAGCCTATCTGGGCCACGTCATCCAGCTCCCCAATGACTCACTGATAGACTCATACAAATCCACCATCAAGTGTTTAGGCCTACAACCATTGATTATGACCATGTACACATAAGGGCCCCAATTTCCTTACAGTCACGATTAACTTACGGGTTGTTGGTCTACCGGTCCCTGGCATGGACACGCTACCCGAGACCAGTCATGGGCATGACAAAGTTCACACATGGCTTTTCACAAAGGGTATTTCACTTCTTTGTTGGCATATGGAAATGACAAGAGGGTGATCTAGACGGCCAATGATGGTGAGTGTGCAATCAAAGGGATTGGCACAATTCCTATTTCTCTCTCTACAAATAGAAACGTTCATTTGGAGGATGTCTTGTTTATTCCATCTATTACCAAGAATTTGTTTAGTGTGAGTCAAATGCTAAGTAAAGGCCTCAAGGTTGAATTTGGTGGAGATGCTTGTATGACCAAAAGGAAGGATGTCTTGATTGGAAAAAGTAAAAGGCGCTACTAGTTGTGCCTTCCTTCGATCAATTGCTCCATTGGTGTTGTACTTGACCTTAAAGACCCATTTGTAATCGATAAGATTGCAAGTAGCAGGAGCTTCAACTAGTGACCCTATCTAGTTCTTGAGCAGAGAGAAATACTCTCTGTCCATTGCCTCTCCCCAGAGATTGGAGTCTGGTTGGCCAAGTGCCTCTTTGAGAGTCGTCAATTCCTGCATTAGAAGACAGGCAGACTCATGAGTATACCTTGTGGGCCGTGTGCGCACTCAGTTTGATCTTTTTGGAGGAAATGTTAGCTGATGATCCAATCCTTGGATTTGTCATTGCTGAGAAGTAGTAACATCTTCGTCTAACTCAGCTATCGTGCAATGGATTGACAATGGGCATGCTTGAGCATGAGGTTCGGATTATCGTATCGATGACAAGCATTGAAGGTTCACTTGAAACAATGTCTTTGCCTTTGAAGTCGATAAATTGATCTTCGATAAAGAATGTATCTCAGTTGAACAAAATCTACTGGGTATCGAGGTCGTACAGCTTCCAAGTGTTGTTAGATGAAGTGTATTCGATGAGAATTGTCTTGGACCTTGGAAGTCAAATTTCTTCCTCATCTCCTTTGGGATCTGTGCATAGGCGATGCATCCGAATACTTGAAGGATTTTCATTGAAAGCTTAGAGCCTGTCCAAAACTCATGTGGTGTTTTGCTTAAGAGGGCCGTTGTCGAACATCTGTTCTAGATGTAAGCTGTAGTGGAGACAGCTTCAGCCTAGAAGCTCTTTGGCAATGCGCTAGCATATATTTAGTTGACTCGACAAGGATACAATTCTTCCTCTCGGCTAAGCTATTAGATTGAAGTGAATAAGGAGTGATAAACTATTGTTCAATGCAAATTTTTGGCCACAATAATATAAGAAAGTTTTGGATGAATTTGTGTTTGGAGTATTTGACATTCTAGACAGAAGGCTTGTCCATGCAAATAAACTTCTCCATAAAAAAACAACACGTAGAAATAAACCTTCATAATGGAAGGTGTGATGGGGGGGGGGGGGGGGGGGGGGGGGGGGAGGAGGGCCAGCTCCGAGGCCCTTTTGCCTTGGAAGGCTTGCTCTTGAGGGCGGAGGCCTGAGGGCGCACAGCCAGTCGCGGGCGGAAGGGTCGAGGAGCTGGCCCTTCCTCTTCGTGAATTCAGTTTAAACATAATTTGCCCCACAGATTACGTTATGTGAGGCTGGTCCATTTTCTTTGTAAAAATGTGAAAGTTGATTTTACGTTATGGAGAAGACGTTTATTCCCAAAAGTATCCTAGAGAAAAAAAGACCCAAAATAAATCATGACAATACATTGTTGAAGGGCTCGCCCTTGTGACCGCTTTTGTGTTGTGTCTAGCTTTGGGCCTTCACCCTATCGAGAGGAAGGGCCCTCATCAAGGACTCAAAGGGCTCTACACATTATCAAGATGAATGTTATCAATGAGCTTCTCAAGGAAGTTGGTAAGTGAACTTCATCTAAGGATGCTTGGGAATCACTGAAGAAGCTTTATGAATCCAAGTCTACTTCTAGAGTGCTGACTCTAAGAAGACAAATATTTTCTTGTTTGCAAAAGAATGAAAAAAGTCCAAGTACTTTTATTTTGAGGATGAAATCATTGAATGATGAGTTGTCTTGCATTGATGAGAGCATTAAGGAAAGAGAGCTTGCTCAATTTATTCTTAATGGATTGTTGGATGCTCATGCTAACATTGTTCAAAGTATTGCTATTCAAAAGACTTTGCCAAGTTTGATGGATCTTCAAGAGATCTTGATCAATGAAGAATATAGGCTTCAAGTAAGAGGTGGATCTACATCGACACTTCAAGAGGAGGCTATGTTCACAAAGGGCAAAATCAAAAGTAAGTGGTCTAAATGGCAAGAACAAGTGGATGCTTCTTCAAATGGCAAAAAGAAGGATAGATCAAAGCTCAAGTGCTTCTATTATGGCATCAAAGGACACTTTGCAAGTGATTGCTACAAGAAGTAGAGAGATCAAGGAGACAAGCAAGGCAATCTTACTCTTGATGAGGATGGTTTGGATGTTCAAGATGCAAATGATGATGCTTTTGTGATGTCTTCATGTATGCTTGCTAATGATGGAGATCTAGGTCCTTGGTGGATTGATAGTAGAGCAAGTATATAAAGTCCTCAATCCAAGGATCCTATTCTAAGCATGCCAATCACAAGCAACACAAGGGAACAAGATGGTGGACAAACCAACCCAACCAAACCTAGATCGAATGGATCTAGACCCCAAGCTATGGATCAATCACTCAAAGAGGAATGAGACATTACACCAGCAACATCCTGCCACCAGTCATGCTATCAAGCATACACTAGTGAGAGCCCAATAGGTATACTTATACCCTTCAAGGCCCATGCACCACTAGTAGTGCACTGTGACACCTCACTGGACACCTCTGCAGCCTATCTGGGCCACGTCATCCAGCTCCCCAATGACTCACTGATAGACTCATACAAATCCACCATCAAGTGTTTAGGCCTACAACCATTGATTATGACCATGTACACATAAGGGCCCCAATTTCCTTACAGTCACGATTAACTTACGGGTTGTTGGTCTACCGGTCCCTGGCATGGACACGCTACCCGAGACCAGTCATGGGCATGACAAAGTTCACACATGGCTTTTCACAAAGGGTATTTCACTTCTTTGTTGGCATATGGAAATGACAAGAGGGTGATCTAGACGGCCAATGATGGTGAGTGTGCAATCAAAGGGATTGGCACAATTCCTATTTCTCTCTCTACAAATAGAAACGTTCATTTGGAGGATGTCTTGTTTATTCCATCTATTACCAAGAATTTGTTTAGTGTGAGTCAAATGCTAAGTAAAGGCCTCAAGGTTGAATTTGGTGGAGATGCTTGTATGACCAAAAGGAAGGATGTCTTGATTGGAAAAAGTAAAAGGCGCTACTAGTTGTGCCTTCCTTCGATCAATTGCTCCATTGGTGTTGTACTTGACCTTAAAGACCCATTTGTAATCGATAAGATTGCAAGTAGCAGGAGCTTCAACTAGTGACCCTATCTAGTTCTTGAGCAGAGAGAAATACTCTCTGTCCATTGCCTCTCCCCAGAGATTGGAGTCTGGTTGGCCAAGTGCCTCTTTGAGAGTCGTCAATTCCTGCATTAGAAGACAGGCAGACTCATGAGTATACCTTGTGGGCCGTGTGCGCACTCAGTTTGATCTTTTTGGAGGAAATGTTAGCTGATGATCCAATCCTTGGATTTGTCATTGCTGAGAAGTAGTAACATCTTCGTCTAACTCAGCTATCGTGCAATGGATTGACAATGGGCATGCTTGAGCATGAGGTTCGGATTATCGTATCGATGACAAGCATTGAAGGTTCACTTGAAACAATGTCTTTGCCTTTGAAGTCGATAAATTGATCTTCGATAAAGAATGTATCTCAGTTGAACAAAATCTACTGGGTATCGAGGTCGTACAGCTTCCAAGTGTTGTTAGATGAAGTGTATTCGATGAGAATTGTCTTGGACCTTGGAAGTCAAATTTCTTCCTCATCTCCTTTGGGATCTGTGCATAGGCGATGCATCCGAATACTTGAAGGATTTTCATTGAAAGCTTAGAGCCTGTCCAAAACTCATGTGGTGTTTTGCTTAAGAGGGCCGTTGTCGAACATCTGTTCTAGATGTAAGCTGTAGTGGAGACAGCTTCAGCCTAGAAGCTCTTTGGCAATGCGCTAGCATATATTTAGTTGACTCGACAAGGATACAATTCTTCCTCTCGGCTAAGCTATTAGATTGAAGTGAATAAGGAGTGATAAACTATTGTTCAATGCAAAGGCTTTGGCAGTACTCCTTGAATTCGGTAGAGATATACTCTCAACCATTGTCGAACCTCAGAGCTTTGATTTGTTTACCCGTCTCTTTCTCCGCATGCTCCTTGAAAATTCTGAAGCAGTTGAAAGCTTCTGATTTCTTCTTGATAAAATACACCATAGTTCTTCTAGATAATTCATCAATAAAAGTTATAAAATACTTTGCATTCTTCAGTGAAGGATTCTGCATTAGGCCACAAAACTCTGTATGTACAACATCTAGTAATCCAATCCTCTAGCAATATGTTGATGGCTTGATCTAAGTGGTTTCCTGGCCTATTTACCAACTAGACAGTCTTGACAGACAAGTAATTCGACTTTCCTATCAGGATAGTCGAGATCAAGAATAACATATTGCTTAGACATTTGTTGTACAGAAGCATGATTCATATGACCAAGTCTATAATGCCAAAGTAAACATTTATTTATTTGAATAGAAGTAATAATGCCTAACTAGAGGCTAAAAAACAATGACTTAATCTTTACAAGTATCCATGCCTCTTTTCGAGTGCTAAGATCTTGCATGTCCTATCGATTACTTTACATTGATCACATTCAAACTCTACTTTATGTCATAGATCTGTAAATCTCTGCTTACAAAGAGCAGATTTGTCGACAGATTCGGTACATGTAGGACATTCGAAAATTGCTTAGATTGATCATTTGCAAAGTTCAATCTTACTATACCTTCACCTTTGATAGTTTGTGTGCTATTGTTGCCTAGGTGAACATATCATTTGGTACAGTAAGGCGTATAGGACTCGAAGTAGCCGATATGGTTGGTCATGTGCTGTGTTGCTCCGGAATCTAGAAACCAGGAGCTGTCGTTTGATGCTCCTTGATGGATAGTCATAGGCATCCTGATCCACTTCTTAAATGGGTTGTGGTGCTTCTGCAGCTATATTTTCCATCTGATTTGACTGTCCCTTACTATTGTTCTTCGCTTGTAGTATCCAACAATCTTGAATCTCATGGTTTTTTCTTTTGCAGTATCTACAGAATAGCTTCTTCTTTGCCAACGGGTTCGACTGCTCTTGATGTTGTGTTGGTTTCTATTCTACTTTGATGGCTTCAGGCCTTTTTTCTTTTGCCTTGTCAAGCCCCTGTTGGTGTACAAGGTGTGAGAGTCAGTAGTTCCTTCGAGTGTCTTCTTGCAACAACATTGCAATGACTCTTGAAAGAGTCAGATCTAGGTGTGTCATGATGATCATCACCCAGTTGTCGTATGAGCTTGGCAAGCTTGATAGTAGTGTCATTACTGCGTCTTGATCGTCGATGACAGGTTCGACAACAGCCATTTGCTTCAGTAGGTTCTTGAACTGGTGGATGTGATTCTGTAGGAAATCACCATTTGTCATTTGAGGGAGTAAAATTTCCTCCTGAAATATAGCTTGGAAGCTATATCTCGCACTTCATATAATGTGCTCAAGATGTCCCAAACTTCCTTGGATGTTTGGGCTTCAGACACATGGCCAATCTGAGTGTTTGAAATGTTGAGGATGATCAGTGCAAATGCTTTGCCATCCTATATTTTCATGAACAAATTATGGCGAGATTATAAAGAGACATTTGGAGGGTGAGAAATTTATAGTTGAAAACCATGGAAGTTTTCAATTTCAATGGCACCTTACAAGAGATTTGAAAACATTAAAATGTATGTATAATGTCTCTCATGGAACAACATCAAAGCATCCATGTCTTTATTGCATGAAGGATTGCTACAATATGAATTTGGGACGATTAAACACTGGCCCAACACGAGAAGCAGAAGATCCAAATATGAAAAGTGTTTTGCCAATTCCATTAAAAAATGTTCACATATGCACATTGCATACTGAGGTTCGTATTATTGAGAAACTTATTTACCTACATATTTTCCAAAATGGAATCATAAACCGAAGGCTGTGGCTAAAGCAGCAATTAGGAGGTTGAAAATAGTTCTTTCAAATGCAAGACTACATAAAGGGAATATCACCATTGAAAAAAGTGACATACTCTCTAGAAAAAAAGAAAATGTTCCTAATAAGCCATCAATTGGAGGTGCTAAAGCAAGAAGATTCTTATCCAATCACACATGCAAAGAATCTAGTGTCAGATATGAAATTTGGAAAGAAATTGTTCAAGCAACATGAACACTAGAAGTAAGTAATCGAGTAGAAAAGAGACAAGTGTGGAACAACTTAGACAAAATCATAGGTGTTATCAGGAAAGAAAAACTATCATCAAAAGACATGAGGACTTTGCAAAATCTTTGCACCACATTTGTAAAATCTGTACATGATTGTAGGGAAAAAGATTTATTTCTACTAATTTATTTCTTCATCATACAACTTATTTTGCAAAAGAATATGGGTGCTTAAGTATCTGGTCATCACAAGGCATGGAAAAATTGTAAAAGATTCAACTAGTTTCATCACATTTTGCTATATTTCCATATTTGGCATATTGAGGCCAAAACTTGTTTTAAACTTAGAGGTTGACTTTTCAAAGTTCATTAGTCTAAATTTCATTTGAATAAACACTTTTTGAAAGTGTGGAAAAGTTAGAATGCGAATTAGAGTAGATTCAAATTTGAATAGCTGAGTACATTGAATCTAGACCCAAAATTAGTAGGGTTAGCATTTTGGAGGGAAAGCCAAGTGGCCAAATAGGGTTTGGACCTGTTATAAAAGGATGTAACTCGTGGAGAGAGTGATCTTCTCTCTTCTCTATCTCATTTCATGCTTATACATGGTTCTCTTGGGTTCTACTATCCATTGGTGCACTATCTTGGTGATTGCTTGCAATTCTATGTGTAGAATGATCTATATTTGTTATTTTTGGATCCACACGTGTGAAATACAGTGACTTGCTGGTTTTGTACGGACATCAACAGTACATAATCATTTCATTGTTCTATTGATGTTTGCATCTCAATTTGTGTGTAGATGCTGATTTTTCTACATTGGTGAGATTGGTAGTGTATTTCTCTTTCTAACCAAAGATCATTCAACTAGATTGGATCTTAAGGATCTGAAATCTTTCACATGGTATCAGAGCTTGTGTTTCAGGTTATGAAGGAGAAAATCAGATCTATCAATGATTTGGTGAAGATATCAAGTCTAGAGCATGCTAGAGAGGATTCTACACCAAAATCGGATTTTTTGCTTTTGTAGATGGATCTTTTGTAGATCAAAACACTAAATAGGTCAATATACTTGATCAATTCTGAATTTTTAATTCACATACTGGATTTGGCTGATTTTTGGATCATTGGATCAGCTTAAGTGGTGGCTTATAGATTGCATATCAAATTTTCAGCATTTGCATGTAGATTTGGAATAGTCAATTTTTTGTGATTTTGTCAAAACCCTAATTTTGATTGGATTTCTAATAGTGAGGTTGCTGGACTTCATTTGAGTGTGTTTCAATCTTAGGAAGTGGCAAAAGTCATTAGATTGAGGATAGATCATAGGTCGATCAAGATTCCATGATTCTATGTGTTGATTTGCTTGATAAGTGCTAGAAGAGAATTTGTGAGATAGTTTTAAATCTTGGTGATTTCTTTTGAAAGCATTTGCTGTTGTTAAAAGGAGTTCTTTGTGCATTGAAACATGTTGAAAGAAAAGATCAGGTCATTGCTACATGGAAACCTCAATTGGAGTCATGTTGGAAGCCAATGATAGGCTTACCTGTATCTATTCATTGTGGAAAGTGACAATGGAGTCACTTCTTGAGATGAATGATGTTTTGGATATTGTTGTAGGTTTGGAGGAGAGATCAGAAACACAACAAGATCAAATGAGGTATGACAAGATGGCCAAGAAGGCTCTACACATGATAAAGATGAATGTTACCAATGAACTTCTCAAGGAAGTTGGTAAGTGCACATCATCTTTGGAAGTTTGGAATTCATTGAAGAAGCTTTATGAATCCAAGTCTACTTCTAGAGTGTTACCTCTAAGAAGGCAAATCTTTTCTTGTTTGCAAAAGAATGAAGAAAGTCCAAGTACTTTTGTTTTGAGAATGAAAGCATTGAATGATGAGTTGCCTTGCATTGATGAAAGCATTAAGGAAGGAGAGCTTATTCAAGTAATTCTTAATGGCTTATTGGATGCTCATGCTAACATTGTTCAAAGTATTGCTATTCAAAAGACTTTGCCAAGTTTGATGGATCTTCAAGAAATCTTGATCAATGAGGAATATAGGCTTCAAGCAAGAGGTGAATCTACATCGACACTTCAAGAGGATGCTATGCTCACAAAGGGCAAATTCAAGGGCAAAACCAAAAGTACGTGGTCTAAAGGGCAAGATCAAGTGGATGCTTCTTCAAGTTTCAAAAAGAAGGATATATCAAAGCTCAAGTGCTTCTATTGTGGCATCAAAGGACACTTTGCAAGTGAGTGCTACAAGAAGAAGAGAGATCAAGGAGACAAGCAAGGTAATCTTACTCTTGATGAGGATGGTTTGGATGTTTAAGATGCAAATGATGATGCTTTTGTGATGTCTTCATGTATGCTTGCTAATGATGGAGATCTAGATCCTTGGTGGATTGATAGTGGAGCAAGTTCACACATGACCTTTCACAAAGAGTACTTCACTTCTTTGTTGGCATATGGAGATGACAAGAGGGTGATCTACACGGCCAATGATGGTGAGTGTGCAATCAAAGGGATTGGCACAATTCCTATTTCTCTCTCTACAAATAGGAATGTTCATTTGGAGGATGTCTTGTTTATTCCATCTATTACCAAGAATTTGCTTAGTGTGAGTCAAATGCTAAGTAAGGGCCTCAAGGTGGAGTTTGATGGAGATGCTTGTTTGATAAAAAGAGGGGATGTCTTGATTGGAAAAGGTAAAAGGCAAGGAAAATTGTTCAAACTAGATGCTTGTGTTATTGCTAACCAAGTTGGATGTGTTGCAAGGGAGCAAATTTATATTCAAGAGGTTTGGCACAAAAGAATGGGACACCTCAACTTCAAGTCATTGGAGGTAATGGCAAGGAAGAAGGTTGTGATTGGTCTTCCAAGTTCCTTAAGTAGTGTCAAGCATGTTTGTGAGTCTTGTGCTTTGTCTAAGTCAAATAGACTACCTTATACTAGATCTACAAAGCCTTTTCAATTGAGTACATTCAGATATTCATGGATTTACTACAATTAGCAATAGTGGAGCTAAGATGTATGTAACATTCATTGATGATTTTAGTAGATTTTGTTGGGTCTATCTACTAAAGAGCAAGGATGAAGTGTATGATGTCTTTGTCAAGTTCAAGAATGCAAGGGAGAACCAATTTTCCACAAAGATCAAGTGCTTGAGAGGTGACAATGTTGGTGAGTACATATCTAACAAGTTCAAGGCCTTTTGTGATGAGCATGGGATCAAGAGGGAGTATACAACATCAAGGACCCCACAACAAAATGGAGTGGCTGAAAGGAAGAATAGGACTTTATGTGAAAGTGCTAAAGCTATGAGGCTAAGTGCTAATCTTGACAAACCATTTTGGGATCAAGCTTTGTTGTGTGCCAATTTATTGTGCAATAGGTGGCCGAGTGCTATTTTGGATGGAAGGACACCTTTTGAGATGCTATTCAAGAGGAGGCCGAGTGTCAACTTTCTAAGAACCTTTGGATGCACATGCTATGTCAACATTACTCTTGATGATAGGACCAAGGAGGATCCATCTTCAAGAAGAAGTATTTTTGTTGGATATAGTGAGGTGAGTAAAGCCTATAAGGTTTACATTCCTTCTAGTAACAAAGTTATTGTTGGTAGACATGTGATTTTTGATGAGGAGAACATTTCAAAGATCTCTTCAAGCATGATTGATGGTAGAGTGGATAGATCTAACATTCTTGATGTTGATGAGAAGGATTTACTTTGGATGGTGGTGATGATGGACCTTCATCAAGTCAAAAGCCAAGGAGAACATCAAGAGAAAGACAAGTACCTTCAAGGCTCACATATGATCAAAAGGGTAAGCAAGTAGTTTATGAAAATTATGTTGCTTTCCTAATCTCTTTGGATGAGCCTACAAGTGTAGATCAAGCAAGGAAAGAAGAGTGGATCCAAACAATGGATCTTGAGTATCAAGCTCTTGGAGGATCTTCTTGTGTACATGGAGCTATGCAAGTGGATGGATGTTATCTTGCTGTAAAATCAAGTAATTGATCTGGAAAACAAAGTTTGTTCAATGACTTTGATGGTCAAGTTGAAGATCAAGAGGTTGATCTCAAAGGGCTTCAACTAGTCAAAAGGGAAGTTGGCAATTTGGAGCTAGTCAAGAGCATCAAAGGAGAGGTAATTGGCAAAGATGTTATGGATCTGTTTTTGCAGCATATTGAGGACTCAAGTAGGGTTAAAGGAACAGCAAGGAAATGTTGTTCATGTTTACTTTACTTGTTCTATCTCATGTTTGAGCAATTTCATGTGGATGTGTGCAAATTGTCAAGATATGGTAAAACTAGCTACATTGTTGAGCATTATTTTGATGTTAGATTTGTACTAGCATTGTTGGCTGGTTTTGCTGATGGAAATAAAGCTACTGGAGTTTCATTATGTCACTCATTCATGGTCAAGTCATCAAGGCTTGATGGCATCTTATGGCAAGATGAAGATGGAGGCTCATTCATGGAGTATCATGGTGGATACATGGCAACAAAGGACAAAGAAGGAGGAGACATGCAAACAAAAGTTGATCACTCACATTTATTGTTGTTTGCTGTATTTTTCCAGAGAGTTCAGAGTTGGAAGCATGGTGGAATCATCTCATTTACATTCTATTTGGTTCTTCATGTTCTAGTCACATTTTGACACGTAAAATTGATGTAAGAAATAGTGAAGCATCCCAAGTGGACACTATTCTCTATATCAATTATAGTTGTTTCTATTTTGAGCATTACATGATCATTGAAAGGAGATCTATTCTTAGGAAGAAGATCATTCTTATGATGGATCAAAGTTCTATGGTCAAAAACTATGCTAGGAGCAAGCATATTGAGATACAATATTATTTTGTGAGGGAGCAAGTCATTGCAAAGGAGGTGGAGCTTCAACATGTGTCTTCAAGGGAATGTGTAGCTGATATCTTTACCAAAGCATTGGGAAAAGACTTGTTCATGAAGCATAGGACTTCACTTGGAGATTTGCTAAAACTAGTTGAAGAGGGAGTGTGAAAGATTCAACTAGTTTCATCACATTTTGCTATATTTTCATATTTGGCATGTTGAGGCCAAAACTTGTTTTAGACTTAGAGGTTGACTTTTCAAAGTTCATTAGTCTAAATTTTATCTGAATAAACACTTTTTGAAAGTGTGGGAAAGTTAGAATGCAAGTTAGAGTACATTTAAATCTGAATAGTTGAGTACATTGAATCTAGACCCAAAATTAGTAGGGTTAGCATTTTGGAGGGAAAGTCAAGTGGCTAAATAGGGTCTGGACTTGCTATAAAAGGATGTAACACGTGGAGAGAGTGATCTTCTCTCTTCTCTATCTCAGTTCATGCTTATACATGGTCCTCTTGGGTTCTACTATCCATTGGTGCACTATCTTGGTGATTGCTTGCAATTCTATGTGTAGAATGATCTATATTTGCTATTTTTGGATCCTCACGTGTGAAATACAGTTGCTAGATGGTTTTGTATGGACAGCAACAATACACAATCATTTCATTCAAGTTTGTTTGAATTAAGAAAATTGAACAATATCAATACCAATATATCTACTTACCAAATCATAATCATCGTATTCAACAACGTTTGTTCTGCTAATGTCATGTCCTCCAATGCCCTCTACATTGCTTGAGAGAATACACTGAGTCCTTGGGGGATATACTTTTTTTAATTCCAAAAATTCCTCCTCTGTAGGCAAAGTTTTTTCATAGGCTTTCGATTTTTCAATTATGGCCCCCAATGCCTCATTGCCGGATTTCCAATTGCCATCTTTATCATAATCTATCTCACTTTCAAGGTCATTATATGCGTAATCAATAATGTCAAATTTTTTGATAAACTCTATGCAAAATTGAGAGGATTTTATCCTCTCTCAAATTCAAAACATCTTCTATATCATAAAAAAAATTATAACTGTCATTATTTATAAAATATACGGGAACATGGAGTAGAGTTAATTGATTAATAGGAGATGTAGATGGAAGAGAGTTCGAAAAAGATGTTTCTGATAATATGAAGCCATAGATGCTTCAACTTCAACCCCTATATCAGTATCTACTTCATCTACATCAACTGGAGCAAATGCAGATGCTTCAATCATGGGAACAGAAGAAGATCCAACAAACTCATCATCTGGAATTTCAACGGATATGTAAAAGACAAACGCCATACCTTTGATTAGAAGACGACATTTTCTTTTGTGGATACTACAATATATATTTCTCTTGAAATGTTCATGCAAGTTAGCATACTTTCTATCATGTTTATGCTTAGAGGATGGTTGGGAGTGCACAAGGTCCTGAAAATAAACAAAACAAAAACTATCTATATCTTGAACAAAAGTACTAATAATTTGAGAAAAATTATCAAGAAGAGAAAGTAAATTATAATGATTCTCATAAACTGCTTATCGATATCGAAAGGTGCAAAAAAATACTGGAAAAATACTCTAATTCTCTGATGGAATGTCACTAGCATTCAAAAAATCCAGAAGTTTATTTTGTAAGGACATAGAGGAACTAGCCATATTGAACCTGATATCGGTTCAATGTGTCTAAATTATTTTGATCGAGGACTCTAGAATAGGATGCGCGTTGATCCGATATTCTGTAGGAAGAGGCCAATATCGGTTTAGCGCAACTGAATTATTCCGATCGAGGACACTAGAGCAATGTGTGCATTGATCTGATATTACGTTAGAAGAGGCTGATATCGCTTCAACGCGCCTGAATGAATCTGACTGTGCACTGTAGGACAAGGCGTGCGTCGATTCGATATTGCGAATATGACAAAGGAGAATAAAATGGCAAAGGAGTTATGAATAAAAGATCACAGAATCTTAGTATGGAGAGTGGTGTCCATATTTAAAGCCCATTCTTGTTGATCACAACCATACATTTGTCAAGAAATGAATTGAGCCCTAGGGCGTATATTTATCCACCAATCAGAGTGATACAAATTTGTACCTACGCTACAATACCTTTAAAAGTCTATCAATAGCCTTTCCTAATCATCATTAGCCTGGACCCTAAACCCATTTATCAAATTTATACATGTGTCTCAAAACATTAAACAGTCTATGACTAGCCTTCTGAAACATCATTATCCATGCAGCGGCATGAAAAACGTTCATGAGGGCAATAATTACAGACTCTCGTCCTATTTAAGCACCTTAAAGATGACAGTTTTTTTTTTTGCAATAATGATTCATTCAGAACATTTTCAAAAGGCCGAGCATTCATAGAAAAGCCGATATCAATTTCGCACGCGAGAAAAATCGCTTTGCTGGAGACACATCAAATAGGCATGCGTTGATGCGATACTCTGGTATGGTGACTCGGATATCGGATCAGGGTGCCCGTTATAAGAAAGAAATTTTCAACTTGGATTGCATGTGTCGATTCGCTATTGGACTGCATTATGAATAATTAAAGCTTGCTTCGGTAGATTCTTTATACAGTCCAAAGCTAAAAAGAATCTGTCGAGGCAAGCTTTGATGATTTATAGTGCCGTCCAATATTGGTTCAACGCAACTCAGATAGCTTCATTGGGGGACACATCAACTAGGAACGCGCATGGAGACTTAGATATCGGATGAGCGCACCAGAGAGAAGAGTTTTCCCCCTTGGACTGCACGTGTTGAATCACTATTGGAGGAAAAAAAAAAGTTTTTGAAATCTATCGAAATTATTGGACGACATTATAAATGATCAAAGCTTGCTTCGGTAGATTCTTCATACAGTCCAAAGCTAAGAAGAATCTATCGAGACAAGCTTTGATCATTCATAGTGCCGACCAATATCAGTTCCAGTGCGCGTGAATAGCTTCACTGGGAGACACATCCAGTATGCACGCGTCGATTTGCTATTGAAAGAGAAAAAAGGTTGTTGAAATCTAAAGCATATCAAAATTGGTCTGATGTTTATGGCATATCCTAGTCAAATATCCTTGTCAATCACAGAAATTAATTGTAGTGTGTGACCATTTAAATGTTGTTTAATTATTGTACATATTCCATACTTTTCAATAATTATGGTCGTCATTAGTCATATCGACTAATCATTTTAATGACCCATGGACATTTATTAAAGATTTGATTTTCAAGTTTACAGAATATTTCGAATTTATAGATCTCCGTAATCTGTGCCTCGATATTCCAAACCACCACGACTCCAATCATTTCGGAGTTGGCACTATATAATCAGATGCACGATGCTTAAATTTTTTTGCTTAAAGTTCTTTCGATCTTTACTTACATGCAGTATCGATTCAGCGCATCCAAAACAACTGACTTGCTTACCTTCTTCACTCGTGCATGCCCATCCAATATCATTTGAACAGCTTACCTTCCTTACTCATAGAGGTATCGGTTTGGTGCGCCCAACCTGAATTCTGATTTTGGAATCTCTCTACAAGCACACTGATCCGATATTGGATCCTCATGGGACGCACAAAGCAAACTGCACGTATCCATCCTGGAGGTATCCCAATCATATGAGGCCATGAAAATCCACCACCACCGCCTCGTCCACCACCACTCCTGGTCCACCACCACTTCCTCCTAGGCCAAGGGGCAGACCAAGAGATCCGCCATGTCTGAAGGATATCTGGCAGCTTCAGAAGACCAATAATCTTCTTATTCCAAAAGCTCACATACAGAGATCCATCAGGCAGATAACAAGAAGTATATCTACAAATGTGAGATGGATTGAATGGCAATTTAAGCTTGCACACTACATATGAGGATTTCCAAGTGAATTTTTTTTTCAGATAGTGTTGTTGCAACTATCCATGCCAAGAGGCTGACCATCATGCCGAAGGATTTCAACCTTGTGCTCAGGCTACAGGACACGTATGATAAATTTGTTGAGTACTTCAGACTAGCTTCGTCCTCTCCTCCAAAACAAGATGCAGAGAAAAAAAAATGAAAGCAATCTCAACCATCCTGGCTTGTTTTTCGGGTACAGAGCGGGAGTGTTTCAAGGAAGAGGAGGTCTCTTGACCCTCCTAATAAAGTGAGAGATTTTTCAAAGCCTTCTCCTTTGCATGACATTCTAACTGCTAGACAATCTCCTCCAAAGTCTCCTTCTTCTTCTTCTAAATCTCAATCTCCATCTCCTCCTCCTAAAGATTCCTCTAATAAATCTCAATCTCCTTCTTCTCCTCCTAAAAATTCCTCGCCTAATAAATCTCAGTCTTCTCCTACTTCCACATATACTAGTGCCCCCTCCCATAATCTTCTTATTTCAAAAGCTTACATACAGAGATCCATCAGGCAGATAACTAGAAGTCTATCTACAGATGTGAGACGGAATGGCAATTGAAGCTTTGCACACTACATATGAAGATTTCCAAGTGAATTTTTTTTTTAGATAGTGTTGTTGCAACTATCCATGCCAAGAGGCTGACCATCATGCCGAAGGATTTCAACCTTGTGCTCAGGCTATAGGACACGTATGATAAATTTGTTGAGTACTTCAGACTAGCTTCGTCCTCTCCTCCAAAACAAGATGCAGAGAAAAAAAAATGAAAGCAATCTCAACCATCCTGGCTTGTTTTTCGGGTACAGAGCGGGAGTGTTTAAAGGAAGAGGAGGTCTCTTGACCCTCCTAATAAAGTGAGAGATTTTTCAAAGCCTTCTCCTTTGCATAACATTCTAACTGCTAGACAATCTCCTCCAAAGTCTCCTTCTTCTTCTTCTAAATCTCAATCTCCATCTCCTCCTCCTAAAGATTCCTCTAATAAATCTCAATCTCCTTCTTCTCCTCCTAAAAATTCCTCGCCTAATAAATCTTAGTCTTCTCCTACTTCCACATATACTAGTGCCCCCCCCCCCCTCTAGTTTCTGGAAAAGTTTTAGATGATTTTGTAAATTTAAAAATCGAATCGATTTTAAATGATAGTTCATTTACTGGTTTATCTGTATTACTTCCTTCACCCACTACACTTGCTTTTGTAAATACTCCTAAATATGTACAGTATGACTAATTGTTAAACACATATCTTAAACGTCTAGGACCTCTATACAATTTTAAGATGCCAAAGACAAATATTGGTCTTCCCCTTTCTAAATTAGATACACGTGAATTAGAAAGTTGGGATAAAATGCTAGAGAACAATGTAGGAGGGGGGCAATTCAATACTGGAGGGAGTTCTTCCAAATCCCACTGTTTATAGATGTCGCATTGTTTTCACTTCAATTCATGGCCATTTTATATTTCCCTAATCTCATAAGTTTGCACGATGATATGCTTCAATACGTCAGACTAGGGACTCCAATCCTCGTGTTCCCATACATAACCAAGTAAGTGTATTTTTTTTTTCATATGAATTTTGATTTCACATGCATTCTCATAAACTTATTGTTTTCTGATTGCAGTGAACATTGGAGCTTATATGTGTTATCCTTATATGTCAATGATGAGGGTGTGTGTAATCCAATTTGTATAAAGATGGACTCTAATACACACACCCACAAAATAGCAAAGAGCCATATCAAGAAAATATTGGAACTCTTTCCGATACCAGGTGCAACAATCTATACGAAGCTGAAAATGGTTGATGCAGAGGTAAAAAATTTTCAATATCTGTTCGACACGCGCTTGTAGTTTTTGTTGAGTTTCATTTCATATCGTGCATGCTGATCCGATATTCAAATTTTGAATATTGGTTCGTCGACGCGTGCTTGTTTCCTTTGTAGATTTTATTATCACCTCGTGCACGTTGATCTGATATTACATAAAGTTAAAATTTTGTTACTAGCTTTCAAATATATTTTAATACTGCAGTCCTCACAGCAGGTTGATTCTATCAGCTGTGGTTGGTATACGATATGCAATTCTAAATTCTTTTTCAATTGGCTTGCACTACAAGATAAACTTCCAATTCTACAAGAGGTAATATATTAATCCATAATCACATTCCTGATAATTCCTAATAACTAATAATTGATTAATAACATTTAATTGTGTTTTTGTTTTTTTTGTTGGTTTAAATGGCCGAAGATCTCCCCAATGGAGATAATGCACTTCAGGCAGGAGACGATAAAACTTGTGATCGAAAATTCATATCCAATTTCAATGGCAGAGTGTTCTCCACCCAAGCTACTTCCATATGGAGAATTGGATTTAGAGATCATAGAAAAGCAAGACTCTCAACTTGAGCAATGATACTCAAGTTGATAAAGATAAAAAGTTGGCCTCCCTTGATGTGGATGAGACAATATGAATTTCACATGTATAGAAAAATTTTATACAAATATATTTAGATTTTTCATATTCAATTTCTATGGTTGTTCCTACATGTTTGTTTTTAGGTTATTATTCATTCATCTTCAATTTTTATGGTGTTCCTACATGTTTGTTTTTCATAGCCTTGGTCTGCCTTGCTTTTACCATGGTTTTTTTGGATAAGTTTAGAAGATGATCCGAGTAAACCTTTGCCACAACCAATCCAAACATGTGACATAAGTTCACTCAAATTTGTTGTGACAAAGCTTCACTCAAATCATCTTCTGAACATATCCAAATATGCCAAGACAAGGACAATACAGACCAAGGCAATGAAAACAAAAAATACAGCCGATATCGGTTCAACACGTGAGGATGACTTCACTAGGAGGCACTTCAACAAGGACGTGCATAAGAGATAAAGACAAAGACATTGCAGTACCAAGAGAATCTCCCAAGAGATCAACAAGAGAGCGAAGAGCACCAACAAGATTTTTGCCAGACAGCTCGGCTTCTACATCTGAAGAATTTCGTGGATTCAGTGACGAACCACAAACATGCGAGGAAGCCATCCATAGTCTAGACAAGGACAAATGGATCCAAGCCATGAATGAGAAAATGGAGTCTATGAAGAAGAATGAGGTATGGAGACTGCAACCAGTGCCAGACAAACAAAAGACAGTGCAATGCAAATGGGTTTACAAACTCAAGTATGGACCGAATGGAGATGTTTTGAGATACAAGGCTAGACTTGTAGCGAAGGGTTTTTTTCATAAATACGTCATCGACTATACTGAGACCTTCTCTCCAGTGGTGAACCATGCTTTCTTACGTCTACTATTTGCATATGTAGTTGCATACAACCTCAAGATTCACATCGTTGATGAGAAGACAACATTCCTAGATGGCGAATTAGACGAAGAAGTCTACATGGATCAACCTCCAGGTTATACCTCTGAATCACTTCCTACCTATGCATGCCAAATGCATAGGGATATTTGTGGTCTAAAGCAATCAACACGACAATGGTATAAGAAGAAAGATCAAGCCCTGAGATCCTTAGGATTCGAGCCATGAATAGCCGATTTCAATGTTTATGTGAGAATCACAGATGGGGAGATCATCATTGTTGTTGTGTATGTGGACGACACCTTGATACTATGCAAAAGCGAAGAGCTAATCGTCAAAGTGAAGAGGGAGGTCATGAAACATTTCAAAATAATAGACCTAGGAGATGTCAGATGTTATCTAGGCTTGCCAATTGACCATGACTATGACAAAGGAAAGCTCTACCTTCATTAGTCAAGGTACACCCAAGAAATCCTAGATGATTTCGGGATGATAGATTGCAAAGGGGAAAATACCCCAATGCTTGCAAGAAACAATCTTGACGAACAAAGATTGTTCGAAGATAGAAGAAGAGCTAGAGATGATGCAGCACACGCCATACATGAGACTTATCGGATCTTTAATATATCTAACAAACAACACACACCCTGACATTGCTTATTCCATGTTCAAAATGAGCCAATTCAACATGAATCCAGGCTTAGCACACTGGAAGATCGCAAAGCAAATCTTACAGTACCTTCAGAAGATGAAGGATTATGGGTTGTGTTACTCTCGTGATGCAAGATTCCAGATGCACACCTACAGTGATGCAAGTTGGGCATCTCTCAAGGATGACTGTAAAAGTGTCTTATGGGGGTGCACCATTGCAACAGACGTAGCAATTCTCTGGGTCAGCAAGAAGAAAACCATTATTGCTCAATCATCCTGCAAGCAGAATACATTGCAACCGCAAAGATGGCCGACGAAATCACATGGCTCCGACAGTTCCTTGATGGACTGGGTGAGACCAACCAAGAGCCACTGATTTTGCAGATGGACAATACTTCTACAATTCACCTAACAAAAGATCCCATGTTTTTTTCAAGGACGAAACACATTGCAATAAAGTATCACTTGATAAGGGACCTAGTCACTAGAAGGGAATTGAAGACCAACTTCATTGGCAGTTCTCCTCGGCTAGCATCACAACATTAGCATCCACATAGGCATCTAGCTTGAACAATCTTCCAAACCTTATAGCTCTAGGAATGATCTTGCCATCTCTCTTGATGTTACATGCATTTGTGGTGAACTCCACAATAAAACCATTGTCAAAAGAAATCGTCTTACACTAAGCAAGTTCTTAGTGATACTAGGAATGTAAAGTACTCCATCAATCTTGATCTTCCTTGAAGATCCCAAGCATAAAGGTATGGCTATGCCTTATACCTTACAGGATAATAATTTGTTGTAAAAATTGACTTGATAGGTCCATCATAGGTAGATAAGGTTGAAAAATACTCCTTTTTACTTGTCATGTGGGAGCTAGCCCCACTATCTATACACCAAGGGTCTTCACCTCTTATGCTTGAAGATGAGAAACTTGACATCATGAGTGAATCTTCATGAGAGCTCTCCTCTTCCTCTTGGCCTAGGTTTGCTTGACTTTGAACTTGCTTCCTCTTGAAGCACTCCGAGGCATAGTGTCCCATCTTGCTATGAAGGTAGAACTTGATCTTAAACTTATCCTTCTTTGGCTTGCTTGAGCTTGGACTTGAAGATCCTTCTTGATCTTCACTTTTGACTTGGTTCTACTTGAATGCAGCACCTTTGCCTTTGCTCTTGATGAAAAGAGCTCTGTCATCTCTATCATTGAGAGAGAGCATCTCCATCCTTGACTCGATGTGTGTTCTCCTACTCTCCTCAACCATGAGGAACACTCTCTCAATTAATTTTGGACTTTTTAATTTATTTAGGACTATTTTTTACATGTGGTACCAAAAGAGCCAAATAAGAAAAACAATAGAAAAATACTAATTGTTGAAGTGGGATTTTCTCGAGTTTGAATTTCATTTCAATACAACTATAAGCCAAACAAGACAAATTTGATCAATGAGTCACAATCGCCTGTGCCATAGAACATCTGTAGAATCATGAGCTTGATGTGCTTGATCTGTTGGTAAGCATACTCTCAAATGATATAGGTTGCCTTTGCATCTTCCTTGTGCAATCAATGTACCGGTGCTGGCTTCAACAACATTACATGTTTCGTCTAAAAATGTCACAAGCATCCCAGCATCTGCTATCTTTGCTACTGATAGCAAATCTTGTTGCAGTGTGGGTACGAAGAGAACATCTTTGAGTCGTCAGTCTTTGCCATTTGTATTGAGCCATAATGAACCAATACCATTCACTCGATGTTTTGGTCCATCTCCAAGAACTATGAATCTTGATGGATCAATACTTCAAAAATGAGACATTATTTGTTTGCATGTAGTGAAGTGTGAGGTAGCTCCTGAATCACGGATCACCTCTTGTGTGTCAGATGTGGAGGTTGCACACATGTCTATATATAGATAGGTCGTCGATTTTCCACTTTTCGACCTATCTTCGTCCATCTTTGAGCAATGCATACACTCAGTCTTCGGATTGAGCCAACACGAATCGACACTATGTCCTTCGCGTCTACATCTCATGCATGTTTTCTGCTTAAGCTTTTTTTGTTTCTTCCAACCGCCTTTCCTGGCTCCTTCTGATTGCTGGTCTCGATCCTAATACTCGGTCTGACTCCCTCTTAGGCTTGAACTGCTTCTTTGGATTCTCCTTGTTGCTGTAGAGAGCTTGATCAGAAACGTCCTTGTGATCAAGGTGCTCACAAGCTTCGACTTTTTCTCAAATCTCGATCATTGCCTTTTCAAGTGTCATTGTTGGATCCTTCGCTAGCAATGTTCGGGTTGTTCGGAAAGATCTTGGTAAAGCTCTTAATAGGTAGGTGAGCTATTCTCTGTTGATATGGCATTCTCTGTTCCAGCATTGTGTAATGAAAGGAACAGATCCTTCATCTTTTTAATAAAGGAGGTAAGGTCTCGGCCATCCCATTGCAGATTTGTCAACTGATCTTGAAGAAGCATGATCTGGCTACATGATTTCGTCTAAAATCTGGTAAGCAATGTATCCCACATCTCTCTTGCATTAGAGAGTATCGCAAGGTCAAGCGTCAAGCTATCTTCAATGGATGATGACAACATGGCTATTGCTTTGTTGTTCTTCTCTCTCCATTCTCGTAGCTCTTTGCCGATAATTGTAGGCATCTCTTCGGTGCCATCTACCCAAGGACATGGCCCTTATCCCTTTAATATGAGAGAGGTCTTTATCTTCTAGGCTAGGAAGTTCGACCCGGCTGTGTGCAGACCTTCGACTGTATATTGCTAATCAATGCCATGCTGTAGATTGTGTTCTTCAGCTATTCTTCTAGTTTTTTGTTTTGAATGCTTGTCTCTTGGATCTGATAGTCTTTAGCTATATTAGGTCTCGGATATGAGCCTGTCATGGCTCTGATACCACTGATGAGAATCCTCGTTGCTCTGATACCACTGTTGAGAATCCACGTTGCTCTAATGTCACTGATTGTTAAATTCACACGTGTGGATTGTCCACAACATGTACTTGTGATCTCCTAAGGTGTGTAGATGTACCAAGATCAAGACTAGATTAAGATTCAAGATCTATCTTTGATTCTATGGCAAAAACACACTACTACATGCATTCAATCACTTCCAACTCTCACTCACACGTGTGGGAAGTATCCAAAATTTATTCTAAGTAGAAACAAGCTACTCTCTTTGGGTAGAGAGAGAAAATCATCATGAGCTCTCGGGTAGAGAGAGAAATCTAGAAAATCACTTACACTCAAAATCCACTCAATCTCTTAATCAATTAGATCCAAATGAGAAGTACAATGATACTAGTAGATCCATAGCTACCACAATGCTTAACTATGATTGGACCACACTTTTGCCACCTCTTAATCCTATTGGACCATTGATCTATTCACCTCTAAATTCTATTGGACCATTTTCAAGCAAACCTCAAATTCTACTGGACCCCTCAAGGTTCCACCTCTAAATCCTATTGGACCTCTTAAATTTCATCAAACAAAAGTATTACACTTGTCTACACTCTAATTGGCATGAGTTTAGCCTCTTACTCTATTTTGGCTAAATAGTGCATTACAAGTGGAAATGGGTAATTTGCCATCTATGCCAAATTTGGTCCTATCAACATCCTACACCTAGATGCTTGATATAAAAAACATAAGACCCCTATATCTAACATAGATAATCTTTTTCAATTCTTCACACTCCTCCTAAAAAATTATCTATGAAGATTTAAGCATTGATCTTGATATAACTCCAAGATTATATCTATGCTTGATGAAAGCACTTTTGCTCAAAGGCTTGGTGAGTAGATCGGCAATACAAGAGGACGAGTTGACATGCTCCAAATAGATTTATCCTCCAATAAGCTTTTCTCTCGCAAAATGGTGTGCCACTTCTATATGCTTGCTTCTTGCATGAAATATGGGATTATTGGCAAGAGCTTGGGCCGAGATATTATCACACTTGATCATTGGTAGATCTTCTTCCTTGATGCACTTTAGCTCCAATAATAATCTCTTGATCCAAAGCACCTCTTTGGTGGTTGTAGTGACTGCTTTGTACTCGGCCTCACATGAAGAGAGAGATATAGTATCTTGCTTTTTGGAAAGCCAAGGTATTAGATTGTCTTCAAGAAAGATAGTGTATGCACTAACAGACTTTGATCCATCTTGTCACTTGCAAAATCCGAATCCGACTAGCTAACAATGGATAGATCTTCACTTTTATAAAGTAGACCATAATCACAAGATGAAGATACATATCTTAGAGTCCTCTTGGCCATCTTCCAATGATGAATCTTAGGATCTTGCATAAATTGACTCAATTTGTGCACACAAAAACTTAAATCGGGCCTAGTAATGGTAAGCCAAATCAAGGAGCCTACAAGACTCCTAAAAAGTGTGATGTCATCAAAGGATCTTTCATCACCTTTATTAGGGTCTTTTACAATTTGCTCCATTGGAGTATCTATGCTCTTAGAATTTTTCATATGGAATTTTTTCAACATAAAGTGAGCATATCTAGATTGACATATAAAAACATGATCTTCATAAAAATCAATCTATAGGCCTAGGATGTAATGTATTTCTCCTAGATCTTGCATTTTAAACTCACATCCAAGTGCTAGCTTAGTTTCACCAACTAGCTTGATATAACTTCCACAAAGAATAATGTCATCAACATAAATTAGAAGAATGACAATATTACTATCAACAAACTTTAGATACATGGAAGGATCATAGTCAATAGACATTCGTCTTAGTGTAGTGAAGAGCCATCCTAGCTCTATTTTTGTGTTTTTGAACCTCTTGAAGAACTTGTGGTTCTTCTTCAAGGCCAAGAACTATGTCCATCACATCTTGAAGGATCAAGATGGATTCCACCCTCATCTTCCAAATTGAATAGTTTGAAGTGGACAATCTTTCACTTGTTTCCAACAAAGATGAACTCATTGAAGACATTAAAAGTGAAGAAAACTCAAATGATGAACAATAAATGTTGCTACACACTCTCAATAGGATCCAATAATGAAGTGTTATTCTCACTAGCTACTCAAATCTCTCTAAAACAAGATCTATTTCACATCAAATGATGGACTATAGACAAAGTCAGGATTATTTACTCTTAGCACATTTGAAATACACTAAGTAACCAAATTTGACTCAAACTCAATGATATTGCATGAAACAAATTGGCTATGATCTCAGAACAATGTCTAGATCATTGTAGATGAGATTGGTAACCATACAACTGTAAACAGAGATCAAACAGAAAATATCTTGACTAAACCAAATGTGTCCACCCAGGTCTAGGTGCCCTAACTAACCCTCTTCAAAAGCTTATAACTTCTGATTGGCTCAACCAAATGGAATGAAAATGATTGCATCAGAAACTAGACAAAAATAGCTTCAAAATAAGCTATCAAACAAGATAAATGGATCAAGCATGAGAGAGAACTCTCAATCTAAAATCAGATGTTCCTCACATGTGTCTGAGCACCTGATTCCGTACAGTACCAGGTCAGACCCAATCAATGCCCTATTGATCTCTTTTGATCCAAAATTAGACAAGATAGCTAGGAAAATGGACCTTGACAATTTCTAGCTCAAGATTGATGAAAGGTTTTTACTTAAATGGATCAAAATACATGGTAACCTTAGGTAGGCTCTGATACCATGTTAAATTCACATGTGTGGACTATCCACAACATGTACTTGTGATCTCTTAAGGTGTGTAGATGCACCAAGATCAAGACTAGATTGAGATTCAAGATCTATCTTTGATTCTATGGCAAAAACACACTACTACATGCATTCAATCACTTCCAACTCTCACTCACACGTGTGGGAAGTATCCAAAAATTATTCTAAGTAAAAACAAGCTGCTCTCCTAGGGTATAGAGAGAAAATCATCATGAGCTCTCAGGTAGAGAGAGAAAGCTAGAAAATCACTTACACTCAAAATCCACTCAATCTCTTAATCAATTAGATCCAAATGAGAAGTACAATGATACTAGTAGATCCACGAGCTACCACAATGCTTAACTATAATGGGACCACAATTTTGCCATCTCTTAATCCTATTGGACCATTAATCCATTCACCTCTAAATTCTATTGGACCATTTTCAAGCAAACCTCAAATTCTATTGGACCCCTCAAGGTTCCACCTCCAAATCCTATTGGACCTCTTAAATTTCATCAAACAAAAGTATTACACTTGTCTACACTCTAATTGGCACGAGTTTAGCCTCTTACTCTATTTTGGCTAAATAGTGGCATTACAAGTGGAAATGGGTAATTTGCCATCTATGCCAAATTTGGTCCTATCAACATCCTACACCTAGATGCTTGATATAAAAAACATAAGACCCCTATATCTAGCATAGATAATCTTTTTCAATTCTTCACACTGATGAGATAAACGGGTTCAAGCACAATTGATATCCAGACACGAATTGTTTCGCTCTGCCACCACTATTGGGATTCCCACAGAGACAAACCCAGATGGAATTCAATTTTGTCCTCAGGTCTACTGCCCTCTGTAATAGGATCTCCAATCCTCCAAGGTGAGGACATACACTATTGACCTACGTATAATTTACTTGTGTCAATCATGTTCAAGACAAGAAACTCTTCTGCATAAAACATCTACTGCATTACAAACTTAAGCGTTGTTGTGACAGACCACACAATGCGTCGGCACGAAAGAAACTGTCTTTTGCAAATCAAAACTTGTCGCGCTTGCTAGCGGACTTCTTGAACATTAGCTTGGCTTCACAGTGCTAGGCTTACATTGGTATATTGCCAATCTATTACATCTGCATAATTAATAATCAGGATCTTCATGTATGTAGAGAAGAGGACACGACTAGCAGATCAAGGGATTACAAGACCGACTAATTAGGCATGTCCCAACGGTATTCTATCAGTCTCTAGAGGATGACGTCCTCCTAATACTTCCGCGATCTCATTTGTCCTCTCATGCGTGGAGATCCGTCGTGTATCTTGACACGTGGAGATCCATCGTCGCTTGGGTCTTCGTGTCTTCTTGTGCCTTTGGCTTTGTCATTAGGTCACCTTGGGTCCACGGATCTTTTACATTCGTGTTTGTGTGACCTTCAGTCAATGAATGTTTGACTGTCATCTTCGTGTCTTCGATCCTCGAAGCTTTTCTGTTCGCGATCACGCAGCACCCTTGTTTTTCTTTTGTCTTGAGTTCTAAAGCTATCATAGCTTTGTGGTCAAAAACAATTTGTTTCTTCAATAACCGTATATAGACCTGATCTTTGCTATAGTATTCGCAACCTTAGCCAAAATATCCAAGATTCACTATTTATTCATTGGAAATGTGCCAAGAGAATATTGAAATACATCTTGGGTAAACTAGATTTTGGAATCCTTGATAGAGGTGACTCCATTAACTTGCATGCTTTTAGTGATTCACATTTCATCAAAGAAAACTAAAACGAATTTTTTATTTTTTTTCTCAAAAGTGTCTTACACATGGACCAACCAAAACACTCACATTCAAAATCTACGTAGCATAGCTCCTTCAAATTAAATTTGTTTTTTTTTTTTTTTAAATTTGTAATTTTGTATTGGATTACAGCCCACAAATAAGCCATTTTATCTATAGTATAATAAGCAACTCAACAAGAACGATGTAAATTCATACCATATAAACTCAGATTAAGATGATTACGGTGCCATTATAAACCCCTCAACAAGAACTTTCCAAGGACACCCAACATGACCTAGTTTTCAGCAATGGTTAGAAAGATATTGTCAATCAAAGTTGTATGTGGTTAGGAGTAGTTGGTCAATCTAATATCTATTTTAGATGTAGTTGACTAGTTTGACTAGGTCAAATTAGTCAACTATGCTTGAAATAGATGTCATGTTGACCAACAACTTTGACCGCCTATAGCATTGACTGAAAATGTCTTTCTAACTGCATCTCGAAGATGCATTTATTATGCCTCAAGCAAACATTGCAACCTTACACGTTCTTGCTTCTCACTAGACAAAAGTTGCGTGTCAAGTGCCACCTAGGAAACCGAACACTTGTGATTTTCCTATTGGATGGAATTAGTTGATTAAATTAAATAAGAAGCGGCATATTGGTTGCTAAAGAGCTGCGTACTTTCGCGCTCGTTCCCTATATGTACACCACTTATGCTTCAATACAACCACCGAGTTTTTCAAGAGATCACAGAGAGAGTTTGAGTCTTCAAGTTTTCCCTTCTCTTTGCTTTCATAAGCTTTCTGCTTGCTGAGTACTTCTGTTTCTGATAGTTGGTAAGCCTCACCTTGTCGGATGTGCTTGTGATTGTAACTCTAGTCAGACACTTCCTTCGTCTTGATACTATCGTCTGCGAGCAACAATAAATTCATTTTTAAGATTGTCTTAAAACTCATTGGAGATTTGAACTTCTAGTCTGTTTTGAACTTTTTAGGTATTATTTGGTACTTTTGAAACATCTAGATTTGTTTTTGGTGTACTGTTTGGTACTCTTTAGACGTTGTTTACTAATTTTGGTGGTTTTGCACTTTTCACAAATTCGTCCTTTCAAATCTCATCCCATGTTATATTTCATTTGCTAAATCAGCGTGAATGCTTTGTGTTTCTCTTTATTATGGCTTTAGTTTCATTACTATGGCAATTTGATTGGGTTTGGCATAGCACGCACACACTAGAAATTTTACAAGTAGAGGTGAGGAAGTCCTCCAAATCCAAGGTAGAGCCTCCAAATGTCCTCCAAGCAACCTGTAAGCTTCAAGATGCTCCCCAACTCCAAGCTAGGATGCCTCCACCTGCAAGTAAGGATCTGCAAGCCTCCAAGGATCTCTCCTCCACCTGTGTCCCTACTCTCTAAACACAAAGATAGATAACAAGCTGGCCTCAAGTATTCACCACCCAACCATAGCTAGATCCAAGCTCCAAGCAAGACCTATCTAGCACCCCCTTGCTAACCATAAACAAATCACAAGCATACCACAGCACTCCATAGCATACTCAAGATCCAAACCCTACTTATGTCCCATACCATAAGCAAGATCCAAACCTCAAACATACTACCACAAGAAATCACTCTACACACTAGTAGCAACACTAGAGCATAAGCCAAGCAAACAAGAGAGATCTCTCCTCCCCAATGGGCGCCCTACTACCCTCATATAGATGGCCCATGGACCCCTCCAATGCACTATGGAGTTCCATGCTCATCCAATGAGAGAGAGAGAAGCCTAGGGGAGTTAAAGAATCTCCAAGAGCCTCCATAGGCTTATGGAATGTCAAGAGACTCCTTCCATAACCTATGACTCTATGAATGCCTTTCTTGTGGGAGTTGGGAACTCAATGGACACTTTAGAAGGGCGCCCTCCTACTAGGTCCCATTGCCCAAGTTGTGCAAGTATACTTTGGTCCTAGACCAATAAAGTAATATGGTTCAAGGTTGAGGCCCAAGGTTTAGAAAAATAGTCATCCAATGACTTTCTAACACCTCACTAGGTTCCATACCTCCATCCAAGGCATAGACACCTACCTGCCCTTAACCAAGGACACTAGTACCTTAATCTAAGGCACCTACCCTTAATAGTAAGGGTACCCCTTATCCAAAGGTCACGTGACCCCATACCTCCAACTAAGGTATAGTCACTTGTCTGTCCTTATCCAAAGGCACATACCCTTAATCCTAAGGGTACCTTGCCATATAGCCCCCAACACTAAATGTACTATTAGGGGTCTGAAGTACTGTTAGTTACATAGGTATGTAACATTCCTTCCCCCTAAACTTAAATTTTTTCTTGTAGAGAAAAATTTGGAAAATTCTTCTAGAGGTCAGACTCCTTTTCCCAAGTATCCTCCTCTTCTGATTTGCCCCTCCACCTGACTAAAAATTCTCGAAGCACTCTACTCCGTAGAGTTCTCTGTCGGCTATTAACAATCGCCTCGGGTTCAGGTGGTCCACTCACGGACTCATCACGAAGAAGTTCTACTAGATCTTCCACAGGGACCAGGGTCTCCCCAACCCCCAATGAGGGTTTCAACTTACTAACATGGAAAACAGGATGAATTTCAACGTTAGCTGAAAGTTCTAGTTTGTATGCGACCTTGTTTATCACTTGGATAACCTTAAAGGGACCGCAATACCTAGGTGCCAACTTTGCACACTTAATAGTTTTCAAGCCCCTAGAGTGACTAGGGACTCTCAAAAACACCCAGTCGTTGACCATGAATACCTTGTGCTTTCGAGATAGATCAGCATAGTGCCTTGCCCTGTCTTGGGCACTTCTTATGCTATCTTTAGCCAGATGTAACATTTCTTGCATATCCGCAAGGAAATCAGCTGCGGCTTGCACCCGTAGGTTTTCATGCCAACACTAATTGGTGATCGAGGTTGAAAACATACATAAGCATGAAAGGGCTAAATCCAGTCGCTGAATGTTTTGCACCATTATATACAAATTCCACCAGTGGAAGGTACTGTTCCCAATCAGACTGCCGATGGCCCACATATGCTCAAAGCATATCCTCCATCGTCTGATTGGTCCTTTCCGTTTGACCGTCTGATTCCGGATGATCTGTAGAACTTAAACTTAAAGTTGTTTCCAACTTTTCAAATACTGCTTGCCAAAAATTCCCAGTGAATTTTGGGTCGCGGTCACTGACAATATCGCAAGGTAGCCCGTATAGTCGAAAAAGCTTCTCAACAAACAGTTGAGCTAGTTATGAAGCTTTAACAGTAGTTTTTGTTGGAATAAATTGAGCAAACTTCGTCAGTCTGTCAACAATGACCCAAACCGAATCGTGGCCCTTCCCTATATGTGGAAGCACGACCACGAAATCCATAGATATACTTTCCCACTTTCCAATAGAAAAGGATGTAATAGGCCACTAGCTTTTAGCCTCTCTGCTTTATTTAACTGGCACTCAGTACATTTAAGTACATAGGCCTCTACCTGACTTTTCATCTTAGGCCACCAAAATTGCCTTCGAACTAAGTCAAGTGTTCTTTGTATACCCGGATGTCTTGCGCATGGACTATCATGACACTCATGCAAGATTTGGGCCCTTACAGTGTCATTCTTCGGTACACACACCTTTCCTTTACAAAACAAAATCTTGTTTCGAATTAGGAAATCGTTCCAGTCTTTCCCTGATTCGAGGAATCTTGCAAACCTGAATCGATCCCCAAAAGTACTTGTTGCCAATACTTTCCAAAAAAAGGATTGGACTTATATAGTCCTTGAAGAGACTGAAACAACTTCGGTTCTATAACAGTAAAGCACAACTGATTAATAACCGGTAACCGACTCAAAGCATCCGCTAGAGTATTTTGACTTCCTTTACAATAACGTATAGAAAAGTCAAAGATTTGCATCAGCTCAGCCCATCTAGCTTGTCTCCCCTTTAAATTTGTAGCATCACAGAAATATCGAAGAGTCTGATGATCCGTCAAAACTTCAAATCTGGATCCATACAAATATTGTTGCCAAATTTTCAAGGAATGAACAATTGCAAACAATTCCTTCTCATAGGTACAATACCTAGACTGAGCAGGATTGAGTTTCTTGCTTTCATAAGCCACAGGATGTCCATCCTGCATCAAAACAACTCCAATAGCATAATCATTGGCATCGGTCCTAACCACAAAAGTCTTATTAGGATCGCCAATGATTAGTATTGGTGCCGAAGTGACACTTTTCTTAAGCAACTCAAAACAATTCTTCATATCCTCCGTCCACACCACTAGTGGACTCTTAGCCCTCCGGCTTAGCTTCTTATAGCCTTTCAAGACCTGGGTAAGGGAAAATGCCAAATCGAGCAAATTGGGGAATATGCCGATGAAAAAATTCCACAAACTCCAAGAAAGACTTGATTTTCCGAACTATGGTGAGAATAGGCCAATCAATAACCCTCTGGATACGATCAGCCTCAATCTCCACCCCCCGTTCGGAAATCTTATGCCCCAAGTAGGACAATTCCTTGGCAAAAAAGTCACACTTAGACTCCTTGGCAAAGAGCTTTTCCCTTCTTAGAACGTCCAAGGCAATCCTAAGATGATCTTTATGTTCCGCCAAAGTCTTACTGAACACTAGGATATCATCTAAGAATACCACTACGAATCTTTCCAAATATGGCTTAAACAAATCGTTCATCATTTGTTGAAAAGTTGCCGGTGCATTGGTCAAACCAAAAGGCAACACCAAAAATTCGTAGTGACCAAAGCGAGTTCGAAACCCAGTTTTTGGTATATCTTCTGCCTTAATGCGTATCTGATGGTAGTTTGATCTTAAATCTATCTTGGTAAAGTACCTAGCACCACCAAGATAGTCTATTAGATCATCCATCCGCGGCAGTGGATATCTATTCTTAACCTTATAGTCGACGCAAAACCTTATAGTCCCATTCTTCTTGGCCATTGGTGATGCCCAAGGAGACTTACTAGGTTGTACCCACCCCCTTTTTCAGGTAATCATGTAATTGCCTATTTACCTCAGTCTCTTCCGATGCACTCATCCTATAAGGACGCTGTGCAATTGGAATTGCTCCAGGTATTAGGTCAATTTTATGATCAACTGTCCTTTCTGGTGGTAGACCTACAGGAAGGTCTAAAAAAACATCATTGAATTCCTACCTAAGTTCATTATAGGCTTCAAATTCTGTAGTGTTCTCACTGGGTATATTCATGGCATTTATGTTAAGTTCTTCATCATTGCAGCAAATGATATCATTATGAAAACATAAATAAACTTTAAAATCAGAATTCTTCATAATAGAATTAAGTTCCTATTTAGAATAAGGGTTAACATTTTTAGTGTCAACACTTAAACTAGCCTTGATCTTATTAAAGAATTCTCATGCATAAAAGATAGAGATTTCTCAACAAAATCAATTCTCAATGATTTGTTCTTATCAAAATGCCATTGTTGTCCAAGAACAATATCTACATTAGCTAATTGAATAGCATGGAATTTTAGTTTTTCAGAATAATCCTGAATGTGCAATTCTACATCAAGAACAATAAAATCCATCAAATCGGAATTACTTTCCGATGAATCTTCTTTTAGAACTTTAAAAAAACCCAAAGCCCACTTTAAAACTTCTCTAACATTATAAAAAATCAGCCCCTAAACAATTCTATAAGCATCACTACTCTCTTCCAAAGAGAACTAGATTCATTGGGTACTTCAACTACAAGCTTCCTACAACTAGAAAAGCCTATAATCTTCCCCAAAAAAAAAATTAGTTGGTGATCTTGATAGAACTTGAAGAATGTTAGAAAAGTTATCATCCTTTGTCTAGCTCTGATACCACTTTTACAAATAGAGGAGAGGAAGTCCTCCAAATCCAAGGTAGAGCCTCCAAATGTCCTCCAAGCAACCTGCAAGCTTCAAGATGCTCTCCAACTCCAAGCTAGGATGCCTCCACCTGCAAGTAAGGATCTGCAAGCCTCCAAGAATCTCTCCCCCACCTATGTCCCTACTCTTTAAACACAAAGATAGATAACAAGCTGGCCTCAAGTATTCACCACCCAACCATAGCTAGATCCAAGCTCCAAGCAAGACCTATCTAGCACCCCCTTGCTAACCATAAACAAATTACAAGCATACCAAAACACTCCATAGCATACTCAAGATCCAAACCCTACTTATGTCCCATACCATAAGCAAGATCCAAACCTCAAGCATACTACCACAAGAAAGCACTCTACATACTAGTAGCAATACTAGAGCATAAGCCAAGCAAACAAGAGAGATCTCTCCTCCCCAATGGGCGCCCTACTACCCTCATATAGATGGCCCATGGACCCCTCCAATGCACTATGGAGTTCCATGCTCATCCAATGAGAGAGAGAGAAGCCTAGGGGAGTTAAAGAATCTCCAAGAGCCTACATAGGCTTATGGAATGTCAAGAGACTCCTTCCATAACCTATGACTCTATGAATGCCTTTCTTGTGGGAGTTGGGAACTCAATAGACACTTTAGAAGGGCGCCCTCCTACTAGGTCCCATTGCCCAAGTTGTGCAAGTATACTTTGGTCCTAGACCAATAAAGTGATATGGTGCAAGGTTGAGGCCCAAGGTTTAGAAAAATAGTCATCCAATGACTTTCTAACACCTCACTAGCCAAGGCATAGACACCTACCTGCCCTTAACCAAGGACACTAGTACCTTAATCTAAGACACCTATTCTTAATATTAAGGGTATCCCTTATCCAAGGGTCACGTGATCCCGTACCTCCAACTAAGGTATAGTCACTTGCCTGCCCTTATCCAAGGACACATACCCTTAATCCTAAGGGTACCTTGCCATATAGCCCCCAACACTAAATGGACTATCAGGGGTCTGAAGTACTGCTAGTTACATAGGTATGTAACAAGAAAACTAAAATTAAAACCTCTCCCTCTCTCAAATAATTTCACAAACATTTTAAAAAATTCACAAATTCATAAATTCACACACACACACACACACACACACACACACACAGACCAAAACAAAAACTAAAACCATTCTCTCTCAAATAATTTCACAAACATTTTTAGAAATTCACCCTAAAAATATATTGATAAATCTCTCTCTCTCTCTCTCTCTCTCTCTCTCTCTCTCTCTCTCTCTCTCTCTCTCTCTTGTGTGAAAGATTTGAGATCCACTAAGATCCAAACCTACAATTGCCCTTTGGTTACAAAAACAAGCAACTCACCAATCTTGCCAATGTAGAAAAAATCAGCATCTACACTAAGAATGAGATGCAAACTCTAATAGATCTTGATCAAGCATTAACTAAAACATAAAATAATATTTTTGTTTGTACAATAACAGTAAGGTACTATATTTCACAGGTGTGGATTTGCAAGATATCACAGGTATAGTGCACCAATAGATAGTAGAACCCAAGACAACCATGCATAAGCATGAATGAGATGAGAGAGAGAGAGAGAGAGACAGAGAGAGAGAGAGAGAGAGAGAGAGAGATCTTTCCATGAGTTACATCCTTTTATAGCAGGTTTAAAACCTAAATTGTCACTTGGTTTCTCTCCATAATGAAAAACCCTACTATTTTTGGATATTCAAATACTTTTAGACTAATATAACTTTGAAAAGTCAACCTCTCAAGCTAATATGAAAATTGGCCTCAATTGCCAAATATATAAATATGACCAAAATAGACTAAATTACTTGAATTTCTCACACTTTCAACTAGTTTAAGCCTAGACTTTGATAACACTCCAAGTGAAGTCCTATGCTTCAAGAACAAGTCCTTTCCCTATGCTTTGGTGAAGATATCAGCTACACATTCCCCTTGAGGACACATGTTGAAGCTCCACCTCCTTTGCTATGACTTGCTCCCTCACAAAGTGATATGCCACCACCACCATGAAACTCCGTGAATGAGCCTCCATCTCCTGCCACAAGATGCCATCATACCTTGATGATTTGATCGTGAATGAGCATTCAATAGACTATACATTTGCATTCATGAATTAAATATATGCATTCAAATTTTTTGCAAGAATGATGTAGTGCCAAAACATTATATTGATTGATTTAAAAGAAAGTACATTGATGAGAGAATAAATTCCCCCTTCATACATTGTCTTCTACAAGGCCTTACATTCAATTTTAAAACTCTACTCATCATCACTTCATCCCTCATCTCGTCCATTCAAACTGAACTGTGGCATAAATGGCTTGGTCGTTTGAACCTAGGAAGCTTTAGCTTGATAAAGGAAATTGGAAATGGTGAAAGAATTGCTTATGATGGAAGACTACTTGAAGACAATGTACGAATCATGTGTATGGGAAGCAACATCGAGAGAAATTCAACAAAGGTGGTGTTGCAAGGGCAAAGAACATCTTGGAATTGATCCACACAAATCTATGCGGGCCTATGAGGACTATGTCCATAAGAGGAGCTTATTATTTTATGACCTTCATAGATGATATGCTATTTAAGATGTGGATATACTTCTTAAAGAAGAAATTGGATGCTTTTGGCACTTTCAAGAGCTTCAAGGCAATGGTCAAAAATCAAACAGGTAGGCAGATCAAAGTCCTAAGATTTGATAGTGGAGGTGAGTACAAGTCTACTGAATTCAATGATCTTTGTGATCAATGTGAGATCAAAAGACAATTTACACAAGCTCGTACCTGAACTCAATGGTGTAGCTGAGCGCAAGAATCATACGATTGTGGAGAGTGCCAAATCTATGTTTGTTGAGATGAAACTACCAAAAGATTTTTGGTTAGAATCGTACAATACTACAGTCTATCTTCAAAATAGAAGTCCTACCATTGTTGTACCAAAGATACCACCCGAGGAGGCATTCACAAAGAAGAAGCCAAAGGTGAATCACTTGCGAATCTTTGGATGTAAAAGCTATAAAGTGCATCTTCTTAGGATGTGATGATTGTGTAAAGGGCCATAGGTGTTTTGATCCATTGGAGAACAAAATACATGTTAGCCGTGATGTTATCTTTGCTGAATCTAAGATGTACAAATATGAAGATGCTGAGAAGATGGATACATCTAGTGGGGAAAATGGTACAGTGAGAATTCCTCTTGATGACGGACCATTTGTTGACTTTCCTAGTGATGGACAGATGGATACAGCTCATGATGTTGCTACTCAACCTCAGGAGATAGGTTGGAGAGGTAGAGATAAACCTTTTGGTGCTAAGGCGATTGAAGTTGTAGGTGATGAATGCAAGGAGAAGGACGTACCATGGGATACATTTTTACCAGGAAACTGATAGGAAGCTCCCTAATTAGTGGTTTGAGAGATTGATGGAGAGCTACGACATGGATGACTTTCCTAAATCATCTATCCAGGGAGAGCTTTGAAGATCAACAAGAGAGAGGACACAACTTGACAGGTATGAAGCAAATTATGCTCTCTTATCTAGCATCATTCATTTGATATGGATTGAGAGCTCATTTTGTACATACTTTGAGAGATTATCAAGTGATGGTGATTTTGGAAAGTTTGCTCTTTAATGAGGATTGATGAATGATGAATGTGATGTTTTTTTGTGTCTAATGAATAGAACTGAATCTGAATAAAGTACTATACTATTTCATCATCCTGACTATTAGAATTTCTATTCTCAACATCTATGAAAGTGGGTGCTTCAAGTATGGTTTGAAGATTTACTACATCTCTAGGTAGCTCAATCTCATAGTTAAAATGAAGGTTTTCCATTTCATTCTCAACATTTGCACCCTCAAATACTCGTCGTGAACATGATTCAACTTGAGCTACAAATCACCATATCTTGTTTAGTCGATCTGGTTGAAAAAACACCTACAAAAATTACTATTTTAGAACATATCAAAAACTCAAATACTGAAGTCACTTGCAATAAAATAAAAAACATGATAGCATAGCATGTGCACCTGCTCACGGTGATGAGGCAACACCAATTTGTCAAAGGACTCCATGCTCAATGTTTTTGATGAATCAATAGCAAAAAATCCCCTTGGATCCGATTTTACGGTTGCATTTGGCCCTCTACAAACTACCTTGAACCATTTCACATCAAATAAAAAATAGTGTCCACTTTCATCAAATGACTCATCATAAATATTTTGTATAGTTCCTACGTATTCTATGTCTCCTGAGATGGGATTCCGATCTCGTGCACTGCTTTGACTTTCTTGTTGGAAAGATGCTATTACACCACAATCGTGTGTGTGTCTCTTGTTATCAATCCTTTCAACACGAAAGTGGAAACCAAAAGCCCATATAGCATTATACATTTTGCACTACCACATGACAAACATGAATATCATAAATAATCACTGTGAATGAACATGGTGTTTCAAATGAATAAACAAATATTGTTATAAACAAGAATGTTCTAATAATAAAGTATCTAAAGAATAATACCTTTCATTCGCATCCTTTTGCAAAGTCCCATTCGGTGTTTGATATTTTTTGTCCCTCTTTTGTTGCTTTTTGTAGTGTGCCATGCATCCACTCTATAGTGCATTGCTTGGGCAATGGCTCAACATCATGTGAACTTGTGGCCATGTGTCTACCTCTATTCTGTCGTTGGCGCTTTCTAGACAAGGCCCTCTCTTTTTTCTCTTCTTTGTATAGGTCTAACCATTTATCCATAACTCCACAATTATAAAGCATGAATGTAGAAATTGTTTCTCGTTGGAAGGGTGTCAACCTATGGACCTTTCCCATCCCTTGAGGTTTTTCACTAGTTACCTCTTCGTCTTCCTCATCCCGCCACAATAGTGGAGCAGATGGATGTTGTTGGTGCAAAATTTCAGTAACATAAAAAAGATATCCATGTACTAACCATCCCTCTGACATGCTACCTTCAGGCCTTGCCTTTTGACGCACAAAATCTTTTAAGACTTTCATGTATCTTTCCATAAAGAACATCCACCTAATCTTGGATAGTCATGCATTGTGCACATTACAATGGCATGTAGTGTAAACTCCCTCTCATGTAAGGGGCATGAAATGTCATATGCTTTTATCCCCTTCCACAAATCTTCTAACTCGTCAATAAGCGGCTCAAGATACACATCCATGTTCTTGACCTTGCGTTGGCTAGGAATTAGAAGTGCCAACATAATATGTCCCTTTTTTGTACTCAACCAAGGAGGAATATCATAATTTACCAAGCAAACATGCCAAATGGACCACGTAGTTGCTCGTACACCAAAGGGGTTCACACCATCTGTTGCAAGACCAAATCTCACATTTCTTGACTCATTGACAAAGCTTGGATACTCTTCGTTGATGTGTTTCCATGCAGATGAATCTAAAGGTACCCTCATCATCCCATCTGTAGAGGCATGGTGTGCATGCCAGTCCATAAGTTGTGCAAGAGATTTACAACGAAATAAACGTTGCAATCATGGAATTACTGGAAAATGTCGTAAAACTTTGAACGGAATGGTTGCCCCTTGCAAATCATCTCTATATCGAGGAGTATCACAAATGGGACATTTCTTTAGTGATTCGCACCTTCCTCGATATAAAATACAATCTTTTGGACATGTATGATATTGCTTGTAGCCCATCCCGATGTTAGACAACATATTTCGTGCCTCATCTCTTGTCTTAGGCATGACATTTCCTTCTGGGAGAATTTTGTTTTTCAATAGTCTGTACATGACAAAAGAAGTCATTGTAAAAAAAATTATCACTAGATGTCCAAATTGTCAATTTTGTTTCAAAGCAAAAATGACAAGTAGATGAAAAAAAATTTACTCAAATAATGATGTGAGGCTTTGGTCACTCCATCTCTATTTGGCTTGAAGGTTTAAAAGAAGTAGAGAAGTCGCCAAACGAGATGTCTTTGCTCCAGGATACAATGCGATCTTTGATTCTTCTCGCAATTTCTTTTCTTGTTTAGACAAAAGTGCCTCCTCATCTTGTTCATTGTGTCTAGATGCACTATTGTTCTCGTACATATCATCCAACATGTCTCCCATGACTTCAAATTCTTCATTCATTGGAATCTCATGTTCATCGTTGGAACTTGTTTGCGAAGAAGTAGATCTAGATGAGCTAGATTCAGATGTATTAGTCTCTAGATTAATGTGCTCATCTATTAACCTTTATTGTTTTGTGATTGTTTACTTTGTGGTTTACAAGTAAGTTTAATCTCAATTTATTTGAATCTTTGATTCTATTTTGTAGAGAGGCTCTACAGGTTCAAGCGTTCGTGATGTGGAGAAAAATGTGGAAAATATTGAGGAGCAAAATATGGAAGAGAACGTGAATGAGAGCAAAGGGGAGTTTGAAGATGTGGACACCAGCGTACACCTACAGGACGATGGAACCTGTACAATTTAGTGTTGGGCTCACTTATACCATCCGTAATGACTTTGAACTTCTGGTTCACATCCTTCACAAAGCAACAATCATGGGCAAATTCTACTTTCAACTTTTGATCAGTAATGACACCCACGGAAAGTAGATTTTTCTTCAAACCAAGTACATAAAGTACCTCATTGATCGTCTTACTTTTTCCATCAGGTAGTTGGATGGAAATGGTGCCTACCCGATCTTGCACACATCACCATTTGCTTGTGATACAGATGTTCCATTGTCCAACTCTTTCAAGCTACTGAACCAATCTTTATTACATGTCATGTGTCTTGTGGCTCCCGAGTCAATGTACCAAGCTTGATCATCTTGATTGGATGACAATGCTGATATAAAGATGCTAGAGTCTTCAACTTTACCTTCGTCGACAAGGTTACCTGCTTGCTTTGGTATTCCCTTTCCTGATTCCGCCAAGAATTTTTGACACTCGCTTTTTCAATGGCCCTTTTTGTCGCAATGAAAGCATTTGCCCTTCTTCTTGGTCTTGCTAGATGATCCTTCATCCTCCTCAGTCTTGGAAAATTGCTGCGTAGACTTTTTTTTACCCTTGCCTTTTCCTTGTTTCTGGCATTATCCTCTTGGTAGCTCAAGTCAACTATCTTACAAAAGCAGGTGGCTGACCTCATCAAAAATCCCAATCATCTAGGAACATCATGATATAATTCACTTTAGAAAAATATTTATTTAACTAATTCCATTTCATTATCAACATGCAAAAAAAAAAAAAAAAACCTCATCATAATATAATTCACTTTAGAAAAATATATATATAACCTCATCATAATATAATTCACTTTAGAAAAAAATTTATTTAACTAATTTCATTTCATTATCAGCATGCAAAAAAAAAAAAAACCGCATGGATAATTTACGCAGAAGATATCCACATGTGGATATCTTTAATGTCCAGTCGGGTCCGGTGAAATTGTTTTACAAACTGAAATTTGCGTGGATTATCCACGCGAAAACTGCCTTTCGGCGTCCCCAAGCTTCCCTCCCAAACAGTTGTCGGAATTTTCAAAATTCAATTTGGCGTGGATAATCCACGCGCATAAATTTTTTGGCACCATGTCTCAGAAAAACACCAGTGGACTGGCCGGAGGCGTGTTCAAACCTTTTTGGCGTGGATAATCCATGCTTGGATGTTCCATGCAAACAAAATTTTGGAAAATCGACTAAGTGTCGGGCGTCGTGTGGATACTCTACGTGGATAAACACAGAGTTTTCTAGTTGTGAAGACTCATCAAAACATGTGAGAAAAGCAAAATGAGTCACTTCCACATGTCTACCTTTCTCATCATATGTGAGCCTTGAAGGCATTTGTCTTTCCCTTGATGTTCTCCCTGGCTTTTGACTTGATGATGGTCCTTTATCATCACCATCCAAAGTAGGATCCTTTTTACATCAACATCAAGAATGTTAGATCCATCCACATCACTATCACTAATGCTTGAAGATACTTTTGGAATGTTCCCCTCATCAAAAATGACATCTCTACCAACAATTACCTTGTTAGTAGAAGGAATGTAAATCTTGTAGGCTTTACTCACCTCACTATATCCAACAAAAATACCTTCTTTGAAGATGGATTCTCCTTAGTCCTATCATCAAGAGTAATGTTGACATAGCATGTACATCCAAAAGTTCTTAGAAAGTTGACACTCGGCCTCCTCTTGAATAGCATCTCAAAAGGTGACTCACAAATCATGTGTCTTATAAGCAATATAGATCCAAAATAAATAGTTCCTGATAAATTCTCTTCACACTGCTTATTCCACCAATTAACTTCTAATTAAGAGAAATCCAATTACTCAAGTCAATTGTAAATGATTCAGAAATTTGAAATGTCTAGGTGTCGAATTCATATATTCTAAAACTTATTCCAGAATAACACCACATTTAGATCTTCTTCTAAACCAACACTAATAATAAATTATCCTTTCCATAGAAAGAACCATTAACTTGCAAGTCATTGTTCCGCACATTACTTCTTCATATGTCTGCACACTGACTAGTCTAAGTATATGATATAAACTTAGTAAATAGGAAATACATAGTAGATCCACAAGATTAGGACGCATGTAACCGCCGAATGAAGCGGACATTAAAGTGTTCGATAGGAAGGCGAGGAGAGTGTTGACCTTCATCAACTTGTCAGTGAAAGACCACATCATTATCCACATAAGTGATGCCATTACACCAAGAAAGGCATGGAATAGCAAACCACAAAGCAAGATTGGTGATCAAAGGCTATGCACAAAGTAAAGGCATCGACTATGAGGAGACCTTTGCATCAGTATGTAAGTGAAATACTCTACGTCTACTTGTTGCTTCAGCTTCACATTTTGGTTGGCCTTTACATCAGATGGATGTGAAATTTGCTTTTCTAAATGGTGAGTTAGAAGAGGAAGTGTTTATGGATCAACCTGAAGGCTTTATAGCGAAAGGACAGGAGAATAAAGTATGTCGTTTGAAGAAATCACTTTATGGTCTCAAGCAGGCACCACGTGCATGGTACAGCAGGATTGATGCCTACTTTCGTTCTAAGGGGATGGTGAGAACATGCTCTGATCCAAACCTTTATGTCTTATGCTTTGATGGTATGATTGCTTTGGTTGTTCTTTATGTTGATAACCTGATTCTGCAACTCTCAATTTCTTTGAATCAACATTTACCTATCCTTGTCCATGTTGATCAATGGGAATCATGGAACAATTCGAGATGACGTATCTCAACCTAATGCATTATTGCCTTGGAGTGGAAGTGTGGCAAAAAGGACATGAGGTGGGACTAACACAGGTGAAGTATGTCAGAGAATTGTTGCACAGGTTCAGGCTACAAGATTGCAAGCCAGTGAACACTCATGCTATGTATATGGTTGTATAAAAAGTAGATTCTACTTTTAGGGAGAGAGTTAGAACTAAAGTAGAATTAATGTGTTACTATATTGTGGGTCCTATCAATGGATTAGGACTAGTTGGCCTCGCCACGAGGCAAGTCAACGGGACATGCGTCCCGTCAACAGCAACCTGGGCCAGGCATGGGTTGCCATAATGAAAAACTATATGTACAATGTATTTTGGTTTTCAGAAATACAGTTGCTAGGTGAGCTTGGAGTGGAGAGCACTTTCTGTCTATGTTACTGTATTGCATGATCTGTAATCCTGTTTAGAGCAAATTTTAAGTCTAAGGGTATGGTACGGACCTGCCATGATACCCTTTACTGTGTAAGAATCATACCCACACTGTTACTAGTGAATGATTACAGTGTTTTCTCATGCACTTTACTATAATTTGAGTTTATAATATGGTTTATTGCCCTAATACTGATCAATAAGGCTTATACCCTAATATGGTTTTTTTAGGGCAGAGCGTATTGCTATAAAAAAATTTTGGTAGGGAAGATTGGACTAACTGATATTTAATACTAGTTTAGTTGTCATGTAGTGAATCTTGGACATGGATATCAACGGATGCTCGATTACAACACTTGTCTTCCCCACGTACTAACTCGTGCAATTTTTTGTTATGGCATGGTGACAAGTAACAGCTGGGCATCTTAAAACTTGCTTCACTTTATAATATTTTGTATTGTAAGATTTCATGCAGCTTCATTGTAACATGTTATCTTGTAAAGCAAAGGGTTCAAAATGTTTGGTCCTGACTTGTCAAGGGGGACTATGTGAAATGTTTTATTCTCTCTCTTTAATCTAGTTTTATTTTTCAAACTTATTATTGTCAATGCATATGTGAGTTGGATAAATCCATGGTGCTATCCAACTCAGCTACTATAAGGAATGTCATTAGAAACTAGGAAATGATACAATGGTCATCAATGGAGGTTAAAATATAACATTTGTTCCGAGCCCAAGATTCCTAATCTTTATGTGATTCACTTGTTGGCCGGCCTAATGCTTCTTATAGAAAATGATGATATTAATCTTTGGTGGGCTTGGCCTACGGTACTTGTCTCACACGGTATGGCTCAATGACCATAATCATTGCCAAGTGGTACACACTCATATGGCCATAAAGACAACCCTTAGTGCACTCAATGGCCCACTCATATACAAAAATGTCCTTGGTTAAGAGATGGAAGCCTTGAAGTTGCATCTCTCCAATTAGATATTTGGGTTATGGGCAAATGATGCTATGAAAGTATCCTCTTTGATTCAGAACTTTCTAAGCAACTTGGAATTTGACATGTGTATTTTCCTTTCATTATATAAGGTATCATTTTCTATTGTGCTTGAGCTAGATATGTTAGTTCATCTTTTGCATTTTAAAGAATAATTGTAACGACTTTTAAGCCCTTTAAAACAAGTCATATTAAGGTGTACGAAACATGATTTGGGCTTGTGAGTTTAACTCATTCATTCACCTTTGAGAATTGAATGGCTTTTATAAAAAAAAAACATTCATAAACTTGGAAGCCCAAAAGTTGCATCTCTCCAACTAGGATATTTTAAAATGGGCGGCCTGCAACTCATGTCAATTTAGTCAGGGGTTGAGAGTACATTCTCATGCTCTCAATATATGTACTATTTCCATAATGAATAAGTCAAGTTCTTTCCCATGAGATTTTTATGAACTATCGCAAAGACATAAGATTCCTTAAGCATTGACTTCTAAGAGGGCGCTTTCAGTACTTTTTATGATATGCGAGCGTTTGGAGAAACACGTTTCTGAGTTCCATTCCCACCTAAGTCTTTGAGACATGAGGAATTGCTCTTACGCCCCACATTGATTATTAGTTCCTCATAAGACTTAGTATTAAAGACATTCCATGCATAGAATATAATCTTTGAAATTTTAGTCTAGTGTTTCTTATGAATGCTATTTTGAGGTGTAAAATAAAAGCAAGATATAAAAAATAAGATGCGAGGGCATATATTCAACTGACATCACATGTTCAACCAAGACTAAGGCTGTTGTCAAGGCCCCACCCTCGTCTAGGGATGGTGGAACATTGGTGGTGATTCAAAGATAATACTTACACCTCGTAAGGAGCTTTTAGACTTAAGAGTCCAAGTAGAATATACATATATATGCCCATCTAATAAATCCATTTCAAAAAGCAAGATACTACAAAGGAATTAGAACAAGGCTTTCCAATATCATTTGAAGGTGAGGGGATTAGCTTGTGTTTTACCACAATTTTAGTTGGGTCCCAATGTCATCCAAGAATGGCAGATGATTGATCATGACTTCATCTTCACATAATATTTGCACATTTCCATGATTCCCTGGATATGGGTGGGGTCCCAAGGATCATCCAAGGTTGATGGATAGCTACTTCCTTGAGAGTCATCTTTGTAGTCATCCACGATTGGTGGATAGATATTTTCTTCACAATCATCTTCTTACTTATGGAGGATTGGTGGATAGCTCCTTCCTTTGAGGTCATCTTTTTTGAGTAGGAAAAGTTTTTCAATGTGCTCATATTTGCCCAATATGAACTTCTTTCCGTCATTCCCTCCATATGAGTGGACCTAATCTAGAGGCTAGCATAATGATTCTTGAATATAGTCGCTTTTGAAATTTGGATTCCAATTTTGGAAGTTGAAATTTTGAAAAGCACAGGTGCATGTCTAGATGTAAAGCAGCAGGCTGCTGATGTATAAATTGGCAATAAATTCTAGACTATACGTCATGACTCAACGATGAGCGATGCAATGGTCATCAACATACTTTTATAATGAATAGTCGTGGAAACCTCCTTGATGTTTTCCTTCAATTTCTTGCATTTTTTTGAAGTTATCAATTTTTAAAAAGAATTACCTTGAGATCCTCCATCTCAGATGTTTTGTTCTGACTAAATAAGCCTATGTAACCCAACTTTTATAAGGATCTACGGAGTTTACTAAACAAAACTTTACTTCGTGTGAAAATGACAAACCTAAAATTTCATGCATTTAAAAAAGGTTGTAAGTTTTTTGAAAGTCAACTTCATGTGAAGTTTTTTATAAAATAGATGTGAAGTTTTTTATAAAATCGATTTTCAGCGAAGGATGTCAGTTCCATTCTCAAGAGATGTCGGCTTTCCACCACATGTACTGAACTACCCAGAGTGCGTGGCAGTTGCAACCCTTAATTCATGTCAAAAGGACTATTTGCCCTTAGGTAAAATATTTCGCAAAGTGTGAAATGAATGTCAAATTATAAAATTATCCTTCAGCTTTTGCTTAAAAGGCAAATTCCAAAAACTATCCCAATATTATGTTGAAAGTTTAATGAACAAAGAAATACATAAGATTGTGTTTACAAAATGGAAGATTTTCTTACATTTTGATATTTTGAAAGATATAATAAAATCATTTTGAAAATTGAAATGATAGATAATGAGAATTCCAAGCCTGCTGCTGAGTCAACAGAATACTAAATAGCAATTTATTCTTCAGCATTTCAGATCATAAAGTATATGCGAGAGGAATCACAGGCTCACGGCCCAAAATAGGAGAATTTGAATTTCAGTCCTTGCACGTGAGCATTTTGAGTCAGCCTGTGGCCTGCTGCCTTGCATCTGCATTGGAGGATCGTTGACGGCAATCGGGGGGGGGGGGGGGGGGGGGGGGGGGGGTTGAGCTTTTGAGCTTGCCAGCTGATTGCATTTGCCACAAGAAATGCCAACCGTATCAGTTAATTTAGACCCCAGAATAGCCAAAACTTTGGAACAAATACTGGTGCCGGGTATATGCTATTGGACAATAAGACACGTATAGATGACAGCCCGTGAATATTCTGCTGATAAATCGCACAATGGTTATCAGACTTGTCATCAGGACTAGCTCACTCGGGAAAGATGCTTTTATTAGATTATAAATGATCAGTCACCAGTGACATGTATACGCCCAACAATTGTGAAACGATATAGCTGCAGCATGCAGCTTGCCCGCTGCAGCTGGCTGCTGGGTCCTACAGACAGGCAATTCTTTTAAATCATTGAAGGATTCAACCTTGAGCTCACGAGTTTATAGGCGACATATTCAGATGAGTTTACAGCAGTTAGATAATGGGCTAAACTTTTCAAGTGTGATGGTAATGTAGTTGCAGAGATAAACGCTATAGTTGACAGTAGCTGGATCACCAGAGACTTAGTGCACGAATTCAATTTGTGTGTGTGTGTGTGTGTGTGTGAGCGAGAATGGTTAAGGTACGTTTCAGACTCGGAGAAATTGTGCCGCTCGTTTGCTTCCCAAAGGTGGATGACATAGATAACGACAAGATTCACCGTGGGCGCAATCGTCTTGCCAAAGCTTGGGAGAATCCCAACCGTAGACGGCGGGAGAAAGGTGATCACAGACCAGAGGAGCCACTTATCAGAAACGGCGATAGCTTGCAAACCCAGAAACCTAAAAGCAAACTTAAGGGTCGAATTTCGCTGTCGCCTTCTTACTCCAAGGCTTCTCAGAGTCCACCATCATCTGTCAGTACTAAAAGTAAGATGAGTACGCGTATCCACTCTCCTGCTCACTTTCTTGAAGAGAACACTCCAGAAGAGTGTGGAGCAGAAAATAAAGGAAAAGCTCTAGAGAGCCCAGAATATTACAGCTTCAGCCAAACGTCTTCAAAAAGGTATAGCAGTCGAGAGTTCAGCAGACTTGCAGATTCCTTTGAATTGTCGTCCCCCGGAATGGTTACTCCTTCCAATCAAGATGATGGCTTGGATGATAAGTCCCTCAGCACAAAGACAAGAGCGGCTGATGAAAAGTCAGACCATTCTGCAAGAAGACGTAAGGATGGCAAGAAGGAGCACAGCTGGAACGTGCTAGCCACTGTCGACAACGAGGTGGTAAGAAAGAAAGTGGTCCTAAGAAGGAGCAAAGGGGAGAGGAAGAAATTGCTACCACCCCCCATAGCAGATGCTCCATGCATGCCTTCTTTTCAGCTGCTAAAGCGTGCAGTAGAAATACCACAGAAGCCGCTTCACGCAAAAGTGAACACCCGCACCTCCGAAGGGAGTCCGTTCCTGGAGGGAGGAGAATGTAGCTTGTGGAGCTTCAGTCTAGGCACATCTTCAGCGGATCCTAGCATTGAGATCGAGCAATGCTCATGGGAGAAAGATCTCGCATCTTTTACTAGTGACAGTGGCGCTTTTCCACGGGGCTTCCAGGAGCAAGCCTTTCCAGGGAGAGGCTTGCATGTTCGATTAAACAATTTGTTCGAGAGTGCAGTTGACGATGGCGTCGCCACCACCCTTTCCAGATCCGTTGGGAAGTCGACGAAATCGACGTCTCTTGTCCAGTCTCACTCTGAACAAATTCTTGGGTTCGATGATCAAGCGGTTGCAAGCCTTGATAAGGAGCCAGTCCGAATCAGAAACGTAAAAAACGCTCGACGAGTGTTAGTAAAACCCAGGAGAAAGATGACTGCAGTAAAAACGAAGCTGAAATTATCGCCGCGAAAGCCACGATCGCATGAGCAGGAAGAAAGATTAATCTCCAGCTCCGAAAGCCTAGAATCACTCTCCAGGGGATGGATCGGATCCATCCCCAACACTAACCAACTCAAATCTGAGAGATCTCAGCGCCCACCTGCAGATTCGACACACTCGAAATCGAGACGCTCCCCTAAATTGTCTTCCGAGCCATCAGTGAGTTCATCACCCAAATGCCAAGGATCCAAACCAACAGCATGCGCTATCACTAGCTACAGCGAAAGAGAGAAAAGCCCATCAGCACGTGATGTAGCATCCAAGTTGAGCAGAGTTCAAGAGAGCGTGGCGGTGGTAAAGCGATCATTCGATCCATTTCAGGACTTCCGAGACTCAATGGTGGAAATGATCCACAAGAAGAATCTCCAGAATGCAGCAGATCTAGAGGAGCTCCTTAAATACTACCTCTCCCTCAATGCTCCAGTCTATCAGGATCTCATTGTCACGGTTTTCCAAGACATCTGCGATGAGTTCTACTCAAACATAACTTGAATTTCCTCCCCCTCCCCCCCTCTCCCCCCTATCCTTATAGAATTATGCTTAGCTTCGACTTCTTCTACCTCGACAGAACCTTTACCGTTCACGCTCATGTAATAAGTTACCATTTCATCCACTGTAAATGCAAAGTTAAAAAGGACAGTCCACAAACACGAAGTGCTACGTATTACACAAGGCAAACAATCACAACTCATCGGCAATCAAGTGTCGGCAGAGAAGCCCAGAGGAGGGAAAGTAGCCACATAAGGAGTGCATTATGGCTACTCATGAAAAAATCAGCTTATGAAGCTGCATCAGCTTGCCAGCTTGATATAATGGTGCACAAAAGTAACGGGGATCGAGAGCACGGAAAGACAAAATTCCACTGCATCATCTTTCATCCTGAAGCACCTCGGAATCATAGAGATCATGAGTAGCACGGTTCTGTAGAACAAAGCTTTGTTTCATGTTTGAATCAGTGTTTCCTTTGTGAGGTTAAGTGTTTTGTTTCCTGAGAGCCTTGACGATAGTTGTGGAGTGTCTCGGAAGGTTGTTGTCAATATAATGTCATAGAGAGTTGTGAGATGTGTTGTATATTAGTAGCCAAATCAAGTGGTGTCAAGTCTTGTGGATCACATGCAGGTGAAACATTTGGTGAATAATTAATGTTATTGATTGATTGATTGCTAATGGATGTTGCATCTCATTTGGAAGTTGAATATGACATAGCTTTTAATTGTGCTCTTTGGCCTCCTTAGCTGGTGGTGGGATAGCCCAAGGATACCCAAGGCACACTTTACCACACATAATGCATATTGTGTGACATAGTCTAAGAGATTATGTTTGCATTTTCTTGATTTAGGAAGCATTCTTCATGGTTTGTTAGATAGTGATATAGAAGCAAAAAACCAATAACACATCACAAAGTTTCCCACCTTAGAGGAGTTAGATAAAAGTTTCACTTGTGGCAATGGAGACTTGGGCTCAAATCCAGCTCTTATAACCACAAGTCGCGGGAAATGTTTGGATATAAAGTGTATGCTCAAATTGTTGAGTAATGGAATATCAAATATTGCAATATAAAAGGAATTTACAAGAGAATATAACCAAATTTCACTACTACAAAAACATTACATAGTGACATAAAATGTGATATTTGTATTAGCGTCACATATAACATATAGCTGCAACATTTGTTTTTAAGGTTAAATATCTGTTTTCAAGGTCGAACAAGACAACTTGAATATTCAAAGCATCATTATCATATTAATGCCGCAAATCAACGTTAACTAAATCATTTAGAGATGATGTTGTAAGTGACTCAAAAATAAGCATCGTCTTGAGATATCTTGTTTAGCATCACTCATTGACATTGTTTTTTGCACATAAATTAAATAGAAAAATTGTAAGATAGTGACGTTAATTATTTAGAGTCACTGGGTGGCATTGTAGTAATTTTCATGAGTGATGCATAGTTGAATGTGATTATTTGTTTTCATTAAATTCCAAAGTTCCCCTTATTACTTGCCATCAGTTAAAATTTACAAGATAAAAGAAGAAAAGGGAGAGATAATTGGTTTTTATCTATTTAATTTTGAGAATAAATCAAGCATATGTTGATTGCCTTCATTTTTTTTTCACACACCACCCATGTGTGGTCGGGGCTTGACCTTTGGTAGTCAATCGCACACCAAGAACCTTCTACCACCCACACACACGTGATTGCCTTCATTTTATAAATAGATTCCTTTTAAATAAACATGCTACTTCAACCATCTTGCAAATTTTTGTGGTAATGGCCAATTAGTCATAATTCAAAGTAGTAAACATGACAATAAAAACATTGGTTGGTTGTTGCATGGGAGGAAATCTTGACTCCAAAAAGACCCTTTGTAAATATACATTTTTGGCTTTTAGACTATTCTATGTCCACATGGCTCAATAGCGTGTCCATACGTGGCGTGGCACAAATCCCCATAATGTGAACTTGTACTCTAATTGCCCCTTGGGCACGTCTAGAACTATCCAAAACTCAGATAAACAAACTAATGTGCACAAATTCCCATAATGTGAACATAGATTATAATTGCCCACAATTAAAATTTGGGCAGCCTTGGGCACTTCATGGTGGAACAAGATATTTGGATATCCATGGGCTGTTATTTGTCAATATGCAATGGATATTTAGATGCACAATAAGTTACATGTATAACATAAAGTAATTTAGAGTCATTGAAAATTGCAAACATGTGAATCAGTGGTTGCAATGGTTCGTGCGTCAAGGATCTCTCTCACAAGGATTTTCAACACAATATCAATGGAGATTGGGCCATCAGTGAGGCGCACCATGTTTCTGAGATGTGCCCAATATGCCCAGGCCAAGATCACTGCTAATAGCATTTAATACCATGCGGGTCACCCCTCTCCACTCGGAAATGGCGATATTATATCCGAAGTACAATCACATAATATCCCTTGTCATAGTGGGCTTCGAAATGCTGAATAGTAGTTCAATTTGTTTGTATTGAGTTTGGAATTGAAATCTCAATCAACTTTAAAAATGCTTTAGAAATCCTGGAAACACAACATAGAATCATGCCATTTTTGTAAGTCGAAAATGCTAATAACAAATATCATTAAAAATGTGGACAAAAACAAAAGAAATACATTTTGTACATTCTATAAGATCTCCATGATGTTGATGCACATAAGCTTCTCTAGCATGTTTATGTGTTGTAATAAAGGTGCTCATTGTGTAGCTACTGTGGAAGCCATTTTTGTATTCGCTCGGTTCAATCCCACTTGCACTCAAGAGGAACACATGTCATGTGGAGGGATAATTACGTATCTCATCAAGTTGCTCAGAGGTCACAGTTTGTGATGTTTTTGTTTCCTCTTCCAGTTTGTGAAATAGATATCAAAGAATTCAAGAATATCAATCGTTGTGACGGAATAGAATGCAAAAAACCTACACATACATTTTTTGGGACATTGCATTAGATGGATGAACAAAATGAAAATGATGTACCTCTTCCGCCTCCGTAATTTCATGTGCTGCCATGTCGATAACCTGTTTTCAAACAGAAGAAAAAAATGGCAGAACATGTGCTTTACATATGATACACAAAAAATACATACTAGAAATAAATTTAAAAAATGCACGCACCTAATTCAATTCCATGAAAGGCATGAAGTTGAAGTTGTATTGATAGATAGAAATTACAATCACAAAATGTTTTCTTGAGTTACAATAGTTGATATTGGATCAAAATTGTCAAGAGTCAATTTACATGTGATGAATAGGTGTTCTTGTTTGGTGACTCAAGACAACATCACGTAGGTTAGGCATGGACAAAAGAAATTTTGAATGTCAAGTATGGCGGTGCCACGGATTGTTGTGCCTTGGGATAGGGCTGTGATAGCATATGCCAATGTCAATGGAAAGGTACATTTATAGTACTTTTTTAAATTGTATCTAATTTTGCACACTGTTCCATGGAGTAATTTTTATTTTTCTATTGGTATTGTTGTTATATTTTCTCACAAGTTCTTCTATTTTCATGATTTCTGCCCATCGCATTTCAGTAGTTTCATCGCTTGTCATTGTTAGAAAGAAATCTGGCAAGCCCCAATATCTCACCATTGCCAACAGGTCTTTGAAATTTCGTCTATGCCATGATGGTGTTCCAGGGATCTCACGTGGCAAAGTGAATTTCAAAACATTTTTGAAAATCATTTCTTCATTTGCATGTGGATGTTTTGTGACAAAATCGATTATGTCTTTTTGCAACACAATAGATGTCACTTTTGTTGTGATCAAGATTGCTTGTCTTATTTGATACATGACAAGTAAATATGGTGGAAATAGTGTAAATGGTGAGAATAGTGTGGCAACTCTCATTTTTATGTAATCTATGTAACATATTTTTCCATTGTAATATCCATGTCCAAATGGAAACAAGAATGGAAAGATTGCACTTTCTAAAGTGATAAATAAGTTTTCTTTAGCTATGAATTGCAACTCGGATATGTTAGTTTTTATCGAAGTCTCATTTCTTTCATGCATCGAATTCCTTAATTGTATATGTGTCATTTTTTTGAATATCATGCGTTTTGCTAAAGGCATTATGTTCTTTAGCAATATGTACACTCATTCGAATGGATCACTTTGCATGTTTCAAAATCTATCCTTTTCTGTGTCCAATATTCTTTTGATCAATGCTAACGATATGAATGGCAAGGTTTGAGTTGAGAACCATATTCATATAAACTCAAGAACGTTCGCAAGATTGGATTGTGCAAAACATTTTGTATCTCTTCCTTGTCATAATTCTTATCGCATCTGTGCAAATTGCAAGCAATAAGACTATCAAATAGTGATAACTTTTCAATGTGCCCTTTCACAAATGAGTTGACACAGCAAATATTTTTCCACCAGTTTGAAATCCAGTTACGTTGAACCACCCATCAGAGAAAGTTGTAAATTATTTTTTCTTTTCTTCCATGAATTTTTTTTTGGCTGCTTCGCGTCTTTCAATTAATGTCCATCTTGATCGAAATTGTGGTTGGTTTTGCATGGTCTCTAATAGATTTAGTATGGGAGATGCAAAGATGAATCAAAAAAATTGGACTTGTTTTCGAGTTTTTGTTGATTTTGATTTGCAAATCGATATCTTTTGCTTTCTGCCAAAGTTTGACATGCTCAATTTTGCCTCGCACTAATTTGAAATATCATGCATATGACAATAACACGAAACATTTATCATCTGTTAGTCAATGTCTAAAAAATAATAAAAAATTAGCAAACCTATTTACAAGAAAAATATAATTGTTTATGAGCTGCCAAATTAAGAAATTATTGACTATAAAACAATAACTATACAACACATCTACTATCATCAATTTAATAAAGCAAGTTGCAAAACATATCATTTTTCGATACTATTAGCATTTGTTAAAACAAGTTAGTAGCTATAGTGCTATCTTTCTAACATATTATGATATGGCGGAATGAGAGGCAGTTCTTATGAAGATTATAAATTGGGAGAGCTCTCAAATCTATGATGCTATATGATGTCTGAATCAAGTAATTGTACACATGATTTTACTTTGCATCTCTGTGAGTTATTCAACAACATGAATTTTGACAATCAAGTGATGAGAACTCAAAATATATTAAGATACACTTGGAACAACTCTTGTTTGTACAAATATGAATCTAAAGTCGAGCTCTTGTGATGGCTTGCTCTCAATAGATAGGTATTTTGGAACTCTACCGCTTGTATTGTTACGTCGACAATGCTAGTGGTGCTAGGGTTTTTTTTTGGCAATTGAATGATCCTATCATCTGACATGACATTGTGGACAATTTAACATTGCATGGAACTTGCACACATTGATGTTCTATGATTGTCATTTATCACGTGAGATACAATGAAGTAGCTACATTAACAAGATAGAACAATAAAGATGGACAAAAAAAAAAACCAGCTATTCAGGTACAAATTTTTTGGGCCTTGTTCAACGTGTTTTAATATTTTTATGAGAATTCCATTTCAAGTAGCACTTTGATCATTGTCATTGAGTATATGAAGGTGATGGTGGATTTTAATGCTCAGCCTTAAAACCATTTAAATAATGAGCATCCTAAAAACTTGCCAAAATCAACTCCGTTTTGGACCTTCGCATTTTTCCACCACTTTTTAAAGGTTACCTACTTTGTACGTACACTCACAATTACAAGGCGGTTGTAATAAATATAGCAGATCATAGCATTTAATGCTTGTAAGATATTTTTTGGCAAGTAGAAGATACTTGTAATATATGTATATATACATATATTAATCTTTACGATCAACCAACAATATGCATATACATAACAGATCAGAATTTTGAGTAGACAGTGCTATCACACGCTCAACAAACAAACTGAAGTTATTACTTCAAAACATTGTACTCATTGTTGATATTTTATCAGAGTGCAATTTATGTCTCACTACTGTATTTTTCATTTGCGCGCTATCTTATTCCTTCATCTTGAACATTTCTACTGCTAACTGTGGCGCTTCCGATCCTACACACACCTGCGCTCAAGCTTCCGTTGCCAGTCATCACAATCTAATATCAGAGTTCTGTTTCTATCAGTCCTCTACTAATTCAATATCATCTAAGCTGTTGGATTATTCTTCTTCCTACTAATCAACTAATCAATTTTTAATCTTCATTTAACTATTTATTCAGTTCTGCGGATTTTTCCATGTTTTACACAATTTGTAGAATTACAAGTGCTTTTACACAGTCTACATAATACACGGAGTTTGACAACAGTGTCGTCTTTTTTGCATTTTTTGCTTGTCAGAAATCTCAAGTAAAAATGCAGTGTCGCATTTTTCGCATTTTTAAAGTCCCCTAAAATTAAGGAAATGACTTTACTGAAGACCTTCGCATTTTTCGCCTCTCTCTCACTTCAGCATTTTCACTTTTCCCTGACGGCAGTTTATGCTCATTTCTGCAGAGTGACAGTTTCGCTCATGTATGCAGACAAACTGTTTATGGCGATTGACACCGCTTATCAACAATTAATTTCTAAGAAGAAACTGAATGAATGCCAGCAGACTCCAACCAACTAGCAATCGTATTTGATGACCTAGTTACTTAGTATAAATCAACTGTTCATACATCTCATTCTTATGTTGTGAATTGTGAAGGAGTTGAGTGTTATTAGACGACGCTTCCTGCCACTCTTATCAAGCAGATCGTTCACAACTAGAAAGTATTGTAGTTAGCTCTCTATCAAGCTTTCAAGCTTGAACTCTCTTGAGCATTCTAGCTCAGTCTTTAGAGTTTATTTTAGAGTTGCTATTGTGCTACTGCTTATTAGCAAAGTTGCTTATTTCATACTTATTCTTAGTTACTCAGAGATAGGTTAGAATGCGCAATTTCAATCTGCTATTACTTGCGCTTATTTGTATCTGATTTGTTTTCTTACTGAATCAATCAAGCTTCTTATTGCATTCCATATGTGTTAGAATGTATGCATCTTTGTAATGTTTTGTAACTGATAGAAATTGTTTAAGAATTCAATGCTTTATGTTTGGCTACATAATCACTTAGTTTCTAGCGATTTCAAAGTTAGTTACTAAAGATTGAACATGATTTCCATCACTACTATTTTGTTCAATATTGATAGGCATAGTCATGCATTGGAAGTAGGAAATTTCCGCTATCCATTACTCACCTATTTCCGACATGGTATTAGAGCATTCTAATCTGGTATCAGAATATTTCTAATCTTTTATCAGATTGATCCATCATAGTATCAATGCTAGATCACGATATCAGAATAGTTATTACTACTCACTTTATCTGAACCATCATGATATCAGACTTGTGATCTCTAACAGGGCCTAATACTATCACGATATCAGAGCGCATAGCTCTAATACTTGTTATCTTTCGTGATATCAAATTGATATTATATTTTTCAATTCATATCATTTTTTTCAGTATCAGAGAATTGATTTCCTATTGTTGGCATCACTACATCTTAGCGTCATTGATACAATTGACAGACTAAATTCCATATGGATTCTCAAAGTAAAGCGGGTCTTATTGCAGACAAGCTAAATGGGTCCAATTATCATTTATGGAAATTTAAGATGAAGACCTTGCTAAAATTTCCAATGAGTTGTGGGATGTTGTTACAGGTATTGAAGTGAAACCTAAAGACGACACAGAAGACTCAAAGTGAAAATCGAAGATGGTAAAGCTTTCACGTTTATTATCCTCAATATATCAGATATGCAGATTGGACACATAGCTGAAGCCAAAACTTCAAAAGAAGTTTGGGACATCCTGAGCTCACTATATGATGTGAGAGACCTAACTACCAAGTTACACCTACGAAGGAAATTCTCCACACTCAAGAGTCAAATGGTGATTCTCTTCAGAATCACATTAACTAATTTAAGAATCTCTTGCAACCTAAAGGGTAAGCAGCAGCACCTTGTATGCAAAATTCAAAAGGCTCTCTATGGCCCTGGTTCCAAAAGATCAATCGAGAATGGTTTTATTCCAAACTCGACAGAATCGAATGTTTATTTGAAGTCAGTATCGGATTTCTTCATCATCATCTCTATGTAGATGATACATTATTATTCGGTAACAATCTGAATCTAATGAAGGATACGGAATGCATGCTGACCTAGGAGTACAAAATGACTGATATGGGTCCAGCCCATTATTGTCTCGAAATCAAAAAATTTCAAATTCGACCCAGCAGATTGAATTTCATCAGTCAGCAGAGATATCTCACCAACGTGCTGAAAAAGTATGGAATGGCCAACTACAAATCGAGTCACTTTTTGCTTGATCGTGGACTGAAGCTGTCAAAAGAACAGTCTCTTCAAACTGAGGCAGAAAAGGAGGAAATAAAGCAATATCTATTTCACTCCATCATCGACTCACTAATATATGTGATGATCTACATGCGACCATACCTTGCATACTCGATCAGTTCACTCAACCAGTTCCTATCAAATCCTGGACTAACCCATTGGAAAGTGCTCACGAAAGTCATGAAGTACATCCAAGCAACCAAACATCTCAACATCTATTATGGAGGCAACCAATCTGCCAATACTCTCGAAGGCTACACAGATGATCCTATCATCTGAAATAAAATTGTGCACAATTTAACATTGCACGGAATTTGCGCACGTTGATGTTCCATGATTGCCATTTATCAATTGAGATACAATGAATTAGCTAAACTAGCACACCCATGTAGATAGTTAATTAACAAGATAGGAAAGCAAAGATTGATGAAAAACAAAAAAAGAAAAATACAAGTATTTGGGTACATCCTACCACCTTTGATATTTTTTGGGCCTTGTTGGATGTTGTTGTTGTCTTAATGGGCATTCCATTTCAGGTTGCTCTTTGAACATTGTGATTGAGTTTATAAAGGTGAGCATGCAAACAGTTGAGGCCATCTTGTACAAAGTCGATGCTTGCTTTTCAAAGCACGAACTATTCAACTGATTCACACACATGGATTCTACTTTGCATCTTTGTGTGCTATTTAAGGAGGTGAATTTTGAAAATTCATTCACAGAAATTAAGAACCATATCAACGTGACTCAAATATGAATCTAAAATCAACCTTTAATTGGAAAGTGGTTGTTTTCAAAAATATAAAATAAAAAAACATTCCTTCAAAGAACATCGAGTGAGCTTCGTACAATATTTGACATCTTTAAATATTATTACCGATTCTTAAAAAAAAATTAGTTGTCAGAGAGCCATCGTTATGATCAAATATAAGATGGCAAAAGAAAAGGTGACGATTACCCTCTCGAAATCATAAACTAGGAGATTTGGTCTTTTTTGGATTTAGAACTCCTCTAATGATGAAGCACTCTCATCTACTCTCTGATAACTTAGAAAGATTTGGTTTTTAAGTGTAAGCAATCTAGAAGTATTCTTGATTTCATAGATTATCTTTAGAGTATCCCAAGCTTCCTTGCCAGTGGTGCATGTACTGATCTCTCTTAACACTTCATTAGTTACATTCATTTTTATAAAATGAAGGGCAATTCTGGTTCTTTTGTGAAATGTTGCAGCTTTATTAGGTGTTGCAGGTTCTTCTTCAGCTCCACTCACAATGTCCATTACATCCTAATGATTCCATTCTAATCTTCCACACTGCATAATTGGAAGATGTTAATCTCTCACTGTGCTCCAAGATATGTGAACCAGATGAAGACATCTTCTCTATGAGAAATTCTAGTAATGACAAAGATGGAGTTGAAAGATGTTGCTTGCTATCTCAACCTAGGATCTAACACTGATGATGCTGAGCCAATCTATGAAATCTAGCAACTAATTGTCTGAACAAACTCTCAACACAGAAAATCAATCTATCTTGAATTTGGATCTTGCTTCAATCACAAAAAATGACGCACATGCAAGTAAGAAGTCTCTCTCTCCCACGAGTTTCAAAGAACTGAAAAACTCTCTAGGAACTTACTTTCAACTCAAACACAGTAATTTGTGTAAAATGAAAAGTCTAAGACCTTAGAATACTCATTTCTATCCAATTCTACTTGCTTGACAGTGAAAATTGATGAAATTGGTGAAAAAAACTGATGTGTGCTCACTTTGGCATATCCCACAACTTGAGTACTCTCTCAAACTCTCTGATTGCCTAAAATTCTTCTAAAAACAAATCAAATTGATTTAGAAACTTGAGCAACATAAATGACTTTTCAATACCTATCCAACAAGCTATAGAACATCAAATTTGGATCAATTCTTGAGAAGTAGCACTCAATTAACGAGGGCTGAATTCACACATGTGAGCTCTTTGTCCGTACAGGGCTCTGCTGGAGCATATCAGGCTCATTTTGATCCACTTATGATCCACAGATGGCTTGTTTCTCAACAAGTTTGGATTCCTCTCCCAAATCCGAATCCTTGCAAGCAAAAGGACTGTTGTTCTGATGTATACACCCTCACCTCTTCAAAGCATGAAGCTCTAATACCATGTGAAGTTCTTAGCACATGTGAACTTCACCACACAACCTACAGGATCTTACTGAGATGTTGTGATTGCACAAGATTGATCAAAGAATAGTTTACTTGAAAAATTTATGGCAAGAGCATAATGGCATACATCTAACTAAAAATTCTAACTTCTTACTATGAGAATTGAATGTCAAAAATAATTCTAAGTGCTCAGTATGGAAAAAAAAAGCTGCTCTCAGGTAGAGAGAGAAAATCAACGATGAAACACTCGAGTAGAGAGAGAATGAGTCCAAAACACCAAAATCTCATTATTCACAATATGGCTAAATATGCCAAGATTTTCCTACATGAAAGAGACTCGAATTTCTATAGTGGAGTTGCATGGAAAGTCCAATTAGCTAAGTTACCTCACCTACCAGGGATCCACATGTGTAACTGCATGCATGGATATTGCATGTACTGCATGTCAACTCATAAAACTGCCTAGACATGTGTAGGTCACAGAAACCACTTTGCATGTTGCATGCACTGATTGCATGTGGCTTGCATGCATACAGAAAGACCTTGCATGCTATCTAAACTTTTGCATGTCATCAAATTTGAATCTACCTAACTCAAACTTGACCTATTCTAGAAGGTTATGTGCTCAATTCACATAGATTACAATGGAAATAGCCATGGATATGGCCCCAAAACTCAAGATAGGAAGATAATATTTTTTCTAATCTTCACAGGGTCCTATTCTTTCTTTCTGCAACATCGTTGTGCTACGGTGTGTAGGTTGCAGTCCTTCTGTGAATGATACCACGATCATTGCAGAAGTCAGTGAAGCGATTCGAGATGTATTCGCCACCTCGATTTATCCTGATCTGCTTCACATTGTTGCCTGTACATCTCTCTGTCCAATTCACATACTCTGTGAATTTATTGAGTGCTTCAGATTTATTCTGAATAAAGTACACTCTGGCAAACTTACTATAATATCAATGAAGGTTATATAATATTTTGAGCCTCCTACTGAGATCACATTGAAAGGCCCACAGATGTCAGAATGCACTAACTCCAAAATTTTGGTCGCTCTGTAAGAGTCTTTGATGAATGGAGTGCGCGACATCTTACCCTTCAAACATGCATCACAGGTGATCGAACTGGTTGCATTCTTTATGCTGACCCCTGTTATTGCTCCATGATGGCTTGCTTGGTAAAGTGCCATTGAGTTCATGTGGCATAGTCTCCTGCGCCACAGAGGGTCTAGCGAGTCATCATGAGTCTGATGCACCTGATCTATAGGTAGGCGTACCTTCAGGTGATATAGATTACCTTTTCTTCTACCTTGAGTGATCAGGGTACTGGTATTGGCACCAACCACGTTGCATGATTCGCCAGAAAATATCACACGCATCCTTGCATCTGCTATTCTTGTCACAAAAAGCAAGTCTTGTTGCAGTGTAGGCACAAACAGGATGTCTTCGAGCCATCTGTCTCTACCATTGGTGTTGAGCCACAGTGAACCAATACCATTCACTTGATGTTTGGATCCATCTCCAAGAACTATGAATCTTGAAGGATCAATACTTCTGAAATCAGACATTATTCGTCTTGATGTCACGAAGTGCGATGTGGCTCCTGAATCTAAGATCACCTCATGTGTGTCAGATGTTGACGCTGCACACATGTCTTCACAAATGTAGTCGGTCGAACAATTTCTGTTCGGTCTTTCTTTGCCCATTTTTGAGCTCTTAGACTCCTCGACATAGGATGAATTATTATTGTTCTCATGTCTGTTCTGTGCTGATTTGTTCCTTGGGTTTAGGCGACAATGGATGGCTGCATGACCCTTCTTGTGGCAGTGGATACTCTCAAGCTTTGGATTGAGCCAGCATGTATCAATCGTGTGCCCGTCTCTTCTACATCTCATGCAAGTCTTCTTTTCTCCACCTTGTTGTTTCGACCTTCCTTTGCTCTTCCAGTTGCCTTTGCTAGTCCCCTCTGCTTGCTGATCACAATCATGTCTTTGATTTGACTCCCTCTTAGGCTTAAATTTCTTCTTGGATTTTTCTTTATTGTCGTAGAGGGCCTGGTCAGAACCATCCTTGTGATCAAGGTGTTCTCTCGTCTCGACTCCCAAATCTCGACAATTGTCTTTTCGAGGGTCATTGTAGGATCTTTCGCGAGCAAGGTTCTGGTTGTCTGGAAAGATCTGGGTAAGGCTCTCAACAGGTAAGTGAGCTGCTTCTCAGCTGACACTGCATTCTCTGCTCCTGAGTTATGCAGTGATAGAAATAGATCCTTCATTTTCCTTACAAAAGAAGTGAGGTCTTTCCCATCCCACTGTAGATTTGTCTATTGATCTTTCAGCATCATTATTTGACTTCTTGATTTTGTTTGAAATCTCGTGAGCAATGCATCCCACATCTCCTTAGCTTTGGAGAGTGTAGCCAGGTGAAGCGTGAGACTATCTTCGATGGATGAAGATAGCAAGGCTACTGCCTTGTCATTTTTCTCCCTCCACTCGCGTAGCTCTTTGCCTGATGTTGTAGGCATCTCCTCTGTGCCATCCACCTAGGGGAATAAACCTTCACTCTTGAGTATCAATGATGTCTTAACTTTCCAGGCTAGAAAGTTAGATCCTGAAGAATCAAGAACTGCACAGATCTTTCTATGTATGTTGTTGATTGAAGCCATTGCTTCTGAAGTCTCTTCTCTTGTTGATGGTTGTTCGTTTGAATGCTTGGCCTCCTGGATCTGATAGCTTTCTTGGCTACATCAGATTATGAAAAAGTAGGCAAGATCTGATACCACTGATGACGGTAATAGTCGTCGCAGTCACGAAAGAATCGTGAAAGCAAACAATTCGGATGGAGTTCGGATCTGATCACTGGTCACTGTTAGCTGAATTGTTCCTACAGTCTTCCAGAATGTAGTCAGGCATTGCTGATCTACGATAATAGATCAATGCAGCATTCAACAAAGATTCAAACAATGTGCGGAATTAAATGAACAAGAGTGAATCAGACACATGAATAATAGCGGACTGATTTGTATTCAAGATCATACATGAAAAGAGTGACATGTGCACAATGGCTACAAAAATCATCTATTGATTTTTTTATTCTTCAAGCACTGCATGCAGATCCACACAGTGCGTTGGCGTGAGAGAAATACAGTTCTCCCATGAGTAATGTCTCGCTTACTAGCGGACTTGTTGGATCACTATGGATCTTGCTCACAGAAACTTGTCTCGCACGCAGGCGGACTTCTGTTCTGTATTTTCATCTTCTTGCTCACTAGCATCAGACTACTTCATCTATCTGTATTGTATCAAGTATCATCTAGAGAGTATATAATAGTGTCGTGTAACTCCTAGATTAGAGTAATTAAGCATCTACAACTATTCAGGAATTACAAGAGTGGCAGATTAGCCACGACCTAGAGTGTATCTGCTGACATCATGCTATCAGATCAGATATCTATACTTCTAGGTAGTTGCATGATCTTGCTGGTCCTTTTTGGAGCGTGAGGGCAAAAAAGGTGTCGTGACTATTTTCGTGTCGCATCGCTTGACTTTCACGTCGTCTGACTTTCTCCCTTGTATCGAGAAAAAACATTCTCTCTCGTGAATTTTTCTCATTCATGTCTTTTCGTCAAGGTTTTTGCAAACATTTCTACTTCATGTCTTTGACTTTCTCGTTCGCAAACATTTTGTTAGGCAGAGGGCTGAAAGCTAGCATAGGTTTGGTAATAGAAACGTTTTGTTTCTTCATGATGTTCTCTTTCATTATGAAAGGTGTAGGCCTTAAGGCAAAAACATACAAGAGCGTCCTAAATGGGGACACATCCTTACTATGGCAATGTAATTCATCGATCGATTTTTATCTTAATCTACCCAAGCTCATTTATGCCATGAAAGCATCTGATATCTCCAAATGTTACGAAAATATTCCTTTGAACAAGATTGACGGTTTGAAAACTATTATGACTAAAATGATTTGTTCGACAATTAAGATTGCCAAAATTAAATTACTCAAATACAAACGTATATCTAGAACCAATGATTTTAAATGGGCTTCAAAGAATGTGGGTTTATATGAATGGAATACTATAGACAAGAACACCTTATGCATATGGAATTCCTTTTTGATAGACAATTGCATTATCAGACTTGGGGATCATACCTGACGACAGGTCCAAGAAATACCAATGGGTTTTTCATGTTGTGACTGGTGCCTTTCTTTTTTTGAAATGCATTTTATTAAGAGACTTGCAAGATTAGGACAAATTAAATTTATGAACGACTTCAAATATTCGTTTAGATACATCGATGACATATGCTTTATCAATAATCATACGGTTGGACGTTTCCTAGACAAGACTCAACCAAGAACACCTGACAATCCTTTCTGGATCTATCCCTTGGAATACCTTGAGACAGACGGAAACGACAACACATGTAATTTGGTGAACTTTCTGAATATTACAATTTCCTTTAACCCAATTACCAGTTGTCCAAAAATGATAAAAGGAGAGACCTTCCTTTTCGCTTTTTGCAATATATACACCTTGCCTCAATTAGACCTGTGTTTAACTCATATAAGGTCATTATATCACAAATGATAGCTGTTATGTATTGTCGTAATAAGCAAGAAACTTTTCTTATGGAAGTACGTACTCTTGTTGATACCTTTCAAAACAATGGCTTCTCACGAGATAAACTATGTCTGATCATTAACAAACTTTTATATTGTGAGGTTTTTCCTGGACTACTTTTTGATTTGCCTAAAAACATTGACTCTCTTTTGGTGAGCAGTTAGCTTTCCCTTAGGGGGAGCTAGTTGCCCCTGAGGGATTCACTAAATGTGGATATAGTTGGTGGATTCTCTCTCTCTCTCTCTCTCTCTCTCTCTCTCTCTCTCTCTCTCTCTCTCTCTCTCTCTCTCTCTCTCTCTCTCTCTCTCTCTCTCTCTCTCTCTCTCTCTCTCTCTCTCTCTCTCTCTCTCTTCTAGGGATTTATTTCCTCTACTCTCCTAGGTCCCATTTTAATCTGCCTCCATTCATGTTGCATCTTTACTCGCGTTGTCGCGCATTCTGCATATTTACATGTAAATTCTCACAGGCGAAGAAAAGGCGAAAGAATCATGACACTGCATTTTTACACGTGTTTTGGTGACAGGTGACCATCTTACAAAATGCCAAAGGTGCCCCAGAAAGTAAAGGCACCTCTAAATCAAATCCCATGGCATTTCATCAGAGTGACACATTTTTCACATGTACACCAACGATCATTTCAACAAAGGCTGACATTGCACCCTTTTCACGCTCACCCATGCATCTACACTAACAGACTTGACAATGACTGCAGCCACCCACGATCTCCTATAGACAACACATCCACTTTACACTTTCTTCATCTACACACCTGTAACATTGTGTATATATACTGAATACCATTTGCATATTCCAGTTGACGATTGAGAGATTGTTGATCAAGAGATTGAAGATCAAGTGCGTGTAAATTTAGCATCAGAAGTTTTATCAAAGATAGACAAAGTAGATGCCTTGTGCATTGATTCTTTATTGTCAGTAATAGGTTACATTCCTTTACAGATTGAATTAGCTCTGTAGAGCATGCAGTTTCATCCGCTATTGTCTTGTGCTCTACTGCATTATTGACATGTATATTTGATATACTTAATCTGATAACAGCTCTTTGTTCTACGTTCAGATCTGTGTCAATATTGCTATGCTTATTCTTCATTATGTCTAACTTCCTAGTTGTTCAATTAGGTAATCTGGTTTTAGACGACTAATATTTAGTCTTATCATTCACGACTGAGTATCAGTCAAGCTCAGTCTCTCTCTTCACGAATCATTCGTGACAAATAATTTGTCTAGCTGATTGCGACAAATTATGCTTCTGGTGTCCAATTAACGTTTGGCTACGTAATCAAAATGGTCGTGATTCCTATTACTAACGTCATGTTTGTTTGATAGGCGTAGTCATGCTTAGGGAAAGATTCTTATAGCACATTCCGCTAGAACGAACACTTTTCGTTCGAGTTTCGCTTCTCGTTCGTGTTCGTTCTCTTTTTGAGCTATTTTTGTTTCTCACACACGACTGATTCTATCTTTCCTCTCCCTCTTTCTTTCTCTAACATGTTATTAGAGCCATTTTCGTAGCCTAATAAGCTTCCACAGTACAAGACTCTACTAGCCGATAGAGTAATTGTTTTCTTGTTCTATAATTCTATACTAGATTTTCATACTTAAGTCACTGATAGTTTCTCCTATCACCTAGACTAATTCTTCCAAATGGATTCCCAAGGGAAAGCCAGTCCTATTATGGACAAGCTTAATGGAGCCAATTACCATCTGTGGAAATTTAAGATGAAAATTGTACTAATGCCTAAAGAATTATATGACGTTGTTAGAAGTGCAGAAGGGAAACCCAAAGCACGACGCAACAATCGTCAGATGGAGGATGAAGGATGGAAAAGCTTTCGCACTGATCATCCTCAACATTATGGATACTCATATCGGCCATGTATCTGAGGCTTAGACATCGAAAGAAGTTTGGGACATCTTGATCACACTATACGAAGTGCGAGATATAGCTCCCAAGCTACATCTCAGGAAGAAATTTTACTCCCTCAAGATGGCGAATGGTGATTCTTTGCAAAATCACATTAATCAATTCAAGAATCTGCTAAGGCAAATGGCCGTTGTCGGATCTGTCATAGACAATCATGACTCATCTAGAACTGACTCTTTCGAGAGTCATTACTATGTTGTTGCAGGAAGACACGCGGAGGAACGAAGTCTCAAGTTCCTCGGCTGATTCTCACACCTTATACACCAACAAGAGCACGACTAATCGGAAGAAGAAGAAAGGCCTGAAGCAATCAAAGCCAGACCAGAAACTAGCTTAGCACAAAGAACAAACGAATCCGCAAACAAAGAAGAAGTTGTTCTACAGATACTACAAGCAAAGGACAACAGCAAGGGGCAGTCGAATCAAGTGGCAAATGCGGTTGTAGAAGCTCCACAGCCTATTCAAGAAGTAGATCATGATGTCTTCATGACCAACCATCAAGGAGCATCCGGCGACAGTTCTTGTTTCTTGGATTTTGGAGCCACTCAGCACATGACTAGTCTCATTGGCTGTTTTGAGTCCTATACACCTTACAGTACCCAGGAATTTGTTCACCTTGGCGACAATAGCACACAAGCTATTAAAGGTGAAGGCACTGGTAGGATTAAGCTTTGCAAATGTTCAGTCTAAGCTACTCTCTAAAGTCTTGTATGTACCAAATTTATCTACGAATTTGCTCTCTATAAGCAGAATCACAGATCTAGGACATAGAGTAGAATTCGAATGTGATCAGTGCAAAGTAGTTGATAGGACAGGCAGCACTAGTAGGTTTAGCCGGTATTATACTTGGATCCATTGGAGTATCAATTGGTTTGCAATCAGACATATGAAATTTTTCTAAAATGCCTTTTAGATATGTCTGCTGGCTAAGATAGATCTTATTTTGAAGTTTATTTCTAGTAATGTGAATTCCTAGCAAAGAATGGATAGCTCCTAAATCAGTCATGTCAAATTCCTTTGACAGATCACTCTTAGTAGTGTGCAGAAGAGAAGTGTCATTAGACAAAATAAATGCATCATCTATGTAAAGAGTTATGTGAACTGAATTGGTGCCTATATGCTTCGAATAAACATTACAGTCAGATGAATTGTTTGCAAATCCCAATTGAATGAGATGAGAGTTGATTCTATCAAATCATGCCCTTGTGGCCTGTTTCAGACTTTAGATTGCCTTGTGTAGCTTGCACACTTTGTGCTCTTGGCCTTTGACTTTGAGTCCTTCTGGTTGGAAGGTGTACAGCTCCTCTTTGACATTGCTATTGAGAAATGATGTCTTGACATCCATTTCAAGGTCTTCTGCAGCTGATAACACAATCAAAGTCCTGATTGATTGCATCTTGGCAACAGGACTAAAAATTTCTTGATAATTCACTCCTTGGACTTGAGTGTATCCTTCAGCCACCAACCGTGCTTTCCATTTAGCAATGGAACCATGATAGTTGATCTTCTTCTTGAAGATCCACTTGTTGTCGATAACTCTCTTGTGAGTGGAGAAGTCAATCAGTGTCGTCAAAAGTGAGTTGTACTCGCTTTCCATAGATTTTTGCCACATCACAGCATCCTTGGAGTTAATTGCTTTGGCTAGGCTCTCTAGTTCTTCTGATGAAGTCTAGAATGATTAAGGTGTATACCTCTCAGAAATTGTCCACATCCGTGAGGATCTACAAACATTTGGTTGACCAAGATGCAATGATGCTTCTTCTTGAATTTCTCTATATCTGTTCGAGCTAGCCTGGTTTGGTTTGATGATAGGTACTGTCGGCTGCTCGGCTTCTATAGCTGTAGCTGTAGGTTCTTGTAGAAGGAACATCATCGTTGAAAGAATCCATGCTACGCAAAATAGGATGAAATGACATAACATCTTTTACCGATGGCTATTTGAAATCATAGTATGTGTGCTCTTGAAATATTACATCCCTAGAGATAAATAATACATTGGTGGATGGATCATAAACTTTATAAGCTTTATGTTCATCAGGATAGCCAATAAAAATACATTTATTTGTCTTATGATCTAGCTTCTTCCTAAGTTGTTTAGAAATGTGAACAAAACATATACAACCAAAGATTTTTAAATGGCTGACACCATGCCAAACTTCATAAGGAGTTTTGTTGTTGATGGCTTTGGTGCTGGATCTGTTCTGTAAGTAACAGGCTGTGGCAGTGGCTTTTGCCCATAACTTTGCTGGTAGATGTAATTGATGTAGTATGGATGTGGCTGAGTTGAGAAGAGTTCGGGTCTTCCTTTCTGCAATCCCATTCTGTTGAGGTGAATAGGAAGTGGTGAACTATCTTCTAATACCATGTTCAGCCATGTAGTCGGACATCTCATTAGAGAGGTATTTGTCGCCACCATCAGTTCAGAGTGCTTTCATTTTTGTAGACGTTTGTGTCTCATCTGTGGCCTTGAATCTCTTGAAGCATTCAAAGGCTTCAGATTTGTGCTTAATGAACATGATTGTAGACCATCTAGAATAATCATCTGTGAAAGTGAGAAAATAGATTGCATCTCCTAAGGAGGGAGTTGGCATTGGGCCACAAAGATTGCTATGTACAAGATCCAATACATTCTTTGTTTTGATGGAATGTGATTTGCAAAACTTGCTTCTAGAGTGTTTGCCATAGATGCATGATTCACAAAAGAAAGATTTCCTATCTAATGAAGAAGGGAAATACAATCCATCAACTAAATTATTACAACGCATATAGGAAAGTGATCTTGTATTCACGTGTCCAAATTGACTATGACACAGAATAGCATTATCGTTTAAATTTTCATGAGAGTTGCTAGCTAATGCAACTGAATTAGAGAGTACGTAAATATTTCTGACTCTAGTGCATGTAGTCAGAGTAGTATCTTCCTCGGATATTGTACACTGCTCAGATGAGAAAGTAATAGTGTAGTCCTCATTAGTTATCTTAGAGACTGATAACAAGTTCTTTGATAGCTGAGGAATGTGAAGGATGTTGGGAACACAAATAGATAGATCGTTGTTGAATGTGATCTTGACTGTCCCTTTGCCTTCAATGTGTATGGTGTTTGAATCTCTGAGGTAGATGAATTGATCTCTGCTATAAGTTTAATACTCGGTAAACCATTCCTTACAAGAGGTCATGTGTTGGGTAGCATCGTTGTCCATGTACCAACTATCACAATCTTTGTTGCTGCTACTATAGGCCATTAACAAGTGTGTATCTTACTTCTTGAATTCTGCCGCATAAGAGGAGTCTGGCTGCTGCTGTTGTTGCTTCTTTGCCTCGTTGTAGATGCGGATGCGACACTCCTTGATGTCATGATTGGCTCTCTTGCAATATCTGCAGAAAAGCTTCTTGCGCGATCCACCATGCTCACCTTGAGTGTGAGGCTTCTGTTGTTGCTGCTACACTTGATTCTTGCCCTTGGAATAGCCATGGATCTGTCTTTGATGGACAAGTCACTGGTCTTTCTCCGCATTTCTTCTTGAAGAAGATGACCGATCACCTTTTGAAGAGTGAGATCAGGTTGTGTGGAGATCATCACCACAAAGTGTTTATACGACTTTGGAAGAGAAGAAAGCAAGGTCATAACGATATCATCATCTTGAATAGCACATCCTACAGTTGATAACTGATCCATAAAAGATTTGAAACTATTGATGTGAGAAGTGATAGCAGTAGAATCAAACATTCTAAGAGTAAAGAACCTCCTTCTAAGATGTAATCTAGTGGTTACATCATGAGTCTCACAGAGATTTGATAACAAATCTAATGCATCCTTAGAGGTTTTGCATGTGGTAACATGGGATATTTGGGAGTCGGCCAGATTGAGTGTGCTACATGCTAAGGCCTTCTGATCTTTGATCTTCCATGCCTTTGCTTTGATCACCATCTTCTGGTTTCAGGTACTGAGACCGTTTCTCCAGTGGTAAAGCATTCATCCTTACGCTTGTTATTTGTATATGCAGCAGCATACAGTATCAAGATCCACATAGTGGATGAAAAGACCGCTTTCCTACATGACGAGTTGAAAGAAGAGGTCTATGTGGACCACCCACTGGGATTCATCTGCCCACGCTTTGCCAACTACGCCTGTCGAATGCAAAGAAGCATATACAGACTGAAGCAGTCTGCCAGGCAGTGGTATAAGAAATAGGATCACACTCTCAGATCCTTAGGATCTCAACCATTGATGGCCGACTATAATGTCTATACAAAGGTCACAGATGAAAAAATCATAATCATAGCAATCTATGTGGATGACACTTTGATCCTGTCTAGAAGTGACGAGCTGATTGCTCAGGTGAAGCATGATATTTCACAACATTTTGAAATATCAGACCTAGGGGAAGAGAGATGCTACCTAGGATTGCAGATTGACAGAGATCTTGACGGAGGAAAGCTGTATCTTCATCAGTCAAGATACATCCAAAAAATCATTGATGATTTTCAAATGACAGACTGCAAGGGAGCTAATACGCCGATGGTAGCTGGAACAATTCTGACCAAGCAAGACTGCTCGCAAAACGCAAAAGAGCAAGAAGCCATGTAGAACGTGCCCTACAGGAAGTTAATTGTATCGCTCATCTACTTGGCAGATAATACATGCCCTAACATTGCTTATGCAATTTTCAGAATGAGCCAGTTTAATATCAATCTAGGCCCTACGTACTGGAAGATAGCCAAGAGAATTCTGCAATACCTTCAACAGACAAAGGATTATGGGCTATGTTTCTCTCAGCATGAAGAATTCCAGATTAAATCCTCCAACAATGCAAGCCGAGCATCTCATGAGGATGCACAATAGCAGCCGATGCAGCTGTGATATGGATCAGCAGGAAGCAGACCGTGACTGCGCAATCATCCTGCGAAGAGAGTATGTTGCAGTAGCCAAGATGGCGAATGAGCTTACATGGCTCAAGCAGTTCCTTGACGGACTGGGAGAGAACTCCAATGAGCCACTACTACTATTCATGGATAATACATCTGCCATTCATCTGACAAAGGATCCAGTGTTTCATTCCAGAATGAAACACATTGCTATTAGATATCATCTAATAAGAAATCTGGTTGAAAAAGACAAGCTGAAGACCGAGTTTATTGTGGATGCAATAGCGGTGGATGTCGTAGTGTAGTCTGCCCTGTTGTATAAGGCAACACACTGATATTCGACTCATCATCTGAATCTTCGTCCTCCTCTTGAATTGCATCATCCATGGCATTTTGCAAGAGTGCATACTCATTATGGCGTTTCAGCTCACGTCTGATTCATTTAGGTAAACCTGACAAAAACTTAGATCACATTTTATGTTATGATGAAAATGTTATCGACTCACTCGTCCTGCAAGACTACTCTGACTCAGATTGGGGAGGAACAGTCTCGACCAGAAAATCTACCTTCGGGTTCTGTTTCTATCTGGAAGGGGGACCGATTTCGTGGAACTCAAGGAAGCAGAAATCAGTTGCGCCTTCCTTGACAAAATCAGAGTACATCGCAACATGTCAAGCTTCAAAAGAAGTTGTATGGATCATGTTATTATTTCACGACTTACAGCACACTCAGTTCAGTGCTACTACCATTCCGTGTGACAACTTGAGCTATATTTCACTGTCACTGGATCCTAAATTTCATAGCAAATCCAAGCACATAGAAATCCAGTATCATTTCATTTGGGAGAAAGTCTTCCACAAGATGCCAGAAACCTTCAAGAACTATACCTTAGATGACATAGTAATTATAATTCCACAAGCACAAAGAGAACCTGAACCAATGGGACAAGTCTTCAAAGGACCTGCACAGACGCAACCTATGAATTTAGCTGAGCCAGGTGAAGAGGAGAAGATCGTGCATGTGGGAGAACAGTTGACACCCACTCAATTCAAAAGGCTACGCACATTATTGGTGGAATACAAAGATTGTTTTTCATGGAACTACAAGGATCTGCAGGGTATACCACCAACTGTAGTCCAGCATACCATACCCTTGGTGGATGGAGTAGTCCCCAAGGTGAGCTGCTACTATCACTACAACCCGAACTATACATAATTGATCAAGCAAGCAAAAGTTGCTTGATGTTGATTTCATTTATGAAATCGGACACACAAAATGGGTATCGCCGATAGTTATAGTACCCAAAAAGAACGGCAAAATACTCTCTCTCTCTCTCTCTCTCTCTCTCTCTCTCTCTCTCTCTCTCTCTCTCTCTCTCTCTCTCTCTCTCTCTCTCTCTCTCTCTCTCTCTCTCTCTCTCTCTCTCTCTCTCTCTCTCTCTCTCTCTCTCTCTCTCTCTCTCTCTCTCTCTCTCTCTCTCTCTCTCTCTCTCTCTCTCTCTATGCAGCCTAGAATAAAAGACATTGCACATGTTTTCAAATCTTTGATCAATGTGTTATTTGAGCGAGGGCAAAAAGATGAGAGAATTATGATACGTATGGTCAGATAGCGGAGAACACCTTTTATCAACAGCTGACTCCTCAGAGTTGGTGATCATAGAGAGAGAGAGAGAGAACTATTTTAGAACCTTAGCAATTGTCTTGAATCTGTAAGTGGGATCACGCGCTTATCAGCGCAATTGTATTGTGGTCTGATTGTTGTTTTTACAACCTTTCATTATACAAATTCGCTATTGTTCTACTTCATTGCATTCTTGTTGAATGATAACTCTCATTCCTTTTTACACAAACACCATTATCAAGGAATTGTATGGTTGTCTACAACGTCTAAATTGATTTTACATTCTCTTAATATCAGGTTATCAATATTAGAGGATTGCATGGTTGTCTCAAATGCCTAATTGTTTTTGCAATCTTTCTTTCACGACAGTCTATGACTTCTACACTGATAATCTGATTTCACACACAAAGAACTGCTCGTAACTCCATTCTCCAAGTAATCCATGATTTTGCTGGTTATAACAATTAGTTTTTCTTCCAATAGAAGTAGTATTAGTGCTGATATCTATTTCTGCCCATAGAGTATTATCAGTGCCTGCTTCCACAAAGAGGAGGTGGATCTACATCAAAATCTCAAGATGGAGAGGAGGCTATGTTCATCAAAGACAAGTTCAAGGGCAAAGGCAAAAGCAAGTGGTCTAAAGGGCAAGATCAAGTTGAGACTTTCTCTTTTGGCAAAAAGAAAAATAGATCAATGTTAAAGTGCTTCTATTGTGGCATCAAAGGGCATTTTGCTAGTGATTGCCTCAAAAAGAAGAGAGATCTAGGTGATAAGCAAGGAAATCTAACTATAGATGAGGATGGTGTTGATGTTCAAAACACAAATGATGACTTTATGTTTGTTGGAGATATTGATCCTTGGTGGATTGATAGTGGAGCAAGCTCACACATGACTGATAGTGGAGCAATCTCACACAGGACTTTTCACAAAGAGTATTTCACATCTTTGTTGGCATATGGAGATGACAAGAGGGTGATCTACATGGCCAATGATGGTGAGTGTGCAATCAAAGGGATTGGCACAATTCCTATTTCTCTCTCCACAAATAGGAATGTTCATTTGAAGGATGTTTTGTTCATACCTTCCATAACTAAGAACTTACTTTGTGTTAGCCCAATGCTAAGCAAAGGTCTTAAGGTTGAGTTTGATGGTGATACATGCTTGATCAAGCAAAAGGATATTGTGATTGCAAGAAGCAAAAGGCAAGCATTGGAGGAGTTCTAAATCCAAAAATGACCTTTTGTAAAGATTCTTTTTATAGTTTTTCTCAAAATTTTCGTACACGTGGACCAATCAAAACACTTGAATTTGAAATCTATGTAACGTAACTTTTGAGTCCAAATTTTGAGTCCATACTAAAAATGACATAACTTTTTGGTGGTAAGTCCGATTTTTGAGGAGTTTGGTAAGTCCGATTTTTGAGGAGTTTGGTCAATTCATGTCTAATCCTAGGATCTCTCATTGGAAAGCATTAAAGAGAGTGATAAGATATATTTAGGAAAATTTAGATCACAATTTATGTTATGATGGAAATGCTATTGCCCCACTCGTCCTACGAGGCTACTCTAACTCAGATCCGGATTCACTTTCTATCTAGCAGGGGGACCAATTTCGTGCAACTCAAGGAAGCATAAATCAATTGTGTTTCTTCGACTAAAGCAGAGTACATCGCAGCATGTCAAGCTTCAAAAGAAGCTGTATGGATCAGGTTATTACTTCACGACTTACATCACACTCAATTTAGTGCTACCACCATTCTATGTGACAACTTGAGCTGTATTTCAATGTCACTGAATCCTAGATTTCATGGCAAATCCAAGCACATGGAAATTTAGTATCATTTCATTCGGGAGAAAGTCTTCTCATGGCAAGTGATCCTTCAATATTGTTCCACAACAGAAATGGTCGCAGACATCTTCACGAAAGCGCTTCCCAAGATCAAGCATCAGAAGTTCTTCAACATGCTGAACCTGACGAAGATACCAAGGCACCAACCTTGATTTTAAGGGGGATTTTTGGAAAATAAGCCCACAGTTGTCTCCTTGGAATCACAACTTAGACAGCCGAATTATTTGAAGAACGTCTACAATGGGCTTCTGGCTGATCTCCAACAAAGGGTAACCAATCCTATCATAATTTCAATTTCAGATGTTAAGTTCAATTACTTGAAGTCATTGAAGACTTGGCCATCTTCAAGGACTTCCGATAACTAGCATTTAGAACAAGTCTTCAGATTTACATTACTTTTTCAACTGTCTGCAGAAATACATTAAGTGTCGCAACAGTCTGCAGAAATACTCTAAGTGTTGTTACAGTCTGCAAAAATGAACTATCTTTTACACAGTGTCAGCTTTTTCTCAAAAAGTGACACTTCAGCATAGTTCACAAATTCAAGTTTTTGCGACAGTATCAGCTTTTTTGCTTTTTCCCAAAAAGTGACAGTGTCGGCAAGTTTTCTCAAAAAAGCGACGCTTCAGCATAGTTCACAAATTCAACCTTTTTGCGACAGTGTCGGCTTTTTCACATTTTTTTTGAAAAAATGACACGTCTTAAACTTCTTCCTTTCAACTATTTTGAAGGAGTTAACTTGTTTTAAAGGCGCCATTGGCTTTTTAAAGGATAGTGTCATCATTTTAAGGGCACTGTCGGCTTTTTCACAAAATCCTGAAGAGAGGGAAAAAGCGACAGTCTTTTGTTTTCAACAAGGAACGTTCCAAGCACTTCCCGTAAAATGCGAAGTGAATGAATTTGTGACGTCCTCATCTGTGTCAACATTTCCTACGGGTTGACCATGTATAATTGTCATCTCAAGCCAATACTTCCAAATACAACGGCTTGCCTAATTAGATGACAAACATTTATTGTAATTAATACATGGATGCAATCTATAAATGGATCATCCAGGCACACTCTATGTGATGCTCCATCTATGAGACGTATGATTTGAGCCTCCCAGTTATGCCACCATTTTTAGTTGTAATTGCTATTTTATTGTGCTTGAGTGTAATGTAACAGCAGCATGTTTTTATCTCTATATAACGCAGATGAATGCTTGTTGTGATTGAATGCACTTTATCGTTGTTTGATCGCGCTTGTTTACTCACTCTGATCAGAACACAGACGTCTACGACTCCTTTGCTTCTGATCAGACGATGGCTGTCTTTGATGCCTGAGGAACTCGCGATATCATACTACTCTTCCATCTATTTCAGAACTAATATTCATATTGAATCTGATTTCCAATAATACCACAGACACAAACCATTTCTAATCTCTTCGGTGGACTGTACTCTCGTTTTTGTGAGTATGAATTAATTTTTAAGATCCTATTGGGCAATTAGAACACCTAAGGCTGTGATTATATTTAGCATAAGCTTTCTATTAGAGTGTTTTTGCATCTAGCAGCTGATTGTAATGGGAGAGTTGTTCCACAATATTCATGCTCTCTTCTCCGTTCGCATTCTTCACTATTCTCCCTTGCCCTGTCAGATTGGTATCAGAGCATAGCTCAAATAAACCAAGAAATTAAGTTTGTTCCATTTGTATTGAGGTCCCTTGATGCATCATTGGAAAAGTGCCAAGAGAGTGCTTAGATATGTCTCTTCTACTAGATTTTTTGGCATTCTCTATCAAGGATCTAACTTGTACTTGAGAGCATTTTCGGATTCAGATTTTGCAGGAGATAAGATGGATAGAAGATCCATAAGTGCATTTGTCACTTTTCTTTGTGGAGGAGTGATATCTTGGCTTTTCAAAAATCAAGATACAATTTCTCTTTCCTCTTGTGAAGCCGAGTACAAAGGCATTGACTTCAACAACCAAAGGACTCCTATGGCTAAGAAGAATTTTGGTGAAACTTCAAGTACTAAAGGCCGAGGAGGTCCCTTGCATCTATTGTGACAATCAAGCTTCTCAACAAATTGCTACCAATATGATCATATTGAGATAGCTCATCACTTTGTGAGGGAGAAGGTGCAATCCAAGGAGGTTCAGCAACATCATGTTGACAAAATTTTCAGATTTCACACGTGTGGGGAATGTCCACAAGTATGATGGATCAAATTAAGCTTTGTGATTAGCACAGTAACCTGATTCTAGATTGATTAGCAAGATCTAGTTCAGAAGAAATGGCTTAACGACAATCTAGCATGCTAAGCAACTGAATATGATAGCAATGAATCAATTATTAACAAAAGTACAAGATATCAGTCTATAAGCATTAGCTTCAACACGAGTTAGAGAGAGAAAGATAGAGAGATAACAAGCAAAATAGTTTAGATCCATAATGGAAAGAGATAGCTACAAAACTTTGGTTCTTCATCATTGATTGTGAGGAGAGCTACACATATTTATGGAGTTTGAAGTAGCTCGAGGTAGAACCACATCCATTCATTACATAATGACTTCTATAGTGACATCTAGAGTTTATGTGACATTTGTCACTTGCCATGCATGAAATTTCCAACTTTTTACAAGTGTGCTAGTTCTAACTAACAAAGTACAAATCATCATGCATGTGTCCATTACACTTTGTGCATGCCTTGCATGTCACTATGGATCACTTACAATTAATGCATGTGAGTTTCTACAAGCATGACTTTGCTAATTCTATGTCTACAAACTATATGCAAGTTGTATTCTTCAATCTAGATATTACATAGCCATGTAGCTCGAGTTCTATGTAGGCCAAACTTGGCATTTTGCATTTATGAGCTACATACTTGCTTGGTACAACAATTTGTAGCAAGCCAAGAAATCAATATGAATTGTTTTTTTCGATTTTAACACTCCTCTTAAAAATAATCTATATTGATTTGAACATGGATCTTGGTATAACTCCAAGATTGGCTCTATGCTTGATGAAGGAACTTTTGCTCAAAGGTTTGGTGAGCATATCAGCAATACAAGATGATGTGTCGATGTGCTCCAAATTGATTTCGCCTCCAATAAGCTTTTCTCTCACGAAGTGATGTGCAACTTCGATATGCTTGCTCCTTGCATGGAATATCGGGTTGTTGGCAAGGGCTTGGGCTGAAATGTTGTCACACATGATCATAGGTAGATCCTCTTCCAAGATTATCTTTAGTTCCACTAGTAACCTCTTGATCCAAAGCACTTCCTTTGTTGTTGTAGTGAGTGCCTTGTACTCAGCTTCACATGATGAGAGTGATACAATATCTTGCTTTTTGGAAAGCCAAGATATCAAGTTTCCTCCAAGATATATGACATAAGCACTTGTAGATTTTTGATCTGCTCTCACTTGCAAAATCCGAGTCAAAATAACCAATAATAGAAAGATCTTCACTTTTATACAATAAACTAAAATCAAAAGTTGAAGATATATATCTAAGCACTCTCTTGGCCATTTTCCAATGATAAATAGTAGGATTTGCATAGCCTGGCTCAACTTATGAACACTAAAGTTTATGTCAGGTCTAGTCATTGTGAGCCAAATTAAGGAGCCTATAAGACTTCTAAAAAGTGTGATGTCCACGAAGGATCTTTCATCACCTTTATTAGAGTCCTTTACATTTTGCTCCATAGGTGTTTCTATACTCTTACAATTCAACATATTGAACTTCTTTAACATTGAAAGAGCATACTTGGATTGACATACAAAAGCTTTATCTTTAAGAAAGTCAATCTCTAATCCTAGAATATAGTGAATTTTTCCAAGATATTGCATCTTGAACTCTTTTCCAAGTGCAATCTTGGTTTCCTCAACTAACTTGATACTACTTCCTGTCAGAATGATATCATCAGCATAAATAAGAAGAATGACAATATCTTTATAAAAAAACTTGACATATAAGGAAGGATCATAGTTACTAAGACTAGATCCTAGTGACTCAAGAGAGGTGTTAAGTTGAGAATACCATGACCTTGGAGCTTGCTGAAAATCCATATAAAATTTTGAAGAGCAAGCAAACTTTTTCTTTGTCATGGATGAACCCAATAGGCTGATCCATATAAATCTCTTCTTCTAGATACCCATTTAGAAATGCATTAGAGACATCTAGTTGAAAAACTTGCCAATTGAAAAAACAAGCAAGAGTTCTGATTGATACCATCTTTGCAACTGGAGAAAAGGTCTCCTCATAATCAAGTCCATAAACTTGAGAAAAACCTTTAGCACAAAGCCTAGCCTTGTACTTGTTGATTGTGCCATCTTGATTATACTTGACTCAAAAAACCCACTTGCAACCAATGGTGTGCTTGTTGGATGGAAGATCCACAAGCTCCCATGTCTTATTGGCCATCAAAGCATCATATTCCTCCTTCATGGCAAGGTACCATTCCTTCGAGTTGAGTGCATCATATACATCCTTCGGCTCCTCATGAGAAATAAAATAAGCTCAATTAGTGGAGTTGATTTCCACTTTCTTGCCTCTATCTTCATAGATAAGCCTTCTAGGCTCGGATCTTTCTCTTTGAGATCTCTTTGGTGAAAAGATTCGAGGTGACACCTCCTCAATTCTCGGCCCCATCTCTCCATGATAGTCTTCAAGGGTGATGATTGGAGTATCTTTGTGAAAATCTTTGAATTCGGCCTCCTCAAGAATGTATTTTTGATCTTCATGGAATATAACACCTCTACTCTCAATTATAGTTGAGGTAGAGGGAACATAGATTCTGTAAGCTTTCTTGTTGGATGCATATCCAACCATGATCCCTTTAATAGAATTAGGATCATCTCTTTTCCTTTCCAAGGGCACATGAACAAAGCAAGTACAACCAAAAACTCTAAGGTGATCTACCTTAGGTTTCTTCTTAAACAAGACTTCAAAAGGTGATTTTCTAGCAAGTGCATTGTGAGGTAATTTATTGCACAAATAGTTTGCACAATTGATAGCTTCACCCCAATATTCAATAGGCAAAGAAGCTGCTACTCGAATTGCTTTAGCACATTCACATAAAGATCTGTTTTTCCTCTCAGCTCCTCCATTTTGAGATGGAGAATAAGCACAAGAAAACTCTTTCTTTATTCCTTCACCTTCACAGTATTCATGAAACTTGTTGGAGATGTATTCACCTCCTCCATCACATCTTAAAGCTTTAACTTTGAAAGAAAACAGTTTCTCAACATAATCTTTGAAGATTAGGAAGTGATAAAAAACCATAGCCTTTGAAGAAAGTAGATACATCCAAGTATATTAGTAAAGTCATCAATAAAGGTGACAAAACATGTTGCACCACCAATATTTTTAGAAGAGGAAGAATGTACATCTGAGTGTACAAGCTCCAAAGGATGAGTAGTCTTTATAAAAGACTTCTGATACGACTTTCTATGTGACTTTGCAATGCACAAGCCTCACAAGGCTTGAAATCTTTAGAAAGAGATTTTGGAAGACCAATAGCCTTCACCTTCTTAACCTAGAAGACATAGATTTAAAGTTAGGGTGACCCAACCTTCTATGCCATAGCTCCTCCTTAGATAACAAAGCAGCTTCACAAAGGTTTGCATTCTCATAAGAATTCAACTTAAAAATCCCACCACATCTAGATCCATCAGCAAGGATCTCTTCATTTTTCTTGATAAAACAAGTATTGGAGTTGAACTTTACATCACAACCATTATCAAGCAACTTTCCCACACTAATTAAGTTCTTTGTGAGTTTTGGAATGAAAAGAACATTAGAAAGTGCAAGAACTTTTGAAGAAGCAAGTTTCAATGGAATGTTGCTAATTCCTTCTATTGGGCACTCATGATCATTAGCAGTATAAATAGATCTCTCGAGTCCTTTGTAAGGTAAGATTGAGTCAAATGACTCCTTTGAATAGCTCATATGTGAAGAAGCTCCACTATCTATATACCAAGCTCCATCTTTCTTGAAAGGTGATGAAGAAAAACTGGACACCATGAGTGATCCTTCTCCATCACTTGCAACAGAATCTTCTTCAATCTCTTTGGAGAGATTAGCTTGCTTAGAAAACTGGTTCTTACTCCTTCCTTTATGCTTGTCTTTGACAAAGAGGACTTTGTCACTTCCACCATGCTTGAGTTTTTTCATCCTAGAGAGTTTATAGCTTTGTCTAGATTCTTCAGAAATAAGAATTCCTTGGAGAGTTTCTAGATTAGGAAACTCCTCCTTAATAGCAAAAGACTGAACAAGATTATCATAGTCATCTCTCAAGCCATTCAGTATGACTTGAACTAGCTCATCTTGGTTAATACTAACACCAACTCAGAAAAGCTCTCTATGTAAACCTTTAACTCTCAGAACATAGTTAGATGCACTCTCTTCACTTCTTTGAAAACTTTGGAAAATCCGATTCCTAAGAGTGAGTATTCTAGAAGTATTCTTTGCCTCATAGATGGACTTTAGGACATCCCAAGCTTCTTTGGCTGTAGTGCAAGATCTATCTCTCTCAGAATTTCATTAGATACATTTATCTTAATGAAATGTAGAGCCATTCCAGCTCTTTTCTTATACTTAAGAATTTCAGCCTGTGCTTGAGGCTCCTCCTCAACACCAAGCACAATATCCATAACACCCTAGAGTATTAAAATAGACTCCATTCTGAACTTCCAAATTGAGTAATTAGAAGTGTTTAGTCTTTCACTAGCTTCTAGAAGATATCCTCTCTGAGATGCCATTTTAATGAAGACTTCTTAGTTATTCGACTACAATATGTTTGAGCTTGTTCCAATCAGACTTAAAGTTGCTGCTTTCTTTCACTATAGGTATTTTCAAGGATGTACTACCTTCCTATGTGAAACAATTGCAACTGTATTTGAGATGAATCTCAGATATTCCACAAGACAAGTTATCTAGATCAGACACACAAAGTGGATTGAGACACTTTGGCTAGTTTGAATTCTCTTTGGCACGTGTGAAATGCTTCAAAAAAAATACAATTGACTCTCATAAGGCTCAAAAGGTGTTCATTACTTCAAACTCAGTCTTGATCTTCAGTTTCTTGTGTAGGATGCTCAAAACAATGGAGTCAAAACAAAGCAAGATTGAATCAAATAAAAATGTTGTCCCTCGGATTTTGGACCTATCCCTATCCTCTTTAAGAGCTTATAACTCTTGCTAGACACATCCAATTGATTTGGTTTTAGTTTCTATGGAAAGTACAGATCATAAGCTTTCCATCAAGCTATAACACTGCTATCTTTGGATCTATAAGCAAGGAGAACACAAGCCAAGAAATCAATATGGATTGTTTTTTCAATTTTAACACATGTGTCTTCATCCGAGTGCATAGCTGATATCTTAACCAAACCTTTGGCTAAAGATTCATTTTTCAAGTTAAGAAATGCTCTTGGAGTCGTAGATATGTGTACATTAGAATTGCCAAGCTAGAAGTGAGGAGGAGTGTTAAAATATCACTTTCAACTTGTTGTATCTTGTAGATCTCAAGTTATTTGAGCTTGATAGGATCTCACACATGCGAAGTCTATTCCCACGTGTGAAAGAATGTACATAAGTCATTTTTATTAAGTTAGATTGGTTTTAGCTTGATCTACACTAGTGTGAAATTGACCTTTGAGTAGATCTTGAAAATGGTCAAATTGGTCAAACTTTTTGTGAATAGATTGGACTTCCATGTGAATGAGTTATTACTCACACATGTCAAGATACCATTCACACATGTGGATAAGCTTCTAGAAGATAAGATAGGAAGATTCCATTAGATCCTATTTTATAGGAAATATTCCTATAAATGTGGAAGACTAGTTTTTTGTTTTCAAGCCAAAGAGAATAGTCAACTTTGGGAAATGAGCACATATGGCTCCCATTGGTGGATCTGGATGACTAGGTAGCCTTTGTGAAAAATTGTCAACTAGTAGTATTTTCCTAACTTGAGATTTTGTAGGCCTATGGCCAAATAAAAGTTAGAGATAGGTTCATACATGTATGTAGAGGCCCAAAGTATGTGTACACTACTTTTGAGGTCACATTAATTAGAGGAGGTCGAGTGTGGAGCTCTTCTATTGGCTCATAATTTGGTGCATTCCTATTTGACCAAATTTCTAGGTAGATGGGTGAATCCTATTGGACCCCAATTTTAGCCTATCATAAGACAAGTGGCCAAGAGGCACTATGGCTGCTATAAATAGCCATCTCCACGAGTATGTACACATCTCATTTTCATTCTATTGAATGAATGTTATGCTCTTTGAAGATCCATCTTCTTCTCTCTCACTTTTTTGTTCATATCTTGCATTCTAGCCACTAGAATTGTGATTTCTTTGTTGCTATGGCTTCACACGTGTGAAATGCAGGTTGTAGGCTCTGAAGTACGGACAGGGACAGCAAGTTTCTGTTTGTGGAAGCTTATGATCAGATCTTGATGTTTAGTTGATGTTTAGTATGCTTAACATCACAATTTCTATCATTTTTTCAATCTAGATGTGCATAACTTCCATGGCCAAGATCTTTATGAAACTTTAGCATCTTTTGGATCTGAGTTTTTCACATGGTATCAGAGCATTAGGCGGCCAAATGTGCAGGTTTTGCCAGATTTAGAAGAGATTTGTGGGCGAGTTTGCTTTTGTAGCATTCCAATCAAGTTTCTAGCTAAAAATCTTGTTGATTTATGTGTAGAAATTGGATCTTTGTGATCAAAACATCATTTGTATGCATTTCAATTGAAGTAGGGCGAATTCCCTCTGTACTTATCAGAATAAGGAGACAAAATTTGTTTTGGAAAGAGGGAGATGCAAGATCCAACAAGATCCTATTAGTTTTCCATTCTAGCATATAGTTTTTTGATTCAATTTCTTGCTTCTTCATGTCAAAAACTTCAAAATTGATGTAACCCTCTGATTTTCAGTTTGCTGAATGATTCAAGAGTGTATTTCAATCTTAGGAGTGAGGGAAAAGCAAGTATATTGAGGTTTGGTCTTGGTTTGATCAAGAAATCATAAAACTAGTGGCTAAAATTGAGGAAAAAGTGAGGAAAAGAGAGAAAAAGTAAGGTTTTAGGTTCCAAATCTTTGTGATTTCTTCTTGTGTTTCATTTGTTGATTCAAGAGAGTGCTTAGTGCATTGGAACAGGTCAAAGATCAGAGATCAATCATTGCAACATGGCTACAAATGGAGGCTACATGTTGGAAAGCAATGATAGGCTTACCTCCCTCAACTATTCTACTTGGAAAGTAAGGATGGAGTCTTTGCTTGAGATGAATGAGTTGATGGATATTGTTGTAGGTGTGGAGGAGAGACCTTTGGCACCTCAAGAACAATTGAGGTATGACAAGAGGGCAAAGAAAGCCCTTCACATGATCAAGATGAATGTGACAAATGAGCTTATCAAAGAGGTTGGTAAGTGCACATCATCTAGTGAAGCTTGGGAAGCCTTGAAGAAGGTTTATGAATCCAAGTCTACTTCTAGAGTGTTGACTTTAAGAAGGAAAATCTTTTCTTGTATGCAAAAGAAGAGTGAGAGTGGACATGCTTTTGTTTTGAGAGTTAAAGCATTGAATGATGAGTTAGCATGCATTAATGATGGCATAAATAATGAGGAGCTTGTTCAAGTGATTCTCAATGGCTTGTTGGATGATCATGCTAATCTTGTTCAAAGTTATGCTATCCAAAAATGTTTACCAAGTGTTGGAGACTTGCAAGAGGTCTTGTTGGCTGAAGAATTCAGGTTGCAAGCAAGAGTGGGAGCATCTTCTACATCTCAAGGAGGAGAAGAGGAGGCAATGTTCTCTAAAGGCAAGTTCAAGGGCAAAGGTAAAAGCAATTGGTCTAAAGGGCAAGACCAAGGTGAGCACTCTACTTTTGGCAAAAAGAAGGATAGATCTAAGCTAAAATGTTTCTATTGTGGAGTCAAAGGGCATTTTGCTAGTGATTGTTTCAAGAAAAAGAGGGATCAAGGGGAAAAGCAAACCAATCTAACTATTGATGAGGGTGGGGATGAGCTTCTTTCAAATGATGCTTTTGTTATGTCATCTTGCTTGTTGGCTAATCATGGAGACATTGATCCTTGGTGGATTGATAGTGGAGCCACTTCTCATATGACATATCATAAAGAGTATTTTTCATCTTTAATGGCATTTGATGGTGATAGGAAGGTAATCTATACCGCAAATGATGGTGAGTGTGCAATCAAGGGGATTGGCACAATTCCTATTTCACTTTCTACAAATAGGAATATAGAATTGAAAGATGTTTTGCTCATTCCATCCATTACCAAGAACTTACTTAGTGTAAGCCAAATGCTTGACAAAGGATTCAAAGTTGAGTTTGATGGTGATGCTTGCTTGATCAAAAAGGGGTGTAGTATCATTGCAAAAGGGAAAAGGCAAGGGAAATTGTTCAAGCTTGATGCATGTGTTGTTGCTAACCAAGTTGGATGCATGGCAAATGAACAAATGTCAATTCAAGAGGTATGGCATAAAAGGATGGGACATCTCAACTACAAGGCCTTGGAGGTAATAGCCAAAAAGGAGGTAGTAAGGGGACTTCCCAAGTCTCTTACTTGCTTGAATCATGTTTGTGAAGAATGTGCTTTGTCTAAATCACATAGATTGCCATATACTAGATCTATATCTAGATCTAAGATGCCTTTTTCTCTCTTGCATTCGGATATTCATGGTGTTACTACAATTAGCAATGGAGGTGCTAAGATGTATGTAACTTTCATTGATGATTTTAGTAGATTTTGTTGGGTTTATCTACTAAAGAGCAAGGATGAGGTGTTTGATGTGTTTGTCAAGTTCAAAGTTGCTATTGAGACTCAATTTACAACCAAAATCAAATGCTTGAGGAGCGACAATGGTGGTGAATACATTTCTAACAAATTCAAAGCCTTTTGCGATGAGCATGGGATCAAGAGGGAGTACACATGTCCAAGAACACCACAACAAAATGGAGTGGCCGAGAGGAAGAATAGAACCTTGTGTGAGAGTGCAAAGGCAATGAGATTGAATGCTAATCTTCCTAAACCTTTTTGGAGTGATGCTTTGTTGTGTGCAAATTTCCTTTGCAATAGATGGCCAAGTGTTGTATTGGAAGGAAAAACCCCTTTTGAAGCTTTGTTTGGTATGAAGCCTAATGTCAAGTTTCTAAGAACTTTTGGATGCATTTGCTACTTCAACATTACTCTTGATGATAGAACTAAGGAGGATCCATCTTCAAGAAAGGGCATTTTTGTTGGTTATAGTGAAGTAAGCAAAGCATATAGGATTTATGTTCCTTCAATCAAGAAAGTGTTCACAAGTAGGGATGTCATTTTTGATGAAAGTAACATTCCAAAAGTTGTTTCAAGTGATGATGGTGTTGTTGCAACTAATGTGCTTGATGACAATGGAGTTGATGACACATTGGATGTGGATGTTGAAGAAGCCTCTTCAAGTCAAATTCCAAGGAGAACTCCAAGGCATAAAGTGAAACCCTCAAGGCTCACTTATGATGGCAAAGGTAAGCAAGTGGTGGATGGATCCAACTATGCTTTCCTAACTTCTTTTGATGTACCTTCATGTGTAGATGAAGCAAGGCAAAAAGAGGAATGGATCCAAGCAATGGATCTTGAGTTTGAAGCACTTATGAAGAACAACACATGGAGATTGGTGGAGCTTCCAAAGGGCAAAAGTGCAATTGGATGCAAATGGATCTTCAAGGTAAAGACAAATCAAGATGGATCTATCAACAAGTTCAAGGCAAGGTTGGTGGCTAAAGGTTATGCTCAAGAGCATGGCATTGACTATGAGGAAACCTTTGCACCCGTGGCAAAGATGGTGAGCATAAGAGTAATCATTTCCCTTGCAACTCTTTATGGATGGGATCTTTGGCAATTAGACATTTCTAATGCTTTCTTGAATGGTGATCTTGAAGAGGAAGTCTACATGGAGCAACCCGAGAGCTATGTTTCTCATAGCAAGCCTAATCATGTGTGTTTTCTACAAAAAAGTTTGTATGGTCTTAAGCAAGCACCAAGGAGTTGGTATGCTAGGCTTAACTCTTTTCTACTTTCTCAAAACTTCACTATGAGTGAGTATGATCATTCACTTTACTTTAGAATTAGTGCTAATGATGTTACAATCCTTCTAATTTATGTGGATGACATTATTTTAAGTGGAGGGAACAAGGAAGATATAGAAGATATCAAGAAAGCACTAAAAAAGGAATTTGAAGTGCATGATCTTGGTCTTTTGAGCTATATCTTAGGAATAGAAGTAATTAGAACTTCTCAAATCACTTTTATTTCACAAGAGAAGTATGCTATTTCTATTCTCAATAGATTTCATATGGTAGATGCAAATCCTATTGATACACCTATGGAATCACATGTAAAGCTAACTATAAGAGGTAATGAAAGATCCTTCGAGGACATTACTCTCTATAGGAAGCTAATAGGTTCTCTTATATATCTAACCATCACAAGACCTGATTTATCTTATTGTGTTGGTAGATTAAGCCAATTCATGCAAGATCCTAGCATAGAACATTGGAAACTAGGAAAGAGGATCTTGAGATACATCTCGGGAACAAAAGATTTTGGCATTGTTTATAGAGGATCATCACCTAACTTATTTGGTTTTTCAGATTCAGATTTTGCAGGAGATCTTATGGATAGAAAATCCATAAATGCACATGCTATTTTCATAGGTGATGGAGCTATCTCATGGATGTCGAAGAAACAAGCAACTATATCACTTTCTTCTAGTGAGGCCGAGTACAAAGCTTTGACATCATGCACAAAGGAGATGGTGTGGATCAAGAGGATGATTATGGAGCTTCATTTGCTGGATTTTTCAGAGAGTCCAATCATCTTTTGTGACAACCTTTCAGCCCAAAGTCTAGCAAGCAATCCGGTTTTCCATGCAAGGAGCAAACATATCGAGGTGGCTTACCATTTTGTGAGAGAACAAGTGTTGGCAAAAGAGATCAAGCTTGAACATGTCCCATCAAAGGAATGTGTGGCTGATATCTTTACCAAAGCATTGGGAAAGGACTTATTTTTCAAGCATAGAACAAGTCTTGGTGTACTTTCTAAATCTATGCTAAAACTAGTTGAAGAGGGAGTGTGAAAAATTGTCAACTAGTAGTATTTTCCTAACTTGAGATTTTGTAGGCCTATGGCCAAATAAAAGTTAGAGATAGGTTCATACATGTATGTAGAGGCCCAAAGTATGTGTACACTACTTTTGAGGTCACATTAATTAGAGGAGGTCGAGTGTGGAGCTCTTCTATTGGCTCATAATTTGGTGCATTCCTATTTGACCAAATTTCTAGGTAGATGGGTGAATCCTATTGGACCCCAATTTTAGCCTATCATAAGACAAGTGGCCAAGAGGCACTATGGCTGCTATAAATAGCCATCTCCACGAGTATGTACACATCTCATTTTCATTCTATTGAATGAATGTTATGCTCTTTGAAGATCCATCTTCTTCTCTCTCACTTTTTTGTTCATATCTTGCATTCTAGCCACTAGAATTGTGATTTCTTTGTTGCTATGGCTTCACACGTGTGAAATGCAGGTTGTAGGCTCTGAAGTACGGACAGGGACAGCAAGTTTCTGTTTGTGGAAGCTTATGATCAGATCTTGATGTTTAGTTGATGTTTAGTATGCTTAACATCACAATTTCTATCATTTTTTCAATCTAGATGTGCATAACTTCCATGGCCAAGATCTTTATGAAACTTTAGCATCTTTTGGATCTGAGTTTTTCACAGCCTTCACACGTGTGAAGGCTTGCTGGACATTACAAGGTCATGGATGTACTTGATCTATAAAGAGATCAACCATTTCAATGAGAAGTTGATGTGACATTGGCAAATTCTAGTTTTGTTGAGATTTTCATATTTGTCTTGAGTTTTGATGAATGAAATGCATTTGTAAGTTAATGTACTTTACTCTTTGTAAATAGGTTGTACAAGTACTGTCCTCCACACGTGTGAGGCCGCCTATCCATGTGTTTGATCATTTGATCCATTGCTCTTGCTTAAATTATAGTGTAAAGCATCTAGATCAAGATCTAACATCTAGAACTTGATAGATCTTTGGATTAAGCAATCAGTAACTCTTAATGATTGATAGTACAATCAATTTTTGTCCTTTTTCTCTAAAAATTGACACTAGGGGCATTGCAAAGAGCAAATGACATTATGTTATAGGCATAAGTTCCCCATTTAGTGGTGAATGATGTCTTATATTGATCAATCTACTTAATTTACTTGAGTCCTCCTACAATAGATAGTCGTCGTTTGTATCAGTAAAGTCTAGTAGGCAGACTATTAACATCATCTTTTTGATCGTGACGTGGGTCGAAATCAACTGACAATATTGAAATATTACATGTATCAAATTTTGCCTTTAGATCAAATTTTATCGATATGATTTGATCCGATCCGACTCAAAAAATTACAACTCGAGTTGATCCGGTACCGAAAAAATCTAATTCCGGGTTTCGATCTTCTGCTTAAAACTTGGAGTTTTTTTTTTTTTGTTTTGTTTTGTTTTTGTAGTATAAGTATATACAAGTTTCAAGATGCTCATTACTGAATGGAACTGAGCATTAAAATCCATCAGCGTCGAGGTTGCTCAATAAAATGTGTGATAGATGGGAAGCTATTCCAGGCCAAGTTGAATTCCTTATTGGGATCAAAACAAAATTCGCTTAAACTGTTGTCCCATGTACTAGGAACCTTAGAGATCAACCTGAGTATTTGACAATTCCTGGCTACTGCTACTACCACCCGATCTGGGCTATCTTTATATTTTGTGATAAAAAATTATAAATCTCGTTGGAAATAAACCTTCATTGACCACCTCTTTCCTAATGGAATGAGAAAAAACTTGCAATGTTCTATGGTTGATACATCATCCCATAGCAAACGTCTCTTTACAAGGTGATATATAGAATCAACCAAGATGTATTGAGGTGTCGTGAAGTAAACTTTGAGTGTGAGTGGTTCAGAGAGAAACACCTTATCCTACCATTTGGATTGTGGTTGGAGTTTGGTTAAGGTGTTTCAAGGGGTGGTGCTATAATTCCAAGGCTAAGAATGGGAGGCTATAACCCCTCCGGTTGTATGATCACGAAAGGAATTTAGGAATGTAGATATGGAGCTACACACTAGGGGTAAAGTTTTTTGAAAAACTGTGCGATGCACCTTGACTAGATCCAAGGAGGAGATATCCACATTGTCAGAAGCCAACATAAGAAGCATTTTTTTGGTAGAGGATAGGCTTGCTGGGTTTTGACTTGAATCGGAGATTTCAATGCCCCCATCGATTGGTCTTGGAATGTGTAGGATGCACCTCGCCGATATGAAGATTGAAGAAGAGAAATGTTTATTGAAAAGTGGCCAAATCAAGTTTTGATGGGGCTGAAGAAACCAAGAGTTTCTATCTTTCAAAGCCTTAGCATTTTTCCTTAGTTTTTTCTTTGCTGTTCTTCGTGATTGTGCATTTTGAACTAGGTTTCGCACAGTTTGCATTTTTGAACTGTTTTGTGTCAGAAATTGTGAACTCCTGCAACTTTTTCACAAAGCAAAACGAAGCGAAGCGAAGGTTGAAGGACGAATATACCTCGAAAACCCTAAAGCACGAAATGAAGTGAAGGTCGAAGGGCGAACAATTCGCAAAAGTCAAACATACCTCGAGAACCAAAAGACACAAAATGAAACGAAAGGAAAAGAAAACGAAGGAAAATATTTCACGTTGCCAACTGGCAACTCAATGGGCATGGTGTCTTGTATTTCATGCTCAACTGAAAGAGTTGGCAATAACAGAGAATGACTAACTAGTTGATTAGCGTTAACTGCTCTTGTAATTCTTTGTTAAGCTATCTTGTAAACTCCACACAGTGGAGATATAAATACAATTTTGATCAACACAAAATAGAGCAGAAAAAGATAAGAATAAAAAAAATATAGAGAAACAAAAATAGTTGTGCATGAAAGTCTGCCAACAAGTAGAACATGACGATTGAGGTGAGTGTTAGGCCACCAACGCGAGCAAGACACTGATCATCTCGCTCCAAACTCAAAAACTAATAATACAACTGCTCTCTTCTCCATCTCATTGTTTTAGTTGTCTTGATTGCTAAAATGATTTATGTTTTGTGATCTATAGTCGCATGCCTAGGATCTTGAAAGCTTCCGCATAAGAAAACCAAACAAAAACAATCTGTTCGCGAAACCAATCTGTTCGCGACATGGTATAAAGAATAGCAATAAGTCTTGATGGCGAAAACTATAGAGTGTGCAAATTCAAAATCAAAACGCTTCTGAAGGGTGAAGGCATCTGGTCGGTGACCGAACTCACAGAGGTGTGGCCTCCAGAAGGATATCCGAGGAGAGTTGAGTGGATTAGAAAGGATGAGCGTGCAATGACGATCACTGTTTCATCCATCAATGAAGAACTACTCATGTAGATTGAAGACTGTGAAAGCAGCCATGCAACATGGGAAAGACTAAAGCAGAAGTACGAAGTGAGGACTGCAGCTTCAGTGATGCATCTTCACAATCAGCTACAGTCCATACGATGGGATCACAACCAATTGGATCAGCATGTTGAGAAGATCAGAATGATCTTTGCTCAACTCGTTGCATCTTGGCAAGAACACCAGATCCCAGCACCACAACAACTGATGTACTTCATAAAATCTCTACCTGCGTCCTATCAGCCATTGAGAATACTCATACTGAGTCTACCAGATATGACATTTGACAAAGCAATCAGTCTTGTTGTTGATGAGAGACTGATGAGGGACGAAGGAGAAGGAAATAATGATCAAGAGAAAGCTCTTTTCACAAAAGAAAAGAAGAAGAACAAGAACAAGCCCAGATTCGACAAGACAAAGTCTTCGAGCAGAGGCAATGACAATCAACAATCTTATTCATGTGACCACTGTCACAAACTAGGACACACAGCCAACAAATGTTGATTCAATCCAACAATACCTTTGCATGCATTGCAAGAAGAAGAGGCACTCTGCATACGATTGCAAATTCAACCAAAAAGAAAAAGCAAAACTGAAAAAGCAAATGTTGCAGAGTCATCCAAAGATGCAGATAAAGGTGATGAAACTTTCACAATACTCAATAAGCTACACTGAACAAGACTACGATGTAGTCATTGATTCAGGAGCAACATCACACATCAGCTGCAAAAAAAGAATCTTGATCGGCTTCAAAAAACTCGAAAACAACAGAGCAGTGATTCTAGGTGATGGGAGCCGACACGATGTCGCATTGGGACTCTACAGCTGCAAACACTGTCAGGTCAAACAGAGCTGCCAGGGGCACTCTATGTACCTTCATTGAGAAAAGACCTGTTATCAGTCTCCAAGATGGCACATCTTGAAATTTGAGTTCTATTTGATGGCAATACATGCCAAATGATAAAAAAAACAACAAACAAATTGTTGCTAAATGCATCAAAAAATGAAGATCAGGTCTGGCACAGAAGAATGTATCATTTGAACATGAAGAGCCTCTATGACATGTGCAAGAAAGACATAGTCACAGGTCTGAAGATATCCATACCCAATACTGAGTTCTACAAAGCCTGTAAAAAAGACAAACAACATTGAAATCCATTCACACATGAGGGAAGAAAGCCAAAGAAGTTCTTGAGCTCATCTACTCAGATGTCTGTGGACCAATGAAATTGAATTCACTCTCAAGATCGAGGTATTTCTTGACGTTTATTGATGACTACAGCCGGATGACAACGATCTACTACCTGAAGAAAATTTTTGAAGTGTTTGACTCTTTCAAGAAGTTCGTGGCATTTGCAAAGAGACACATCTCAAAAAAGATTCAGATCATCAGATTTGACAATGGAGGTGAGTATAAGAGCACAAATTTTTTTGAATTCTGCCAAGAATAGGAGATAGAGCAGCAATTCACTCCTGCATACACCCCTGAATATAATGGTGTCGCACAAAGAAGAAACATTGTTGATTCGAGCCCTCCTATCATATGTTGCAGCTGTCGACCTCGAAGTGCATCAACTTGATGTGCAAACAACTTATCTGAATGGATTTATACAAGAAGACATCTACATAATTCAATCCAAAGGATACATTTTGGAAGGTATGAAATTTAAGGCCTGTAAACTCCATAAAGCACTTTACGGCAAACAGTCTACTAGAGTTTGGTTTTAGAGGATCAACAAATTCCTCATTAAACAAGGATTCCAACCAAGCACTATTGATTACAATGCCAATTTCAAGTCGGTGCAACAATCCTTTATTATCATCACCTCATACATGGATGATACGTTGCTTTTCAGCAACTATACCAATTTGAATGCGGACTCTCCAAGAAGATCCACGAGAGAAAGAAGAGCACATGTCAGATTTGTACCTGACAGCTCAGCTTCTATATCAGAGGAGTTCTGTGGATTTGGAGGAGAACCACAAACATATGAGAAAACTATCAACTGTCCAGATAAGGACAAGCGGATTAAAGCGATGGAAGACGAGATGAATTCCATGGAGCAGAACAATGTCTGGAATCTAGAGCCATTACCAATAGACAAGAAGACTGTAAAGTACAAATGGGTTTTCAAGTACAAGTTTGAACCTGAAATGACAATGTATCAAAATACAAGGCCAGATTGGTGGCAAAAGGTTTCTCTTAGAAGTAAGGTGTTACCTTCTACTACATCCCAAAAATCTCTATGAATCAACATCATCCGGAGTTTTAACTTCCAAATGTAGAAGTTAGAACCATTGAACTTGTCAATGATTCTAGACTCGTTGGATGATGACAAAGAGTTACCAGTATGAGACATGTTAAGCTAGATTTGCCAATTTTTGGCAATTCTTCACACTCCTCCTCAAATTTAGCTTGATCTATTTACAACTTTCTTGATAGATGAATGAAAGCTTTTAGAAGTGTCTAAAAAATCCAGCTACAAACAAGGAACTTTTGAGACTCCAATAGAGAATGATGTCCATGAAGGGTCTTTCACCACCTCTTAAAGGATCCCTTACAAGATGTTCCACAAATGTGTCTATATACTTGTAGCACACTTTTAAAAACTATACATCATGCCAAGCCATGGATTCCAAGGCATTTTGTGCACTTGAAGATACATCAATTAAACTATTAAGTGCATACATAGTGTTGCCAAAGACAACTTGCCTTGCTTGATCCATATGATTGAGCCTTGATGGCTCCATCTTGATACTCAAGATTCTTCTTGGAGTCCTCGGGTCTTGAGCTTGATCCTCACTTGACTTGACTCCAAAACATCAATGAATTGAATAAGGTGTTGATCGAAAGGTGCTTCTTCAAGTTTACAAATCTTTCACTCTTGAAAGATCACATTTCCACCATTAACAAATTCTTTGGTTGAAAACAAGTAGATTCTACAATCTCTACTTGAAGAGCAAAACACTACCATTATTCCTATCATTGAAATAGGATAATCTTTGGTCCTTACATTGGAATGATCATGCACAAAGCATGTGGACACAAAGATTTCCAAAGCAAATGATGTTTCATCTTTTATGACTCTATTCAAACTATTACAAAAATAGTTATCCAATGAAATTGCTTTATCAACAACAAATGTAGATTTCAAAGCATCCCATTTCATTGTCTTGTCATACAAAGTAATAAACACCATGAATCTTAAAGGTAAGAAACAAGTCACCTCATGTCTACTACTACTTTCCAAAAAGTATTCAAAGATAGTAGACTCTCCAATGCTCACCACCCTTGCAAGATGCACACTTTAATGGACAATTTACATGCAGTTTGATGACTTCACCATTTTCATTGAGGACTCCCTTGGAACTCTCATGCTTTGAGGCTGATCCTCAAGATCTTCCTCCTTTTGATGCTCCTCCTCAATGCAAGCAAGATCACACTTTGCCAAGATCTCCTCTTGAGTGATCTCCTCCTTTGCCAAGCTCATTCTTTCAAAAGCAACACTAGCTTCCAACTTAAACAATCTTCCATGTTTAAATCCCTTTGCAATGCAAACATCATTCTTCAAGATGAAGCAAACACCATGCTTAAAGTGGACATTTAAACCACTTTCTAAGAGTAGACCAACATTAAGCATATTCTTGGTGATTGATGGTACATAAAGGACATTTTCTAGATCCATGCATTTTGAGGATTCTAGATACAAAGAGATGGTGCCAACACCATCTATCCTACACTCTTCATCATTTGCAGTAAAGACAAACTTTTTTGCATCATTGAAAGAGTGTAAGGTTGAGAAAAAGTCCTTTTCACAAGACATGTGGGAGCTAGCCCCACTGCCGATCCACCAATTGTCTCTTTAATTGCTATTGCTTGTTGGTGAGGATGTAGATGCCATCAAGAATACATCTACTTCATCCTCCTCCTCCTCCTTTGCAAGGTTTCCTTGTTTTCCTCCTCCATGTGAAAAATACAGATCCTAAGTGGATCTAAACTCCAAGATCATTGGCTTGAATGCTTGCACTCCAAACTACATAAGCTAGGAATTGGCAACACATTCTATGCTACCTAGAATGCAAAGAACTTGATCAAAAAGCATTTATCACAAATGGAAACTTCCATAAACATCAAGTGCGGCCCAAAATAGCATTATACAGTCCATAATACATTAGCCTATCACTTTTGGAAAGCACCTAAGATCATACACAATAGCTTGAAGACAATACACACAACAATGCTCTCAATGGAGGAAGAAACAATGACAATGATCTATTGATCTCAATGAAGCATACAAAAGGTTTCTCCAACCTGTTCTCCACGAATTTCAGCCTAATATAGGTGAGAGAGATGACTCTCTCTCCTCTCTCTAGAACTTAGGACCCAATTTTAGGACACCAGTAACCTAAAATAGCCAATTTTGGCCTATATGTCCAAATAACATGATTTTAGTGTCATTTAGAAGGTCCCGAAGTTTGAGACTTCTTCAACATGAAATATATACTAGAATAAAAGTATCTAGGTCTCTTTCACACGTGTGAAAGGTCAGATCCAAAACTATGTACAAAAATTGCCAATTTAGGCCTCAAACTAGCTAGGAAATGTTGACAATTTTCACACTCCCTCTTCAACTTAACTTGCTAGTTTTACAACACTACTTTGCTCCAACCTAAGAATGATCTCCATCATGATGATAGATCTCTTTTCAAGTGTTCTAATATGTACAATATGAAGTACAACATAATTGATATAGATAATAGTGCCCATATAGGATGCTTCACTATTTCTTACATCAATTTTACATAGAATGGTGAACAAGATACATGTAAAAGAACATAGAATAACAATGAAAGGATTCCTCCATGTATCCACCTTTGAGTTCTCTGTAAAACAGCAGCAAACAAGTTGTAAGTGAAAGTAACCAACAGGTGTTTGCATGCCTCGTCCACATTCCACTATGCCCATAGTGAATGCACCATGTATCTCCATGAATGAACCTCCATCACCACCTTGCCTTTGTAGATCTCCAATCCACGAAATCCCTTGAGTGAATGAATGCCAAAATGATGTGTTCTCTGTTCCATTTGAATGAGCAAAACCTGAACTTGAAATACTTGAAGTATCTCCACAAGATTTGCATATAACGCTTGATCCTACATTGTCAACAATTTGCCAATTTGCCAACACTAGGATGCTAGATCTTGAACTTTGCTCAAAAGTAAACATATTGACCACTTCCATATCTTTTGAGATTTGAATGAATGCATGTACTTGATCATAAAAACCAGCAATGATAACTATTCCATCTCCAAGATCCAAAAGATGCAAAACTGTGGAACTAGTTTCATTGAATTTTGACAATTCCAACACATTGACATGACAATGTTCATACATGAGATTAAACAAGTAAGGTAGAGTAAAAGGACACTTCCTTGCTGCTCCAAGAACCTTACTTGAACCTTCAAGGACCTGTAAAAACAGATCCAAGATGCTTTGCCCATGTGGCTCCCCTTTCATGCTTTTGACTAGCTTCCAATTGCTACTTGCCTCTTGGTGTTGATGAAGCAATTCAAGATCAACATCTTGATCTTCCAATAAAACATCAAGGACTTTGCATTTATAAACATCTTCAGATCTGAACCTCTGAAGATACTCCCTCTCAAACACATGATTAACATCCCACAAGATCTCATCATTGCTTGATTTCAACCTTTCACTATAGTTAGTGAAAACAATGTCACCATCATAAACCAAAAGATAGATTTCTACACTTCTATCCAACATGAAGTAGAGTAGATGAAGTTGAGTATCAAACCTAATAAAACCAGCCCATTTGAGCTCAAACCAAACCTCAACGAGATCTTCCTTGCCTTGAAGAAATTGCCACTTGAGTTGCTCCATGTAAATATCTTCTTCAAGATCACCATTCAAGAAGGCATTAGTAACATCCATTTGCCACATATCCCAATCATAAAGAGTTGCAAGAGAGATTAGGATTCGAATAGTTACCATCTTTGCCACGGGTGCAAAGGTCTCATCATAGTCAATACCATATTCTTGAGCATACCCCTTTGCCACCAACCTTGCCTTGTACTTGTTGATTGATCCATCTTGATTTGTCTTGATCTTGAAGATCCACTTACAACCAATTACCTTCTTGTCCTTTGGAAGCTTTACCAACCTCCATGTGTTGCTTTTGATGAGTGCTTGATGCTCATGATCCATGGCTTGGATCCATTCCTTCTTTTGAATTGCTTCACCTACACAAGTTGGTTCATCAAAAGAGGTAAGAAAAGCAAAGTTAGAGTTGTCCACCACTTGCTTTCCTTTTTCATCATAGGTTAGCCTTGATGGCTTAGCCCTTTGCCTTTGAGTCTTCCTTGAAGTTTGCTTTGGAGTGGCATCTCCATCTTCATCCAAGACATCTTGCACATCATGATGATTAGTAGGCACATCAACATCAACATCAACAACATTGGAAACATTCTCTTCATGAAAGATGACATCCCTACTTATGACAACTTTCTTTGTAGAAGGAATGTACACTTTGTAAGCCTTGCTTACTTCACTATAGCCAACAAACACACCCTTCTTTGATGAAGGATCTTCTTTAGTTCTATCATCAAGTGTGATATTGACAAAACATGTACATCCAAAGATCCTACAATGCTTGACACTCGGCCTTCTACCATAAAGAACCTCATGAGGAGTTTTACCATCCAAGGAAGCACTTGTCCATCTATTACATAGATAGTTAGCACATGCTAAAGCTTCCCCCCAAAAAGACTTAGCAAGATTAGCATGTAGTCTCATTGCCTTGGCACATTCACAAAGGGTTCTATTCTTCCTCTCGGCCACTCCATTCTGTTGTGGAGTCCTAGGACTAGACATCTCCCTCTTAATCCCATGTGCTGTACAAAAGTCTTTGAACCTATTTGAGGTGTATTCCCCTCCATTATCAGATCTTAAGCATTTGATCTTTGTATTGAATTGGTTTTCCATTTCATTCTTGAACTTGACAAATGCAGCAAACACTTCATCCTTACTTTTAAGAAGATAGATCCAAGTATACCTACTAAAGTCATCAATGAAAGTTGCATACATCTTTGCCCCACCATTGCTAGTTGTACTAGAAGAATGAATATCAGAATGCACAAGTTGAAAAGCTTCTTTAGATCTAGAAGTAGATCTAGAATAAGCAAGTCTATGAGATTTGGACAAGGCACAATGTTCACAAACACTATTGTTTGCAACAAGACTTTTAGGGAGACCAAGAACAAGCTCTTTCTTTGCCATTACCTCCAAAGATTTGAAGTTGGGATGGCCCAACCTCTTGTGCCAAACTTCTTGGTTTGTCAATTGCTCCCTAGCCATACATCCTTCATGATTAGAGATCACACATGCATCAAGCTTGAAAAGTTTACCATGCCTCCTACCTTGAGCAATCAAGGATCCACATTTACTTATCAAACATGCATCTCCAATGAACTCCACATCAAGTCCTTTGTCAATCATTTGACTTACACTAAGCAAATTCTTAGTGATTGAAGGAATGTACAAAACATTTTCAAGATTTGCTTTCCTATTTGTTGAAAGGGAAATAGGAATAGTGCCTATGCCTTTGATGTCACATTGACCATCATTTGCAGTGTAGATGATGTTACCTTCTCCCTCATAAGACAATAAGGATGTAAAGTATTCCTTATGTCTTGTCATGTGAGATGAGGCTCCACTATCAATCCACCAAGGATCATTATCATCTATGTTGGCTAACAAACTTGAAGTCATAACAAGTGATTCACATGTGTTATGTTCTTCCTCATCTATTGTAAGATTTCCTTGCCTCTCTCCTTGCTCTCTTTTCTTCTTATAACATTCATTTGCAAAATGACCTTTTATCCCACAATAAAAGCACTTGAACTTTGACTTATTGTTCTTAGTAGAAGAGGAAGAGGAAGAGTGATCATCATGATCAAAGTTACCACCTTTGGACCATTTCCCTTTGCCTTTACCTTTGCCCTTGAATTTGCCTTTTGTGAAGAAAGCCTCTTCACCTCCACCTTGCAAGGATGCACCATCAAGCTTTGATTGCAACCTATGTTCTTCAGCCAATAAGATTTCTTGCAAGTCAACCACACTTGGCAAGACTCTTTGAATGGCAAAACTTTGCACAAGGTTAGCATGTTCATTTAGCAAACCATTCAACATAACTTGGACTATTTCACCATCTTTTATGTTCTCATCAATGCATGCTAAATCATCACTTAGGGACTTAACTCTCAAGATAAATGCATGAGCACTTTCACCCTCTCTTTGCCTACTAGAAAATATTTGTCTCCTTAGGGTCAATACCCTAGATGTGGACTTTGATTCAAAGAGCTTCTTTAAGGCATTCCATGCCTCACTTGCACTTTGACACTTTCCAACTTCCTTGAGAAGTTCATTTGTAACATTCATTTTAATGATATGAAGAGCCCTTTTGGCCTTCTTATCAAACCTTTGTTGCTCTTGAAGTGTGAGAGGTCTCTCTTCAATTTCTGCAACTATGTCCATGAGTTCATTCAACTCAAGTAAGGACTCCATCCTCACTTTCCAAGTAGAGTAGTTTGATGAACTCAACCTTTCACTAGACTCTAGCATGATCCCACCATTGGAAGCCATGATTCTAATGTTTCTTCAACTTTTAGGTTCTGTCCTAAAGCACTTAGCACTCACTTTTCTCTCAACAAATGATAGATAAAGAGATCTATGAAGATTTAGGACCCTAAAACACTTCTATCTTGAACCTAGATGGTTTCCAAGCATAGAAAGGAAGATTGAAACACATGCAACACTTTGCACACACTAAGAATGGATTACAAAATCAAACCAACCTGAACACACTCTTGCTTAAGCTCTCAAACTTTCCAGCAAGTGACCAAATCAAGTTATGGTGTGAAGAGTTACTTGCATTCTTAGAAAATACCCAAAACTAGGATGCCAAGATTACCTAGTAATGAACAAACTTGATCAACATATGATCAACACACTAAGATATTGATTCAACCTGTAAAACCACATGTAAACCACACTTCTAAAAGTTTATAAACTCCAGCAAGTGATAAATACAAGATTTAGAGGTGAATGAATGAGCACACTTAGTGAATCACAAGACTAGCTTCACTATCTTGTCAAATCTTGGTGTTTAGATGTAGATCTAAGATCACTTCACATGAGAATGTTCCTCAACCTGTTAAGAACCTGAAAACACACTTGCATAATGGTTAACACCTTCCAGCAAATGCTCCAATCAAATTACATAAGGAGAGTTACTTACATGCTCAACAAAGTACACCAAAATTTATGCCAAAATTGATGACAATCTTTACAATATGCTCTTCACAATGGAGCTTGCAATATGTTCACCCAAAAAGGGGATCTTTCATCCAAATGGGAGCTTTGCTCAGCCTTTAGGAGAATTACAACTCACTCAAAAGAGCATTTGTCATCCACTTAAGGAGAAGTTTCATCCACTTAAGGAGAGTGTTCATCCAAGAATGGAGATTGTCAACAATAGGATTGAAAAGAACATTGTTAGTATTGAATATGCACAAGCCTCACAATCACAAATGATTAGGTGTTATGATCTGATCCAAAATAGTTTCTTTTCAGTCTCTGATCTTCAATAGACCTGAAATATGCTTTTGATCCACAAGTTCAACTCACAAAACAAAGGTTAGTAAGATTTGATCAACAAAGCAATGCAAAATCATGCTAGAACTTGATCAAACATCCAAATATCACCAAAAATGGAATACTTACTGTAAATAGAAGCCAACCAGCTCTGATACCATGTGAAAAATACAGATCCTAAGTGGATCTAAACTCCAAGATCATTGGCTTGAATGCTTGCACTCCAAACTACATAAGCTAGGAATTGGCAACACATTCTATGCTACCTAGAATGCAAAGAACTTGATCAAAAAGCATTTATCACAAATGGAAACTTCCATAAACATCAAGTGCGGCCCAAAATAGCATTATACAGTCCATAATACATCAGCCTATCACTTTTGGAAAGCACCTAAGATCATACACAATAGCTTGAAGACAATACACACAACAATGCTCTCAATGGAGGAAGAAACAATGACAATGATCTATTGATCTCAATGAAGCATACAAAAGGTTTCTCCAACCTGTTCTCCACGAATTTCAGCCTAATATAGGTGAGAGAGATGACTCTCTCTCCTCTCTCTAGAACTTAGGACCCAATTTTAGGACACCAGTAACCTAAAATAGCCAATTTTGGCCTATATGTCCAAATAACATGATTTTAGTGTCATTTAGAAGGTCCCGAAGTTTGAGACTTCTTCAACATGAAATATATACTAGAATAAAAGTATCTAGGTCTCTTTCACACGTGTGAAAGGTTAGATCCAAAACTATGTACAAAAATTGCCAATTTAGGCCTCAAACTAGCTAGGAAATGTTGACAATTTTCACACTCCACTTGTGCTCTTAGCCTCTTGTAGCATTCAGATCCATAATGCCCCTTTCTTCCACAAAAGAAGCATTTCTACTTTGACTTGTCCTTTGAGCTTGATGCATTATCCTCTTCTTTGGCCTCCTTTGGATGCTTCTTCTTTCCATTGGCCTTCTTTTTGACCTTGAATGAGAAATTGGCTTTCTCATCACCATGCTGCAATGACAAGGAACTCATCCTAGATTTTGCATGGAGCATCCTACACTCTTCAGCCACTAATACACTGTGAAGTTTTTCTATAGTTGGCAAAGTGTCTTGGATGGCAAAACTTTGGACCAAATTTGCAAAGTCATCTCCTAGACCGTTAAGGACAATTTGTACAAGCTCTCCATCATGAATCTTCTCTCCAATGGAAGCCAACTCCCTATTTAGAGACTTGATTCTGAGTACAAAATCATCTTGTGCACTCTCCTCACTTCTCCTCATGCTTTGCAAAATTTGATTTCTAAGCATAAGAACTCTAGAAGTGTTGCTAGACTCATAGATTGATTTTAAAGATTCCCAAGCCTCTTTAGCATTAGTACAAGCTGATACTTCTCTCAACAAATCATTGCTCACATTCATCTTCACACAATGAAGTGCAAGCCTAGATCTCTTCTTGTATCTAGCTAACTCCTGTGCACCTAGAGGTTCATCTTCATCTTCAATCAAGAACTCATAAAGGTCTTGGAGCACCAAGAGTGACTCCATTATAACCTTCCAAATAGCATAATTTGTAGAATTCAACCTCTCACTAGCTTCTAGAAGGTATGCTCCAGCAGATCCCATCTTACTAGTGACTTCTACAAACAAGAAATAGATTTGATTGACTTGAAACTCACAAAGGTCTCACACTTGCAGTGTTTCACTCAAATTTGATTTCTAATCCAACAAATGGACTTATAATCACAGTTTTATCACTCCCTCACAAAGCTAGAATGAAGATAAGATGAAGTGAAAACTACTTTCAAAGAAATCTTGCCAAGAAATGGATTTGATCGTCTCTAGAAACTCATTAAGGTCTCTCTCTTGTAGTTTTTCACTCAAATTAGATTTCTAATCCAACAAATGGACTTATAATCTCAGTCCTAGCACTCCCTCACAAAGTTGGAATGAAGATAAGATGATGTGAAATCTACTTACTATCAAATCTTGCCAATTTTGGCTATTTTTGGACAAAAAAATGACTTAATCTCTTTCTTCCTTCTTGGTGTACTTTCAAGACCTGTTTTTAACCTTAATAGGACTTGAACTCAGCCTAGATTAATTAGATTCCATGAAACAAATTCAAATCTAATCAATCGCAAATGATCTTGGTAGATTATCCTAGGATCTCCACCAAAAATTACACCAACAGCTCACAAATTGAATTTTTTTGGATCAAATGAATACCATGCATTAAATGCAGGTTAAAAGGTGCCCACACATGTGGACAGTACGGATTTGGACTCCTACCAAGTTTAGGATCAAATCTCCTCACCAAAATCAAGATTCTAGCTTGCCCTCTCAATACTAGTTTTTAGCACCAAAACTTGCTAAAAATGGATTTGCATTATATCAATGGCTTATGCTCTTGTAATTGGCTCTGATACCATGTGAAAGTACTGTACTTTAGGACCATAAATGTATCTACAAAATATCCACAAGAGTGATTGGATTCTTGCTTAACAATCTATCAAAAAACTAGACACAAAAAAGTTGATCTAGATTGGCAGTTTGACAAACAACAAGCATTAACAATCAAAAGCATTGATCAACATTGAAATCCGAATCCACACGTGTGTGATACAGGCTGTAGTACGGCCTTCAACCTGAGAAACAAGTAGAAATTGATTTGGTTTCATTTGGATCACAAAAACTCAATGTACATAGTGAACTAGCTTGAGATTGCCAGTGAGCTCCAAAAATTTTCTATCTTCTCACTATGGGAGCTTGGAATACATAGCAAATTCGACTTCCTTCTTGAAGTTAGGTGGATTTCCAGCATGTAATAAGGAAGTTAACTCACCCTTCTTGCCCTAAAATGAAACCCTAGCCTAGATCCTAGAGTTATGCTTGGTAGGTAGCTAGGTGGTCAAATTTTCACCTTAAACTTAGGTGTAGGTCCTATAAAGTAGGGATGACCACCAAATAGACATGACCAACTCTCTTGACTTGACCTAACCTACATTAGGATGGGTTTCCCACGTGGCATCATAGCCTCACATGTGTGGGACCCGCTTGTGTACACAATTTACACTATTCTACATGGTTTTTGATCAAGCTAGATTTGCCAATTTTTGGCAATTCTTCACACCATAGTTAAGTTACTAACTCTAATGTCTAACACTACAAGAATTGTCGCATGAGATTTTCGACGTGAAATCACGTTTTAATTTTTTTTTGGAATCGATGTGGGTGTCAGAAAACGTGTCGCAATAGGGCCATCAGAATCCGTCGCATTTAAAATCCATCGCTATCCAACGACAACAAGCCCAAAGCTGGCAGCAAAATTCTCAAGAAATATGCCACATGGCCGTTGGAATCCGACAACCACGTGGGACGTTAGTTTCGACAAAAAAAAAAAAAAAATCATGTCGGAATCCGACAATTTTATTTATTATTTATTTATTTTGTTTTTTTTTATTTTTTGTGTCGGATTCCAACGACCACGTGGGATGTCGGATTTTGACAAAAAACAAATTTCACTTTGGAATCCGACAAATTTTATTTATTTATTTATTTATTTCTTTTAAAAAATAGAAAAAATCTAAAAATTCTATGACCAATTTTTTGTTGTTATGATTGATTTGCATGACAATTAGGTAGAATGCCACAAAACACAATTGTTAATAAATTTAAATTCATATGAATTTGCCTGCAACCACTACTAATAAGTGACAAAATAAAACACAAATGGCTATGGATTAAATTGCAATGCATAGTCAATGCAATCAAGTAGATAACAAAAGGATAAATATGTGATCATCTCAAAAATAGAAAGAGCAAACCAAGAAAGAGAGTGAGATGGAAGTCATTGGATCCATGTGCTCTCATCGTGAGGTTGATGAATAAAGAAATGAAATTTTATTGGAAGTAACAAGTATGTAAGAAACTCATGGATCACTTGTGAGCATGAGGCTTACACATCCATAATTGGGGGCCCATTCAAGGGATGCATATGGGAGGTGAAGTGCGCATGTGACACCATCGCCTCTTTTTTATTTTTTTTCTCTCTTCCTGCACATGTACATGCAAATTCAACATTGAAGCCTTGAAAAAGAGATAAAAGTGCATTGATAGTATTATGTGTGATTCAAAAGAAAGAGAAAACAAAGTTGGTCTTCAACTCCTTGAAGCTCCTCCTCAGCCATTGCATGATCCTTGAAAAGTAGTCCTTTTGGTGAGTCATGTGGGAACTTGCCCCACTATCAATTCACCAAGTGTTTTGATCATATGTTGGTGTTATGGATGTCATCAAGGATGAGTTACATTCATCCTCCTCCTCAAGCACAAGGTTGCCATGGTTGTCCTTCTCTTGGGCATTCTTCTTCTTGTAACACTCGGATGTAAAGTGTCCTTTTTTTACCACAAAAAGAAACACTTTAATATGTGATGCACTTTGACAAGATTTAGAGATGACATATTCATGTCGCCTAAGTAAAACACGAGAATCGTTTCTGGGATTGAGGATTGGTCTACTAGGTTCTCAATGCCCAATGCCTAGGCTTGGAAAGTGTCTGTTTCAAAGGATGGAACATCAACCTGGTTGGTCGAAAGACTAAAAAAATCAAAAGGTCAATTGTAGTGTGGACGATGATGATAGTTGATGCAGGATCAATATACACACAACTTTTATTGAGGAATCCTAATAATTCACAAATCATGTGTCTTATAAGCAATATAGATCAAAATAAACAGTTCCTGGTGAATTCTCTTTACATTGCTTATTTGGCCAATTAACTTTTAACCAGGAGTAATTCAATTACTCAAGTCAATTGCTAATGGTTCAGAAATCTCAAATGTCTGTGTAGATCTTAATTATGCTAGTATAACACCACATTTAGATCCTCATCTAAACCATCACTAAGTAATGAATTACCCTTTCCACAGAAAGAGACATTAACCTACAAGTAACTATTCTGAACATTACTTGTATGATATGTCTCAAAATGCCTAGGCTCCCTATAGTTGTGTAACATGTTTGCTTGTCATTATAGATTGCATCCATGTATTAACTACAATAAATGATTGTCACCTAATTAGAAAAGCCGTTGTACTTGGAAGTATATGGCTTTGGTGACAACTATACATAGTATATACGGTCAATAAATCAATATCATTGACGTGGACGAGGACGCCACTGGAATGTTCCTCGTTTAGTTTAGACGACCTTCGAGATTTTTCTCTCTTCGCATTTTTTGCAAAAAGCCAAAGGTGCCCTCAAAAAGGCGAAGATGTTTTTAAATTAGTCTAACTCATGACAATAGATGACCTTCGAGAATTTTTTTCTCTCTTTGCATTTTTTGAGAAAATGCGAAAAAGCCGAAGGTGTTAAAAACAGTTAAACTTTTGAACTGCACAAGTTAAACTTTTGAGCTATGCAAGTGTTGCATTTTGGGGAAATGCAAAAAAGCTGAAGCTATATAGTGTATTTCTGCAGACTGATGTATTTCTACAGACTTGTTCTAAATGCTAATTTCATGGAAGTTGTTGAAGATGGCCAAGTCGTCAATGACTTCAAGTTATTGAACTTAATGTCTGAACTTGAAATTATGATAGGATTGGTTACCCTTTGCTGGAGATCAGCCGGAAGCCCGTTGTAGACATTTTTCAAATAAATTGGCTATCTAAGTTTGTGCTTCCTGCAGGTATCCGATGAGCAAATGTAGAACCAAAGTTGGTTTCACCTGACCCTAGATCAATGATCAATAAACATGCAGGAAGAATCATGAAATAGAAATTAGTCATTAACCAAAGAGACAACTGTGGGCTTAATTTCCAACACATTGTTCGTTGGAAAACATCGCAATGTTTAACAAATGTTGCAATGTCCCGATGCAAGGTACGCCACCAAAATCCTTCTTGAAGGACCTTTGGAATGGAATGGAAAACAAGATCCTGGGGTAAGTAAAGAACACTATGGAAATCCATCTTCATGATGGAAGGGTTTTGATGTTATATGCCAATCCCTTCCAACATCATCTTCAGCCATATCATCTCATTTGCCACCTTTGAAGCTACTATGTATTCAGCTTCGCATGAGGATTGAGCTATGAGTGTCTGCTTTTTGCAGGTCCAACTGATCGCACCTTTGCATGCTATCGAACATCCACCTGTTGCAGACTTGTTGTCGTCTTTGCAGCTAGCCTACCTTGCATCGATGTAGTGTTGAAGGATAAATTCCTTCTCTTTTCGTAGATCAATCCCAAATTGTGGGTGCCTTTCAGATATTGTAGGATTTGTTTTGCCATCAGCCAATGTTGCATGCAAGGATTGGAGGAGAATTGACTTAATGAGTAGACAGAGAATGCTAGATCGGGTACCTCTAAAATACCATCATGTTAAAGATCTTATCTCCAAAGGAGAGCTCTGTGTCGAGTTCGTGAGAACAGAAGATATGATGGCAGATCTGCTAACCAAGCTGCTGGACAAACCACTATTCACAAAATCGAAAAAATCGATTGGAATTGGATAAAAGGAAATGTTGATTCGCTCAAGAGGGAATGTTAGAGATGGTGAACTAATGCAACCCTTCTCTGGCATTCCCCGCACGGCCGACAAATCGGTGGGCATCGACACCAAATTGTCGACTTCTACAAAAGTGCTGAGGATGGGACGTCGAGCAAAACGAATCATCGGGTAAATCGAATTATCGAGCTCTAGCTCGGGCTCTAGCTTGTCGTCATGAAGCTTCCAACTATCATGCTCAGTCGCAAAGTAACATTACGAGAGAATGTAGTTAACCTATTTTTTAGCATAATTCTCTCTTGTAATGATTAGTTAATCTATCTTTTAATCCCATCTGGCAGGCATAAGTATAGATCAAAAATCAATCAAACGTATGCTGGAATGTATGCTAGAGGTATGTAGTAGCACATACCAATAGAATACAAAATTATAAGAGGAGTGTCAGGCCGCCATGTCGCAATGCACTGCCGACTCACTCTAAAAAAACAAAAGACAAAAGACATTTATGTTCTTCCAACTGTTGCTTTGGTGCCCTATCTGTTATTGTGTGATTGATTGTTGCACTATCTGTGATCGGTAGCAATGTGTCTAGGTCATGTAATCTAATGCATCGTGTAGCGCACTTCCGCACAAAATAGGTGCACACTACTAAGAGCATTTCCCCAGCAAAAATTGGCCAATAGCCATTCAGGCCAAGTGCCCATTCTCCACTATAAATAGTGGAGCCATGTACTTCATTTTTCATGTTCAATCAAAGGTGGAACCTCTACAAATTTGGCAATTGGATGTCCTTTATTCTCTTCTTCTTCCATATGTCTCATGTTTATTATTATCTTTCCAAGATTTGGATTTGCTATTTGTTGGATTTGAATGTTGCTACTATCTGAGAGAGAGAGAGAGAGAGAGAGAGAGAGAGAGAGAGAGAGAGAGAGAGAGAGAGAGAGAGAGAGAGAGAGAGAGAGAGAGAGAGAGAGAGAGAGAGAGAGAGAGAGAGAGAGAGAGAGAGAGAGAAGCAAGTATGATCATGGAGAATTAGGGTTAATGGATGTTAGGGTTAGATTGCCTCTTCATATCTTGTTTTCTTTGCATGTGCTTGGAAATATGCTTTGAAGGCGCCGCAAGGAAAAGGCCTTACAATTATTTATTTATTTATTTATGCCTATATGTGACCATGGCAACTTGTAGAGACCAAATTGCTTAGTAAAGAATTGTATAGACATGTATACAACCATTGGAAAGTCTCATATCTTTTGTGCTAAAAAGTCTCTCCTCAATAGTATGATGGGCTTTTTTAGTGGGCTCTCCTTCAATCATATCTTATTGATCATCACTACTCTAAAAAAATTATTGGGCATGCGGGGGTGGGGGTAAAAGCACATGGTGCAATGTAAAAAACAACATTTTAAAGGCGGCTATGCAATACCCTTTTTCATTATATTTCTTATGGTGCCTTGTTTTAACAATCTTTATATAGAAATAGTAACATGCAATTCAAAAAAAAGCTTTAATATGGAGTTGGGTGGAGATAGATGCAAAAATTCAAAGCTACATATGTGATATGTCGAAGCTTACTACAAGGACTATTCATCAAGTCAACAAAATTATTTGCAAAGCTTTTGCATGAAATTAACAACAACATAATTTATATTATTTGATTTAGTTATGGCCAAATAGTTGCATAGTGGCTTGGCACGTACTTGTGTGGCATGCACACAAAAGTGTTTTCATTTTACAAATATAGTGCTAAAGAACTCATCTAGACAAAATGGGCAACCTACTATAGAGAAAAGCTTTTAAGTAAATCTTGTTACCTAAAAAGACAAGCACACCAGAATAGACAAATGAAACAAACAACAATGTAAAAACCCTACTGAAGTCAAAGCATGTATAATAACAAGGTATATGGCCTATTATTGACAAAATCTAAGATCCTCATATCTTTTGTGGTCTTTATTATATTGGAGTTTTCACCTTCAATATAAGGTTTGGATTTGAGAGTTTAGAGAAGTTAAAAAGTGATAAGTTCCCAACACACAAGACAAATATCTAATCTAGGTATGGTAACAACAAGTCCTCACCTTAAACACTACCTAGCTTCACAATAGAAAATAATGAGCCTAATATTAGCAACACCTTGGGGAACTCTCCCATGCCCTTCCACATTCATAAAACAAGAAACTAGGCCTTTTTTTGCATAGCATTGGTGGAAGGTGCCATTATTACATCCTTGAATGGACACTTATGAGTAGACCTAAATGCTAGTTAGAGTTAGGAGACGTGATCATGCCTCCATCATTAGAAAAAATGAAGTTAGACATGATTTTTTTTGGCATTAGTTGAGGGTGTGGGCCATGCTCACTAGTCACAACCCTACATGGAAGTTAAAGATGCCAATAAGAAAAAGAGTAAACATAGGCCTCTTGATCACTACAACAACAACACCAAATCCTAGGGACTTTTTTGAAAATAAAGAAGCTACTACTTCTAGACCACACAAAACCCAAACATTTTGATTCTTGATAATGTTTTTAGAACCCTATTTGTTACTAACCATAAACACGCAAGTGATTCACAATCACCACATGAGTGTAGCATCTACTTTAGAATAAGATTCACAAAAAATGGGTGTCAACAACCTTTTTGTGATTGGGCATAAAAACCCTCAAATTTAAGCACAAATTATCACTAGTTATTGGCAAAAGGCCCCGAAATTCATGGCAAGTGGCCCACATTTTTTTATTGAAACCTTCTGTGTCACACTCTATACCATGGGAAACAGAGATGAGACTGCTACCATTGAGCCACTTATCACAAACACATATTTCTCTTTTGCTTTCTCTCCTTATCAAATTTGGCCCTTTTACAACAAAAAGCTAATGCTAAAACAATTATAATTTCCATTTTCCATAGTTTTGATAAGCTTTGTACTGTTAAATAGATTGCAACATATGTCATTTAGCTAGAAGTGCATAATGCACAATCTAGTTTTAGACATGCTTAGAGGAAAACATAGTTGTCCACAAAATGGGACTAGAGATTGGCAACTCCTCCAAGTCCTAATTCTAGATGTCAAAAAATCATGTAGATATGAAAACATGCTGAAGTTTTCACCCAATCCCAACATCGTTTGAAAAGAAAAAGAAATTGTTATTTGGGTCTCCTTAACCAATGTGAAGACATCATATGCAAGCACATGAGAAAGTCTTGTGTTGTATGTTGTTACATGTCACAATGTGTTGTGGTGCTTGATGTTAATCATTGTCATTGTTGTCACTTGTTGCATGATGCTTCAAGATGTCATTGGATGCCTACCCTTTCGGGAAATTGTTGATTGCTTCTTGATGTTCACAATCATTGCTAGTTTTTGTTGTCTAGGGCCACTGATTGCCATGGCCTATTGACTTTTGTCTGCACTATATAATTTAATGTAAAGGCTGGACACAAAGATGACTAGTATAGTGGCAGGCAAAGCCTAATAAATAGAAAATAGCTTGTAAGAAAGAGAGAGATAAAATATATTTAACTCCTATGCATTTCACCTTTTGAAGTTTTGATTTTTAAGAGTGGTCTCTTTTCAAGGTGAAAAATTTTCTACGGAGTCATCTTTCATGACTTTCAAGGGTTTATATTTATAATTCAGTTGAAAGAAACTAAAAATCATCTAGTGCTATATTTACATTTGCCAAAGCTAGCTAACTCAATTAGGATAATATGCACACTTCACAACACATATTAAGGACATGCCTAGAAGGAGCACAATGCTCCAAACGTCAGTCTTGGAGCTCCCGAAATTTGAGCCTACTCCTATATGGGCTCAATTCCAGCTCTTATTAAACTTGACTTTTGCGAAGGACTCATATCATATTTTCATGAAAAAATTATAATTCTTCACAAAGCCTTTATATTAGGATTGTTTTATTTGGATAGGTTGATGTGGGCTTTCCATAAGAACGACACCACTTGACCATGTGGTAAGGTGAGTAGTGGGTAGAGCATTCCTTGGAAAAGTTACTACATGTGTAGGCCTCAAGCCATGCCAGCTCTAAGTAGGTTCTTAGACATTGAAGGGTCTAAGGATTCTAGAATTTTTTGTTTTATAAGAAAACATAATAGACCTAATTAGATATATTTAGGAACATGTAGTAATTGTTGAGACTGATTACTTGTTGTTAGCTTGAAACTTTATCCTTTTGAAAGTTTTGTTTCAACAAAAAAGAAACAAATTCATTTGACATGCAACAATGAGCACATAAATATAGTTAGATGATAATAGAAGAATCAAGTAGCTATACAATTGACTATACTACAAGTTTTCTTTTGTGAAATGATTATATCAATCTTATGTAACAAAATTTTTGAGCTAATGTATTTATAGTTCTTAATATGAATAAAAATATATTATTTGTGTGATTATTATTAAATCATTTATCTTTCTTAGCATCATAAAAAAAAAAGTTTCTACTATAGCATTTATGTGATATTTTTGTAAGTTTTAAGTACATATATTGTCTATTTTGCAAAAAAAGATTGAACACAAGATCTTCAAAAGAATAGAGTTTCATGCTACCAAAAAGTAGTAGTAGTAGATATAATGCTAGAAAATATATGTAAACTTTATAATGTCTACCATGTTTCTAAAATCTTATAGGTATTAGTTTAATGAAGAAATAATTTTGCTCTTTCAGATTTTATCTTCTTATGAAGGTTTTTATAAAGTTGTTTTGGGAGTCTCAAGTGCTCCCAATAGGCTCATCTTTGAGAGAATCTCCAAGGACCCAGTTTGGTGTCCCACAAAGGAGGCCCATATCAAGTCTAGAAGAATCTGGCCAATAAGAGCTCTAACTTGTGGATGCAATAGCATGATAGACCTAGTATGATTGAGCCTCCAACTTGTGAACAAGCAAGTCTCCTAGTTGTAGGAGTCAAGATACCTCTAGAGATTGAGTTTTGGCCATGTTCACTCATGGAGCTCATTGCCCTAACGCCATTTACTATGTGTCATTAAAGAACATGCAATACCAATTAAGCATTGTGTGGAGGCTTTGAATGGTAGCAAGCTACAAGGGGAGAGATTTAGTCAAAAACTTGGTAGCTAGAAATGCTCCAACATTTCAACATTAGGTCTTACCTCTCCTTTTTAACATTAACTAGGCTCTATGTCTAGTTCGTGTTGGTGGCCTCACAAAGTAGTTAGCATCATGATTGTTGGTTTCACTTTGTCCCAAGTCCAAGTGGAAGGACTAATTACAATCTCTTAGTAGCATCAAGCATGAGAGCTATTCTTAAGGTCACACCCAACTTGCTAGTATCTCACACATCGAGTTGGCTTCAAAATATCTTCATGGGTTTTGTTGGCCCTAGCTCATAGAGCTCGTACTTTTTTGGTGCCATGTTGAGTGTTCATTATGCTTGCATTGGATGTCTAACTCAAATTAACTTTCTGGGATGCTTGTAGTGGGCCACACGTAGACCTTTGTATGTTGATGGCTAGGTGGTTGAATAAAGGAAACTAAGTTGCTTGTCACAACTCCGCTTGAGGTGCCAATACAAAATCTGGTATGAAAGCCTACTAGTTGGTCTCATTGAGTTAGGATTCATGATACAGCCACCAAACAAGAGAGGTGGGGAAGTTATACTACTTGGACAATGTGCTCCTTTAGAAGTGCAAACTTGAGTAGCTTGGAAAAAGTGGCGTTTAGTAATACATTCATCTAATAGGTCAAAGTTTGTCCTAAGAGAATGAGTAACCATTGTCAATCACCAAGTCAAGCCTATGGTCCACAACATAGAGATCAATGAGGCAAGTGCTACCCATTTGGGTGTAAGTGTTGGAATCGATGCTCAGCCTCAAATCCATTCATTAATGAGCATCCTAAAAGCTGTATAAAATCAGAAAAAGGGTCAAAAAATTCAATATCGGATTTTTTCGACTCAAGCCTTCTGCAACCCAATGTAACTCTTGTCAAAAAGGAATTTTTCGACTCTGGATCAGATTAGATTGAGGCGAAAATTATCAGGGTGTCTTCGACCCTGGATCGGGTCGAATCGGGTCTAATATTTTTGACCTGAAAAATCCGACCGTTACTATATTTTTGAACCAGTAAAAAATTTGATCCTTTGTATATTTTTCAACCTATGTGATTTTTCGATCCTGATGACTTCGATTTGACGGTCCGCCTACTTTGTAACTGTGTGAGGCAGCTATAATAACTATAGAAAAAGTAGTCGTAGATATTTTAATTATAGAATCTATATTAGAAAACGGATTCTAATAATCTTCTGATATCTAAAACATCTAATAACTGTATCTATCAATTCATTCAGATAATTTCATTGCATGTGTTATCACACACAATGATCAGAGTTCTATAGCAATTACATTTGAGGAAGAAATTCTTCTCCTTGAGAATGTTTGAAGCAGAATGTGTTTTGAGTCATCTCAACACTTTCAAAACTCTTATGGAACAAATGGCTGCAACTAGCTCAGTCATAGAAGATACCGATGCTATTATGACTCTATTATCGAGTCTACCTGAGGCCTATGAAAATTGGGTTATGGCAATTTTGACCCAGGAGCACCTCACTCTTTCAAGAGTAATTTCGATGCTTCTACAAGAGGAAGTAAAAAAATTTGCATCCTCCTCAGGCTTAGGGTTAGATACTCAAGTTTTGTATTCAAAAAGAAATCAGAAGATTAGATCAAACAGATCTACACATTCAAAATATCCTGACAAAAGGAGCAACATGCAGTCTGGGTTGGATTTTCACTCTGGGTCAAATTTTGGCTCAGGGTCGAATTTTGAGTCTTCATCATTCCAACCAAAGCAGAGCCTATTATGCAAATATTGTAAGAGAACTGGCCATCTTATCAGGGATTGCAGAACTTTAAAACAATGAGAAAAAAATGCAATTCCAGCAATAAGCAAATTCTATTTCAGCCAGTTTTTTGATCCAGCAAATGATGTCTCGCATTTCTTTCGAAGTTTGTGCTTCAGATATGTGGCCAATCTGAGTGTTTGGTATATTGAGGATAATAAGCGCGAAGGATGAGTCGGCTGTGCAATCTTCAAGCTTCACTTTGATACATGTGACAACATCCCACAACTCATTTGCGATTAGCAAGGTCTTCATCTTAAATATCCACAAATAGTAATTGGATCCATTAAGCTTGTCTGTGATAAGTCCGGATTTACTTTAAGAATCCATTTGGAATTTAGTTTGTCGATAAATCGATGACGTTAAGAATGATGCGGTATTGCTCCTAGAAATAAATCATCTAATACTGAAATTTGATAGCACAAATTGCAAAATATGATACTATGAAAAGTATCTAGTGATATCATAAAAGGATCTCTGATATAACACACTCTGATACCATGTTGGGAAAAAAGAAGAAGAAGAGGTGAAGTGATTTGGTTCGACAAGTTCAAGACTGTAACGACTTATCGAGCGCAAAGAATTTGCCTCCTTTCCTAATGCATGACTATGCCCATTGATATTGAGCAAAGCATAATGACAGAAGTCATGTTCAATCTTATAGTAATCAACTTTGAAATTGTTAGCACTATAGTTTTTTCATGTCCAAACAATAAAATATTGAATTATTAAACAAAACTATAAGAGATTTATCAGTTACAAATAGTCACAGAGATGCATACATTCTGACATAATACTGAACGCAATAAAAATGATAGATTGATTTAGTAAGTAGCATGTACAAATCAAATGATGAGAGCACAAGACAATTGCGGAGGAAATTGTGTACTCTAAACTATCTCTGAGTAGCTGAAAAACTCTCTCTGATGCACTTCTGCGTATAGTAAGCGCGAGTAGCAATACTCTAATTGAACTCTAAAAGAAACTTTCCAAAGAGAAAGAGAAATGAGGTCGTAGATCGCAATAGCCAGTTGGCCATAATGCGTTGGCAGCCATCCAGTTAGGACTTCCCAGAAATTTAGTTGCAAAACAGTTAGGGCAAGTCTTTAGCTTCAATTCAAATGGAACAATAACTGTCTTTCATCAACATGGCCGACGTCTTCGACTTTCGTCGTCATCGTCGATAAGTCGGATGAGGCCTGTGAGCGATTCTCGAGTATTTCTGCAAACTATGTTGAAACACAAAGAGAACTGCAAAACTGGATAATAGAGTGGATGAAGATTAAAGGTCAATTATTTGGTTGAGTCACTCCAAGAGTAATCCAACACAAAAAGTAAAATAATCTAACAGTGCGTAGATATCTTCTTCAATAACTTCGTTCAGATAAGCTGTTTATACATCGAGTTGATGTACTTTGAGGTTGGCTGTAGCAGCATATGATAGGAGTAGTCAGATCGAGGAGTGTTTGAGTACCTGACTGAAAGTCTCGTTGTAGATGATGTTTGGATCCGAGAAAATCCTTGTGCCACTAATCGTGCTTTCCTTTTATCGATACTTCTGTTAGCCTTGTACTTCATCTTAAAGACCCACTTATAGTCGATAAGATTGTTGTTTGCAGGTAGTTCAACTAATGACCATGTCTGGTTCTTGATCATAGAGGAAGACTCTCCATCCATCTCTTCTCTCTAGAGATTGGAGTCTAGGTGACTGAGTGCCTCTTCGAGTATAGTCGGTTCCTGAACCAAAAGACAGGCGGACTCATGAATATACCTTCTGGGATGTGTACACATTCGGTTTGATCTTTTTGGAAGTGGTATCGGTTCATGATCCCTTGAATTTGTTGTTGATGAGTAACAACAAAGTATTCTTCTGATTGCTTGAGCCAGAGGCTCAAATTGTCGTGTCGATGGCATATGGTGTCGAATGTTTGCATTGAAATTTACCTTTGCCTTTGAAGTCGATGAACTGATCCTCGATAAAGACTACCCCTGTTGAATAACATCTGCTGGGTATCAAGGTCGTACAACTTGTAAGTGTTGTCAAAGGAAGTGTAACCAATTAGGATGGTTTTGAAAGTTGAATTTCTTCCTTGTCTCCTTCGAGACTTGCGCATAGGCGATGCAACTGAATACTCGTAGCTTCTTCACTGAAGACTTAGATCCTGTCCAAACCTCGTAAGGTGTCTTTCCAGAGAGGCTCTAGTTGAACATCTATTCTAGATGTAAGCTACAGTGGAGATAGATTCAACCCATAAACTCTTTGGTAGTGATGCGTGAGCAAACATGCATTTGGTTGACTCAACCATGGTACGATTCTTCCTCTCGGCTAGCCCATTCGATTGAGGTAAATAGGGAGTGATGAACTATTGTTCGATGTCTTGGTTCTAGCAGTACTCCTTGAATTCGGTAGAGATGTACTCTCCACCATTTTCGGACCTCAGGGCTTTGATCTTCTTACTAGTTTTTTTTCTCTGCACGTCCCTTGAAGGTTTTATTTTTGAAAGCCTCTGATTTCTTCTTGATAAAATACACAACTGTTCTTCTAGAAAATTCATCAATAAAAGTAATAAAATACTTTGTATCCTTCAATGACGGATTCTGCATTGGCAACATATGTCTGTATGTACAATATCTAATAGTCCTCTAGCAACATGCAACTGGTGGCTTGATCTAAAAGGTTTCCTAGCCTACTTACCGACTAAACAATCTTGACAGACAGGTCATTTGACTTTTCTATCTGGATAGTCGAGATCACGTACAATAGAATGCTTAGACATGTGCAATACAGAAGCATGATTCAAATGACCATGTCTATAATGCCAAAGTAAACTTTTATTGATTTGAACAGAAGTACTGAGAGCCTGACTAGAGGAAGAAAAACAATGACTTAATTTGTACAAGTATCCATGTCTCTTTCTGAGTGCTAGGATCTTGCTTGTCCTATCGACTACTTTACGTTGATCTTATTTGAATTCTACTTTGTGTCCTAAATTTGTAATTTTGCTTATAGAGAGCATATTTGTAGAAATATTTGGTACATGAAGGACATTTGAAAGTAGTTTGGATTGATTATTTACAAAGCTTAATCTTAATGTACCTTCACCGTTGATAGCTTTTGTGCTATTGTCGCCCAGGTGAACATACTTGGTACTGTAAGGCATATAGGATTCGAAATAGCCAATATGGTTCGTCATATGCTTAGAGGCTCCAAAATCAAGAAACCAAGAGCTGTCGTCAGATGCTTCTTGACTATTTGTCATGAATGCATCGTGATTCACTTTTTGATTGGGCTGAGGTGCTTCTGTAGCTGCATTTGCCATCTGATTTGATTTCTCTTTGTTGTTCTTGGCTTGTAGAATGCGACAATCTTGGATCTCGTGGTTGGTTCGTTTGTAGTATTTGTAAAACATCTTCTTCTTTTTTAGAGGATTCAACTGCTCTTGACATTGTGTAAGCTTCTAATTGATTTCGGGCCTTTCTTCTTCTACTTACTTGAGATTTTGTTGGTGTATAAGGCATGAGAGTCGATTGTTGAGGAACTAGATGGTTTGTTTCTTTTGGTCTCTTCCTATAGCAACATCGTGATGACTCGTGATAGAGTCAACGCTAAGTGTGTCATGATGATCATCACCCAGCTGTCATATGAGCTGGTGAGCTTGAAAGCAGTGTCATTACTGCATCTTGATCATCTATGATTGATCCAACAACAACCATTTGTTGCAGCAAGTCCTTGAACTGGTTGATGTGATTTTTTAGTGAATCACCATTTTTCATCTTGAGAGAGAAGAATCTCCTTCTGAGTGTAGGTTGGAAGCTACGTTCCGCACATCGTATAGTGTGCTCAAGATGTCCCAGCTATAAACCAAAATGAGCTCATCCAAGTGGTATTGAATGGACTAAGTGATGACTTTTCTAATCTTGTACAATCTTATGCAATCCAAGGTGAACTCCCATCAAATAACTTTAAGTTTTGCAAACAAAACTTGAATAAGGGGAGAAGAATATCATGGCTGTAAATGGTTTGGACCTTTAAGGGGTACCTTGGACATAGGGGATGGACCTAACTTTGGTAATAGCCGAATCCATCTACAAGTATTTTGACCTAAATGATTTTAAGATCACAAAGATCCAAACTCTATAATTGAAACTACAAGATTTGAGTTAGAAACACCTCCAAATTCACATAGAATTCATGGCGCCCTCAAATTCACCTCTAGATTTGGAAAATCCACCAAATTTGGCCTGCAACCTACTCTAATACCATGTGGAAAAATACAGATCCAAATCACATTAGTGGATCAACAAGATCTTGGGCCAATTTGGTTGCACATTTAGAAATAGCTAGAAGATAGAAATCACTACTTTATGCATGCTAGAACTTAGAAATGCACAAAGATATGATCATAAGCACTTAGATATGACTTAGTATTTCCTTGTCCATACATAAGTAGTAAAGTGCAATACTTCACACGTGTGGATCCAAGATCTACCAAGATATCAACATTCTACACATAGAAAGCCAAGATATCAAGAGAGAAACACATGAGATGGACATAGAAACACAAGAGATGGATACTTCATCAAAAACCTAGAAATGTAGTCTAGATGCAATGTACCAAAATTAGCCAATTAGAATGGGTCCAAATCTCACCTCATCTACTTATCTACTTGTCAAAATAGTAAATCCACTATTTAGGCCCTAATTGACAAATATGAAACTAACTCTAAGTTGAGATTTCATTTTGGCCTCTAAAATTGCCAAATAAAATGTCGAAACTAGTTGACGATTTCACAGTTGGTAGCCTTTTGTAGAAAGTTTAATATCTTTCTACAATAATATTAGTTCTCTGAGAGGAACCTTCACCTGAACCTTCGCCATTGGTCAGAGTCAGTCCATCATACTACTTGGTAATCCGAAAGTTGGACAAATGTTAAGTCTAGGCCAGTTGTTATATTGAGCTATTTTTGTCAAAAAAAGTGCTCTTTTTTACAAAAATAACATCATCACTCTTGATCCTTTGCTTGAACCTTCGCCGAGTTGTCTGAGATTTCCAAAAATAGTAATCCATCATTTTTGAGTTTGGCGAAGGTTAGATCTATCTAGATTATCCAAAAAGTCTATCTTAATCCTCACCAAGCTGTAAAAAGTCATTGTTCATCAAACTAGAACCTTCACCAGTTCTACCCTAGTATTTTCATTACCAAATATACCTACTATCAATCAAGTGAAGGATAGTTTTATCGGATTTTTTAGAAACATCCAGATAAATGATTCTTTACCAAAAATAGTAGTGAAAAAACCCTCGCCGAGTCACCCTTCTCCTAGAGAACCTTCGCCAGTACTATTTCTAAGTTCTGATCTACCAGATCTAGCTACTGTCAAATTTTTAGAAGATTCTATTACAATTTGATATTAATTCTGAGAGATTTATATTTCTAGAGTTTTGATCACTTGTTCAAGATCTTTTTTCCAAAATCAAAATCTGATTGAAATCAAGTGATAAAGCTTTTCCTGATCTGATTAGAGATATGAGTTAATTGAAAAATCTAGATCGAATCTCATTGTTCCTTGAAGTAATTTGGAAGAATGGTTGATTCCGATGTTGAACTTGATTTACCTAAGGATACAACCAACTTTTTCAGATTCATTGGAAAAATTAACAATTAGAGTTTACACTCCTCAAGAGCTAGCAAATTCAAGCAAGTTTCACCAAATACTTTGGCCCACAAGCCTAGTTCTATAGCAACCTACTTTTAGAATACCAGTAGCCACTTTGAGTTACCAAACTGATTTAAATTTTAGCAAGAGCAACATGAAAATTCACCTATAGAGCTAGTTCAAAGAAGAAGAAAAAAAGGATTATATAAAAAAGCTTGAAAGAGCCACTCAGGATATATGAGAATCATTCTGAAATCTTTTCCACAGAGAAAATTACTGGATTACAAGAATAAGAACCATTTTAGCACCCATCTTTAATAATATAAACTTTATACAATCACCTAGAACAACATCTAGATATTACAAAGTTCTGCTGAATTCCAACTGAATTCAGTGGTTATCCTTGATATTAGTTAGACTCTGTCATCCAATATGAGCTCACTGGGATTCAATCAATAACCTAGCATATTCCTCATTCAAGAAATATTCTATATCAAGAATCTCCTATATTCTATGCACACAACTCTCATAGATCAATTTGATCCTGTGTCTTATAAGCAATATAGAAAAATGATGGAAATACTCGAGAATGCCAATTTGCCCTCAAATCTTGACCTTGCATCTATGAAATGATAGATTGAAAGTATAATAGGGATCTCCTCCTCAGCTGGTTGGTGAAAATTCAACATTTTTCAAGAAACCTAATTGACATTTAGTTGTCCTAATATGCCAATCTTACCTAACCCTAGAGTTATGCCAATTTGGCGGCTAGGTTACTCAACTACCTCCATGATTTGAGGAGTTTGGTCCTACAATCTAGGAAACTTGACCAACTCACGTAGCTAATCCTTATGATTGAGATATAGCCTACCTAGGCTAGCCTTCACATGGGGCAACATGGATTTACACGTGCGGATTACAATGATCACAAAAAACGTACAAACCAAGCTAGAATTTGTCAATTTCCACATACATGATTTATAAAATTGCACAAAAATAGATCTTGATCCAACAATGATTCACCATCACAGATCTTACTAGTAGTAATAACTAGCTACCTTAGCAAGCAATTCATTAGACACACTCATAACTGAAAGAGAGATGATTCCACAACCCAAGAGAATGCTTCATGAACTATATTCACAAAAGACTAAAAGAGTACATATAGTAGATCGTTGGCAAGCTAATTTTGCTACAGTTACTGCTTACCTGAAAGAAACACAGACAAAGGGGGGGAGAGAGAGAGAGAGAGAGAGAGAGAGAGAGAGAGAGAGAGAGAGAGAGAGAGAGAGAGAGAGAGAGAGAGAGAGAGAGAGAGAGAGAGAGAGAGAGAGAGAGAGAGAGAGAGAGAGAGAGAGAGAGAGAGAGAGAGAGAGAGAGAGAGAGAGAGAGAGAGAGAGAGAGAGAGAGAGAGAGAGAGGGAGAGAGAGAGAGAGAGAGAGAGAGAGAGAGAGAGAGAGAGAGAGAGAGGAGAGGCAGCAACGAGCGAGCAAGAAGAGAGCAGGCCCCAACAGAGACAGAGGAGTGGAAAGGCAGGAGCGAAAAGGCAGCAGTAGCGAGTGAGGATAGACAGCAGCGAGGGAGGCCGGTGCAGAGGGGAGAGAGAGAGAGAGAGAGAGAGAGAGAGAGAGAGAGAGAGAGAGAGAGAGAGAGAGAGAGAGAGAGAGAGAGAGAGAGAGAGAGAGAGAGAGAGAGAGAGAGAGAGAGAGAGAGAGAGAGAGAGAGAGAGAGAGAGAGAGCACGTGTCAGGTTGGCTAAAAAAATTTCAAACACGTGTCGCGTAGCGTGTGTTTCGACATGTTGATGTGGCATGGCATGTGCCATGCGAGGCAGGCCACGTGTTAGGTTGGCTAGAATACTTTCAAACACGTGTCACGCACCATGTGTTTTGACATGTTGATGTGGCATGACACATGTCATGCACATACTCACCGGTGGTATGCATACCATGTCCGTGTTGAGCGTATTGGTCGACTAAACTTTTTTCAAAATAGTGGGAACATATACAATCTTACTTTTAGGGGTACCCTGCATGGCAATACGATCCCCATTATGAGACGCGTGTCTTGAACCCAAATAGTATGTGTTGTCCGCATGGCACACATACACACTATCATATATGAAAATTTTCAAAATACTGCTAAACGGAAAATAGTCATGAAACTGTAATAAAAACTCAGGCTTACTTATTCTAAGACTCTCTCTTAAGCCCGACTTTACTTTTCTTACAAAGAGCTTTTCTCTGGAAAAACTTAAATTTATCAATACTTAAAGCTGTAGTAAGCATATAAGCTAGTTGGTCCTCTGTTCTACAATGCACTACATCTATTCCATTAGATAACAATTTCTCTTTAATGAAATGATATTTGATCTCTATGTGTTTTGTGCGTGCGTGAAATACAGAATGTTGGCCAGCTGGATAGCGCTATGGCTATCACACCTGATCATTGTAGGCTTACTATGTGGCATGCCAATGTCTTCCATCATCCTTCTTAACCAAATTGTCTCCTATGTAGCTTAACATAGGGCTTTGTACTCTGCTTCTGTGGTAGAAAGAGCAACTATATCCTGCTTCTTACTAGACCAAGAAAACACACCATTATTAATGTGAAAAGGATAACCTGTGGTGGATCTTCTGTCGTCTACACATCCTGCCCAATCTGAAGCTATGAAGCCTTGCAAAACTAGTAAAGTTTGATGTCTCTCATATAACAATCCATGGGTTAGTGTCCTCTTTATGAAAAATCCTCTTCGTTGCTTTCCAATGAGTCTCCCTAGGAGTAGCCATGAATTGACTCACAATGCTTACAACATAGCTTATATCAGGACATGTAGTTGTGAGATTAATCAGTGAACTAACTAATTGACGAAACAAAGTAGCATCAACTAGCACACTCTCATCCTGGTTAGAAAGTTTCTTACCAACCTCACAAGTGTAGAGACTAGCTTATTGTCACACATCTTGAAACTACCACATAGATCGGAGTGCACCAGCTCAGGCACCCGTTTTTCCCTTGTTGCCCCTTCTTTGTTGAACTTCTCCATGTGTAACTTTCCTAATATGCATCCCTTGTAAATGGATTCTTCTTTGTCATCCAAATTGGGTAGGCTTGTTGTCATCTTGAGCTTGCGAAGCAGCCTCAAGCCCTTGAAGTTCAAATTCCCCAATCATCTATGCTATAGGTCAATTTGTAATATAGATGTCGATGCCCAAGGCATTGCACTTTGTGTGACAACAACATTCAACTTATACAATCCACAAGTTTTGTCTCTAAAGCCATCAACAATCACTTGAAAACCCAGTTTTACATCCTTGACCTAATGTTTCTTATAGTTGAACTCTACCTTCAGCTTATGATCCGTCATTGTACCAACAGACAATAGAATTTTATGAAGACCAGGAACATACAAGATGTTTTCAACTATCTTCACATGTCCATCAGAAAATTGAATAGGCATTGCGCCAAATCCATGAATTTGGCACTCATCATCATTTGCCTGCATAACTCTATCTCTGTCGTTGGTAAGCTCCAGTTTCTTGAACCACGACTTGTTGTCAGTCATGTGTCTTGTTTTTTCCGAATCCACTTACCAATGAGTGTGATCAATGGAATGTTTTGATGCTCGCTGTCATGATCTTCCTCAGCAAGATTGGTGAACTACTTCAGCTTGCCCTTCTTAATATCCGCCTTCTTTTTGCGGCAATCCCTTGCCCAATGTCTAGGCTTTTGGCAATAGAAACACTTGTCTTTCTTCTTCTTGCTTGATGAGGATCCCTGATCATCATCCTCAGTATTTGATTTCTTGGAGAGTTTTTTGTATTTATGCTTCCCCTTAGCTAGCATTGCTTGCTCTTCTAATGAGGGTTGTCAAGATTTCACCACTTCTCACCTCTGTTCTTCCTGTAATAGGATGTCGTGAAGATCCTTGAACATTGGTAACCTCTCCCTCGAAGCAATGTCGCTTGGAAGTATTTGGAAGTTTTTAGATAAACCATTCATTGTCGTGTGAACAAGCTCTACATCCCTTATTGGTCCACCAGTAATGGTCAACAAGTCTCGCAACTCCTTAATTCACGTGAAATAGGACCCTATCCCCTCATTTTCCTCCATGCGAACACCTATCAGATTGGTCCTCAAAAACATCATTCATGATGGGCTTTCTGTTTGAAACTATGTTGTAAGTGCCTCCCAAGCACCTCGTGTTGTCACAACTTCACTACTGTGGGCAATGACATGGCCTTTCATAGCCAAATTTATCAATGATAAGGCCTTTTGCGCCCTTTTGTCATATGTGCAAATGTCGGTTGGAGTTATATTTGGGCGACCACACCCCAGTGACGATATCCCATATCTCCTTTTCCATCAAAATACTCTTCAAATTGAAGTTCCAAATGCTATAGATGGACACCCCATCCAATTTACTGGCTTCTCCAAGCACGGATTCCCCTAATCCTGCCATTCTGCCAAAAATTACTCCCTAATGCCTTAATGAGGCCAAATGAAAAGCTTATAGAGCAATTAGAAGCCTTGAAAGTCAAATTTAAAGTCTAACCAAACAAAAAGATTTAGGCCCTCACACTGTTTGATTTGGCCTAACTAGCCAAAATCGGTGGAATGTTTTGCAAATCGCTCCAATGCGAGATCACTAGTTACCTTGCCCCTGGAATGGTATAGTTTGCCCTCTAATGCAATTTCTCCCCATGATCCAATGATCACTCAATCCGAAAGAAATTGTACTTGCAGAGTACAATTCTTTTATGCCCTTAATTTGGAGGATTTTGGCTTTTGGATGGCCTCAAATGGAATAATAGGCCAAAAGTATGGGCCTTTGAAGAGAATGAACTATTTCTTCAATTTGAAATTGGGTCTCCTTTCAATTGAATCTCCACTTCAGGGCTCCTTTCAGTATGAAAATTTTAAATGAAGCTGAAGGGCCCTCTACCCTTCAACCCCCTTTAGCTGAAGTGCAAGTTGATTTATGGAGAATCCAACGATCTAATGGATTCCAATAATCCACAATGATCTCAACCGGGCCATTCATCTCATGTGGCCTAAATCTATGGCCAAAAACCGATCCGCATGCCGAGGGGAGATCACATGGGACACCTTTGTACACAGATGCAGGAGCGCTGTTGGGCGCTTGTGTGCGCTGGCCGCATGAGGGTCCTCTTTTCTTTCTCTCTCCTCCTCAAGCCCTTTGCTCACAGCTATGGAGGAGGGTTTCATCTTGCTTGAAAAACTCAAACCTGCTCACAACTCGATCTATGGCAGTCCATGGCCATCTGACATCTCATTGGATTCACCACGGTGCCCCTCTCTACAACTTTACAACAACATAATTCGACTTGTGTAGCTCAAGATCCAGAGGTTTTTTGGTTGCAAACCCTAGCTGACACAAAACCAAAACTCTTTGAGCTCTTCCAACTTCTATATGCAGTTTCAATTGTAGATAACTACCAGTCTGAGGTTGCCCTAGTGCTGATATTGTGCTTGGATTGACTGCATGTCATTTAGTGCAATATTGAATGCAAACAACCTTCCTCAACAATACTTGCTTGCTTTCACTAAGCTTGAAATTTCGGCACTTTCTCAGCTTTGCACCCAAGTCAAGCGAATAGCTTATACCGAGAACTCAATTCTGCAAAACATATTGACTGATTTTCCTGCTTGAGTAACCATAAACGGTGCCTCGAAATTCTCCTAGAAGTTAGCTCCAGGCTAACATCGAACTGCTCCACTCTAAGGCTTTAATACCATGTCATGAATCTTACTAGGAGTAATAGTAGGCTACTTCAGCAAGCAATTTATCAAACATGCTCATAAACTGAAAGAGAGATCACTCCACAACCAAGAGAATGCTCCATGAACTATGTTCACAAAAAAAGCTAAAAGAGTATATACATACAATCTTACTTTTAGGGGGTACCATTGCATGGCCCCCGTGATGCATGTCTACACCCTACATAGTACATGTCATCCACATGGAACACATACACACTGTCATATACGAAAAATCTAAAAATACTGCTAAAACGAGAAATAGTCATGAAACTGTAAAGTAAACTTTGCCAAGTACTGAATCTGACATTCACGACATAGCATATCTCCACAAATCTTACACGCTGTGTCTATAAACAACCTAACTAAAATCCTATTACTCAATTAACTCGTAGAGAATATTATTTCTTAGAGAGTGCTATCTTTCAATTTATCAAACCATAATATTCATCAGAGATTAGTTTAAGAGAACATACTATTAACAATTAATTTCACTCCTCATGTCAACCTCACATGGATCCTAGTTCTCCACTAAGATCAGGTTGACTACCTCAATTAGCAAGGACTATGAGATCCAACGATCAATTCCCTTTACCTTAACTATTCTGCTTGTCTTATCATCTTTGAAGACATCATCTCAGCTTATTTTACACATTTTCTATTTCTTTGGCCTCTCCCTACTTCTTATATGCTCTCAATCGCTAAAACTTTCATAACATTCCTTTGGAATCATGGCCTAAATCTCCTTAACTATGATAACTAAACCTGGTGGCCTTGGTTTACTTGATTCTTCCCTCTCATCTATCACCCCCGCTTCAGGTGTTTCCTCTAAATTTTCTTCCCCTCAACCTTGGCCGCTTTTGTTGGCCGCTTTTGATGTCCTATGTTCTTCCTCTTGTTACTTCTTCTCCTAGTATTTCCAGCCCCTTCTCCCTCCTTGATTTCACCCATTTATCCTCTCTTCTCACAAAAGCTCTTCTCCCTCTCTTTGATGCTATCCTTAGAGTCCTTTTATTTGTGAGAACTTATTGAGTGGATAGGGGCAATGTCATCTCTTTTTTGAAACCATGTTGGTTTTCCAAAATTATTACCATTGATTCCAACAAGCCTTTGGAACTCTTCGAAAAAAGAGTCCATCATAGTCTCTCTTGTAAATATCTCACTTCTTGGAGGCATATCATGGACCGTGTCTACTCTTATGGTTTTGACTAACTCAGAAAAGATCTTAGGCTCTCTACTCTTAAAGCTAATTTCATTTTCTATGGTTTCTCCCACTGTGACCAAGGCAAACTTACCACTTTCCCTCCTAATATTTGGAGCTCCAAGTGGTATTTGAAGCTCGTCAGAAATACATTTTTTACTTTGCTATTTTACCGACATAAAAGAAAATGACTTCAATTTCACCTGGTCCAATGCCAAGTGGAACACAAATGATCTTTCTCCTTGATGGAAAGCCATATTTCTTCACACGCGGCAAGATCAAGCCTACCAAATTAAAAATATTTGCTCTTAGAATCATCCAACAAGCTCTACTTGTTTGCTCCAAATATAGAGGCACCTTCTCTCAACGTTGCTATAGATGCAAAGCTTTAGACGAATCCGTGAAACACATTTTTTTGTTATGTTACCTGTCTCTCTAGAATTTTATTTCTGATTTTTTCAATGCAAGACTTAACGATATTGTTTTTGGGGACTCGCATGTTGATAGTTTTGGCAATGTTTGAAAGCAATCACTCTTCAAATTATCTGCTTAGATATGAATTGTAGGGAATCTTCTGGGTCGAGTGATTTTTTCATCTCCCCCTTGCTTCTTTTTAGAAGGTTGATAGATTTTGCTCACTCTAAGCTTGTTTAATTTTAATGTGCATTTGTAAAAAGTTCTTAATCTATTGTCAATCTTTTTGGGAAAAATGCATGAAGATGAGGACCCTTCACTAAGGGGGCAATTGTAACCTATTGAAATTTACTACATAATGCGAGTAGGCCTAAATCCCCAGTTAGCACTACCTTGCCATAAAAACTTGCTACTTCTATTAGCATTGGCTTGCTAAAGGGACTTGTGAAGCGTTCTAGCACTAGAATGTTAGTAACTTACCAACTCACGACATCTCAAAACTAATGTAGGGCATGACTTTGAATATTACATGTAGATAGTCGACTGTAGAGTTGATGACCCAAATTTGCAAGGGCCTGCATGCATATCCGTCCAAATTGGCCAAGCATGAAGAATGCAAATTTTACACTAGCCTTGGCCCACCTCAAAAAGACAATGATGTGGAAAGTGCCATGGTTGATACATGTTAAATCTTTAAGGAACTATGTACTGAACTTTGACTAGGGTGCATGCATGGCCTCTCTCTTGATCCAATGATGGAGAATTCTCTATGTTGGTGGATAGTTCATGATTGTAGCTTTCAAGCATACTCCATTGTTGGATGAGGGTCCGGGGCATTGCCTCCATCCTCATGAGGAAGTTTCTCCAAGCTTTGGTTTAGTGCCCCTATCAAGATTGTTTTTTTTTTGGGCGGGGATGGGGGGGGATGCAGGCACAATAGGTTTTCAGCCTAGTTTCGACATATCTTTGGGTGACCTTATAGCAAGTCGCCCACTCAATATTTTTTTGAGGCCTTGTCATATGACGACAAGTGGAGAGGGCTTTTATTTGTCCTATAAGCGAATTACATTAATTTTTTTTAATGTTTATATGTGTAAATGTTCAGTGATGCAGAAGTGTGTGCAAGCGCAAAATTGGAGCTCCTCTTGCAAGGTCATTGATGTCACCATTGGTAAAACCACCTTTTGTTCAAGAGGGCATTGATTTGATTTTGAATTGGCTTGAACATTTCATCCAATCACCATTCACCATTTGGTAGATGTTGACAACGGTGAGCTCAAATTTGGATTGGCTTGAACATTTCATCCAATTAACAATTAGCATTTTGGCAAATGTTGACTAGCATGAGCCCAAATTTGGAGGGCAGTGCCTCTAAGGCCCATTGGTGCGGCATCACAATGGGCGGCCATATATTATAGGCCAATATAATGATAGTGGGTTTATGTTGGACTTATTATATACTTTAGATTTGTAAGGGAAGAAGACACGTGATTTTATCCAAGCTGAACTCAAATGAGAAATGAGCTGCTGTTTTTGACTACTAACAATCTATTTGAATATTTTTAAGGGATGGCCCCATGGGCCATGGGCCAGGGGGCCCGGGGGCATGGGATAGTGCAAAGTGGGGCCGAGCAATAAATATACATTTGCTCGGGTATGGGGTTATTGGGGAAGGGGGGGCCTATGGGCCTGTCCTAGTAGGCCGGGTGACGTGGCAAAGCACATGGGTGGGAACCTGGACACGTGTCGCACGGAGCCGCGTGAACGCGGAGAGGGCTGACAAAAAGCCCTAGGACGCGTCGACGGCTTGCCAGACTGGCTGGTCGGAGCGTGCCGGCCGGGAAATGTCCCCGGCCGGCAGGTCGTTCGCTTTTAGCCGCCGATCGCGACTTTTTGTTCCGCTCGTTTTTTTGTGTGTGCTCTCTTTCGAATTCTCGCATTTCGCTCGCTGTTTCTCTATTTCTCTGTTTTTCTGTTCGCGAATTTCCTTCCTTTCCTCTCTGCTGCTGCTGCTGCTGCTGCTGCTGCTGCTGTCGATCGCTACTGGAGACAACAGAAAATGCACCAAATCAGAAAATATCGATTGATTCTGCTTTGATCATTGCCTGCTTGCTTGGTTGAGCTGCTTCTGATCAGCCTCTGTCTTTGATCACCTCCTTTTTTGCTTCAATTTCCATCACTGTGCTGCTTCTGTTGCTTGACAAAAGGTGGTGAGGTCTGCTGTTTCTGGGCTGGGCTTTGAGAAGCTTTGTGGGTTTGGAGGAATCATTGAGAAGCATTGAAGCTGCTTGTTGCTTCAAGGCTCATAGTTCTTGCATTTGTTGGATTTCTGAGGTTTTTCTGTGCTAAGACTTGCTGCTGGGCTTTTCCCCCCGAGATGATAGTTGGAATCTTTCCATTGAAAACGGGATTCATCACTGGTGAATCAGTTTCCTAGTACGCCTGCTTTTATTAGAGACTTTGATTGGCTTGAAATGCGATCCATTCACTAACATGATGCTTCATGCGCGTCGTACTTTGTGTTGCCTAGAACGAAAGCTCTGATCAATTTGTTCCGTTCTTCTAGGTAGCTTGTTGTTTTCTCCTTTGTTGCTAGCTCGTAAGCTTGTCCATGTCCTCACAATTTAAGCCTCTCTCGTTCTTATCAGAGCTTATTTGATCTCAGGATCACTTTTTTATGGGGTAGCAGCGTGCATTTTGATGTGTTGTAATCTCCTCTAGCGATTTATTTCTAGTCTACAGTCTTTCTTTTTACTCGAGCATCGATTTCCTACGAGTTTGGAGTGATTGTGTTGGCTTAAAAATTTCGAATCCATAGTTTAAGCTTCGTCTTATAGCCTTTTTTAGCATGACTCTCCACTCGGAGAAGCTGGAGAGGGTATGGGACAAAAGGCCTTTAGAAAGGCAGCCTTCAGAGGAAGGCTTTTCGGAGGCGAAGAGGCAGCGTGTACCCGCACTTGCGAGGTGCGATCCAAACTCAATCTCATGGTTACAAGCTAACTTCTTCTCTTAAATTCGTGAGATGTTTCTCACCGCCCTCCTTTAGTATAACAAAGAGTCTGATTGTTCTGCAGTGTGATCGTTGAGGCTGTGAAAATGGACAGTTTACAGAAGCTTTGCTCAACTCTGGAGCCTCTGCTACGAAAAGTGGTAGGTTCACCAAAAAAAAATTAATCTCGTAGACTAGTCGTGGATACAGCTGATCACGAGTTGTCAAATAAATTTCTACTTTTCTCCACTCTATCTGCTCTATCACTTGCCATCTAATTTAATTATATTGCATTTCTAGCATATTGCTAAAAGTGCGATCTTAGAAGTTGCTCATTTGTTTTTGATGATTATCAGGTTGGTGAAGAAGTTGAGCGTGCGCTATCGAAATTGGCCCCAGCAAGAGTTGGAACAAGGTGAGCTCACCAATCACTCTTCTCTGTACGCAGATTCTGAGCCATATCATTCATAAAAACTTTCCTGGATAATAGCAGCCGAGAATTTGGGTTTTTGTTTCTGATTTAATACTCATTTGTGGAGTCTCAGATCATCCCCTAAGAGACTACAAGGACCGAATGACAAAAGCTTACGCTTGCAGTTTCGAAACAAGTTAGCTCTTCCTCTCTTCACTGGCAGCAAAGTTGAGGGAGAGCAAGGTTCAGCCGTCCACGTTGTTCTACTAGATGCCTGCACGGGTCAGGTTGTTACTACTGGCTCAGAAGCGTCTGCTAAATTGGACGTAGTTGTTCTTGAGGGTGATTTTTCTGTTGATGAAGAAGATGACTGGTCACAGGAGGATTTTGATGCTCAGGAACTTAGGGAACGTGATGGCAAAAGGCCTCTTCTGACAGGAGACTTGTCTGTCAGTCTAAAGGAAGGGATCGGCACTCTTGGAGAGCTGACCTTCACTGATAATTCTAGCTGGTTAAGGAGCAGGAAGTTCAGGCTTGGAGTGAAGGTTGCATCAGGATCTTGTGAGGGACTTCGCATTCGAGAGGCAAAGACTGAAGCATTTACTGTGAAGGATCACCGAGGAGAATGTATGTGCTATTAGGCCAGTTTTCCCTATTTTATCTCTCTACAACTTACACGTGATTTCTGAAATCTTAAATGTGCTAGGCTGTAACTTTCGCTGCAATATTTCTGACAGTTCAATTGCAGATCCTAGAATTGAATTTAATATGTTTATTTTTGACACAAATATTACAAAAAAACCATGTTTTCTTTTATTCGTTTCCATATGCATTGTTCCCATACAAATGTATTGGCTATCGCGTATGGAGTATATTATTATTAATTTCTAGTATGTTTTTGCCAGACACAATCCACAGAAAAAGTTGAGCTGTGACAAGTGGAACAACATTTCATAGATTTCACTAGATTCACCATTGATTATTCATCTCTGAAATTTCCAGTCTCGTCCTATTGATAAGCACTTGTTGCCTAACAAAACTCGTCCTAGATCAGTTATATTAGATCTCTTGCTTGGCCATGTATAAGTTTCACATGCAGGTTCCTCTGGATGGTTTTCTGGCAGTTTAGAAGTTGAAATATATTGTGGACTGACTCATAAGTAGGGTGCACGTGTGTTCAAGTTTATTTTTGACCAAGTCATGTTTCATGAGAAATTAGGATGTGCACACATTGAAACATGTTTTCATTTTATGGCAGTGTATAAGAAGCACTATCCACCAGCGTTGCATGATGAAGTATGGCGCTTGGATAAGATTGGAAAGGATGGTGCATTTCACAAGCGGCTTAACATCGCAAAAATATTTTCTGTCGAAGGTTTTCTGCGTCTTGTTGTGATGGATCCTCAGAAACTACGCAATGTAAGATGTAATAGTTAATACCTTCCCTCACTTTCAACTGAGATCAGGCTATTGAGCTAATGTAAATTTATAATCTTCCAGCTAGCAATTTATGTTCTATCCCGGAGCCAGCTAATTCATGGCCTAATACCTGTGGTAGAGTTTTTACCCTAATCGCAAATTCATTGGACATCAAAGAGGTCTTTCTCTATCAATTTTACTGATCTATGGTCTTGTTTATTCATCTACGTACTGAAGTTTTACTTATCATTATCTGCAGATATTAGGAAGTGGTATGTCAAACAAAATGTGGGAAGGAACTGTTGAACATGCTAAAACTTGTGTGCTTAGTGGTAAACTCTATGTTTACTATGCGGATGAGAAGCACAACATTGGTGTAATATTTAACAACATTTTCCAGCTCATGGGACTTATTGCGACTGGACAATATATGTCTGTTGATGCATTATCTGATTCTGAGAAGGTACAACATGTATACATCTATTAAGAATGCTTGTCACAAATTTACACCTCTATATGAACCTGATGATAGTATGTTTGAGTGACAGATTTCTGGCTTTTTAACTTCATGTGCAGGTACATGTAGACAAGCTTGTCAAGGTAGCCTATGAAAACTGGGAGAGAGTTGCTGAGTATGATGGTGAAGCTCTCATTGGTACCAAGCCTCAGAAGCAGATAGGCATAAATGCAGATACTATAGATCCTGGCAGTACAAGGAATTTGTCAAGCCAAAGTGGATATACAACATGTGTACAGGATCTGGCCATTGTATCTTCTGGTCAACCAGCGGTTGTGTACCGAGCATCAAATATGTCAAATAAAGGTACTCTTACAGTCTTATGTTCTTTTTCTTGTGGCTTGAATGATAACTTCAAGTTGTGGATCTCAATTGTTTGCCGAAATTCAAGCTTAACTTAACATGTCAATCTAAGTATAACTATTTGAGCTTGGAGCTTGATAATCTTTTGATCGATTCATCTCTAGGTGATTTCACACTAAGTTAGGGTGCTCTCTCTCATAAACTACAAGTTGAAACATGTTACTACACTACTTATCAAATTTTTTTTTGTCTTAGTTTATGAGGTCTCCGCACACCTAGTTAATGCAGAGGTATGTATGACCTTAAGTTAATGCTGCTAAACAGAGCTTAAAGTGCTCTAGTACATTGTGGAAGCTCTGATGAAACTAACAACTAAAAGTTGCTCCTGTAGGAAAATTGAAATGATGCTCTCAAAAATTTCTCACAGTGAGCATTTCACGTTTTCAAATTGGACATTGCCAGCTATGTACGCTATTTTTGTGTCATAGAGTCGTTTTTCTCCAATTATTGTTCTTACAAGAAGTTTGGGACCACATTTGAGTACGTTTTACACCAATGCCATTCAGGTACAGATACAGTGCAGGAACAGTGTTTTTCAGCTGATCTATGCAATTCTTTCACCTCAGACCAATATTATGGTCATAGTCTTACAAGTTCAGGAGAGGATATGATGAGTCTGAGTTTGCCAAGTCATTCACCTTTTAAAAGCATGAAGCAAGAAAGCATGACGATTCAAAACAGCACCGCAATGATTGGCTTACCTACAGGCCCTTTTCAAGCTTTTAGTTCACCTGTCTTACCCCACCATTTCATGAATTCTACCATGCAACCTGGCATTGATTTGTGGAATATGTATCCTCGACACCGAACTGGAGAACATCAAATGCAGGACAGTTTTTCGAGAGGTAGTCTGTTGGAGGAACACTTTTCAGAGGAAGAGTTGCGCATGAAGAGCCTGGAATTATTGGGGAACGAAGACTTCAACTCGGAAATGCAGCAACTTGCTTATAGCAACTACAATCTGCAGGGAGATTTTAACTTTTCTTACCCTGCATTGTCTTCAGCTCCAGAGTCTAAGGTTCAGTTCCAAAGTGATCAGACTACTCACACTAAGGCTAACGTTGGGTGGTTGAAGCTTAAAGCAGCGTTGAGATGGGGTATCTTCATAAGGAAGAGAGCAGCTGCAAGAAGGGCACGCCTAGGATTTTTGCAACATTGATTATCTGACAAATTTTTCTTTTCACTTTGCTCACAATTATTTTTTCACATTCAAAGTGCAGAAGATATTAGGATTTTTTCATGTGAAACTTAGACGGATGCATATAGAAGAAATTTCAGTACATTGACCTATTCTTTTCCCTTACAGATACCCCCATAGGTGACTTTTGTGCAGCTGAGCTGTATGTCATACCGCATGACTGGTGGGGTACAGCTTTGGCTACGGGTTAAACTGCCCACCATTGCTTCTAATAGATTACTAGCATCTTGGAGCCTTTACATGAATTTAAAGGTTCTATTAATGTGTAGTTTACATTTTAAAGTTTTTGGACAGTCTTTGGGCAATTTTGTTCTTAGGATAAAAGTCTCCTAAATTATGTTATGCTAGTGGTTATTGCTTATTAAGCAACGAGCAGTTCTGTTGGACTATGTTATGCTCTGCTGGTATGTGAGGTGGATTGATCTGTTAGGTGAATTTGTTTTGCTGTGATAGTTGTTTTTGAGGATTTGAAATATATAGTCATATCATGTCATATCAACTGATGTTGTTGCTCGTCATCATACTATAGTCAGTTTTTAAGATATTGCAACATCTTCTATGACAGAATAAAGGAACATAAGACATTTCCAGCTAAGGAAGAAAAAGTCAAGACCTCACTAAGGTGTGGGCTTATGTAATGAGTTTATTGAAAGAAGTCTGGGTATACTGCTGGACAACAAATAGCACTGACTCAGGTTCATTTGATTAGTGTGTCATCGGGACACCTCACCAGAGGGTTCGAGGCATTCAACTAGCTTACTCAGAAATCTGCTAGACAACCAATATGACAATCTTGAGATAGCTGCTTGGTCAATTCATTCTGTCATCGACCTGTTGTCTTAACTCTCTCAAAGAAGGCTAGTTTTATCTCCAGACAACTAGGACTAACGCATGATAGAAATCTGGTCATTGTGTCATCAACTCGATATCATTTATCTCTTTAGTAGGAATACCATTGATGTGTGCAAGCAAGAGTTGGAGAAGTGTGCCTTGAACTTGCAATGTTCTTCTTTCAAACTACTGACGGGATCCTCCTATTTACCCTATCTTACATGTATTGAGTATCCTTGACTTGAATACAAGAGATGCAATGCCTCTACATTATATGGGCATATGCACACATGGGCTCAAGATGAATGTTTGGCATGAAGAATCTGCCAAAAACGCAAATCATTTGGTGGGATTGGTCCATGCTTAGATCTATTACTATTTCATCGTCTAGTTTTGGATGCATCTCTCCTTAACAAAGTGGTGTTCCATGTAGAAAGAAAGGGAAAACATGTGTTCTAAACTATTAAATCTTTTACCAAGTTGGGCTCATTGCTCTTTTTTTCTTCTACATCATTAGATATTTTGATATAGGGTATAGGGCACTCGGAGCATAAATTGTGAGGCACGTACATGTGTCTCTCTAACACACACGAATGTGCACATTCCTAAACATCTTCAACATGATTCGTATTGGTCTATTTCAACAAGCAAGCCCACTTTGAAATGGATTTAATAAGGTAATATGCTAAATTCTCAAGTAATCTTTTTGTTGTTTTGGTTTGATACAATTAAGCTAGGGTTCTACATACAATAAATCTAAATCTAGATGTTCTTTTAGAGAAATTGGCCAAAGATCAAAATTTTCAACAATTTATTGCAATTTTCCAAAAATAGCTCACATTCCAATAATTACTTTGGTTGATTAAAAATATCAAAATGAGGTGTTTTCACCTTTGACTTTCATGTAAAGGTAAAAAAGGTTGGCATAGTCCATCACAGTAGGGTGTATGGGTAGAGTTGTTGATTGCCACCAAAAAGGTGCAAGTTCGAATTTGACCACTGTGTAGTGACATCTAAGGAGCTTAGCTTCATAAATGGCATTGCCAAGTGTATAACGATAACTAGTTGCTTAATATTTATGCAAAAAAAAGGTTGGCATACAATTGGATATTTAAGTGTCTAGAATTAAGTCATTATGGACATCTAGTTGAAATGTAGAGCACTAGATAACCTTTTGAAAACGGGAAATGGTGGAGGACCCATTTTTGTTTAAGCCCTCATCGATTTTTTGGACTTTTAAGTAAATTTTGAATTTGGATTTCAAAGATTTATTAATTAATTGTAAGATGCTACATTTTGCAAATATTTAAACTTTGGGTTGAGTGATTCTAGATATTTTAAAATTTTTACATTCAAATCGCTAAAAAGTACAAACATTAATTGGGTACAGTTTGTTATTATGAAAAATAATTAATTAATTAGGCGAATCTAAAATTTTAAAACATTTTCTTTTTCAAAAATGCAATATAAAAGATTTTGATATAATTTTAAAAGCTTGTATTCAGTTTATGTTAATATTTTAATATTTAAAAAACTGATACAAATGTAAATTAAATTTTTTTGTTTACTTAACTAATAAGAATCATTAATAAACTTAAATAACATAAATATGTTAAAAAAAAAAATTCCCATGAAATAAGCCTTTAAACCATTCCTTTGACTCTAAGGCTTCATTAACATATGAAGGCTCTTCAAAGGATGTGATGAAAGAAAAAGAAGATCTACTTTCTTCGGCTTGCTTACCCTCGTCCTTGTAGGTGCACCTTGATGGCTCCATCCTTGCCCTTGTGGATCATGCTTGGTGAATATTCATCCTTGCTCCATGAATATGTCCTTGCCCTTGTTGTGCTTGGTGTCCTTGGTTCTAGCTCCTCCTCATGATCAAGTTCTTCCTTGATCTCAACTACCTTCCTTCTAACAGAGTGGTTAGTTGAATCACCTTCAAGCTTATGATCGCCATGGATCTATCAAAGATAAGGGTCATTGTTGACCTTCCACCTCCATTGACACTTTTTTGGGTTCAAGGATATCTGATACTTGCGGCATTGAATCAAAACTTTCTCCAAATTGGATAAGTGTTCTGAATTAGGCCCGTGCATGCATAGATCATCCAAGAAAATCTCCAGAAACTTTTGCAAATATTCCTTGAATGTCGCTTGCATGACTCTCTGGAAGGTACTAGGTGTTAAAATATCACTTCCAACTTGTTGTATCTTGTAGATCTCAAGTTATTTGAGCTTGATAGGATCTCACACGTGTGGAGTCTGTTCCCACGTGTGAAAGAATGTACATAAGTCATTTTTATTACGTTCGATTGGTTTTAGCTTGATCTACACTAGTGTGACATTGACCTTTGAGTAGAATCTTGAAAATGGTCAAATTGGTCAAACTTTTTGTAAATAGATTGGACTTCCATGTGAATGAGTTATTACTCACACATGTCAAGATACCATTCACACGTGTGGATAAGCTTCTAAAAGATAAGATAGGAAGATTCCATTAGATCCTATTTTATAGGGAATATTCTTATAAATGTGGAAGACTAGCTTTTTGTTTTCTAGCCAAAGAGAATAGTCAACTTTGGGAAATGAGCACATATGGCTCCCATTGGTGGATTTGGATGACTAGGCACTCTTCACACGTGTGAAGGCTTGCTGGACAGTACACAGGTCATGGATGTACTTGATCTATAAAGAGATCAACCATTTCAATGAGAAGTTGATGTGACATTGGCAAATTCTAGTTTTGTTGAGATTTCCATATTTGTCTTGAGTTTTGATGAATGAAATGCATTTGTAAGTTAATGTACTTTACTCTCTGTAAACAGGCCGTACAGGTATTGTCCTCCACACGTGTGAGGCCGCCCATCCATGTGTCTGATCATTTGATCCATTGCTCTTGCTTAAATCATAGTGTAAAGCATCTAGATCAAGATCTAACATCTAGAACTTGATAGATCTTTGGATTAAGCAATCAATAACTCTTAATGATTGATAGTACAATCAATATTTGTCCTTTTTCTCTGAAGCTTTCAAGAAGTGTGTGAGGAGCTTTAATGTATGTGACTTTCATTGATGATTGTACTAGATACACTTGGATTGAATTATTGCCTAAGAAAAGTCTTGTATATGAAGCTTTTGTAAAGTTTAAGTCTCTAGTGGAAAAGCAACTTAGTTCTTGCAATAAAGTTCTAAGATGTGATAGAGGAGAGTATATCTCCAACAAGATGAGAGACTTTTGTGATATCAATGGCATAAAGAGAGAACTCACTTGTCTATACACCCCCCAACAATATGGGGTGGCCGAGAGGAAAAATAGGAGTCTTTGTGAATGTGCAAAGTCTTTAAGAATTGATGCATCTCTACCCATCACTTTTTTGGGGGAGGCCATAACTTGTGCTAATTACTTATGTAATAGGCTTCCTAGTAGTGCTATTGGTGGGATCTCACCATTTCAGGCTTTGTTTGGCAATAAGCCCAATGTAAAAGATTTCAAAGTGGTTGGATGTATATTTTATGTCCACATTCCTTTGGAAACAAGAAGGAAAGAAGATGCAACTTCCTTCAAAGGAATATTTGTAGGCTATAGTGAAAATAACAAAGGATATAGGATATTTGATCCTATTTCAAAGAAAGTAAAAGTTATGTCTTGTTTGATGAATCTCAAAGTTACAAGTTGTCTCCAAATTCATCTAATCTCTTAGGTGATGAAGATCACAATAACTCAATGTACATATGATCAGTTAAACCTAAATTTGACCTTTATCTCTATTATTATCCACACATATGAATAGACCTTGGATAATTCAATTTCCAATCATCTTCTAGTTCCAAACTGCTTCTCACAATTCTAGAGAGTTTCTCTATTATTTCTAGATAGTTCTCACGTCTATGCACATTCTAGATTTTTTCAAGAAAATCTATGCAACAAATAGATCTGCTAAGAGACTCAACGACCCGATCACTTCACCCTCCCTTTTAAAAAAATCAATATAATTTCTATAAGAATAATGAGAAATAGCTTCAAGAGTTTCCTGAGTTTGTGAATAATGAGCATCCAATTTTGGGATCTGGATCAATATCTCATAATTTCACAAAACATTCTCTAATATAAAACCAGTGGGTTATTTTATCTAGTTTCACCCTAGGAGTAAAAGCTAAACATCATCATTTAGATTGTTCTCGCACAAGAGTTTCTCTTTAAAATTATTAATGTCCCATACCACCCATCCTTCCTCCAAGAAAAACTTTTGACCTAGTTTTTTTTAGAGATTCAAAATGCTTTTCAGGTTGTCCTTTATCTCATATAGGCTTTTTTTTTTTCACCCAAATTTTAGGATAACCATTTTGATGTCTCATAGCAATAGCAGATTTCCAACATAATTAAATTCATGGCTTTTCATCACGTAACAGACTCCCATCTGCTAGTAACCTCCATCACAATTTATTGAGAGTGGCCACCTCAAGGGATCACTCTTTTCTGTATTAATACATTTCAAATGCGATTCATGTATCAAGAGTCTGGCTCTTACAATTGTCAGCTTTCCTAATATCTACAGTTAGTCTTGATTGTTAGTAATCTTCGTAAAGAAATGTCTGTACACATCTCGAAGGAATCTTAGTATAAAGATTCTTGTATGGAACGATTCAGTACTTGGTAGTATGTAAATTTTCTAGGGATTACCAATAATCCTACTACATAATAAAGTCCCATATGTGAAAGTACTGTACTTTAGGACCATAAATGGATCTACAAAAGATCCACAAGAGTGATTGGATGCTTGCTTAACAATCTATCAAAAAACTAGACACAAGAAAGTTGATCTAGATTGGTAGTTTGACAAACAACAAGCATTAACAATCAAAAGCATTGATCAACATTGAAATCCGAGCCCACACATGTGTACTACAGGCTGTAGTACGGCCTTCAACCTGAGAAACAAGTAGAAATTGATTTGGTTTCATTTGGATCACAAAAACTCAATGTACATAGTGAACTAGCTTGAGATTGCCAATGAGCTCCAAAAATTTTCTATCTTCTCACTATGGGAGCTTGGAATACATAGCAAATTCGACTTCCTTCTTGAAGTTAGGTGGATTTCCAGCATGTAATAAGGAAGTTAACTCACCCTTCTTGCCCTAAAATGAAATCCTAGCCTAGATCCTAGAGTTATGCTTGGTAGGTAGCTAGTTGGTCAAATTTTCACCTTAAACTTAGGTGTAGGTCCTATAAAGTAGGGATGACTACCAAATAGACATGACCAGCTCTCTTGACTTGACCTAACCTACATTAATGTGCATAAGAATATATGGGCTTCTCGGCATAAGATATTTCTCAGCTAAGAAATAGACTTCACTTCGTTCATTCGTGATTCTACTCAAGTTGTCGAAATTATTAGTTACGTGTCAAAATTTCATTCAAGCCCAACATGCATGGAGAGGAACTATTAGTTATGACTTGAGCTAATTGGGCATCTGGGGACTTGTTAGAGTATGCGACTATACATGTATTTACAACAACTAGTGAATGGATCTAGATTAGCAGAGAGATAGGGATGGAGAGGATAGAAATCCAACATTCCCCCTTAATCTAGATCCTTGAATGCCTTGATTTGGAGATTCAAGATAAAAACTCTTGTGTGCTTCCTGATTTAACCCTATAAATATATCAGCTGCCATGTATTGGGTTTTGCAGAACTTCATACTTACCTCCTCCTTGAGTATTTTGCTCCTGATGTAGTGGTACTTTTAATCTTGACGTGCTTGCTCCTAGAGTGAAATCTAGGACTGATCAATAATGCAATAGCACTCTGATTGTCGCACTGAATAATTGTTGGAGCAGACTATTTGAGACCAATATCAGACAATAAATTCCTCAACCACATTGTCTCTTTAGTAGCTTGAGAGACTGCAATGTATTCAGATTCTGTCAATGACATTGCAATGGAGGTTTGTCCAAAAGTCCAAGTCCAAAAGTCAATCTTTTGGTGTTGATATCGCCTGCCCAATTTGCATCTGTATATCCATGAAGTGTATGGATATCGAATGAATTGTCATCACACCGTAGTAGATACAGAGGTCAATAGTAACTCAAACATATCTGATAACTCTAAAAAGAGCTCTCTAGTGGATCATATCAGGGTTCCAAGGAAGACCATAATAGCCTACCAATTTATTTTGCAGAAGATCATAAGAGATATCTATTACCAATGTATGCTTATCAACTTAGAGGAGATGGCATACTACACTCAACAAGGTGTTACGGATGCAGAGGGAAAGATCGTCGAGTCGAATGTCCACATCGAGGGGATCCATCAACATTCAAACCCTAGTGTGCACAATGCAGAGTTAACCATCCATGCCAAGATTGTCTGATGCGGAATTCACAAATAGCTAGGAGGCAAACAAAGCACTTGCCAGTGTATCTCTGAATCTGAAAGACACTCAGATTGTTCACGTTTCAAACAACACCACCTCCAAAGAAGCGTGGGATATCCTTACAAGCATCTACGAGACCTCAGATGTGTCCACTCGCCTCTTTTTGAGGAAGAAGATGCTGACACTCAGAATGAGCGAAGGCACCTCAGTAAGCGACCACCTAAACGAGTTCAAACGGTTGTTAAACCAACGGGCTGCAATAGGATCACCTATATCAGAAGAAGACTCTACCATGTCTCTTCTTGCCAGTCTTCCATCTGACAATTTAGTATTGCTTCTTAACAACACTCCTGCACTATCTCTACAAAAATTGACAGCAAGTCTATTCCAGGAAGAAGTAAGGAGGAAAAGCTTGTCCACGTCAACGAGTACCAAATCCATGGCACTCTACTCAACCAAGCAGTAGTCCAAGAAGGAGAAAGGCTTCTAGGACAAGAAGACAAAGGCAGAATAGCCAACAGCTTTGCAATAGCACAACCAATCATCATCGAAGACCATGGTATTTTGCAGGTACTACAAAAGAACCAACCATGATATCAAGGACTGTCGCGTCCTCAGGAATAATGAAGCTAGGAAGAAGATGCATCAGCAGCAACAAGGCAACTCTGACACAGTCAGAGATTTGCAAGAAGATGAGAGAGCGCTGATGGTACAAGATCAACCCAGTATAGATGCCCATCAATGGTCTCTCGATTCAAGTGCCTCTCAGCACATGACACTCACAGCTATAGAATAGAGCCTTGGCCTTCGACTTGATGACTCCAGTTCACATCAAGTCGAAGGCCAAGGCTCTATTCGACTACAATTCTCTGATGATATCACTAGGCAGCTTAATGGTGTACTTTATGTACCCAAATTAACAAAGAACTTATTGTCTATTAGCAAGATCACTGATCAAGGCTGTAAAGCTTTGTTTACAGCTACGCAATGTACTATTTTACATGATAATTCAAGGAAAATCCTTTCTGCTTACAGAGAAGGAAACTGTACATACTGAGTCACGATGTTGCACTTTCCGTGAGTTGTTCGGATGCTAATTTATGGCATCAGAGATTAGGACATCTAGACATGCATTCAATCTTGTATATGCATCATAACAAAATGGTCAAGGACATGAATACATATGTTGTTACTACATCTAATCTCTGTCTGTGAAAGTTGCTTACTAGGCAAACAACCTAGAACCAGATTTTTAAGAGGACATGCCAGAAGAGCCAAGTCCATTCTATCACTGATACACAATGACTTATGTGGTATTATGAGCGTACCTTCCTTGGATAAGGCTCTATATTTTATTACATTCATTGATGACTACTCCCATTTTACTAGTATAATGTTCATTAAGAATAAGTCAGAAGCATTCAATTGCTTCAAAGAATTCAAGCTATATGCTGAACTGAGATTGGTCAGAAAATCAAGGCCCTATGTTCTGATTCAGGGGGAGAGTACCTATCAAATGAGATGAAGGACTATATGTCGTCATGTGGCATGCACCATTAGTTTACTACAAGCTACACTCCTCAACAAAATGGAGTAGCTGAGTGGAAGAACTGCACATTGTTGGAAGTTGCACGATCCATGACAACCAACATCCATTTACCTCAAACATTCTAGGCAGAAGCAATCTCTACGGCCTGCTATCTGCAAAACTATTCCAACACTAATGCAATTGATTCCAGGACATTGTTTGAAGCCTACTACGGATACAAACCAAGCTTGAAACATCTACGTGTTTTCGGATGCCTCTGCTATGCACAAGTGCCATCTGATCTGAGGAAGAAGCTAGACCTTGTAAGCTGTAAGAACATCTTCATCGGCTACTCAACGTCGCATAAAGCATATCGCATCTATGATGTTGATTCAGGTCAGATCTCAGTCAGCCGTGATATTGTCTTTCTTGAAGACAAGTATCACAATTTCAAGCAGATGCAACTGATGCAAGAGTATGCCACAACAGCTCCACCATCCATCGTTAGGTCAACAACCTACGACTGTTCAGACAAAAGAGTTTGTCCCAACAGCTCCGCTTACTATCGATGGGCCCAGACCCACGATTGTTCAGCCACAAGATGCTACGATCCCAATCATTCACCAAGGAGAATCATCCACTCAAGGACCTGTAGCTTGAAGGTCTGCAAGACAATGACAACAACCTGATCGTTTTGTCCCTCAAGCGTTCATCAGTCACGATGAACCTGCCACAGTTGCATAAGCTCTGTCAATGCCTGATGTAGACAATTGGAAAGCTGCCATGGATGCTGAGTATCAGTCTCTAATGAAGAACAAGTCCTGGGGTCTTGTCAATCCTCCTACTGGTGTAAAACCAATTGACTCCAAGTGGATCTTTAAGCTAAAGCTTAAGCCAGATGGATCCATATCCAAATGGAAAGCTAAACTGGTGGTTAAGGGCTTTAAACAAGTAAATGGGATAGACTACACTGAGACCTTTAGTCCAGTGGTAAAGCATCAGTATATTCGTACCTTACTGGGTATAGCTGCTGCAAAAGATGGACATTCACCAGGTGGACATCCAGATGACATTCCTACACGGTTTTATACAAGAAGATATATTCATCTATCAACCATAATGTTTCGTCCTTCAAGGCAAGGAGCATCTGGTATGTAAATTGCATAAGGCTTTATATGGTCTTAACCAAGCTCTCAGGGCCTGGTATGACAGAATTAATCACTTCTTGTTGCAGCACAATTTTACTTCTTGCTCCGCAGACTGCAGTGTATATCTCAGGCGTAAAGGGTCAAGCTATGTCATAATAGCATTATACGTTGATGATTCTTTTATTATCAGCAATTCAAATCAGTTATTACAGAAAGCCAAATCTCTGCTTTCATCATTGTTTGAGATGGCCCAGTCCTTTACCTTCTTGGTATGGAGATCAACAGAGATCACGCAGGCAGAAGGATAGCTATAAGCCAAGAATCCTACTTGACTAATGTACTTCACAGATATGGCATGGAGGACTGCAAGCCCATAGACACACCTATGGATCCAGGAGCTAAGCTGTCCAAAGACATGTGCCCCAAAACTCAAGCAGATTAGCAAGAAATGTGCAGGTATCCTTATCAATCTTGACACTATGTTTTTACACTGAGTTTTCTAATAGGTGACAATGCAAGTTTTACACGGGTCTCTACACAGGCGAAAATTGAGGAAAAACCTGACACTGCATATTTGCATGCAATTTTCAACAGGTGAAAAAAAAAAAAGACGACACTTGCCCTACAATAGGCCGAAGCTGTCCTACAAATCAAAGGCAATGTCCTACAAATGCCGAAGGTGTCTTTCAGACACTGAAGGTGTCTTCCAAACTCCGAAGGTGTCTCAAAGCTGAAGGTGTCTTCCAAATGCTGAAGGTGTCTTACAAATCTTGAATCTTGCCCTCAAGTAAAGGCAATGGCCAAAAGGCCAAGGAGTGTCGCTATCAGACCAGAAAGCCTTCACGCTCCATCAACAAATTAATCCACTGATTAGTTTAACAGCTGTTATCAATCTTGTAATTGTAAAGTTAAGTTCGTACAAGTTTTTTCTAGCTGATATATATAATGTGATTGAGCAATTGTATAGAGAGAGAGAGAGAGAGAGAGAGAGAGAGAGAGAGAGAGAGAGAGAGAGAGAGAGAGAGAGAGAGAGAGAGAGAGAGAGAGAGAGAGAGAGAGAGAGAGAGAGAGAGAGAGAGAGAGAGAGGATCATGATACGTAAGGTCAGATAGTGGAGAACACCTTTTATCAGTAGCTGACTCCTCAGAGTTAGTGATCATAGAGAGAGAGAGAGAGAGAACTATTTTAGAACCTTAGCAATTGTCTTGAATCTGTTAGTAGGATCACGCGCTTATCAGCACAATTGTATTGTGGTTTGATTGTTGTATTTACAACTTCAATATACACATTCGCTATTGTTCTACACCTTCGCATTCTTGTTGAATGATAACTCTCGCTCCTCTCACACAAACATTATTAAGAAGAGAATTGTATGGTTGTCTCTGACACCTGAATTAATTCTACATTCTCTTCATATCAGGTTATCAATATTAGAGGATTGCATGACTGTCTCAGACGCCTAATTCCTTTCGCAATCTCTCTTTCACAACAATCTATGACTCCTCCACTAATAATCTGATTTCACACACAAAGAACTGCTCGTAACTCCATTCTCCAAGTAATCCACGGTCCTGGTTATAACAATTTCCTTGTTTTTCTTCCAATAGAAGTGGTATCAGAGCTGATATCTGTTTTCGCCCATAGAGTGATATCAGTGCCTACTCCCACAGTTTTAACAAAAATTCGTAGTATATCATAAGTAGGAAATAGTTTTTCCACATGTAGTTGTTGAAATAGAGCACAACTTCTCTATGAGTGCATATGATGGTTGTATTATTGTTTTCTATATCGAATATGTCGGACCTAGGAAATACACAACTAGTTAATATTTTGTCTATTTCCAATTGGGTTGGCTTCTCGAATCTTATTTTGTTTAGAATACAAAGGTATTTGGAATCTTCAGCATGTCTAATAGAGTAGGATAGATGCATGTGTGTTGCAATTTTCCAAAATGGAGAGTTTGAAATATGACATATTAAAAGCGATTCTGATTTGTGTTTACAAATGGCTGGAAGCTGTGCATGATCACCCACCAAAACTAGAATATAATTTTCAAATAGAGTTCCAGATGAATTGTTTATTACTTGATTTATTTGATGAATTACATATGTTTAAATTTGAGCAGTTAGCATGGACATTTCATCTATCACAATAAATCTTGCCTCGGATATTATTCTATGTCGAAAATCGGTTGGTACTAGATTTTCAATGTAAAGGTGATCTTACTGGAATTGCAAACAAGTTCTGAACTGTAAATGAATGTTTCGCTAATCGGGATGCAGCCGCACCTATTGTTGCAACTAACAAAATTGGTTATCCATTCTCGATGCATTTGTAAGTATTATTAATTTCTAGTATGTTTTTGCCACAGACACAATCCACAGAAAAAGTTGAGTTGTGACAAGTGGAACAACATTTCATAGATTTCACTAGATTCACCATTGATTATTCATCTCTGAAATTTCCAGTCTCGTCCTATTGAAGAGTCTAAAATTGTCTCATTGTTTTTTCAACATTCTCTGTCTAGCAAGCAAACGTTTTTGTTTCATGGATGATGCCATGAATGCAATCCAAGAAACAAAAATGGTTGCAATTAAACTACCTCTGTACGATCTACATGCAAAAAATGAAGTTTGCAATATGCATCTTTCAATCGAAAAGTTGCAACACGAGATAATAAATTTACTATATGATGTACTCAAAAGAGGAGGTGATCTTTATACAGAGGCCTACAAACATATAAACATACAAAACGATCATTTATGATTCTAGAATAGCAAACAAAGAACAATTCAAAAATAGATATTTTCAAGAGATTTGAAGCTTTTCCAATTTGATTTCTCGTGGTAGAAGGACACATTGCAAAATGTATCATAAAAATTAAATTGTAGCAATCATTCAAAGAACTTTGAGAAAAAAAACAATTACGACTTCGCAACCTTTAGCGAGGAGGATGAAGAAAAGAATGACAGAAATGTAACACAAGTTATGAATGTGTCCTGGAACTTTGTGCATGAGCTATTAGAGCATGATGACTATCTAGAGTTTGATAAAGTTTGGACTAGCACAGAACAATGCTACTACCTCATAGCACAAGTCCTAGAGCTTTAGCATACTAGGATGAGTTCCACATATGTTTCTAGAGATAGATGCCTTGTGATTGAACACCATAAACTTGTATTCAAAAGAGTGGCCGATCATTGTCACGTGATGTAAGATTATTGTAGAATCCATGGTAGAATGTCTACTAATTAGCAGCAGTAGGTTCCAAATATGTAGAGAAGTTTTCAAAAAATTTGTAGCTTTTTCAGATTGCTTTTTTGGGCTGAAAGGACACAATGGAAAATGTATGATAAGAAGCAAATGGATCATCAATCTGTATTTATTGGATAATCGGGCCCCACAACCCTATCTATTGATGGTAGAGCTACGTGATTATCTCGTTATTTAGGCTCAAAGCTTTGGTAAATGTAGCATGGTAAGTTAATGATGTTTGAATGCAAGGCCAATTAGGATAAGTTGAAAAGGTCAAAACTTTAATAATAAGGATGTTTAAATGCAACGCCAATCAAAGAATTTGGTGAAAAGAGTATATCTCAAGTACTCCGAAGAGGTGAAAAGTTTTTGGACTACAATTTAATTTACTTGTTTTTATTCACATTTCTATATAATCTCATTATACATGCATTTGTATCTCTTTCATATCTTAAGATGTAAAATATATGCATAAAGATATATCCATTTCAAAATGACGAGATTATGTCGATCAAATGCGAACAGCCTTTTCCACATTGTTATTACTTGTTATAGTTAGAATTGTTAGTGTTGTTTTGTTGGCATGTTGCCATGAAGAGGTGGCAATTTTCCTCTTCAAAAATTATGCCTATCTCCTTGCAATTTCGCAATACGAAATTTGAACTTTGAACTTTGAACTTTGCCAAAGAAAAGATGAACTTTGCCAAAGAAAAGATCGTTCGCATCCAATCGAAATTATTTTAACAATGTGAAATGGATATATATAACTTGTAGTCATCTTATGAGGAAAGTCATATATCAAAGATTTAGAAGGTCCACCTATAACATTTATCCTACTCTATTAGAAAAAGTTATTTTTATGAGCACCAGTGAGTACTCTTGAAGTAGTATGCAGTACACTCTTTCGTACCTCATGAAGTAATTGTCTACAAAAACACACAAGATATTATAGAAAAGGAAGATTTTTTATTGCAATCCATTTGTTGACTAAAATGTTTGTTTTTTAATTATAGTAATCCAAATATTGGTTGTTACCCTCCATTGGCCCAGAACTGCCAAAAGTCTCATAATAAACAGTAGAAGAAAAGACAACAACAAATGACATTTTCCAGAAAGTGTTGACTTTTGGAGAAAATCACCAGCCGTCCAAAAACTTACTCTAAACTGATAACTATTGAAGCTATTAATTATCATTTGAGTAAGCTAGGCAAAAACTTTTAACATAGAAGCCTTACTTGAAAATGAAAAAAAGAGATTGTTCAAAATTTGGATAGGAGTCAAGGTAAATCCAACGAGAGATATGTGAACAATAGAAACACCTTATGACGTAACGAATGTCGATTTAGAAATGCTTGTTGTCATCCAAAGTTGACAAAACCAGGTTAAACGGAGCTATTGAAATCAATAATAAACATGAGCATACCTTAAGCATTACATAGTTGTAAAATGAGCTTCAACACATCTAGTAAAAGAAATAATAATATTTTTCAAAAAGAAAAACTTACATTGATTCAATTCAGGTGCCTAAAAGAACAGAGACAAGCAAAGATTTCCAAAGAAGCAATCCAATTCACAGATAAAGTAGTTTATGGTTTAGGAATAGGGGTTTTATGCTTAGGATTTAGAGTTCTAGGATTTAGGCTATTGGGTTCTAGGGATTTAGGGTAACGAATATCGATTTAGAAATGCTTGATGTCATCCAAAGTTGACAAAATCAGGTTGAACGGAGCTATTGAAAGCAATAATAAACATGAACATACCTTAAGCATTACAAGTTGTAAAATGAGCTTCAACACATCTAGTAAAAAAATAACGTTATTTCTCAAAAAGAAAAACTTACATTGGCATTAGGGTAGGGCATCTAGAGAAAGAGGTTTAGGAAAGGGGCTAAATCTAGAGGCCAAGGGGTTTGGGGTTTAGGGTTTAGGCTTTGTGATATTGAGTTTGGGTTTAGTGTTGGTAGTTCATACAAGAGAGTTTAGTGGTGGTAGTTTGCTTGAATATGACTCATAAGTATTAGTGATTTAGGGTAAGGAGTAAGAGGTTAGCGGTCTAGGGGAAAGGGTTTAGAATAAGGAGTAAGAGCTTCGCGGTTAGAGGTTTAGGCATCAAGGGTATTGAGTTTAGGTTTAGTATAAGGGGTAGGGGGCTTAGGGGTCTAGAGAAAGAAGTTTAATGCTTAGGGTTTAAGGATTATGGCTTAGGGTTTCAGGTATTTAGGGCAAACAGGAAGAGATTTAAGATTGAGGGACCCCTAAACACTAAATGGCTTCCAAATTGCATCCCGTGTAAAAGAAGAATGGTCAACTCTAGTGACTGAAATCACATGGAAAATTGCAACCGAAAACCCCGTGGCTGAACATGGACGCACAGAAAAATCTCAACGATCACTTCAATGGCTGAATATTTGAAGGAGTTGCTACAACGAATCATTGACCTTCGCAATGAGAAGCTGAGAGCTTTGAGAGGTAAGGGCCATTGAAGGCCCTCCGATTTACAGCTGCTGACGCCTACTGCTTCCAACATCAGAAATCATAAGGGTGCAACGTTTACACTTTGCTTTCAAAATCGAGGTCGACTCTGACTCATTAGCAAAATCAACTTCTTGTTCTCATCATCGGCTTCACTTCCACTGCAACAAAGCAATTGTCATATGCATTTCTAACCATCTCCTCTTTCCACTATGCTCCCAATGATGCAGGCGATTTGAAACAAAATACAACAGTGGCTAACGAAAGCCCTTATTTGATTTCAACAGCCATTAGATTTGCAAGCAATCAAGGGAAAGATTTGAGCACTCAGAACGCATCCGCAGCTTTGCCAATAGGGAGACCAGAACTGCCCTCCGGATATGCCTATGATTTGACATCAGCTACAGAGGCCAATTCGTCCCCCATCAACATCAAATCATCTTTTTTCTAGTTCAGATTTGCCTCCACTACCAGCGGGCTAGGTTCTTGCTTTTGCCTGTTTTTTTCTTTTCTGAAATCCTGATCATGTCCCCACACTCATCGCGCATAGCCTTCATAAACTGAATAAACCATTACGCTAGGTGATCTTCCCAGCTAATTCCATAGACAAGTGCTTAATAACAAGCTGAAAGGAGAAAAGCGAAAAGATAGACATTGCGACTTGCAGTGACATGGTAAGTGATAGCGGCAAAAATTCCATACACAAGTGTGAATGAATAAGACTGAAAGCATTTACAGTAGCAAAATCGTAATTCTTGAGCATAGCACGATCCCTTGGTGAGCTGTAAAAATCTAAACTTTAAGAACAGTTATACACTGTAAGTAGAGCTTCAACAGGCTACAAGAAACCAACAGAATTTTACAATAGTAGTGCGTTGAGATTAATAGGTATGGAAGTGCAAAGAATATATCAGAGCCCTGTCAGCAATTTGGTACCCCTCAACCAAGTTAGATCCCAAAAAACGCTGGAAACCCTTTTCCCATCCTGATTTCGACCTCAAATAATTATCTTAATCCCAATCAGATAGTTTACAAGATTAGCATCTACAGCTATAAGATCTGCTGAAGTTCCTAATGAAAATTCTTAACAGGTCACAGTCCCCATTTTTCAAAGGAGATGATGCTTTAATAGAAGAGCACTGAAGAGTGTCTGACCTGCCCATCAAAATCAAACAATTGCTGAGAATTGCAGATCATGAATGTCCAATTTTGCCGCAGGCAACAGAATGCAGCACTTATGCTCAAAAACGACGGTAAATGTTGAAAAGATGACCACAATCGGCAGGCTTGATTTTTCTGGTTATTTATCTCTCAACAAAAAGAAACAGCGAACATTGTGACCCTATTGTGACTCAGGAAAAATGGAAGATTGAATTGTTGATATATTTCTTCCTTGATTCTGAAAAAACTCTATGAAAGAGTATGGAAGAGATGATGTGCCCCGCATGTATCGACACATCAATCTTCTCTGATTTCTAGAAATTTTTGGACTATCAAATCCGACAAAGACATTCCGCTTTTGATGAAAAGGCTAACCAAGACCCAAATTGTAGAGCTGATACTCTGCTTTAAATTGCACAAAGAAAAAACTTGCAACACCTCTCAAGGCATTCAGAATACCTTCAACGCTGCTCATTGTAAAGGCTCCAGCTTCCTCCAAATTTAATATAAGTAAAATAAATAGCTATTTGGAGTTTATTGAATTCATGGATAAGTGGATATACTATTTGTTGGAGAGAAACAAAGCATTGGCCTATTATTCATGGCATTTGGAAAATTGACATGTAAAATTGTGGACTCCACAATGCAATATATGGATGGCATGCAAGAAAACTATCAAGCAATATTTGTAAAATTGTTCCTTAAAATGTCTCAAAAGTGGTCTTATTTAGAAGAAAGTTGGCCAACTTGATATTTGACGAAAAAGTGCATCTGACATGTGGAGAATATCCAAAAGCACTACTTATGGACAACAATGACAATGAAAAACAAATTTGCTTAACATGAACCAAAACTAGAGCTAAATCTACCTTAATGCATGGCCTAAAATACTTCAAACTTCCAAAACATAAGTGAAGAGCTACAAGTGTTGGAGAACAATATTAAGTGATCAAATATCCTAGCCCAAGCAAAGAGATGCTAGCTTTATCCAAATCTATCAAAGCCCAAGCATCAATGAGGGAGGCTAATCAGTATGTCATAGGACTCTCAGATGAGTTGGGAAAAGAAATGGTCAAGTGGCTTCCAACGACCCACTTGTTTGCCAAAAATCAAAACTAGCAAGTCACACATTGAAAAATAAATTTCTTTCTTGCTGATCAGATCTTTGTAAAGTGAAAAATACAAATAAAATATCTCAGTGCCCTTCAATGAAATCGGTACCAAATGGTCTAGGGATCCAACTCCATCAGAAACTCCTAGGTCACAAGGCAAATCTAAATGAGTTCAAATTCGTTGTTGCCTCTTACAAAATTGTGTGCCTTTGTCCTCAAAGTATGACGTAGTCCCATCTTAGATGGTTCAGACAAAGGTTCAGTGCTTAGCAGCAGTGTTTTACCACGTGACTTTGTGGGTTTCAAAGGGCTTTCATTAGTAGCCTCAGACTGTCTGATGGCAAACCTCTTCCTGGGTGTGTTGGTCGGCCTCCGTCCAAAGGATGGCTCGTAATAAATTGGGCTATTTGTGAATGATAATGAGGAATTGAGGGTTGTCAAATCTCCTTCCAACAGACAAAGTACCTAGTTTCAAGAAAAAAACCTTCAATTACAACTTGCATAATAGATATGGTACCTCTAATAACAAATCAATAACAAAAAAAAGCACTGCTGATGTGACACTGTTCCAACAGCGATACTGACTTGAGACATGTTTGGGCGAGACTGGGCATCTTGCTGGATACATAGATATGCCGCCTGCAACATTTGAATAAGTTCATCTGAATTGACCTTGCCCTTGAGACGAGGATCGACCAGATCCAAGTAAGCTTGCTTTTCCAACAGAGAAAATGCCTGCAAGGATCACAGTGGAATCTTAGATTTGCAGAAAGCAAAAGGTATGATTTGTATCTCAAATGCACAAATGTTCACTATTGAAGCCTCTTTGGAGAATGAGAACTGTTGTTTTAAGCAGAGGATATAAGAATTTATATTCTTTCTCTGTGCATATATCTGATGTTTTATGCTTGGTACATAGAGATTGAGAGGGATTGATGGCATTCGCACATCAAATACTGGCAGGATCAAGTTTTGGGCTTGCTCTTTTGAATGGCAGAAATAGATGCAGGCTCATCATGATCTGTTTAAATCATCCTTTTCGCTTGGAATCTAGGTCTGATTTAGTGGTTAGAAGCCTGGCACCTAGAATATGAACACATAATATTGCGAATACTGGAACCAGCTGGGTTGAGCCAGTTCCACTGCATAATAAAAATCTGCATGTATAGGGTATATTGAAAGTAAGTTTGATGCTGAGCCAGTTAACTCCATAAGCATTGTGGTGATGACATCAACAAGGTCTCACGCCGATCATATGTCTATGATTCATTGGAGAAAATTTTAGCACATCGAAGAGTTAGGGCCTCTTTGCTTGTGCAAAACCCGGCTTGTTCTTGACGTCAAGAGAACGGGCTTGGTTGGATCGTTTGCTGCTTCACCTGGACCCGCGATCAGAAGATCATGTCCGCCGGGTCGAGCAGAACATCTCCCTCACCTCCACGCTCCCTCAGCCTCCCCGGGTCGGCCTGCCATAAATGCCTGGCCATTTTGAGCAATTAAAAACACCTGGCTGCAATAATGAATCACCTGGCTGCAACAATGAGCGCCATTCACCTCATTCAGATTTCAAATTATGGCAGGCTCGCGATCTCCGGGAGGATAACATGCAAAGGTGAATCGTCGGATTCCTCACCCGGGCTGGCAGAGGCCCATCCCACTGATTACGTCAATCGCGGGACCGGGTGCCTCATGTGAAGAGGCCCTTATGCCTGGTAACCTAACCGGTCTTCATTATCATAAAGACAGAGTAGGTTGTTATTGTATCAAAAGAATGATCAACGGAAGTTTTACACATGACATTTGTTGGCCATGTGTTACATCAAAGGTAGCAACCCTGCAGCAGTGTCAGCTAATAATTTCTAACATTTTTCATAGCCAATTCTTTTGTGCTGTTTAGCATCTCAGCTTGAGGCCTCTCATTCTTACTGTGCCTTTCCCCAGAGCGACCGAACCGAATGATGCATTAGCAGCTGACTTTAATTTCCATTTAGTGTTCGGTGTAGCACGTTACTGTTATCCCGACCGAAACTAAAGAGCTTGAAAAAAATTTAGCAGCGAGACAAAGATTCACCATATAAAGAGCAAATGACATTCAGACACTTCACAGCAAACAACGATCATCAATTCATCATCAACGGATCATGAATCAAGAAAACTCATAGGTACATAATAGCAAAAAAGCATATTGATCCATTAATGTTGTCTATACATATATTTGTGTATGTCTTACACACCAAGATCCCAAAACAAAGCGTATGTACCTACTACCTACGTGTCCTCTGAGTATGTGCGTGACCAACTAACGGGCACATTCATGCCAAGAAAGCTCAGTTACACCTTATACAGCAGTTAGTTACACATGGCCAGAATTGTCTGATGGTGCTCAATGATTATCGGGTGCATGACTCCGTCATGTACTTGTGCTCGATGCCAGCCTTGAGCACCAGCAATCCCTTTCTCAACTCTAGCCATCCCCTATCTTAAGCTCTTTCAACCGATTGAATCTATCCTAGGCAATGCTTTTGTCATCAAATCTGCTAACATATCCTTTGTTGGACAGCACTCGAGTATCATCCTTCCACTATGCTTGCAATCCATACTTTAACGTCCCTTTTAGATACCTTACGTTTTAACACTCCCTTGGTAGCTTGCCAATGCTCCAGTCCCGGGTTGACTATGAAACGACTTAATTTCCCTGTTGCAGTGGATATATCCGGCCTTGTACATACCATGCTGTACATTATTGACCCTATGAGACTCCTATACGGACATCGCTGCATCTCGTGTTGCTCCTTCTCTGATTTTGGTGACATGTCTAAGCTGAGTTTGATCCTTGGTTCTAATGGTGTTCCAACTGGAGTTGAATTTTCCATTCCATATCTTCTAAGCATGTTTATGACATACCTTTCCTTGCTCAGCTGAATGCTTCTCTTCTCCCTATCTCTATTCACCTGGATCCCCAAGCAGTAATGCAAGTCCCACATATTCTCAAATTCTGACTTCCGACACAGCCTGGCCTAATCTCTTGATGGCATTGCCAATTATTATGATGTCGTTAACATAGATAGCCATAACTGTGATCTCTGAATCTGCTCTTCTAACAAAGACATTGTGATGCGTACTACATCTTCAAAATCTCCTGCTCTCAAGAAAGACTTCCATTCTTTCATACCATACACGGGACGCCTGTCTGAGTCCATATAGACCATGTCATCAGTCCATTTCGTACGTCGTTTCGAAGCGTGTTTGAAACGGGAGGTCCAGGTTTGAAATGAGAAACTTTTTTAGGGTTTTTTTTTTTAATGTGTTTTTATGGGTTTAGACATGTCATAGAAAGACTAGTACTAAGTAGATACATCCAATTTCATGAGAATGCTCTAGAGAATGCAATTTCAAGAGAAGAAACTGTGTATGGTCGCTTTCCTTAGTCAATTATTGATATTGTCATGAATAGGTTGCGAGAATTTGTTCATGCCAACACAAAGCTTATGGCCCTTGACAAATCATGCTCAAATGCATTCAGGAAGTAGGCAGAGACAACCATCAGTATCTTTAGAGTCTTGTAAGAGAGCAAGAAGTTTAGATCGTGAGGGTTTGCATGCCCATTGCCAAATTGTAGTAGGTACTCGATAACATGTCAACAATCGCACTTTTATGCCCAATGCCCATTATCTAGCCCTTATCTTATAAAGCAAAAAAATTTGGATTTTTTTTCCCAGCTGGTTCAAACACATCCGGTTGACGGGGCTCATTCCGAACGGGACGTTCCAAACGCGTTTTTTTGATCAAAACACGTTTTGAGCAAACACTAGACCATGTTGACTCTCTGCTCGAATCCTTCGGGTTGCCTCTCATGTACGCATCTTTGATCAAGTCACCATTTAAGAAGGCCGTTTTAACATCTAATTGATATATCTCCATGTCGTTGATTTCAGCCCATGCCAGCAAAATTCTGATGAATCCTATCCTTTCAACTGGGGCAAAGGTCTCATCAAAATCCAATCCCTCTGTTTGTGCGTGCCTTTAGCTACAATCTTGGCTTTATATCAATGTATCCGCCCTTTTGCATCAAAATTCAATTTGAACACCCATTTGCATCCTATGGCCTTCCTCCCTTCTGGTAAATGCATAGCGATCTTCGTGGTCCTATGGAAGTCCCATCCACTGGAGGCTCCAGATATTTTGTCACCTATATTGATGATTACACTAGAAGAGTCAGAATCTGGATGCTCAAGCAGAAGAGCCAGACGTTAGAAAGCTTTAAGGCTTTCAAGCAGTTAGCAGAAAATGAAGCAGGAAAAAAAATCAGAAGAATCGGAAGCGACAAATGGAGGGGAATATAGGAACAAGGATTTCAACAGCTTTTGCATAGAACATGGGATTGGGAGAGACTTTATTGTTCCCTACAACCCACAGAAAAACGGGGTAGCTAAGAGGAAAAACAGAACATGGTCAGATCCATGCTACATGAAGGGGACCTGCCAAAATTTCTATTGGCAGAGGCGGTGGCGACAACAGGCTACGTAATCAATCGATCACCAACCAAAGCAGTGGATGGAAAAACGGCATATGAAATGTGGTATGGGAGAAAACCCAACGTGGATTATATTAAAGTGTTCGGATGCACTGCATTTGTGCATGTACCTAAAGAGAAAAGAAGGAAGCTAGATCCGAAGGGAGTGAAATTAATTTTCATAGGTTATCCAAAAGGAACTAAGGGATACAAACATACAACCCCCTGCTATGAGAAGGAGATGTAGTCTTCAATGAGGATTCCATAGCAGATTTTGGCAGCCCAACAGACAGGGGACCCACGGATATACGGACGCCAACGACAATAGTTACAAAACAGCCAATTATAATATCTGACAGCAGTGAAACTACACAGCAGTAGGAAACCGTGGAGCAAGGGAGTCTTCCAGGGAACATAGTCGAGGATCAGAGGCAGCCGATTGACAGCAGAAGTAGGGCAATTGATCCATCCGCAACACAGAGACCCAGTGTAGCATGTGGCATCAAGTTGCTGTGTGGAAAGGAGGCCTAACAGAATAAGGAAAGTACTTCAAGGGTTTGATGACATGGTATTTATAAGCAAAGAATACACAACAGAGCTTGCAAATTATCAGGAAGCCCAGACTTCTGAAGAATGGGAGATGTGGTATCAAGCAATGCTTGAAGAAAGGAAATCGATTCACAAAAATAAAGGACTTCAGATGCTCTGCTCAGCGCTGCATCTGGAAATGATTCTTTGTGTTGTTTCCCGTGTATACAGGCATCGCACCTATCAATGCTCTTATCCAGCTCCTTCAAGTTAAAAGAGCCCTCCAATTCGAAATCCAATCCCTATTGGTTTCCCTTCTATTTGAATGCTCAATGCTGCAGCCATCTTCAACATCCAGCCAACGTCAAGAATGCCTACCACAGATAGCAGATTCTTTGCTAAGTTTGGGACCATACAGTACGTCCCTCAATGTGGTGCTCCTTCCCTGACCAAGCCATAAGAAGCAAACTGCGGAATCTAGGTACCAGTACAAATAATCTGCTTAAATTTGCATCCTAGGTTTTTGGTTTCATGTAGACTGCCTCTGAGCTTGCCCCTGATGAATACTCCTTTAATTTGTTGTCTAACTCCTTTGTTGAAGTATAATGCTCATCTACCATCATGGCAAAAGCATATCCGCCTTATCCTCCTCATCTTCAACAATGTTTGCTTGATCTACACTTGCAAAATGCCCAGACCTGTCACAACAAAAGCATTTCTTTTTTGACTTGTCCTGCCATACTTTCTTTCTATTATCCTTCCACGGCTGGCTTGGCTATCCTTTGTCCGCCACTTGCATTTGCTTCACCCTCTTGAAGGCCATCTTTTTGAAGCCAGTGGGCAGGGCTATCTCATCGTGAGGAGGATTAATCCTGCGTCTGAGTTCCTCTTGTATAAGCCTTCTGCTAACGAACTCCATGTCCAACTTGTCTTCAAATCCATCCAGCATCATCACCAGGGGGCTGTAGCTTGGCTACAGACTAGTTATTAGTGTGTAGATCAGCTGCTGCTTGTCAATTACTGCCCCTGCGGCTTCCAATTATCAGGCTGATGTTCTTGATTTTTTCAATATGCTCTCTCATATACTCTCCTTCTACCATCCTCGTGCTTCCTAGGTGCCTATACTAAAGAGCAAATGACATTCAGACACTTCACAGCAAACAACGATCATCAATTTATCTTCAACGCATCATGAATCAAGAAAACTCATGAGTACATAATAGCAAAAAAGCGTATTTCTCCATTTGTGTTGTCTGTACATATGTTCATGTATGTCTTACATGCCAAGATCCCAAAACAAAGCGTATGTGCTCTGAGTATGTGCGGTGACTAACTAATGGGCACATTCATGCCAAGAAAGCTCACTTATGCCTTGTACAGCGGTTAGTTACATATGGCTAGAATTGTCTGATGGTGCTCAAAGATTATCAGGTGCATGACTCCCACCATAGGGTAGAGATAAGTTCTAAAGCGGTAGAACAATATCTTATATTGCGTGTTATTTGAAGTAACGTCCAAGTAGCAGCACTAGTTGAAACTCCATAATTCATGCATATGTTTCCACCTTTCCTTGATCTATGATATACTTGGTGGTGATGGTGCAACCGTGCATGTAAATGCATATGAAGAAATATGCCATGCATGTGGATGTAACTCCATTAGTAGCATGCATAATGATATTGTTCATGCATGTAACTATATAGATAGTGCATGTGATTATCGAAGTCATGCCTATCACTAAGGATAGTATGCATACGATTATGATTGGTTTGCATGCACTTATGGATGGATGGAGACTGATCATCTTTTATTTCCTTGTAATATACAAAAATGAATTGACTAATATATATTCAGGATTGTGCTAATGGGGGAGGATTGAGAAAGTTCAAACCAATTTATTTCTCAATTGCTATTGTCATCTAATATATTCAAGGATCTGAAGAGAAATTAGGATTGTGTTTCATGAATCTAATAGAATAGATTGAACAAGAGGAAAAGAGTGGTTCTATAGTAAGAAATCATCATAGGAGGATGTAACAACCAATTTAAATCTTTGCATAATAACTAATTGTAAAACTATAAGGCGACAACAATCTTCCATCTACTCCAATCGTATCTATTTTTTAAGTTAATCATGTTTAGAACATTCTCATTATGGTTTTAATATTTTGTAAATGTTAACTACTTTGATGCATATTTCAATTTTGAGATGCATCTCACCTAATGGTGTGTCCCTTACAAATCCATTGGTGGAGGATTCACCACCAAGTATGGTTTCAAGATAACTAGACATGAATTTGATAAGGATGCATTTCTAGAGCAATTGCCTTATGTTTTGCCTCCCTACGGAAGTGCAGATCCTAAACAATAATAACTTCCCTACATCCATACAGGATGAAAGGAAGAGTACAAGGGTATCTAAAGTGGGTCAAAGTAAAATTTGATAAGGCTCCTTAAGGTGCACCAATGTCCTTTCTATCTGGAATAATTGTTTGATATTTACTCTCCGAATTACATGATTTTTGAAAATCATACAGCCTACTTATCGTTCACCCCGATGTGTAGATAACACATGATTCATCAAAGAGAAGTTTTTATTGGCCAAAGATGAGATGTGAATAATTCCAAGAAGATAGACTTCTTGTAGGAGGCTTGTTACATCCATAGGAAAGTCCTCACAAAAAGTGAAAAAATAGTCATGTAGACTTCGTGGTTAGACTTCCTTGGATCGAGAAGGGCCATGATGCCATTTGGGTGATGGTATATAGGCTAGTCGAGATGGCATACAATTTATCTACCAGAAATGTTGTCAAGGGATCTGAGCCAACACAAGTCTTCATGAGTTGTTAAAGTTGTGAGAACTGCCCCAATGATACAGTTAGCGATCAAGATTCCAAATGCCTTAGTTATTTCTAATGATTGGTTTTCAAGGTGCTGGAAAACCTCAACTCTGATTACCACACTTCAATCGTAGACCAAAGCCATCAAATCAGTCTATGAAAGATATCTTCAGAGCATATGCTTCCAAAAAACAAACTGATTGGGAAAGGTATCACCCAATTGCTGAGTTATCACAACTTAGTGCAAAGCCACTATATCTAGTTCTTTATGCTTTTGTACAAATTGCCGCCATGTTATGCGATTTCCATCGGAATCATAGGTCTCAACGTGAAGGCTATGACCAATTTAATATACAAAGTCCTCAAGATACAGCACATTTTTCACTTCACGAATGTAGTATACGCAAAGAGATTGAGGTCAAAGATTGAGGGTATTTGAAGATTCCAAAAGAATTTAAGGTGATTCAGTTTCTCAAACACATTTTCTTGTACTATTTTTCCAAAATAGTCCTAAAGAATCTGAAGTAATCTATTTAGTACCTTTAGTTGTTATTGCTCATTATCTAGGAAAAAAGGTCTTAAGATGCTAAAGATATTTAAAGACCTAGACAGGAAAAAGTTTTCAACCCAGTCTGTGAGGCGTTGCAATCCTTCGGGACCTGAATGATCGATAGGTTTACGACCAGAGATCAATTCCAATAGAAAAACACCGAAGGAATAAAGATCTGCCTTGTATGTTAATTGCCCATTCTGCATGTACTCAGGTGCCAGGTACCTGGTAAAAAATGTACAGCAAAATTACGTGTTACTTATATAGGCTTTTTTTATGTACTGAAACTAACTTAGGCATGCATACCAGTTGCCAGCTGAATATCAAACTTCAAACAGTGGCAAAGAATTGGGAATAGGCATTACCCAAGTGTGCCTATAGTCTGACTCTCAACTCTCTGATTGCTATTAGATTGCCACCTTGCAAGCCCAAAATCTCCCACCTATTGTACAAGATAGTCACCATTGAGAAGAAATACATACAACTCACAATGAGCTTTAGATAAACCAGCATGAGTTTAGATATTGTCAAAACAACTGCTTCTTGCTTTTTATGACGTTTTTGTCATCCTCAAGGATAAATTTCGTTCAAGAGGTTCTAACTTACCAGCAAAGGTTATGGATATAGAACTTGCTAATTATCTCCGATTGCAAAAGTTAGCCTCTCAAATCTCTGACTTGTGCCAAACTAAAAGAACTGATGATACGGCTTCAAGCAACTGAAACTGGCCCGACATAAATAAGAGCACCTACCATTGCTTCAAAGTCATGAGTCAGTAGAATTTTGCTAGGTCGCACATCTGTTTGAACAAAGGAACTTATACGACATTCTTCATGAAGATATCTGAGTCCTCGGGCCACCCCGACAGCAATATTTTTTCGTGCAAGCCATTGTAAAGGAGGCCTGTTTGGATCTGTCCAACATTGTACATTCAAGTAGAAAATTAATAGACTCGAAACCATATTTTTGCAATTTCACAGTTGTTTTAGCTTAAACTCCAGTGGAAGTCTGATGGCTGCAATTACAGCTTCTGATGGTAACAAGCTAACATCACATTTATTAGGTAACCACAGGTCTGTGACATACTTAGATTGAGAAATATCAGTCAACACCTCTTGAGATGTGAAATGTGATCGCATACCATACAAGTGGACGTCCAAGGAGCCATTGCAGACAAACTCGTAGACCAGTAACCGCCTGCTATTTTCAATGCAGTAACCAATGAGCTTCACAACATTGCGATGTTGGGCGCAGCTAAGGACTTCCAACTCTAAGAAAAAGTCATTGTCACCTTGTGTACTAGCTACTTTTTTCTGCTTAACTGCAACAGTCTGGCCATCCGGAAGAATACCTTTATAGACAGATCCAAAGCCACCTTCAGCTGAAAATGCTTTTGGAGAAAATCCTCCTGTAGCTTGCTCTAACTCAGCGAAACTGAAACCTTTTGGAGGTTTACCTACATTAGACACCCTGTGCTCGCAAATAGAACATAGTCTTGGTAAAGCTGCTGGTTCAGCACATGATGATTCCATCTCCCTGTTTACACCCAATAGCTGCTGCAGGTTGATTTGAGCATAATCATGTAGTTGTACTTTAGACCCTGCCTCGAGATCCATCCGGTACTGTCTACTCCGTGTTTCACTTTTTGGTTGGGGAGTTGATGTTTGCAATAGAGAAGCATTCTTTGTAAAAGCGCAATTAGATCTTCTGGAATCGAGAAGTGGTTCATGGGCTGCTACAAGTCCTCCCGTCAGCATATGCTTTGGAGTTTGACTTCTGAGTGAATGAAAATCACTTGAGTCTTTCACTATGCTATTTAGCATAGACTGGGGGGCAGGCATTGTTGAAAAGGCAGCACTGCTTTTTTCAGCTCCACCAGATTTTAATGCTTCATTGAAAGTACCGTCTGCTGCATGCAAGAACGACAAATTTAAATAGTTCATGGTAATTTCCATGAAGCCTCATATATTACTTACATCAATTTCAATCAAAGACACATACAGTGCGGTCCATCAAATCATTCTGCACTTTTAATTGTCATCAAGTTTGGGACAGCTGCAACTTTAATAAGGTTCAGAACACTTACCTATGATGCCATTCAAATGTTGCATACACGCATTTTGATTGCTGGTAGGAGATTGCTCATTAACCTCGAGTTCAGAGTTCACCGACAGTTCCCCTACACCTACAGCAGAGACCTCAGAGCCTGCATAGCTGCCAGACTCAGAGCTCTGATATGGAGAGCCCATTGTTTCAAATGGGTTACAAGCATCACATGTTGTGAAGGATCTTCCTGTCTCAGGACTGTTTATTGAAGTTTTTTGGGAAAACCTACTGTTGAGGAATTTGCCATCATGTGCCATCGATGTGGCATTTAAAGCCACAAAAGCAGACTGATAGCGTTTTTGAGATCCAAAGCTCAAACGTAAAATTTGTGAGCCTGACGGTTTGACAGTCACTAAGTTGCAATGCAGTTCCTCCAAACATTTTCTTCCCTCGTTTTTCAAATGCCTGAAGACAAATCACATTTTAATTGATAGAATGAGAAAGATCTTCGCTTCACATAATAATCATCTAGTAATCTCGAATATTTTGACTTTTCGGAAAGCATGACTGTATCCATTTATTATAGAATGCTATGGTGTATTAGAAAAAACATGGTCTTAACAATGAATCACCCCCATTTTACAGATAAGTTGAATAGGATTCTTTGCCTGTCAAGGACAACCCATGTGGCGCAAAGTCTCTTAGCCTCTTTAGCTATCACTCCTGGGGTTGTAGCTGCAACAACTTTCAATTTCACGTGAACCTGGTTTTCAAGAAGAAAAACATTACCATAGAATGGATCTTGCAGTCCAGATATCCGAAGGCTTAAACTGTGAGAAAGCATAATAAAGTACCAGGTTCAGATTGCGTGCAAACCTGGAGATACTCCACTGGCTAGCTTAAGACATTATCAGAATAATAGATGATAGCTTTATTCTGATAACCACAATGCTCTAAAAAATATATAAAGTGTACTCAAGTCTCACAATATACTTGATTGATAAACAAATAGGCCAGCGACTTAAGTACTGTAACATAATAAAGATCAATCTTTTGTATATGGGAAAGGTAATAAGTAAACTATATGTGAGGGGATACCACGTAATTAATACCATGGATGTAGTGGAACCTATACATAACTCATAGAACCCACGATTCCGAGGTTGGGAGCACCCCGGGGCCCCATCCACACCACCTTCGGATTGGAGTGTGGAATTGTGCGGGCATACAGTCATCATCTACTACAGGGGACCTTGTTGATTTTAGTACAGGCAGAGATATATTATTCTTCATGGAGACACACGAGAGCCCGGAGCGCGGACTTCCTTCTTTTCCTGGATACAGATGGGACTCAGTATTCCGACAAGAAACTAGATCTGCCAGTGGTCGAGGTTCAGGTGGGGTCGCCTGCTTGTACAACAATGTTTGAGGGTACCTTTCGAATCGCCTTTTCAAACCGTGTTTGAATCGAGTTTGAATCGGGAAAGAATCGACTTCTCCAGGTTCGAACCGGCCAATCTGTTTTAGGGTTTTTTATGTCACGACTCAAACCATACATATTACATATGTCATATTCCAATGTACCATGTGCATGGTTAGTTAGTGGCCAATTAGCAAATGTTCAATGATTCAAATTTCACGAAAATGACAATGTATACAATGATCAGTATGACCCCCTTGGTATGACGATGAGTGTCGTTCTCATCATCACCTTGTGTAACTTTTAACAAGTAATAGATTATAGTACTAAGTTCTAACTTCTAATAGCTTACAACTTATAAGTAACAAGTTACAATACGAAGTAGTAAGTACTAACTTCTAAATATTACCTCTTGAGTTACAACTTACAACTTGCCGTAGTCTGTGAGTACAAATCCCATTCGACATTCAACATTGATAATTGAAACATTCCACATTTGAACATTACCAAAATGTAAACTTGTTACCTGAGTCTTGAATCATATATGTAGTTTTAACTCATCCATAAATGCCAAATGGTAGTAACGCTGCTCAAGTTTATAATCTCAAAAAGTTCAAATTTAACTCCTAATTTCTATAAACTAACCAGAATACTCAATACTAAATAGTAAATACAAATGGGCCAGTCTCCTGAGTCCCCCTAAGGTAGACTAGTCACTAAAGCCTAACGTAGCCTCCTCCTAGTCACCCGTGGAAGCCGTGACCTCGTACGTGCAGGCTCAGGAGCAGGATCCTCATCAATGCTATCAGCATCATCAGATGGATCAGTCTCATGCTCTGAGGAATCCTCGCTGTCAGCTTCATCTTCCGGGGTCTCTGCGTCGTCTTCGTCTTCTAGTGGCTCCTCGTCCTCGTGGGCTCGAGAACTGGAAGCCTCTCCCCCTGTCCTGTGACGTGCAGCAGCCCGAGTGGTAGGTCCTGCACGCAGAGATTGGCAAAGGGTTACAATTCACAATCACAAGTTTCAATTCTAATTTCTAAAGCTAGTTACTACTTAGAACATGGGATGGAGCTCAAAGTTCAAACTTCCAAGTGGCAAGGACCAACTTGCAAGGTCCCAAGCCTCAAGGCTCAAGGGCTAATTCAAATTTCAAAGCTTGAAATTGGAACTTGAAATTCACCTGCAAACTGCATGGCGTCATCATAGAGTAGTGCATACACGTCCTCTACCTCCCGTGACCTTGGTCTAGAACCTTCGTCACATCAATGTCATCTGGATTTACCTGCAGTATGTAGACAGTAGAACAACACATTTAGAATGTCACTAAGGATTCAAATTTCAATGTTCAAACACAATTGCAACTATCAAATTACAATTTACCTGCATAGGCTCCCTCGCCCCCTTCATCTTCTTCAAAAGCCGCAGATTGGCGTGCACATATACCAACCTGTCTAATTGTGCAACACTAAGCCTGTTCCTCCTCTTTGTATGAATCAGAGAGAACAAACTCCAATTCCTCTCACATGCACTCGATGTGCAATCCTGTGAGAGAATGCGTATGGCGAGCTTCTGCAATTGAGGACAATCACCCCCATACTTGTCCCACCATGAAACAGGGCGCAGTTGTCCTTCTCTGAGCCGCGCTCCTGGACACCCAAACTCAAGAGCCTCACACCTGTATAGTGCACATGTGAGTTGTGACAATGCACATTGGAGATCATTCATGAGTGAGTGCCGAGTGTGACAATGTGGCCACTCACTTCATTGGGATTTCAAGAAAGACAAAGGACTTGAAAAAATAACAAATGTTAGAGAATTGTCATGACTAAGGACTTATACCTGAAGACATTGAGATCATCCCAAAGTGAATCCTGCATGACAGGATTAGGATAGACCCTCTCAATGTATGTGCGCCATCCCTGTCGGAGCTCTGCATCATGGAACTGATCTTCATTCCTCCATAGAGGATGAAGAATGCAAGCCATACCGTGTAGAGGCTGATGGAACCACTCCCACCTGGCTTGCCACTTTTCTCTTATTTCTTCAACCCTATAAAATTTGAAAATCATACATCTTACATGTCACATGGTGCATACTTATTACTACATACTACATATTACATAAACACTCATCAATCGTGATAAGAGATAATGCATAATACAAACCTCTCTGCACTGATGGCAGTGCAAGTGCGAATCTGCTCTGTCCATGAACTCATGGAGAAGGCCCAAAGTGCAGCCCTCTCTATCTGTAAGGCGCAGGACAGTGTAAAGAGGCTGCAACGCTATGATAATGGCCCGTGCATCATCCCAAAAAGGAGATGCTAGCACAATCCTCTCAAATCGCTGAGCCTTAGGCTCTCGTGAGTGCCTCCACTGACGCCAAGGCTGTAAGACCACCATCTGTCTCAAGCCATCATGCACCTTCACGAGGCGCTCCAAAACAATGAAAATAAAGCCAAACCTGGAACGGATCGCGAATGACGACCCTCTGAGGTAGCCGTAGATGGAGCTGCAGGTATCATCAATGAGTCCGGTGCTCGCGCACAACCTGCGATCTCATAACCACATAGACGCAACAGGTGTGCCTTTATTCTAGTGGGGCCACCTGTGTAGTCCTTGCCACAATACTTGCAAGTATTGTGGGGGGAGAGAGACTAGAATCTAGATAGTAGATACCATGCCGAGAGAGAAGGATCCCTTGTGGGATCATGTGACAGTTGCTTCTAATTATGGCGCCTCAAGCACTAGGTCCCCCTCCTAAATTCTGATTTTTCACTCACACACACCTAAAGGCTAACTCTCCTTCGGACCTCCCTCCACACACACACACACACCCACCCCTAAGTCTACCTCCCTCTCTCTCAAAGACTCAAACACACTCTTTCAACTTAAAAATCTATTCACACAAGCTTCAGGGCCCAGGGGGAGGTAACGAGCAGGCTGCAGGTCCCAGGAGGTCGCGAGGAGCAGGAGGTCGCGAGGAGGCGACTACTTTTTTTTTTTTTTAAACGGTTTGAACAGTAAAAAAAACGGTTCGAACTGGACCTTTTCGAAAAGGTCTTTCGAATCGCGGTTCTTTTAATGAATCGCGATTCGACACAACATTGTTGGGAACCGTGGCAGGAACTGTACCACGGTTCCTTGAACCGTGGTATGGTTTATCTAAAAAATAATAAATTAATTAATTATTCTAATTTCCCCCCAGAAACCCCTCATAGCTCGTTTTGGACCCTCATTTCTCTGTCTCCCTCTCTCTCTCTTAACAATTTGGGTAACTTTTTCAACTTTTTTTTGCCCTTTTTTTGGGCTGTTTTTGGGGGTGGGTACTAAAAAAGAAAGGCCATTAAATAATTTGAAGTAAATAATCTAAACTCCCTACAAATCTGCTTTTTCTGAAAAAAAATTGGCACTTTTTTAGGATCTTTTTGGGCTGTTTTTGGGGGTGGGACAAAAAGAAATCAATTAACTAATTAATTTATTACGTACCACAGTTCACACAGTTCCCCCCAAAAAAAATTGTGAACCGTACGGTTCTGAGAACCGTACTAAACTGTTAACGGTTCATTAATTTTATGACATAACTACATAATATATATATATAATATACCATAGATCCAGCGGTACCAGGATCCTCAGATCCCGGTACCGCGGATCCATACTGATCCGCAGTACCATAATATATATATATATTTTTTTTTTAAAAAAAAAAAATTTAAAAAAAATAAAATCAAGTGGGCAATATGGGTATCAGCTTGAAGCTGTTGACGAGAGCAGTGCATTTATGCAGGTTGCCGGTTCTAACGAGAGCAAACAGCCAAAGGACCAAGGGGATGCAAAACACCAAAAAGTGTGTTTTCGCTCAGGGAGTTGGAAGGCCAAATCATGAAGAGGTCGTACCGTCGGGGACCCCGCCGTTGGGGGGCTCTGCCCCCCAAACCCCCCAAGACTTGCTGCTATATAGAAACTGTAATCTAGCCATCTCATAACCATCATGGTCTCACAGTAGACCCTATACTAACAACCGTGCTCAGTAATGGCTTCTCCTCATAACGGGGGCCTTACAGATCTAAGCTCACGGTTAACTAGTGACTACTAAACTGAGAGGTGCATTATTTAGTTGTCTAACACATTTTGTAGTTGAAAGCACCGGCAACCTGCATAAATGCACTGCTCTCGTCAAGAGCTTCAAGCTGATACCCATATTGCCCACTAAATTTTAAAAAAAAAAAAATAAAAATTAAAAATTAAAAAATGGTGCCGCCCTGGTACCGCGGATTTTTGGGCGGCACCATAATGCGGTACCACATGCCACTATGTAATATACATATAATAATATCAGACATGAGGGTCCGGGCCGGGCGCGGCCATTTCGTGTCCGTGACCGACGCCCAGGAGCGTCCACGTCCGAACCCCCGGCGTAGGGTTGGGCGCGCGCATTTTTTTTTTCATTTTTTTTTTTTTTAGGCTGGACGCGTCTAGCGTCCGGGCGCAGGCGTGTCCGGGTCCTGGGAGCGCGCCCAAAACTCGGACACATTTAAAAAAAAACAAAACAGAAAACAGGCCGCGGACCCCTCACCTGCACTACCGCAGGCCCGCACCAGAGAGAGAGAGAGAGAGAGAGAGAGAGAGAGAGAGAGAGAGAGAGAGAGAGAGAGAGAGAGAGAGAGAGAGAGATTGTGGGTGTTAGTTGACACAACTCAATTCTTAACATCTCCACAATGGGGGGATGCTTTAAATGACATTCATAACAAATTAATGTTAGAGAGAGAGAGAGAGACAGCCATGGATCGTTGCCAACGCCACTCCCAACAACCGCGCGAGCTCACAAACAGCCAAAAGAAGGATATCAAATATACTGTTGAGCAAGATTCTGACGATGATGAAGAGTACAAGCCTTCAATTAGTCAGGAAGAAAGTTCAAGCACTTCCATAAGTTTGAAGTGTGATAGAAATTAGTAAGCACCTTGAGTTTGCACCCTCATAATCTACATTTGAAAAATTGTCCACCTTTTTCTTGTGAGGTCGACCAAATTTTGAGTTCCAAGCCAGATCCTCAATATGTAGAGAGATGTGGACCTTTGAAGCATAATGAGCTGTCTTCTCAATCCAGTAGCAAGATTTCTTGAATTCCAAACTTCAGACTTGTAGCCCCACTCTGTAGTAAAGGTTAGTGATAAGGACATACACAGTTTATAAGGGACGTATTGTAGTGAGCATTCATGTCTGGTGTTCACTAGGAGATGGGTCTGAACACAAGCAAATATCTGCCAAGACTATGCGGTAGTATAAATCTAAGGAAGCTTTTCTTGCCAGGCCTTCCTGGTCTCTTGTAGACGAGGGGAGCTGTCAATGCCTCATCACCCCCATGCAAATCACCTGGTTGGCTAGGCTGGGCCCAAGCTAAGGCCGGCTGGGATAGAGAAGCCAAAGAGGGGTATCCATGTGCAGCTGATAGAGGAGGATGAGCCCATGGAGTGTGTGCCCGTGGGGCTGCTGCTGGTGGAGGAACTGGTTGTGGAGGGGCCGTCCCTGCAGGAGGCAAGTACAGCGGCGATATGTACTGAAAGGGGCGTGTGGTGGCCGGTACTGGTACATCCTGGGTGCTGCCAAAGGAGGAGCCAGTGGAGTGGGTGCTGCCAAAGGAGGAGCCAGTGAAGTGGGTGCTACCAAAGGAGGAGGATGTGAAGTGGGGCTGCCATTGGAGGAGCCACTGTGGATGTGGGCGCTGCAAGAGAAAACCTGGGCACAGATGGTGGCCTGCCATGGAGACCTAGTGCTGCAGAAGTGGATGGCGATGGAGGGGCTGCAGGCCTCAATGGCATTGGTGGCACTGGAGGTGTTGTGCGGCGCATATAAACCCTCTGAGAAACCGCAGGCACCTCATGTAGCTGCTCTGGCTGAGACTCTATGTAGGGCATGCTGGCTAGAGAGGATGGGGGCACCCTGAAGCTCAGCATCTGTCGGGCCTCTGAATCCAACGTGGCAATCAAGTCGTCCAGCTGGGTATCCGAATACAAATGCTCTGGGCTCTGGGACGCATCATGTGCACCATCCTCTATATCATCCCCTCCTCTAGTGTGTTGTCGTAGTAATGCCTATGACTCTGTGATGCACGCATCCAAGCAGCTGCAGAAGTTAAACCCAAATCACTTTGCCCTCTATCAAGAGCCTCCTCCATCATATCAATATAAGAAGGTATGCCACTAGCCCCCCCTGTGTGCCCTACCTGTCGCCCGGTATAATCTGTGGCATGTGCCCCACCTCTACCACGTGATGCACCTGTGACGCCTGCTCTCGGCGTGTGTCCAACACCTGTATCATATGCCTCATCCCACTCTGATCTGGCGAACACAACCCGAATGGGCTCATCCTCATCCTGCTCATCCTTTGACACTGGCTCATCTGCCTCATACAATGGAGGCTCTCTGTGCTCAAGCCCAAGCTCTCTCTCTCTCATCTCAGCAAGCTCCCTCCCTCTCTCTGCCATCAACTGTGTGCCCAAGTCATCTGCAGGCATGGGATGTGTGTTGTCCGTAGGCAAGTCAACCTGGCACTCCAAATCAGATATCTTCGTCTGCAAGGTTTAAAATTTGCATGTCAGAGAGACAACTTGATCAGGTAATGAAACCAACGTACCAGCCGTCAACCAACATGCTATGGGAGAATAGAAGTGCAAATGGGCGCAAGCAATACCTGGATGGGTGCTGATCCATCGTCCAATCAGTAATGCCAACAAAGAGAGGTAAAAGCTGAAGATATGACAAAATAGATGCGCCAACCAGCCACCAATCCCAATCCTCAACTCGCGCCAAATAAGCTGAAAAAAGTGCTGAAAGAGGGCTCTAAATAGCCGACAAATAATCAGCAAAATGAGCAGCAAGTCAATGGAGAAATCCGTCGATAATGGTGAGATAATAGGGCGTCGGGCAGCAACTACCAAGATCCACAATACCCTGAAAATAATGGTGATGTAGGGCGCTAGACAGCCTCCAATCAGTAAAAAAAATGGTCAGCAAATCGGTGACGAAAAGTGTCGAAAATGATGAGGTAGTAGGGCGTTGGACAGCAGCTACCAAATCTGCAAAAACAATGAAAAACTGTCGAAAAAATCGACGAAAGTGATGGGTTAGCAGGGCGCTGGACAGCCTCTACTAAATCTGAAAAAGTGCCACAAACAGAGACAAAAACGGACGAAAGAGATAAGGGAATTGGGCGCTGGACAGCCTGCAAACAAGCTGGACTTAGGCATCGGAAATAATCTGCCCAAAAAAAAAAAATTCTAACCGCCAAATTTAGCGGAAGTACTTCCGCTAACTGTCCGCTAAAGCTCCGCCAAGCAAAATGCAGAAAATGGGCGCCCAATCAAAAAATCAGATCTGAAATTCAGCAATTAGGAAAGTGCTTTGATACCAAGTTACAAGCTAAGATTCACTAGCTATGCTAGAAAGCAGGACTTAAGCTAGAAAGCAGGAAGAGAGAATGCTTAAGGAGGCTAAAGAGGAGCAATCATCATAAACTGAAGAAAGGAATACAATGCTGCCCTATATATACCCTCTCCCTGAATCAAATAGGGGATTCAAAAAAGGGAGGGAATAGGATTTGGAGGGAAAATAGTGCGCCCTCCCAATAGGAGGACCCCAACTCCAAATCAACGTGACCAAGTCCTAAAAATATGACCAAATAGGGCCCAAGGCCAGTATATGAATAAAAAGGGCCCTTAGGCCTGCTTATGCATAATAACAAATAAAAGAATGGACGCGGCGAATGTAATGAGCCAAGTCCATAACTATGCATCTGGTTTTTCACGTAAGTCGACTCAAGAAGAGTTTGCGTGAAGGGGAACATCTTGGTTCTGGAGACCAATTGGACCTGTTGGATGAAATCATCAGGTGTGACTCGATTTGAACCCGAAAGGACCTTGGATACAAGAACTAAACGATTGAGGAATCGTATAGTTTCCGCACATCTGGTTGGATGGAAAGGTCGCACAGACGATGATGATTCCTAGGAACGGGTGGAAGCCGAAAAAGGAACTTCCCTAATTTTAAGCTTTGAAGTCACAACTTGAATAAGGGGGAAGAAGGTCATGCCCACAACTGATCTCGGATTGTTTATCCCGTTAGAGGTCCGTAGGCCTACCTCAACCCGTAAGTTAATGAGGGGTTTGTGGTCCTCATGTGTATATGGTCATAATTAATGGTTGGAGGCCTAGACTCATGATAGTGAACTTTTATGGGTCTATCAGTGAGTCATAGGGGAATGGATGATGTGGCCCAGTTAGGCTGCAGAGGTGTCCAGTAAGATGTCACAGTGCATTACTAGTGGTACCCATTGGGCTCTCACTAGTGTATGCTTGATTGTGATGCTAGTAGCTACATGCTGCTGATATCCCTTGAGAGTGATTGATCCATAGCTTGGGGGCTAGGTCCGTATGATCTAGGTTTGGTAGGGTTGGTTTGTCCACCATCCGATTCCCTTTTGTTGCTTTGTTGTGGCTTGCTTGGCTATCATATCCTTGATGAGGGACTTTACAATGAGGTTGTCAAATAACTGTCAGATTATTTACAAATGGTTCTCATTTGGCCTAGGAGACCACCTTGGGGAGCTCTTGTATATTTAGTGGGTGAAAGTATGAAGGTCTGCACCTCTATGTTGAATATAAGAAGCTAGATAGAATGATCATCAAGAACAAATAACCCCAAATGGATCATCTGAATGGGTTATCTCGATGGATTATCTCAGTATGACCTCAGAGTGGGTTATCTTGATGGATTTGACTCTCGATGACGCGGATCATGTGTCTAGTAAGCAAGGATGTACCCAAATGCACTATATGTCATCAAGACAGATGCTATATCGGATCTTGATGATGGATGCGAGCCTACTTGGATGGATGTCACAATATTGCAAATGGCCAACTGGGAAGATCGACAATTTGCAATATCACAATGCCAAGTCAATGTTCGACTTACCTTTAGAAATTTCTTTCAGCCTTATCAATGGATCGATCCTTTTTATTGATTACTCACTCCTAGGTACAAGAACAAAGTACAGTTGTTAATAAAGCAGGCTTCTAAAAATTACTAGGTCGACACCAAAATCAAATTCATGGGAATCAAAATTAAGTAAACCATAAATTAACTAAGAGGTACGGCTCATGCCCTAACATGAGATTCCCTGCCACCCAGCTACAACCCTCCAAGAAAGGGAGAAGGGTTCAGCACCCCTTGTTCAGCTTGATAGATCTTTGAAATCTGCCAGAAAACGAGTTGTTTACGTCTGCTTCTGATCGATTGATCATGAACAAGCTCCCACAAATTATTCCACAAATAAAAGGAGAAAAACGAATTTTTGGTTGCCTCTGATAGTTACAGTGGGGCTGTTTATTTGTAGTTACAGCCCTCCTGAAAACAACTGTATAAGCGATGTTCTTATAGATTTAAAGCTTGCAAATACTTCTATGTTGGATTACCCCTTACTAGAGAGTGACAGAAGCAAGAAAAGTGCCCTACAAGGTCGTTAATGTAGCAAAAATTCACTGTGAATTGCCTCCTACTGGCCTCTCACACAAATCCATGACCGATATGTTATGCATTCACTAGACTTCCATTACTAACTGCTCTAACAGATTGAGCAATTTCGAGCAATTCCAACTCTCGACAATCATTTTATCCATCATTACAGCATGCCAAAGCATCGTACAACAAAGTTGAAGCCAACCGAATGATCATCAATGGCAAAGTTGGCTCTGCATGAACTGCAAAAAACCAAAATAAGATGGATCACAGTCTTACCTGCATACAACATCCTTTGCCCAATGCTCCAGCCAAGGCCAGCTATGCAAGCTAGATACTCTCCTCTTAGCCATAGGCTTAAATTCAAAGCCTCCCTCCAAGCCCAAACCTGAAAATTTACTTTCTCAAGCTCTCTGTCTTTTGTAACTTGTTCAACACATAAAATTGACACAAAGGAGTGCATTATTTCTCAGATGTCCGTTGTACTGCAAGATCTATGGAAGCAGTGCTCCCAAGGACTCTTTTGAGTTATCCTCAAAAAACTTGCATTTTATAGAACAACTCATTTTATAGAACAACTCATTTTTTGGAAGACTTTTACTCATAGAACTTAGAAGGGTTTATATGCTAGTACAAAAAACTGTCAAATATTCTATAAATTGATTTTTGAAAAAACTTGCCGGTTCCATTGCTATACTTTGTCGATTTTCCCGAGAACTGTATGGAAGATAATAAGTCTCTTCAGGGATCAGCCAGTCACCCTACACTCTTTGATAGAGTCCGAGGATCAAAGATGTGTTGCCGTCATTCTCATAGAGATGTCCTAATTGAGGGACGTGACACTTCTGAGAAGGCAGGATAGAGATGAGGACTCAGAGGATGACTCTTATTCCTTATCAACATGGGACAGATGCCGGAGGATCATGCAGTTAACGCATTAGCGCAGCATGACCATCACCATCCCCGTTAAAAGGTCTCAGAAATTAAAATTTCTGGGTAGCGTTATTTATATCAAGAGAGACCCATAAGACAAAGATAAGTGGAACTTTGTCATGCACTAAACTATTTAGCAGTGATAATCATTAGCCTAAATTTCCTATCTCAAGATGAGGAGAATTTCAACCAGTGCATAAGATGCTTAAGGAACACATATGAGTTAAGAAAATAAGCTCGTAGAAACAACAACAAACAGCCTCATAATAATCTATCATTTCACCACATCCTTATTCAAGCATTAAGGTTATTCGAACAAAACAAATGAGAAATTTGGTAATATCAACATTTGGAAATATCAATAACCTTTATTTTATTGCCAAGTAATTTTGTCTACAAGGCTGCATCTACATGGAAACAATAGGTGGCTGAAGAGCTTATTGTTATTATATTTGTCTCATAAAATTGCGAAGTTTACGAACATTTGCTCTCATATAGTTCAAAAAAACCCAAAGTCTATATGTACTAATTACCTCTTTAGCGTTAATAATGTTTGACAGAGGTCGCACCATGCGGGAAGAACCTACTTTCACCTTATTCTTTGCCCTCGTTTGGCGTTCTTTGCAACTATAATGCTCAGAATATTTTGTACATGGTGCTTGGAGGCATGAATACATGTCAATTTTGCAACCTACAAGTACACCCACAATAAACACCTGAACTGATTGACCCAAAAGATGAAAGCAAAACAATACAACTTCTTGTACAAGAACTCAGGTAAAGGACACTCAAGAAAAAATCACCATTTCGTATATAAAATGGAGTAATGGACAAAATTAGTAAAATATAAACATCACTTGAGAATTTTATTTATTTCGTGGGTGGAGCTAAATACCACCCTTGCGCTAGTTGTAAATCCTCTCTCAAATGCTCGAGAAGATCAAAGAACTAAAAGCATTTTACAACCAGTTGATTTAAAATTTACTGGTTGATTTTGAACATTAGCTAGAAATGTGAGCTTAAAAATTAGGAGTTAGTAAAACCATTGCACGAAAATTTTGACAAGATTCAAGGTTTCAGGAAGTTATATGAATCACTCCAATAGATATTCTTCTCTTTTAAGTGTACTAAGTACATTTCAGATTGACCTTTAAATATTAGATAGACGTGCTACCCACCGATACATCGATGTTATGTCTATGACAATATTAGATAGATGAGCTACTCATAGATACATCAATTTTATGTTTACGATAATGCCTGACATAACAAAGGAAGCATACAACCTTCAACCCTGTGGAGTCCAACCACAAAGTCTTAGACTATCAACTTCATTATGCATAACTTGAACCAAAATCTCTTTCAGTTGATGATTCAGGGTTCAAACTTCAAACATTGATGATCATGCACGAGTGATGACACTAATAGTTGCACAATCCTTGATGTAGGATTTCTCACTCAAGCCACATCATGAAGCTAGCAACAAGTAAAGGCCAAGAACAATTGGCAGTGACAAAGACGAAGATGAGGAAGAGAAGTCTTATGGAACGGAGAGATGACAATGAACAGCAAATGGGACTACCACTCTCAAAGAGGACTTGTAAGAATATGTAGTTTGTAGTATCACTAGTGGCTAGCTCAGCACTCATTGCTATGATGGACGATAGATCATGGTAGATACTAGAATCTAGATATTGATCAATCACTGGACCATATTATGGACTCTGGAGTCATCATTTTTGCCTATTCTATTTGACTCTATCATGGCTATATCATTCCAGTTTGAATCTTGTTGCTAGTAGCTTGTAAGTAGTTGCTGACCATTGTTTATAGTACCTAAATGCAGCATGATTGAATGTATTAGGTGATTATAACTTTGTCAATTGATGTCAAATGTTCTATTCTCGAGTCTCAAGTCTCGACTACATAGTACATTCACTAGTAAGATATCAATGTCACTTATTAGCACGGGAACAGCTTTGGCCCTGTGCCAGTAGAATGTTGACACATGGCTGGTGATTTCAGGAAAGGTGGGCAGTGTTGCCGCTGTGCCCATCAAAGATTCCAAATTTTGGCGGTTTTTTCTCAGCTCCCTATATGCACGCAGATTTTTCGTGGGCCTCCACAGCCACACATACATGCATGCAAAGGTATATGTGTGTGTATATATATATATATATATATATATATATATATATATATATATATACACATGTGGCAGGCAGGGGGCAGGGGGTAGGTAGCGGAGCATTGCGGAGGCTGGGTAACACCCACACCAGTGGCTGTGAGGAAATAATCTGATCATGCTAGTGAGCAATTGATGATCTTTGAGAACCTGAAATCTTTGGACACTGGGTGGGTGAAAAGTGGACTCAGGTGCCGGGTTGGCAACATACAAAGCTCCTGGACACGCGGCGCATCCTAAAGTATGTTGAGGCCAAACAGGGAATTCACTTTCTAGTTTTCTAATTGTCTAAGATTATTTGCACAAAAACTTGACAATTTCAAATACTCCACTTCTTTCCATGAGGGCCCAATTCTAAATCACCACTTTTTATGATTCTAAAAGGGAGGAAACCTTAATGTGGATGAAATAGAAACTTGTAGTTTCATATCAAACATGCTTACATGTTCCCTGCTCTTAGGAATGAAAAAATTATCGGAGCTATTTTTCATATAGAGTGTCACTGCATCTACCAGTATCTTTCTATGGCTAGCTAATTGCTTCAACTAGGATCGCCTTAATTTTTTATGACGAAGAATAGTATAGCATCTATTGGAATAGGTACTTATTTGTACGTGAAGGATTTTCTCTGCAATTCACTATTCATACTAGAGGAGGATTCATTCTGCAAAGATTCTCATCCCTTAAGAAATATGCGACGCTGCCTGTTCCGCATAAGATATCCAAGGGCAGAATGTGTTGAAAGGTACTTTTTTTTTGCTGGAAAAATATGAATTCCACATCAGAAGGAAATTCCTATAACTGAATCAAATTTCATGAAAAGGTCCTAGAGAAGTTTAAGGAGGAGATACAACTCATAAAAAGTGATAAAATTTCGCCTATGTTAAGATTCTCTAGCGACCTTTCCGCTAGGTTCTAAGATCAGTGTGGAAAAACACTCAGAAAATCCATTTCCCAATAATTAAATTTCAAGGTAACTTGCTTTACACAGTGCAAAGTTCCCGTGGGGCCTGGGTGCCGTACCACGGCACACGTACGGCACCTGCTTTTTTTTTTTTTTTTTTTTAATGCAAAACCAAAAAAAAAAACAGTTGCCGTGGGTGCAGACCGTGCAGTGCAACTGAAGCTCCACGACACCTGTACGGAACGGCACCCACGGCACCCGTGCTGTACCATGTACCAGGTGCCGTACCACGGCACCTGGAACTTTGACACAGTGCCATGAACCAGAAAAGTTTACAAGATGTGAGGGGCCAGGAGCCACCTGGGTAGAGCTTCTGAAAGCCAAAGCATTCCTGAATGCTGAAAGAAACAGTTTTGGAAGCACAAATGCATTTTGGCTGCTTGACTGGCATTGGGCAGAGACGAAACAAAATGGATTCCATTCAACGTACCGGGAATAATTGCAAGAAGTACAATGTTGTCATGAGCCTCCGTTACGTTATCAAGAGCCCACTGCAATGCATGTTTTGTGATCTCCTTCGTCCCATCTACTGCAACCACGATCGTTTCTGCGGAACCTTTAGTAGGCAAACGGTTGATGCGACTCTTGATGTTTGAAGAAATTGCACAGTTGCTAATAGCTCTTAGAACTGAATCCATGCCTGGAAAGTTTGCTGCAAACCTTCAACGCGCAAGAGCTATCCAGATCTAAACAGTTCGCGGCCAGAAGAATAAAGAGCACAACTGCGAGTGAGGAATTATTCTGTTCATTGTATGAGATATATAGTATAACTGTGAGGAGGAATAATATGAAGTATCTTCGCTGCGCATTCTATGAGAATAGCATAGTTTTGAGGAGGGATGATATTCAATATCTGTTCTGCTCATTCTATGAAAACATAGAGCACAACTGTGAGGAGGGATGATATAAATCATCTTTCCTGCTCATTCTACGAGAATATGCATCATAAAAGTGAGGAGGGATGAGATAAAGTATCTCCGCTGCTCAATCTATCAGTCTCGAGATATTTGAGACAATTCAAATGGCTATGGGTAAGTGACATGAAAGGACTGATTATTATGCTTCCAATATGACAGGAGGTGAAAATCTTGAATGTCTGCGAATATTACGTTCCTGTCAGAATTCATGAGCATGAGTTGATGAATCACGCAACAATGAATGAATAATCACTGAAAATCATATAGTGGCAGACAAGCCATCTGCTAACAAGGATTGTAAAAGAAATTTTTTCTTGTTGCGATCCTTTCTTTCCTGCTCTCTGATCTTGAGCTCTGTCACAAATCATGAGCATGAGCTGACGAATTACGTTACAGTGGATGAATAATTTCTGAAAATAAAACAATGACAGACAAGTCATCTGCTAACGAGGACGTAAACGAAATTTTTCTTGCTGCGATCCTTTCTTTCCTGCTCTCTGATCTTGAGCTCTGTCACAAATCATGAGCATGAACTGATGAATTACGTTACAGTGGATGAATAATTTCTGAAAACAAAACAATGACAGACAAGTCATCTGCTAACGAGGATCGTAAACGAAATTGTTCTTGCTGCGATCCTTTCTTTCCTGCTCTCTGATCTTGAGCTCTGTCAGAAATCATGAGCATGAGTTGATGAATTACGTAACAGTGAATGAATAATTTCTGAAAACAAAACAATGACAGACAAGTCATCTGCTAACGAGGATCGTAAACGAAATTGTTCTTGCTGCGATCCTTTCTTTCCTGCTCTCTGATCTTGAGCTCTGTCAGAAATCATGAGCATGAGTTGATGAATTACGTAACAGTGAATGAATAATTTCTGAAAACAAAACAATGACAGACAAGTCATCTGCTAACGAGGATCGTAAACGAAATTGTTCTTGCTGCGATCCTTTCTTTCCTGCTCTCTGATCTTGAGCTCTGTCAGAAATCATGAGCATGAGTTGATGAATTACGTAACAGTGAATGAATAATTTCTGAAAATAAAACAATGACAGACAAGTCGTCTGCTAACGAGGATCGTAAACGAAAATTTTCCTTGATGCGATCCTTTCTTTTTTCTGCGCTCTGATCGTAAGCTTCTTTGCAATTATATAATACAGAAAGACGATCCTCCTTCCATGATAAAAGAGGGGAGCTTAGAGGCACTGAATATGTGATACCCCACCACTCGGATTGGTTAATCCTAGACACGTGGCAAAATCTGAACTTACATAAAATAGTTTAACAGTGGCCCGCCTCAAAGCTTCAGCCCAGCCCCCCCCCCCCCCCCCCCCCCCCTTCATCTTATCCATACGGCACCCCCACCCGCCCGGCTTCATCTTATCGACACACGGCATGATTTCAACTGTACACCGTTAGATGTTATCATAAACTATTAGATTTTGCCACGTGTTCTTAAATGAACCATTGGTTCTACTCCAATTGGCAACTGTGTAACTCGTGGTTAGCATCTAAGTGCCATAGCTCCACCCTTGCAAAATTCAAATGATAAATTCTATTTGTATGGACTTCTTTGGCCGTAGAGTAGCTCAATTTGCCTTTTGGCCTTTACACTTTCTACATGCATACCTTTGTACTCTGATGGGTTTCCCCATCTTTTGAAACCCATCTTTTATTAATAAAAACAGGAAGTTTCTTCTTTGGCACCAAGTTGTCGTGGGAATGTATGCTCATAGCTGATGTGTGGCTTCGTGGAGATGGCGAGTGATAAGTTATTCTAACCATTTTAAATTGAAATCTCTTTTGATTTCACTTTAATGCAAATCTTGTCCTCATTTTAAAACTCACATTGTTTTTTTAGCATGGACCCCTTTTTTTTAATGGGGGAGTAGCTCCAGCCTCCCACGGCCTTCTTCCACAAAAGCCTCACAAAGGTGATAGGGCCTTCCCTATGTGATGCCGAAGTTTAAGGCTTCCTCTTACATAAATCTATTTTGGAAATTGACAAAATGAGTACATGGACAACCAATGACTTGCCACAACACAATGCGCATTTAATCGTTCCAAATAGTAGTTTTGTCGAACCGTGCATATGCTAAGTGACAAATGTTTATCGAGCGAGTCCACATCATAGGAGAATTTTTGTGGAATGTGTAAATAGTCAAAAATCACATGAAAAATCTGTTTAAGACCGTGACTTCAAACCTAAAGAAGAAACAAGCATTTGGCATTTCGGATCTCACAAAGAATGTTTATCACTCTAAAATTTAAGAATGAAGAGTTTTCATGGACCATAAGATATGTTTTGGGGCACATTATTGGAATACAATGGCGAGACAAGAGGATTATTTACCATTTTTTACGATGTGCCCATAAATGCATGTTGTCGAGCATAATCCATATCTTGTCAATCTTTCTAAAAATATATTTGAGGCCCACAAAGGTCATTAGAGGATGTACTTTGTAAGTTCCATCCATGAGGGCCCATCATTTAAAAGATTCCATCCACGCGGGCTTCTTATTTTAAGATTTCATCCATGAAAGTTCAATGTTGTCAAGATTCCATCCATTGGTATTGTCTGTTTTCAAAGCTAGAAGTCTCAGCCAATCAGATTTGTAGGAAAATTCAAGTCTCATCATAGTGTTCTAGGCAATAGTGGACTCCAAACTCAATCTAGACCATCCATCGTGATCTAAGATACTTTAGTATATTAGAGGCACCTTTGTGGCAAAACCCGCTCATCATAACAAACAATAACTAGTAAGGGTTTATTGTCATGCACAACGAAATTTGATGTTTAGGCTTGCCCTTGGTGCAATTTTGCCATGACTTCTTTAGTAAAGCATATCTCACTTGGTTTTCATGTTTGTCTTGCAAATTTTTTCTCAAAAATCCTCCTATCTTTTGTATACAAGTGAATGTTAGGTCCAACTGAACGGAAGAGCATAGCTCCAAACATGTCAATAAAGTAGAAAGTGCAGGTCCCACTTGCATCATCATGGCACGAATTTTCCTCTCGATCAATTCTTCCCATTGTCCTTGACGTAAATATAGCTATTGACCAGTGAGCCTATATTAAAGGAGTGATTTTGCATTACTGCTCGGGGTGCAAGTAAGGCCCCATCCTCATGTGAAATGCTATCATGATATCTCCATCATCACGAAAGCTTCTAAAGCATTGGATCAAGGTGGGGCTATGCTTCCACCTTAGTCATGATGCAAAGTATGCTCCTTCGCATAATCCTAACCACCACTACGATATTAGGTTGGCCTCATCCAAGGGTGGTGGTGAGCTCTCGTCCGAGGCATTAGCTCTCCACCACCCTTGAAAGAGATTGCAAGGCCAGCTGGCCATTCCAAGTGTAGTTGGAAATCGTCAGGCTCCTCCCCTCCCCCTACGGGGCCTAGTCCTCTTAGGACCGAACCCCCTTTGGTCAAGGCATGCCCCCTCACTTAGAATTCTAGGGACTATTTTCAAAGTCCATAAATATGGACATCAATTGTCATGTTGTATTTATTAGTCTTTATTCGATGAAGGTCACTATGGCCTTCGCCCAACGCCCATGGGCCATGGTCATCAAACCCATTATTCTCTCCAACCAAGCCTTTACTTTACACAAAATAACGACAAATGCATTGAACTTATGGCACCCAATTTCAAATGCTAAATCCTCACATTGTTGTCAAAAAAAGTTCTTAATATATGCTCAAATCTTGGCCTTTACGCCTTGTCGAAAGAGATCTCACCCCACCTCCTAGGACCCTCTTAAAGGCTGGTACTAGAAGATACATGTTGTTCAACACCTCTTTAAGTGTGGTACACTCACACATTGTTCAACGTCTTTTAAGTATAATCCATTCTAAGGGCTCTCTTTATTTTTGAAATCCATTCGCCTCCATTTGGCAAGGAGCTTAAACTACTTGTAAAGTTTCTACTAGCTTTAGCAATAAATTGAACTTATTGATTCCGCTATAGTCTTTATAAAGCCGGTTGAGGTTTTGTACTTTTTGAAAAGGTTGTCTTTATAATTTTTTATGCATGCACTAGATCCCACCACTCATTTTTAAACTCACCAATCAAATATTTTCAAGTTTCAACATTCCTTACAAATCACTAACGTAAGTTTCTTCCTTCTATTATACATTCCTAGCAGATATTCATTGACTAACTTTTAAGAATGTCTCGTCTTATGCTCTTGTACAAATGCCTTGTCTTGTATGTCATTTTCGCACCATCATCTTCTTAACTCTAGCTTTCATTCATTCTTGAAATAGGCTATGTTTGCGGCTTCCCCTTTGGATATGCCAACATGATTCACCTCCTTAGATATTGGTGCTCTTGAAAACCCGTGTCATCTTTTAAGCTACAAGGTTAACATCATGACGTGCAAAACTCTACAAATTTTATTGTTGTTACAAAATTCAAACTAGGGTTGGACATTTATGACTATTTTTAATACATGTCAAGTCCTTTCCTTGAATGATTGCCTAATTTCTATAACCAATAAAGTCCATGGTGTTAAAATATTTTCAAATTTCTCAAGTCAAGTAGTAACTATACAAGCATAATCTATGAGCTATGCACCTTGTCAATCAAACATGTTGCAAGGGTGACACCAACTACCCGTCAATCCTGTTTGTATGCAATGAAAAGAAAAGAAAAGAAAGCGGTAGAGGCTGCTAGAGAACTATGCCTCAAATTACACATAATATAGCACCCAAAAATAAGAAATGAGAGTTGCATTATGAGGATACTCTCCATTTCAAGAGGAGCAAGTATAATCTTGAAACAACTAGGGACCTTTGAACCGATTGTCACCTCGTGTATGCATCTGGTCGATGTCATGTGGAGTTTTTCTTCCCTTAGTCCACGTATTGCCTTGGATATTGCTTGGGCCAAACCAAACATTGGCAAACCTAGTACGATCCCAAGTTGGTTGACATGGACATCGTCTCAAATTTGACAATGTCTATGCACCCTACACCTTGTGTGGAGTAAAACAATGTCTTTGTCATATCGATCTTTGCAAAAGATTAAATTAATAAGGTCTTTCACCTAAATCCTTGATATGTCAAGTAGATTGTTGATCATCCTAAAAAGAAAACATTAAAAGCAAAATAAAATGAAAATCGTCTCAAAAACTATGAAGGAATTGGAAAGTTTTTTTTCAAATTACAAGAAACGTTTTATTTTTGTTTGCATCTTCAAAAAAGAATTCTTTTTAGTTTTTGAATTTTCTATTTTCTTTTGCTTTTAGGTTTTTCTTTTTAGGACGATCCACCAATTTACTTAGGATTTTGATAATTCAAGTGAAAGATTCCATAAATTTGGCTCTTTTATAATCACAAAGATGGAGACGCCAAAGATAATGTTCACTTCACTAAGGTCGTAAGTGATGCCAGCCTTGATGATTATATGTCTCGACTATCAAGAAGAGTGGTGAAGTAGGTGCAACATTTTCAATGAAAGAAAAAATCGTGTATTACACAATTGCACCTAACACTAAGGAGGATCTACAAAACTATGATCTCATGTATAAATAAGAACCTCTATTTAAATAAGTTGGAGCACAACTATATAAAATTCTTTCATGCAAAGACGAGATAGTGCAAATTATTTTGACAAAGTGATGTTGTGAAGTTATAGCTCTTTAGCCTTGTGACATTCTTTCACCCCTTGAAAACAAGTCTAGATCTTTCATTGCACTCGATCGGTTTTAGCCCAAAAGAATTTATCAACAAGATGATCAACGCTAGAGTCGCCATGGCATCACTACGTTTCATGAGCACATAGTTCCACTACACTTGAAGCTATTCAGATTCAAGGAAAATCAAGTCTATTATGATTATCTCTCCTTTGGTTTCTTTCCATTGATAAAGGACAAAATGGAGTTTAGTTTGAATCTTTTGCAACTCCTACTTGTACGTTGAGACCTTAGCATTTGTGAACGATAGTCAATTTACAACTAGTAGAACCATGTATCAACATACTTATAATGATAGAACATTGCCATGCTTGGCTCAACTACACTTACATCAATGCCATATTACTACTTCTCTCAAGGACGATTGGGGAATGTTCGATAACGATGCAGAATGTTGGAATGGTTCTCCCAAGAAGAAAACAATACTTTTAAGTATCGATATTTTGATATTCAGACAAATGGCTAGATAATTAGATCATTCGCTTAACTTAGTAGAATATCTTACATAGGTGTCGTCAACAACCATGAAGAGTGCGAGTAATTTAGGCATCTATGACAGCCATGCATTCTTCGTCAAATATTCTACGTTAATCTATGGAATAAGAGTATTTCTAATTTAGACATAGAAACAATATGAGAGCATTTGACTATTATTAACACACACATAGATAATAGAAAATCTGTGAATTGAAGCTGTTAGAATACAATGATCAGATCACGCAAGGGAATCATGTGACCGTGGTAAGGTTCACAGTAGTTGTGCACTAAGTGTTATGATCCTACTATGCTTTTTTAGTTGATTGAAGATGCAACTAATAGATAAGTCAATCTCTCTATCATCTTAGATTGCTCTCAATCTCTCAATAGATTTTGATTCTAATGATTTAGATGATGTTTGCTTACTTGCATCTTTTCTTTCTTATTCAGATCCTACACTCTTGTGTTTATATATACAAAGTAACAAAGTTATCTTCTAATTAGTTCTTGTAAACGATGTGTTTATCAATGAGTGTTTACAAGAAGAGACTAATCTAATCAATGCATTCTGAATTATGAACTGTATTCAATAGGCAGACAATGATAATTATCTGCATACAATAGCATGATCGAATAGGGACGTACAACCTGCTTGTACTAAAATGAAGAGAATATGTACAAATGATTCGAATTACCACTATAAATACAAAAGAAGTGTAAAATAACAAAAAGTAAAAATGAGGAGATCTTCAATCATGCTGGTTGAACTGGCTGCCAAAAGTTACATAATCGACAGCCATTCACTGGAGTGTCAAATTGTCTTCCATCCAAGTGTTCCAAAATATCTGCTCCATACGACAGTATTTCTTTAACTTTCTATGGTCCTTCACCTATAGATTTTAGTTTACCTTTGATCAATTTGGTCTTATACATCAATGCTAGATCTCCTTCTTTCAGATCTTTTTTGTGTAAACAGTGATCGTGCCATGTCTTGCGACAAGCTTTCTCGGCTGCTAGTGCATGGACTACCATCAATCTGGTTTCACGAAGTTTATTCAAAACCTCATGACACATTTGTAAAGATTTCACATCATCCAACCGTTCCGTTGCTGCTATGCGTAAGGTACGCATAACGACATCTTGACCATAGACAAGTTGAAATGGTGTCTGATTAGTGCTAACTTTATAAACGAATGCCCATAACGATGCATGAAGTTTATGTTCCCAATCAAAACGACTTGCTTCAACTATTTTTGTCATAATAGTGCAAAGAATTTTATTAGAAGATTCTACTTGTCCATTACCCTACGGAGGAGTACTAAACTGATGAATAACGAAAAAGTCTTTCAATAGAAACTTGATTGTTTCATAGACAAAGCGTGTTCCACGATCATTTACGATCTCAATAGAACATCCAAATCTGACAATGATATGTTCATATAAGAACTTAGTCGTAGACTTTGCATCGATAACTCGAACCGCTTTTGCTTCGACCCACTTGGTCACATAATCTGTTGCTACGATGATATATCTGGCTTGAGATCATCTTCCCGCAGGATGAATAGGATCAACATAGTCAAGTCCCCATTTTTCAAATGGTGCTTGTGATAGAACCGGATGCAAAGGTCCATAGTTCTGCTTCGTAGGGTGACGTGTTCGTTGACATACATCACACATGACTGAATAAAGTTTTCTGTATCCTTATGAAGTGTAGACCACCAACACCTTGATTGTAAAATTTTCTCAACAGTGATATCAGTTGAAAAATGTCCACTCCCATCCCATCATGTGAAACTATGATTAGATCAGGTACTTCGTGTGGCAAAACACATCTTCTTAGAATATCATCCATTCCATGACGATACAATTGGCCTGCAATCAATTGATAAGATTGTGCCTTGACAGTCAATTCTTTCTTTTGAACTTTTGTCAAAGAGTCGTCAGGTTTTCCTAACATCAAATATTCAATAATATTTGTTGCCCACTCATGTATGGCTTCAACATAAAATAATGCAACATTTGGTAGTTCATCATCCACTTCAGTGTTGACTATTGTTGTCTGGATTCTTGAGACATGATCGACAAGATAATGTTGTTTACCTTTTCGAACCACAAGTCGAAAATCAAATCCAATTAGTAATAGTAGTCATCTTGTAATGTGTCCTGTATTGCATGTCTTGTTTACTAGATAAAGCAACGGCTTATGGTTGGTATAAAATGCAAAATGTGTTGTCATTAAACAATGTCGAAATTTATTCACGAAAAATACCATGGCCAATGCTTCTCGTTCTGTTAGAGTAATTCTTCTCAGGATCAGTAAGTTGTCGACTAACAAGTCTTTCTTATATTATTCTGGCTCCGTCAAAACTAATCCAATAGCATATTTTGATGCATCAGTATGAACATGAAATTTGATTGTCCAATTTGGAGCTCGTAGAATCGTGGTAGAAGCTAATGCTTTCTTCAATTTCTCAAATGCTTCTAATGCCTCAATCGTCCAAATAGATACAATAGTCAACTTATATATAGGTCGTGCTAAGTCTGCAAAGAACAAAATGAATATTCGATAATAGTTTGCATGACCCATGAAAATATAAACTCCTTGAATTGTTCCTGGTGGTGGTAGCTCCACAATGACTTTGATTTTGAAATAAGTTGTAACAATGCCATGTCTTGATATCACATGTCCAAGAACAACTCCATCAGTAATCCAAATCTGACACTTTTTTGGATTTAAGGAGATTTGGTACTTGCGACAATGTTCAAATACTATTTCCAAACGATCCATATGGTCTGTATCAGCACTGTGGACTTCAAGATTATCTAAGTAAATTTCAAGGAATTTCTGCAAATAGTCTTTAAAGGCAAACTACATCACTCTCTGAAATGAACTAGGTACATTAAAAAGTCCAAACGACATAACTTTATAAGCATATGTTCTCCATTCCGTTGCAAAAGCTGTTTTATGGACGATCCGCCGATGCGATTTTAACTTGGTTATAACCACTGAAACCATCCAAAAAACTGTAGGCTTCCGTTCCATCAAGGCGATCCAATATGCTTTCTATAAAGGGTAACAAAAAGTGATTTTTTCGTGTAACTTTGTTCAAGTCTTTGAGATTCACACAGATTCTCATCTTCCCATTTTTCTTAGGGATGACAACAATTGGCGAAACTTATTCAGTATGCTCAACTTCGAAATAAAATCTGCTTCAAGTAATGTTTGTAACTCCTTGATAAGATCAGTAACATTCGGATTACAGCGATAGAATCTTGTCACTTTTGGAACTGCATCAGGTATCAAGGGTATTGTATGCTCAATCACTGATGTCGGAATCCCTTTTAGATCCTTGTATGTCCAAGCAAAACAATCTTGATATTTAATCAACAACTTCCTCAATGCTTGAAACTGCTATGGGGTAAGTTGTGTTCCAACTTGAACAATCTTCTCTGGTTCTCCTGGTTCAGCAAGATTCATAGGCTGAGTTCTAGCTGGTCCAACATAAACCTCTTGCGTTTCTGGCACTTGCTCCTTAGGTTCACGATGAGCTTTTGGTAACATAATAGCAATGTCATCCAAGGTGTAGCATTTGAAATGCTCTAGCATATCATGTCAGACTCCATCTGACTATTCTTTTTCAAAAGGATTGACCTTGGATCTTCATTTAGCTTTCTTTGCAAGTTCACAATATATGGTAGACAATTTGTAATGCTTTCTAATATGCATAGTCCTAGAATATTTTGGAATTATAAGATATACCTTGTCATCAAATTTAAAATCTCTGGGAGATTTCTTAAGGTCATCATAGAGCTTAGATTTGTCATGAATACTAATGATACTATCACATTCTAATTGTAATATTTCTTATAAATCATATAGAAAATCAACAACTTAAATCTTAACAGATTTAGTCTCCACATAAACTAGAGATCTAGATTGAAATCCGTACATAAGCATCATCGGCTATAATTTGTAGCAAAATTAAGCAAACTTAATGAAAGAATTATAATCCTCTCACTGAGATTGTCTGTGAGACATGTATGTTCTCAACATATCACCCATAGTCTACTTAGTTCTTTCAATTTGTCCATCTGATTCAAAATTATCAGTAGAACTATAACCAAGCGCTTATATTTCTTAGACAACTAAAATCCTTGTGAATTCATTATCATTCATTTTGGTCTTTACCAACTTCCATATATGACCAAAATGAGAATCATTTTCGTAATTTTCTCTCAATGAAAGATATAGATCTCTAGAAATCTGGGTGAATGAAAGGCCATTTAATTCACCAATGTGACTAAGAGCATCTACAACTTGGTTAGAGTTGCCTTTGATGTATCGGATTTCATGATGAAATTCTTTCATAAGCTTAGCCCATCAAGCTTTATGACCTCTCAAATTGTGTTGATTGCAAAACTATTTCAGAGGCTGGTATCTATATATACTATAAACTGATTACCACATAGGTAATGCCTCCAAATGCGTGAATCACATCAGATAACACGTTCTCTTTAGTTGTACAATGCAACTGAGGTCTAGTGAGTTTCTTTCTCTTGAATGCTATCGGCCTATCACATTGTAAACTAACTATTCCAATCGCCAAATCACTTGCATTGGTTCTAATGACGTAAGGTAAATCTAGATTCACGATCTATAAAACTTGAGTTGAAATATACTTTTGAATTTCTCAAAATATTGGTTCAATTCTTCATTCCATTCAATAGATGGACTAGGTCAACCTCTATTCTTCTTCTTATTAACTGTATCTTTTGTTAATTTATTAAGAGGTGCTACAACTATTGCATACTCATGTGTAAATCTTTGAAACTATAAAATCAAGAAAAGATTTAACTTCTCTAACTACTGTCGATATCGGCCACTCAACCACTACCTTGATCTTATCTTCATCTATCTTCAACCCTTTTGGGACGATCTTATAACCAAGATATACATGTTAATGCTTAAAAAATTCACACTTGGACTCTTTAGCAAAAAGTTTTTCTTGTTAGATAGTTTTGATATGATTTAGGTGCCCCTTAAGAGTTCTACTATAGATGAGGATGTCATCTAAAGATACAACTATGGATTGACCTAGATACGGATGGAATATATCATCATCATCTGTTAAAATGTCGTAGGTACATTCATTAATCCAAAAAAAAAACATCATAAACTCATAATGTCCGAACCTCGTCCGAAAGCCAGAGTTTTTTGCACATCACTTAGATGAATTCTAATATGATAACATCTGCTTCTGAGATCTATTTTTGTGAAGTATTTAGCTCCACCTAATCAATATACTAAATCAACCATTCTAGGCACTGTATATTTATTCTTAATAGGTACTTTAACTAACCAATTTTGATCCAGATGGCCACATTACATCAAACAAAGACCATCTATGTATCTTGATAATAAAAGGTACTTCAACCCATCTTAAATATTATTCTAATATGGTTTCGAACATGTGAAAAGAAATTATGAAGTTTATATACAAATCTGGCCTCTAAAATGCCTAAAATAGCCAAGTACTAGTTGACAATCCAACTTGGAGGCCTTAGGCTAAGGAGTGCCAAGGTGCACAGACAAATTACATAGGTTTCTAACTTTACAAGGTTTTAATTCAAGATGCACAAACCAACCTTAGAAAACATAAAATTATTTTGATAGTTGATATTGTGATCCAAGGAACAATAAAGTGGGCAATAGGAAAAGAGGAAGTCTAGCTTTCATTTCTATACAAGGGTACCATTTCCTCTATATTCGAGATCTAAAATTCTCGTAGAAAGGAAACTCTATTGGTTTGGAATCTCTCTCTCTCTCTCTCTCTCTCTCTCTCTCTCTCTCTCTCTCTCTCTCTCTCTCTCTCTCTCTCTCTCTCTCTCTCTCTCTCTCTCTCTCTCTCTCTCTCTCTCTCTCTCTCTCTCTCTCTCTCTCTTTGTTACGTACCCATAAGGGCATGCAATAGGAAACTTGAGGTGACAGTCTCATTAATGGGATGGAACGTTGATCTGGAGCTATAGGTCTTTTGGGTGCTATGTGTCAATGCCTTATTGGTGCGCAGTGACTCTTTGTTATGGACTCGCTTCGGCGTGCACAACTACCGCATGTCGATGGTCATGTGTGACTCCTATGGTCGGAGATGACCCCACCTGGACTATGTTTATAGAGGTGGATCTCCATGAGCTTGGTATTCATTCTCTCTTGGAGAATGAAGAGCTCTTCCACTGATGGTTAGGTCAGGACGAGTATCTAGGCCTCAAGATGTAGGTAGGCGAGGGTCGAGGGTAAGGCATGGTGGTATGGGACACCATGGCTTACATGAGATCCGAGCTTGCTTGATGGTGGTCTATAGCTCCAGTGCACGGGGGTGAGGTGGCAGTACCTCTATGGTTGGGTGGTAACATAGCGTTCGTCACTTGTTTGTGCTTTAGCAATGACCGACACGACGATGGGGATTCTAACATTTGGTATCAGAGCCACCGATCGTTGTGTATAAGGCGCAATCGCTCTAACTTATGTTTTTGGTGGGTTTAAGCTTTTGGCTAGTGTTTTCTAAAGGCTTAGTTGAATTTGTTGGATCAAACTGAACAACTTTGCTCTATGGTTCGTCTCGTTTCGATATAAAATGAGCCACCTTTGCTAGTTATGGTGGAAGTTTGTCAGTTTTCTGACTTTTTTTATGGTTTTTAAAAATTTCAGAACCGATTCTATTTTTTGGCCTTGGTTTTAAGACTTGGAAGCTGAAATTTTTTTGCAATTCTTGTTTTTCTTGCAAAAAAAAAATTGCAGGCACCCGCGCGTCCCCGCGTGCGTGGATCTGCCTGCTTCTGAAATTGTATCGTACAACCATCTATAGTCAGCATACTGGTAAGTGTGCCAACATGTTTCTTGGCAACCGTACTAGGCTGCAGGACAGAGAGGAATCAGGATGTTGGGGGAAGGGAATATTGACATCCCTTCTTCAAACGTTCTTTTATTTGTACCTTTTGCAATATAGTACTTTAGAAAAGAGGCTTTATGTATGCTTATGTAAAGCTTTGTTGTACTTCGTAGGTACACCTGAAATCTTTAAGATAGGATTACAAAGGTTTCTTACCTTTGGAAGTGAACGTTGCCTGAAGTTATCTTTGTAAGTGAAACTAAACTCAACGTCAAAACTCAAAGTCTTGAAGATTTATAAAACTTTGTAACATTTTTTTGTACTTTTAAAAGTACATTAGATAAAAGTTTATTTGAAATGTAAGTCTATAAATTAACTTTTATTTACAAAGTTTATTTTTGCAAGATTGTATACATATAAAGCTATTCTACACCATAGCTTTGGCTTCAAAAAATTTTAAGAAAGGGGGGAATCAAAGAAAAGTACACAACTGTACTTGCAGGTTGTACTTGCTGCAAGTACATATCTGTGGGCCCTTCTTCCTATCTTATTGGGCCTCTTTCTTGGCCTTAAACCTCCTCCTTGTAAACCTCCACCTGCATATACACAAAAGAAATTGCAAGTCCACCATTTTCTTCACTTTTTGGGAGGAAAAGTGCAATTTATTCCTCCACCTCCTCCTCTTGAACGTACAGTTGTACCAGCATCTCCTCCAAAGCCTAAGGACAAGCCTTAGAGGAGATCTAGGTGTTTCTTTGGGCCATAAGGCCAAAAGGTTTAAGGTGGTGACCCAAAAGGTGGGTGGGGACATGACCCAAGTGACCCTTGGGTGAGGTGGCTTAGGGAGGGTGGTGGCCATGTGTTATGAGGGTAGGTGAACCCCATAAGGGGATGTCGCTTGTCTTAGGGACCCATGTGCTTGCTAGGTGGCGAGGCTCGCCACCCAGCAAGGCCATTTAGGAAGGAAAAGAGTGGGATGGGGGGTAAAGGCTCCATTTCCATCACTGAGGAGCTTAATTGTGGCCTAGTCTCCTTGAGTAGTTCTCTCGAGATCCCTGAGTCACTTTGTTGCGAAGCTCTTGCTGTTTTTCCTTTGCCTCCTTCCTTAGAGCGCCATGGATCCTACTATGCCCTCGGGTGAAGGACCGTCTTCACCACCTCCTCCTCCTAATGTAGATACTAATCAGCCTGTTCAGGCTTTAAACTTGCTGCAAAATCAAATCCTAGACATGCAAGCCAAGCATTCACGGCCGAGCAAGAGTGGCGTTCCTCGACGCACTCGTGGTCTGCTGGTTTTTATCCAATGTTCAATCCGGAATTCTTTTCGGGCGAAAAGAAGGACCGGCTTTTTGATGTGGTATTGTCATGGCTCGATCGGTGGAATAGTCATTTTTCCATGCACGATGCGCTTAATAGTACAAAGATCACTTCTGCTCTCATGTTTTTACGTGGTAAGGCGTTGACATGGTGGCAGGATCTGGTGTCCCTTCTACATGGGATGCCTTTCAAGAAGCCTTTAAAATGACTTTTCTTCCGGTGTTGGATGATTTTGAGCATTGGCGGCATTTTGCCACCGTGCAGATGGGTACCAGGCCGTTAATGCCTATATCCAAGAATTCCAGAAAATTTTATCCCGCCTATCCTATTAAAGGTACATTTGCAAATAATCCCTTAAGTGTTAATTCAACTAAAAGTCTAATATTTAGCAAACTTAGGCAAGAGTATAGCGATGTTTTTCCTGATAAAGTCCCTGATAGCCTACCTCCCCAAGGGAGTGTTGACCATCAAATAGATTTGCTTCTTGGAAGCCAACCTGTATCTCTTTTTCCATACAAGATTAGCATCAAGGAAGAGGATGAAATTTCTAAGCAGTTACAAGAACTCCTTAGGATGAGCCATATTTGCCCTAGTAAGTCCCCTTGAGGAGCACCAATCATTCTAGTTAGTAAAAAGAATGGCTGCACATGTTTGTGTGGTGACTAAGAAGTTAAATGATTTAACCATCAAGAACAGATATCCCTTACCTAGAATGGATGATCTTATGGATCGTCTGAATGGGGCTAAGTATTTCTCCAAGATTGATCTTAGATCAGGTTACCATCAGATAAGGATTAGGAACGAAGATGTTCCTAAGACTGGATTTCGATCCAGATATGGCCATTATGAGTTTTTAGTGTTACCTTTTGGACTCACGAATGCGCCTGCCGCTTTCCAGCAGATGATGAGCGATATTCTTTGTCCATATCTAGGAAAGTTTGTGGTGGTGTATTTGGACGACATATTAATTTATAGTCGGACCCTTGAGGAGCATGAAGAGCAAGATCTTCTAAGACAAGAAAACCTCTATGCTAAGGAGTCAAAATGTGAATTCTTCCAGACTAAACTCAAATATTTGGGCCATGTTATATCGGATAAAGGTCTTGAAATCAATTATGACAAAGTTCGTAAGGTTCGAGAATGGCGGAGACCTCTAAGAATTCATGATGTGAAATCCCTTTTGGGTTTCACAAGATTCTTTCACAAGTTCATTTTGGACTATGCCTTAATAGCATTGCCCTTGACGAATGCTTTTAACGGCTCCAATTTTACACATTGTCGATCCTAACCGACCCTTTGTGGTTGATACAGATGCTAGTGACTTTGCTGTAGAAGCGGTCCGTTATCAGAATGGTAGACCAGTTGCTTTTGAAAGCAAGATGTTGACTAGGTATTCTACCTATGAAAAGGAGCTTTTTGCAGTCATTCACGCATTAAAAATCTGGAGGCATTATCTTTATAGTGCCAGATTTACGGTGATGACTGATCACCAATCCCTTAAGTATATTTGTGATGCCAAGGACCTTCGTGGTTGTAAGGCTAGATGGTCGGAACTTATTCAGAACTTTGTGTTCAACATTAAGTATCGTAAAGGTACGTCAAACTGTGTTGTTGATGCCTTGAGCCAGATTGGAAAAATTAATCAATTATGTTTTGTTGAGATCCAATCTGATTTGTATCTTTCACTATGGAATCTTTTTTGTCGAACCGATAGATTTTACAGTCGCATATGGCTAGATGTCCTCACGAGAAATTCTAGATCTAGTGATGACCTTGGGATGCAAGATCCCAAGCAATCCCGAAATGATAAGATACTTGAAGACTATTCCATTAGAAATGGCCTATTTTTTCGGAAGGGAAAGGTTTGTGTGCGCGATATGGAGGACTTGCGGGCCCAAATCCTGCAGTAGTGTCATGACAACCCTTGTGTTAGTCACCCGAGCATACAAAAGACACTTGACCTTGTTAGGCATAATTTCTTCTGGACCAAGATGAAAGGTCATGTGGAGGCATACGCTCAAAGTTGTGAACAATGCCAACAAAACAAAGCAGAAAGACTCAAAGTTGTGGGTCTTCTACATCCCTTGGAAACTCACAGTAAGAAATGAAAAAGTATCTCAATGGATTTTGTGGTTGGACTTCCTAAATCCCGGAGTGATCATGATGTCATTTGGGTGGTGCTTGATAGGCTAACCAAGATGGCGCAATTTATACCAACTAAATTAATTGTCAAGGCATCTTAACTAGCCCAACTTTTTGTTGAAAGCTGTTCAGATTGTATGGTTTGTCGAATTATATTGTTAATGATCGAGACTCCAAGTACACTAGCAAGTTCTGGCAAGCAATTTTTGAAAAACTTGAAACAACCCTTAGTCTTAGTTCTTTGGATCATTTAGAATCTGATGGACAGACAGAACATGTCAACCAGACATTGGAAGATATGCTAAGAGCATATGTTTCTCACCGACAATCTAATTAGAAAAAGTATCTCCAAATGGTTGAGTTCGCTCACAATAGTGCTAAGCATTATGCCACCGGATTCAATCCTTTTGTGCTGATGTATGGCTTTCAGCCGCATTCTCTAGTTTCGGTCGGACTCAAAGGTCTCAAGGTGCAAGCTACAATAGATTTTCTGATATGCAAGAAATGCTGCTAGTGGCCAAGGAAAGCATGACCAGTGGAAAACAGCAATGGACACCGAATTCGATTCTCTTATGGAGAATCAAACATGGACTCTCACTAAGCTGCCAAAGGACCGAAACCCAATTCCATGCAAATGGATATTCAAGGCGAAGTATGACGCTGAAGGAAGGCTAAATCGTTACAAGGCCAGGCTAGTCGCCAAAGGCTTTTCCCAGATTCCAGAAACCATCAGCCCAGTCGTCAAACATGCTTCGGTCCGTCCTACTCCTCTCCTTTGCAGCTGCAACAGATCTCGAAGTTCATCAGATGGATGTCCAAACCGCTTTCCTCAATGGAACCATCGAAGAGAAAATCTATATGACACAGCCAGAGGGATACGAACTTAATGGAAAGCAACAACACCTTGTATGCAGAATTCACAAGGCGCTTTACGGGCTGAAACAGTTACCTTGAGCTTGGTTCCAGAAAGTCAATGCATTTATGATAGAAAATGGTTTTATTCAAAACTCAGAAGATTCAAATGTTTACTTCAAATCTGTATCAGAATACTTCATCATCATCACTCTCTATGTAGATAATACACTCTTATTCAGTAATAATCTGAATCTGATGAAGGATACAAAGTGCGTGTTGGCCCAAGAATACAAGATGACTGACATGGGTCCAGCACACTATTGTCTCAGAATCCAAATCCAACAATATCGACCTAGCAGACTGATCTTCATCAGTCAACAACGATATTTCAACAACGTGCTGGAAAAGTATGGAATGGCCAACTACAAACCCAGTCTCTTTCCACTCGACCCTAGACTAAAACTATCAAAGGAACATTCTCCTCAAATTGAGACAGAAAAGGAGGAGATGAAGCGCTACCCGTTTCAATCCATCATCGGCTCACTGATGTACGCAATGATCTGCACACTACCAGACCTTGCATATTCGATCAGTACACTCAGCCAGTTCCTGTCAAATCCAGACATAGCTCATTGGAAAGCGCTAACAAAGGTCATGAAGTACATTCAAGCAACGACAACTCTCAGCATCTGTTATGGAGGCAGCCAAACTGCCAATATCCTTCAAGCCTACACAGATGCGGATTGGACAAGAGATGTTGACACCAGAAAATTAACTTCTGGATTTGTATTTTTATGCAACCAAGGCCCAATCTCATGAAACAGCTGGAAGCAGACTTCAGTTGCATTATCATCAACAGAATCCGAATACATATCTGCCACAAATGCAACCAAAGAGGCGATCTGGCTTAAGCAACTGCTTGCAGACCTCAATCTTCCACAACCACTTCCTACAACAATCTATTGTGACAATCAAAGCACAATAGCGCTATCTCTCAATCCGAGATTTCACTCTCGAAGCAAACATGTAGAAATCATGTATCACTACCTTAGAGAGAAAGTGCATAGTAAGGAAGTAGTATTGATTTTTTGCAGAACAAATTACATGGCAGCAGATTACTTCACAAAGGCTCTATCAAAAGAGCAACATCTCAGATTTAACGATATGTTAAATCTGAAGATCAAAGTTTTTCAGGATCCACATTAAGGGGGAGTGTTAGATTTCTTATGCTCAGTCTTAAACAAATCGTTCAAGTAATGAGCATCCTGAAAAACCATGGCCGACAACATATTTTTTAGGCCTTCACATTTTTCCCCTTTTGAGATTTTCTATGACTTAGAAATCATTTTTTAGCCACCTTCGTCTTTTTCGCTCCTTGCGAAAAATGCGACACACTGGCCAAGTGGCCAAAATACCTCAGAAATCATTTTTAAGGCACTTTCGCCTTTTTCGCTCCATAGCGAATAATGCGACACATTGGCCAAGTGGCCGTAATACCTTAGAAATCATTTTAAGGCACTTTCGTCTTTTTTGGCTTTTTGCTGACCGACTTTGCCAATGGATGAGTAAACCTAAAAAATATCTGGACAAACAAATATCTCAAAGGCGGTTGACAGTTACCAACTTTTGTACATATGCAAAGACTGACATAAATAGCCTTAAAGGCTTGTAAGATATTTTGCGTTCTTGTAAATCTCTATATTAGCTGAAACAAGCTATGTAAGTGTTAATAATGATAATCTTTTCAAAATTATCTTTAAGTAGAGTTATCTGTAGCCAGTGTTATCACGCTTAGCAAGCTGAAGTTATTACTTCAAGCTATTGTACTCACTATTGATATATTTTATCAAAGTGCAATTTTTGTCTCACTACTGCATCGTTCATTTGCGCAAACTGTATGAATTCTTCTACTTGAATATTTCAGCTGCTAATTGTTGTGTTTCCGTTCCTACACGCCTACGCTCTGAGCAACTGAGCCTCCGCTGCGCTCACAACCACAGTTTTATGACAGTGATGACATGATGCCTCGATACCCTGAGGGGGATACACTGATGCCTAGAAGCGATGACCTGATGCCTCGATAAACTGATGCCTAGCAGTGATGATCTAATGCCACGATACTTTGATGCCTGGAAGCGATAAACTGATGTCTGGAAGCGATGACCCGATGACAAAATGCAACAAAATTCGAAGGCATGATCATATGGTCATTGACTCGAACGACGGGCCATTTGTTAGGCCATTCGTTAGGCCATTCAACGGGCCATTCATCAGGCCATTGTGTGAATGGGCCACTGGATGGGTCATTTGGAAGACCCAATCAATGGCCATCTTGCCTAATGTACATTGAGTGGGTGACGAAAATCCTCAAAAATGAAGGCCTCTGCTTTCAAACAACTTGACCGTTTAAGACAACCGTTACAAATATTTGGGTTGCCATAACATGATACTCTGCCAATTTCTCGAAACACTTGGCAGACAGTTCAGGCAACCTATCTAGCACCAACAACACATCGTACTCGCCCTTGGACAATGTGTTTGATTTATCTTATTCTACTCTTTGTTGTGTGGTTTGATGTTGTTTTTTTTAGTTTACTGTTGTGTAGTTTAATATTGTAGTTTCATTTCAAGTGCATCTATGAAATTGCAATTGTATTTTTGTGGGTCTAAAAGGGTGTTTACATTGTTGCCACATCTGTTTGGCTTGTTTGACATCTATCTAGATTCGAGTGCATTGGTTGCATTTCAAATATATGTGAATGATCAAACAGTTGGATCCATCCAGTCTAGCTAGGTCCACATAAAATATACAGGATTATGGTCCAGATACAATAATTTGTGTGAAATGAAAAGTCTAAGACCTCAAAAACTCACTTTTATCCAATTCTACATGATTGATAATGAAAATTGAAAAAATTGGTGAAAAGAACTGATGTGTGCTCACTTTGGCATATCTCACGAGATGAGTACTCTCTCAAACTCTCTGATTGCCTAAAAATCTTCTAAAAAAAACAAATCAAATTGATTCAAAAACTTGAGCAACACATTCTACTCTTCAATACCTATCCAACAAGCTATAGAACATCAAATTTGGATCATTCCTTGAGAAGTAGCACTCAAACAAAGAGGGCTGATTTCACATGTGTGAGATCTCTGTCTGTACAAGGCTCAGTTGGAGCAGATTAGGCTTGATTTGGTCCACTTATGATCCATATATGGCTTGTTTGTCAGGTGCTTTAAATCATTAGTATCTTATGCATCAGTGGACCCCTGCAAGAGTGTCTTGGGTGCCAAGAAAACATATTCCACACTACGGAGTGCTTGAAGCAAAAAACCATTGAGTCTAAACTGAAGGGACTTCTAGAATGCTTGCTAATAATACAACTTTCGCATGGAGAAGTTGGCTTGCTGACTGAAGGCAGGTCTTGTACTAGATTCTGAGCTAAAATTTGCTGAATATTGTTGTAGTTAAGATGGCCTAGTCTGAAATGCCACAACATATCAGTTGATTTAGAAGTGGCTGTGTGAAGAGCTTGATTGTTAGAAGAGTAGCAATGGTCGAGTTTGTAAAGATAGCCGCTTCTTCCGAATTGAGTAGCCTTCTATATCAAATTCGACCCTCCAACCTGAATCGGTGATTATGCTAACTGAGAGCAGATTCTTGGTCAGATTTGAAACGTGGAGAACATTGGACAACAACTTGACTTCACCTTTTTTGAATTCAACCCTGACTGTTCCTTCACCTTCGATTGAATGCGATGAGTTGTCTCCAAGTTGCACAACTCGAGAGTGGGTGAACGACTTGTAGTCTTTGAACCAGTCGCAATGGTGAGTCATGTGTTGCGTTGCTCCGGAGTCTAAATACCAAGAATCAATATCTTGTTGTTCTTTTACTTTGGTCATGAAAGCTGCTTCATCATCATCTTCTTCTTCTTGCTGATCTGAGTGACTTGCTATAGCAATGTGTGCTTGTTGTTGGAATTGTTTCTTCTTTTCGTTGTTGTACTTCAAAATTCGGCAGTCCTTGATTTCGTGACCGACCTCTTACAGTATCTGCAGAATAGTTTCTGCACTGGTTGGAATGATGAAGAGCTTGAATTCGATCCGAAATTTGGTCCAGACTGCATGTTGCTCCTTTTGTCAGTAGAGCCTGACTTTGTAGATCTCTTGGATCTAAACTTTTGATTTTTTGAATACAGAGCTTGAGGATATTGATCATGAGCCTGAGGAGGATGTCGATCTTTTGTTCTCTTCTTGTAGGAGCAGTGAGATTACTCTTGATAGAGTGAGGTGCCCCTAGGTAGAAATTGCCATTACCCAATTTTCATAGGCTTCAGGTAGACTCGATAATAGAGTCATGAGTGCATCGGAATCTTCTATGACTGAGCCTGTTGCAGTCATTTGCTCCATAAGATTTTCAAAGTGTTGAGGTGACTCAAAACACTATCTGCTTCAGACATTCTGAGGTTGAAGAATTTCTTCCTCAGTTGGATGTAACGTCTCTAATGTCGTACAAAGTTGCTAGGATGTCCCATGCATCCTTAGTTATCTGAGCAGCACGTATGTGGCTGATCTGAGTGCCCTTTGTATTGAGGGTGATCATGGCAAATGCTTTGCCATCTCTCAGTCTCCACTTGGTGATGATGGCTGCATCACCTTCTGGTTTGAGTTCTGTGACATCAATGATGTCCCACAATTCTTTGGCTAGTAGTATAACCTTCATCTTGAATTTTCAGAGATGGTAGTTATCTTCATTGAGTTTGTCAATGATAGATGAACTAGATGATGGATCCCTTCTAGTTGAACAAGATCGTTGGTAGAAACAACGACTGTCGGAATACTGTTGGCTGCGCATTTGCTAGAAAGACGTCTTAATAGAAACAAGACTGATAATCCGCAGTAAAAATGTAGATTACTGAAATGTCTGTTTTGATACCATGTCGTAAAACGGTGGTCATGAGCGCAGCGGAGGCTCGGTTGCTCAAAGCGTAGGCGTGTAGGAACGGAAACGCAACAGTTAGCAGTAGAAATATATAAGTAGTAGAATTCATACCATTTGCACAAATGAACGACGTAGTAGTGAGACAAAAATTGCACTCTGATAAAATATATTAACAATGAGTACAATAGCTTGAAGTAATACCTTCAGCTTGTTGAGCGTGATAACGCTAGCTACAGATAACTCTGCTTAATTCTTACAAGCCTTTAAGGCTATTTATGCCAGTCTTTGCATATGTACAAAAAGTTGGTAACCGTCAACCGCCTTTGGGATATTTGTTTGTCTAGCTGTTTTTAGGGTTACTCAACTATTGGCGAAGTCGGTCAGCAAAAAGTCGAAAAAGGTGAAAGTGCCTTAAAATGATTTCTAAGGTATTTTGGCCACTTGGCCAGTGTGTCGCATTTTTCGCTATGGAACAAAAAAGACGAAAAAGGCGAAGGTGCCTTAAAAATGATTTCTAAGGTATTCTGGTCACTTGGCCAGTGTGTTGCATTTTTTGCTAAGGAGCGAAAAAGGCGAAAGTGCCTAAAAAATGATTTCTAAGTCGTAGAAAATCTCAAAAGGAAAAAAATGTGAAGGCCTAAAAAATATGTTGTCGGACTTGTATTTTTCAGGATGCTCGTTAGTAAAACACTTATAGGCATCAGGCATCAGATTATTGCTTTCTAGTATGACGATCATTGGGCGCTTCTAAGCATCGGGCCGTTTCCAAGCATCATCTGTTGATAATGGGCGACCATCTAGGGCTAATGGAAAGGCTTGCGCTCATCCTACACATTTTGTGAGTTGAAAACAGGGTATGTCACACCTGAAGCCCACGTTTTTTCATTTTACATGCTGTCTGCGACCTGCTGCATTATGTTCTTGACATACTTCATCAAGCTGTGACCTGTTCTACCAAATAATGTGCATTCTCTGGCAGCATTTAGCCGATTGAACGCTTTTGCCTCAAAACAGGACCACGATTGATAGCAAAAAAATGACCTACTACCACCAAAAGTGTGTTAATACTGGTATGGTAATGATAATCTGGGCTCCATTATGAATTGGTTTGATTTTGAAGCATTCAACAGGCTCAATATGATCATAACTATGCTGCATTTTAACTAATGGCAGATGCTATGGATAACCTACTATTATGCCATTACATATGGTGGAAGTTAAGCAACTAAGACCTTGACGTTACTTTATGATGGTCTTGCATTTGTAGCTTTTGTTTCTTTTGTAGCAGGGGCAGCTTATCTACCTCTTCCATTCATTTGCGCTCTTCACCAACCTATCCTTCTCAAAATCTTCAAACGCGCTAAATGCTAAGCTCTCCAGTCATCTGAGCTTATTTCTTTGGACTTCCTTCTCCACCCATCAACTATCCCTGTCAAACCGGATCAGCGCATGCTATCTCACCTCACCTGACACAATCTACCGGCGCAACCTTCCGAAGTAGCTGCTACTGTCCCGACCATCTGCAGCTCCGACCACCATGGTGCCAAAAAATAGCATCGCAGATGGTTGCCATAGTGCAATATTACAGTAGAGGCGACCATCTGCGCCAGCGCAGAAGGTCGCCTTGGTTCAACACAGGAGAGGTATCAGAAACCGCACCTGCTACTCAAAGTACTAATGAAATGCCTGACTCCTCGGATAAGAGGACCAATAAACTAGAAGCCAATAAAGATGAGAGGATGATCAAGATGGATCAAACCGAGGCATGGATCAAGGAATATTATGATCACATCTTTAATCTCTAAACCGACTTTGATCTCTAAACCTGAAGCTTCAGCTTCTATTTCTACTCCATTTGAGATTGTACTCATTATTTTGATTTGTGTACTTATAGTAAAATTTTAAACTACAATCAACTAATTGCAAAGATACAAACTGTGCGCTACACTAGCTTGTTATTCTCGTCAACTCCCCTAGATTGGTACACCATGCAGTCACATTGTTATAGATGCCATTATTCATATGAACATTCAAGATTCATATTGAGATATATCAGAGCAATGTTCACGCACCACATTTATCAATCATGTAGTCATGTGTATCGTTCTTCTTTAATGACTACTTTCCTGGGCCATGCAAAAATCCAAAAAGGGACATAGAACTCTTAATGTATGAACTTTTGTACAAAATCAAATATATTTTTAGTTAGCATGCATAAAGATAAGCTTGTGTTCATGGATTCCTGCTGCGAATCTGTGAACACGATTATTTAACGTTCTTCTTGGTTTCTTGAACACTGGAAACCGGGTGTTTTTGCCCGTTCCAGGAAGTTGGTTCGTAAGATCAATCTTCTTAGTTTTAACCGTTTCAGGCAAAAAGATTTAGCGTTTACTCATACATGTTTCCCAGCCTGTCAATGGGATGATTAAGATTCGTTCACTCCAGCTACATGCATACACATTCACATGCAACCAACACTCGTTCACAAACAGATCAGCATTCTACACAAGTGAACAAACAACGATTCTTGCTACTAATTAACTCTAGATATTCAAGAAACAGTAAACCATATAGATTAATCTACAAATCAAGAACAAGAAACAAGAAACTAGCTACCTAACAGCATACTAGCAATCCAAAAAATCAAGAAACACCTATCTCTTGATTCTTGGATAACCCAAGAACAATCAAGAATTGGGTTGTTAGAAGATTTGCAAGATTTGAATCACAATTCCAACCTATCTAGTTTACCTGGATGCTGAAAACTACTTAAGCAAGAACAAGAAACTAATCCACAACTACAATCCACATTGCATAAAGAAAGGCAAGAAGAAATTTACTCTACTCCACATCTACAAACAAGAGAATGCAAAGCATGTTCATAGGAGATTCACTCAAGAAAACAGCCATGAACAAAGAGCTCCAAGATTGCCAATAACTCATGGAAGATCTTATTTATTCAACAAGAGTAATGACAAATACAAGTAAAGCTTCCTCACAAGAGAGGGGTGCTCTTAAATAAACAAGAAGGCTGCCCATGTGGAGCCCGAGTGGCAATTCCACTAATTTAAAAATTCCAAGTGAAATCAGCTCTTCCACTAGAGATCACCATCAAAAGGTGGCTCACTCTAATTTATTTAAGAGGGGTCTACATTTATTACTTTGCCTAGGAATAACACTAGCTCCCACTTGGTCATTCCTTCTTGCACCATGTAGGCTCACATAAAGATAAATCTGTATTCCTAGCTAGCATTCCTCGACTCTCATGCTTGGCTCTCATCTTCTTTCTGCTCTCCTCCTTCTGAGACCTCCTCGGTCTTGGGTGAGAGGTGCTCTGTGTTTCAGCTTGGCTCGGCATCCGGGGGATTCTCTGGAATCTGCTAACATTATCCACCCCTAATCTGTTGCAAGACCCACTGCAACACATGACGTTATTCTGCTTGGCACCTGAAAAAGTGTGGATCTCTTTTCACTTTTGTAAAACCATGTGCTTATTGGCCGCAAAAATCATTCCACAAAATTGGAGATCTCTCAATGGCCTCTACATCCTAGCCCGCTTGAGAACCTCCTGCGAGTCCTACTCGCCTCGTCGCCTTGCTGTCTGTTTCTGCTTGCTCATTTTTCTTCCTAAGGCTTCGAATACTTGGAAGCGGAGCTTGCTTTCATAGTTTAGCGGCCCCAGGTACTCTCGCAGTTTCTCAATAAAGCCCATCTCTTGTCAGTCTTCTATCGTGGTAACATACCAGGAAGACATAAAGGCCACTCTATAGTAAAGTCGGGCCATCATTTCATGATCGTCTTCAGATTGGAGGGCCACGTTGGGATTGATTCGTATTGGTTCTAAGCCATGATCCCAAAAGCGTTCTTGATTCATCAGGAAGGCCATTGATCTGCAATATTCGGCGCTTTCTCGTACACATAGATCGGTGTTAGACTTATATTTGTGCCCAAAATTCAACAATTGCAATCTCAGTTCGTCCATTGATGTGCTATCTGAAATTTTGAGAATTACCGGCCAGTTCACCACTTCGACTCGCGGTTGTTCTGTTGGCCACGGATTTCTTTGTTTGAGCGACATAAAAAAATGGGTCAATTCTCTTCCACGCCGACACCCTCAAATATTCTTGCAACCGCCTGCTATCTTTTAGGACCTTATTACGCCACTTGGGCTGTGGTTGTAGCGCAGTTATGATCTCGGCCCTGGTGGAGTACTGGCTTTGATCAATTTCTTCTCTGCCACCCCTCATGTTACGAGGGTATTTTCTTTCAAACCTTTCGGACTCTTTGGTGTCCACCATGTTGTTTCTCGGCCTAGTAGGTGAGGCTGCCCTTCGTTGCTGAGGCGGTTTTACCAGGTAATCATCCAGGGCCTTAGTGCCCGTATCGCTCTCTCTTGCCTGCTCGCTTGTGGAAGGCTCTGTTTTGCCCACATCCATAGGTCTGGGCGAGAATCTACGTGTTTCTGGCAGATCAGCTAGGAAGTCATCATTGCCACCAATGTCGGTGTTAGTTTCTGGAAGGTCGGGGATGGAGTGATCAGGAGAGAGAGAGAGGCATAGGAACGACAGGTTTAGGAGGAACCAGATTTAACAAATTGTACGCCACACCTGGAGAACTGAGTCATTTTAAGAACTCATCCCGTCGAGCCTTGTACGTCTCAACCTGCCCTTGAGAAGACTTCAAAATCTGTGAGGAGGAAGGTGGAAAGGAGGAAAATGAAGAGATGGGGTAAGTAGGACTAAAAGATTCGAAAAAATTAAAAGTGGAGTAGGAAGGAGGTTTGAAGATAGGAGGGGGAAGAAGAAAAGCTCCGGAGGCAGCCTTAGTTATCTGGTCGTTCGAACCCGAACTACCATCCTTCTGCTAGGTTTGCCCATCGTTGTTGTCCGCTCCATCATCTCTATCATCGTCCCTTGGCTTATTGTCAAAAATTCTTGCTTGGGCCTTGCACGCCATGTTCCATAGCTGGTTCACTTTGTCCAAGACTTAGTGCAGGGCCTTCGTCATTTCTTCTAATTGCTTCTGGGACTTGAGAATGATCTTCGCCTGTTTGGCCACAACGTTCTCATAATTCTTCTTTTCAACTTCTGTTTCTTGAATCAGCCATACATACTTTTCCATCCGGATGGGTGGAACTTGTGGAGCTTGAAACTGTATGTCTTTGGGTTTGACTAGAGGGGCATCAACTATCATTGCGCTAGACAATTCATCTTTGATTGGTCGATCTGGGCCATCTGGCACTCAAGTTGTTGTTGAACCTCCTTCAATTCTGTTATGTGCTCTACCAGCATAGATTTTATTTCCTCTGTCTCTTTTTTTTTTCTTTTATTTGTTTTTTCTGTTGGGCGGTTGTTTGGTCCTGATGTTTGACCTTATTTTCCAATACCTTGTGCTGACCAACCAGCCAGTGCATGTGGTAACTGGTTTCGGATAGGCTAATCATCGAACGTTTTGTTGCTTCGGAGAGCTCTTCGGGGTTAGAGATGGTTGGATACTGATCGGGGGCATGAGTGGGTGATGTTTGTCCAAAAAAATACATTGCTGAGGAAGTGAAGGTGACAATGGAGGAAGTGGAGAGATTACGTTAGTAGAGACAGTAGTGGTGGTTATTGGAATAGTGGTGGTGGTGGTTAGTGGTGGGGTCAGCTGACTGATCTGCTTTGCCCTCTTCATCATCACTACTCTCCATCAGGTCCGCAACATCAAAGTATGTTGAAGTGTCCATGAGAATGTGGACTTGCTGCTGAGCTACTCCCGTGTCTTGGGGAATGATATTCCCCTCTCTTCTCCCTCCCAAATCTTGTGCCTTTGGTGAAGTTGGTGGTGTTGGCGTGGTAATTAGAATAGGGGGAGTGGTTACTTGATCTGGTGGCACGACTTGTGTATCTGTGCACATGTCTGCTGCCATAGATGTGGCCGCTCCATCACTCCCGTCTATGATGTGTATGGGTGAGGAGTGTTGCTTTGATGTTGTATTAGAGGTTAAGCTGTCGAGCTCGACGATGCCGAATGTGATTGAGTTGCTTGGCTCAATTCTCGTGGTTTCCTCTGAAGTGGCTCTCCCTCAAATTTGGACTCTTCTAACTCTGTTGCATTTGGAGATCGCCTCTTTGCCATCAACATTATTCTTGTCCTTTGCTGGCGTCAGACAGCTTGGCCTTGGATGTATCTATCTCTTGTGCTGTCGAAGATCCTTCTGCTGCTGGATCTTGTTGGGAGGCTATTGGTGGGGGCGTCACCAGCTTGATGATGCTTGTATTTGGCCTTTTTAGTGCTCGTCCTTGTGGCGATGATGTCTGAACATGGGACCGCTTGGACTTCTTGGACTGAATTGGAATGTCCCAAGCTTTGTTGGCCACCTGCAACAACTCCCGGAGTTTAGGTCCGTTGTGTACCTGCTGGATTGTGATCTATCATGAGGTATCCAAGCAAGGTGGAGGGTTGCTTGTTTTTAATACACTCATGAAGGCAGTTCAAAGCAAACTGGGCCCAATCATAGAGATTTTGGTCATGTAGTCGTGAATCTACCTACATGTGGAACATGGACATCGGGATCCACATGATCTTGGATTTGCAACACCGGGTGTACTTGGTTAAGTAAGCACAAGCAGCAGCTAGAGTTGGATCGTTGATGGCATCGAAACGATACCCATCCTTTGTCTTCCATTTTTCAACAGATGGATCGATGAACTTGGACGCGGTCGAAGTAGTGACGGAAGGACGCGGTCGAAGTGGTGAAGGATGACGTGGTTGAGGTGGTGATGGAAGGACGCGATCGAAGTAGTGATGGATGAGACTCGGATGAGATGGTGATAGGAGGACACAATTGAGAAGGGGAAGGATGGTCGCGGTTGAGAAAGTGAAGGATGGTCGCGGTCGAAATGGAAGTGAGGGTTTTGTGAAAAGCAGAGGTGTAGAATGGCACAATTATGAGGAAGAGGGTGTATGGAGTCAAGTTGGAATGGAAAAAAAAAAACAGTAGATGAAGTAGGATGGTTGAAAGACATAAATGTGTGTGGTTGTCGGTGGTCAATGGAAGTTTGTAGAGGCGGAATGGATAGGTTATGGCGAGAGGATAGTGGATGAGATGGTGATGAAGTTGGAAAACAATAAGTTTGTGATGGTGATGGTTCTGAAAATGGTGCCTCACAAAAGTGAAACTAGAGTGTGATGTGTGCTCTAGCTGCACTACCCCTCAGTGCTTATGATGTGCAAGAGATTCAAATGGAAAAGTTTTACCTTCGTTATGAAATTTGTGAAAACATCTTACGAGCAGAAGTCTCTACAACCAGCAACCAACACGGGGAGGGATCATACGTTGTAATAGGATATGACTGGGAAATTAAACATGTTCAAAATGTACTTATTTCTAAAACTCTATACTTTGAAACAGTTCATGTATTATGGAAGGAGCTGGGCAAAGGCCATTCTGCCCGATAAGGATCTCCATAATTTTTTTAGGCGAGGCCCGGAGGGGCCGAGCCTAAATTTTTTGGTTGAATATCTAATGCGGGGCCAACCAGACAAATCACTACCAAAGGCGGAACATCAGAAATTGATCTTGAAAGCGAGACCTTATTAGCTAATTGCCGACCAGTTGTATCGAGGAGGACCAGACAAAATTCTTCGGTGGTGTATTCTCTCTCATGAGGCCACCCAGATCATTTCGCTTTCACATGAAGGCATGGGTGGAGGCCATTTTGCATCCGACAATATAGTTCACAAGATCCTGCAATCAGGATGTTGGTGGCCAACAATTCATAAGGATACAGAGGAATACTTGAAAAAGTGCCATGTGTGCCAAAGGACAAGGAGACCAACAAGATTGAATTATGACCTACTACACCCGGTCTTAGCCCAAGCACCATTTGAAAAGTGGGGATTGGATTACATCGGTCCAATTCACCCTGTGGCAAGGAGTTCCCAGGCTCGATACATAATCATAGCCACAGACTATCTCACCAAGTGGGTCGAAGCCAAGGCAGTAAGAGTAGCTGATGCTAGGACCACTGCCAAGTTCCTTTATGAAAATATCATTGTGCGCTTTGGATGCCCGGTGGAGCTAGTCAGCGATCGCGGAAGTCATTTCATCAATGAGACCATCAAGGTCATGTTGGAGGAATTCTTCGTGATCTACAGAACCAGTACGTCTTATTATCCTTGTGGTAATGGGCAAGCAGAATCATCCAATAAGATCCTATGTAGCGTGCTCACGAAAACAATTGAAGCTAGCAGGTCAGATTGGGAACATAAGTTGCATGTTGCTCTGTGGGCATTCAAGACAACATATAAAGGAAGCACTAATCAAAAACCCTTCCAATTGGTATGTGGTCAGGATGTTGTAATGTCAGTAGAATTTCTAGTTCCTTCATTAAGGATTGCTACAACGCAACTCCTGAATGAATCCAAATCTCTACAACTATGCCACGAAGCTCTGCATAAACTCTATGAAACACGCTTACTAGCTGTGCATGCACTGGCAGCTGAAAGTTAAAGACGCAAAGCATGGCACGATCGTAGGTTACAAAAGAAGGATCTTTGTTCCGGAGATCTGGTCCTGATGTATAAAACCAAGGCGATCAAGGAAAAATAAAATTCACAGGCGAAGGTCCTTATCGGATCAAGGAAATTCTTAATCATGGAGCCATGAATTTAGAGAAGCTAGATGGGACACCATTCGATACACCCATCAACGGTAGCCAGTTGCACAAGTACTGGCCACCACAGTAAGATAGATCCAAATTGGTGGTGGAACGTTACGAAAAGCTATTATGCTAAACCATCACCGCTAGATCTAGGAAGATCAAGCCAAATCAATCTAGATCCATCAAGATTCGGCCAGGATCTAGATCCAGATGGGATCAAGAAGGAAGCAGATCATCAGATTATGCCAATAAGTCCACTAAATTTGCAGATCAGAGACCTCGATATCAGTAACTATGACAAATTAAGGGCAAAATTCACCAAAAATTGATGGATCTGTTACCAGATGTCCTACAGAACTTTCAGAGAACTACCAACAGTCAGATCAAGCATGGATGAAGCTGATCGCCAGATTGCAAAAGTTAAAAATCAGAAAATCAGAAAATCTCGTCAAAAAACACTCTAAAAGAATACGTTTTTCATGATTTTTGGAGATCCTTTGGGAGATAGCTCTTGAAACTTGGACAGTCACTAGATCTGACCCAGATGCATCCATGAAAATTTCTACGAGAGTTCTTGATGGATGAATCATTATTTTTTAGTGTGTGCGAGGGTTCCCAGAAGCTGAATTTTCAAAATCCTCGCAAAGCATCAAGATCATCCTACCAACCCTTGCAAGGTGCCTAAATGGAATCAGAGTAGTGAAATTAGCCTGTCTGCATGGTCTGATCTTGAAAATCCAATCACAAGAACAAGTTGTGCAAGAGATCACTTCCTACGAGAGTCTAACCCTCGTAGACAGTCTGAACCCTCGCAGAACGTTCGTAGGGCAGTCAAATCACCTTCTGAACTCTCGCAGACTTCCCTGAGGTCTTAGAATTTTGCGAAGAAGGTCCTTGCCAAAATTTGGGTGGAACTGAACAAGGGAAAGTGGATTTCACCTAATACGCACTCTAAATTCCGCTATATAAGGGCTGAATTCGAGTCATTTGTCACCTTTGCTAGAGAAGCTCTGCCAAAATCTACACTGAAATTACCAAGTTCTCTGTTTGTGACCAAATTTCCTACAAGCTATCATCTGCTCATACTGAACCCAGATCTGCGCTCTGAACTAGAATTCTTGCCATCCGACACTCGTAATTCACAATTTTCTGTCGTTTCCACACTTTTTTACCTTTTCCACTATTTTTCCTGGTTTTTTGTCCGTGTAGTGGAAATTATGACTCTTCCTTCAAAGAAGACATTCCAGGCGATGTAACAACTTTTAACGAAATGCTCGTGTATTGAATCAATAGCATATAAAGCGAAGGTACTGCTTTCTAATAGAAGAATGGGTAGTTCTCAGTACCTATGTACATATGATATGGTTTTAATCAAGTGCGCATCCAAATGAATAACTTCCAAAGGAGTGAGAGATTTAGTGGTTTACCTTTGAAAGGCATGCTTGTGTGTCTTCGAGGGACTCCAAGCCTCGCATATCTTACCAGTATTGGAAAAGGATCGTGGTAGGCCTAGAGCTACCTCTTTGTTGCACTTGTTCTCCACTTGTGACAACTCTTCCTTTGCGATCATCACTCTCACATTAGAAACATTTGCAACAAGCCTACACAAATACCCTTGCTTAAAGCCACTTTCCATGCACTTATCATTCTTGAATAGAACAAACATCATGCTTGAAATGAACATAAAACCCATTCTCCAACAATTTGCTAACACTCAAAACATTCTTCATGATAGAAGGTACGAAAAGCACGTTGTCTAGATTTAACTTTCTTGAAGGTCCTAGACACAATGGAATGATACCAACACCTTCAACCACATTCTTGATCACTTGATGTAAAAATCGGCTTCTCAGCACGATAATAAGAGAGTAGAGTTGAAAAATATTAACATTTGAATGCCATGTGGGAAGATGCCCCATGCCCCACTATCCTCTTGTGCAAGTTTTGTCTTGAAACATTCAGATGCATAATGTCCTTTCTTATCGCAAAAGAATATTTTTCCTTGGAATTGTCCTTTACCTTTGCAACTTAGGTCCTCCTAAAGGCTCATCTACCTCATCAAGGAAAAATTTAAATGTAGAATAGCTAGTTGGATTTAGCCTCTACCTAGATTCCAAGAGACTAGTAGTTGCCATCTTGATTTAATTCCTTGTATACAAAGTGTTAAAGGCTCCAAAGCTTTTGTTCATCTCTAGACTTGCATTTCTTTCACAACCTAATTTGTGTCATTTTTCACAAATTGGAAGATCTACAAAGATCTTTGTCCCTTTTGAACAAGCTCACCAAACTAGACACTGTAACTCACAAGGAATTGGAAGAAATTGGGCACCTAGACATTCACAAAGATCTCACTCAAGTTGTAAACTCCAAATTGTATTCCTCTCTATTCTAGACACTTTAGTGGGATCTCAACTTGACCCTCATACTCTCACAAAAGTAGATTAACTAGAATCAACTAGAGTTTCATTAAACTTTCTTGCCAGTTCTATACACAAAATGAGGAAAAGATCTTCTCTTCTCCCAAAGCTACGATCTCATATCAGGCATACAAAAACACTTATTTGAAACCTGTAAAATCAGATCAAACATTAGAATTGATGAACCACTCTCAAATTTACCAATAGATTTGAGATCCTTGTAGCTTTTTCCACACCTAGCACAAAAATTTTTACCAAAATTTGGGACTAACTCAAGGAAATGGCTTCCTCTTTGGTCCTACACACTTCCACATGTGTGAGAAAGACACATAAGCCTTAAAAACAAAGATTGATGCCAAATTTCCAATGATACCACTTGTTAGAAACTCACTACTCCAAAATTAGCTTTTGGATCTCAAAACTTGCTAATTTCGGACTCTACTTTGGATCAAACACTCAAGCTCTTGGACAAGGCTTTGATACCATGTGAAATAAAAGACATTTAGGACCTAAAATGGATTTAATTAATCCATAAGAGGGACTAGATGCATTGCGATCATCAACTTCATCATTAGATGTAAGCTAGTAATGACACAATCTTGATAACAAGCAAGAACGATAAAAATTGAAGTGTAAATTGATCAAAGAGGCTTTACACGTGTGATGAATAGCCCCCGATGTATGAACATAGTCCAAAGAGCAAAGTTCAAGTGATCATAAATGCATTGGACACAACAAATTGCATGCAAAAGAGAGATCTAGACAAGCTTGATGTAAAATCCTCAATTACTTTCGTACAAATCTAGAGCCATCCAATCAAATCGCACCGACTCAAAACACCTAGGATTTAGTGGGAACAACCTCCAACATGTGAAATTACCATATGCACATAGTATATGGTATTAATCAAGCTAGTATTTGCATTTCTCACATTTGCCCTAATAGCTAGTTCAAAATTACGGGCTCCTGATATATAATCTTGCATCATAGATATAATATTAGCTCTCTAGGACTACATTCTTAGATGATATTCACAAGGCGAGTTGTCTTTGAGACGTTGGGTAGTTGGTGTGTGAAGCCCTTTCTTTCCTCTCCCTTAGGCCTCAAGACACATTTCTTTTTTAGTTTCTCATTTGTAAGGTGAAATTATTGACCTCAAAGAGAGGAAACAAATTCCTCACCAACTCACCACCTATACAACTATGGATTGCAACATTGATTTATTGTGTTGTTATGGTGATTCATGACTCATATAGTGGAACTATTTAGAGAGCCAATAATGCCCAAAAAGCTAGCAAACACAATAGGATGAGCTAGGTTCTTAAAGTAGAACATACATATATTCCTAGTCAGTTTCATCATGTAGTTGCAATTTGACATTTTCATTTTGTTTTTCCCTTAGGGGGTGCCACATCAACGACATGATACAACATAAATAGCTTTCGACATGGCACCCTTTATTGAGACCAAAAATATCTTGCTCTTTTAATGTTGGGAGCCAAGTTACATATGGGAACCTTGTTTTATTTTTTCAACAAAAACTCTATTACCATAAAGGAATTGACTTGAGAGAATATGGAGCAAATGTTTTGCAATTAAAAATATATTTGTTTATTGTTGCAACCACGAACAACTATTTGATACTATTATATCAAGTAAAAAGTCAGACCTAAACGTAGAGTACGTGGCTTCTAAATGCCCACAACACAATAGTCAATGTATGAGCAGACGCATGTTTGGCCACAATAAACAAATGGCCAATCACTGGTTTTTGTGAATGTGATGTGTGTGTGGCAAATAATTTCTTCATGGCCTTTTATACAATTGTGTGTTGAAGAATATGAAACTTGGTTTCCAAGCAAGCCTTGAACTTGTGACAAAAGAAACTTTGGATGCCAAGCAAACCAACTGAGCCAACCCCCTTGGATGGTTTGCCCCGGATGAATGCGACTTTGGTGCCCATGTAAAAAAAGAGGTTTGAGATGAATGGTGTGAAAGTGTTGATTTGGGAGTCAGGTTTAGAGAGGTAGGCTTGATTGCCCTATATTGTTTTGTATTTTTTATGGCATGCAAAACATGCCATATAAGGGTCGTGAATTAGGGTGGTTTTGAGTGCTTAACAAGTCCCCTATCTAACATGGAGTCCTCCCAGTAGTCCATTTGAGCTTGGGTTTTGCTTGCCCACCTAGGTTAGATTATGTGCGATCCCGCGAGTTGATAATAATAAGAAGCATTCGTCCATTGGACATAAAAGGTGGCTCTTTTCCGTTCATACTTATTTCGAGTTGTCACCATGTGGCACATGAGATGACAGGGCTCCTCGTCACAAGGAAGCAAGTGAAAGTGGGCTTTTGTGTGCTCGGGATGTTGAGATGTCACGGCCAAGAAAAGGAACAATGACATTGCATAGATTCAAATGGGTGAATTGGTTTGCAACCCTCAAATTAACATTTACTAACTAGGTTCGAAATAGGGGTGGTTCATTGTCGTCATCTCACTTGCCAAAGCTTACTCCAGTAGGGTTTCGTCCATCAATGTCATCTCACTTGCCAAGGCTTAAAAAAGGGAGACAAGAAAAAGGTTGGCCAATCAGGACTCAAGCATAGGTGGTCCATTATGGTCATCTCACTAGCCCAGGTTGAAACCAGTGGGCCAATTGGATCTAAAGCAAGGGTGGTCCACGGGCTTCATCTCACTCGATGAGGCTCAAAAAACGGGTAATGAAAAAAAGGTGGGCCAATAGATTAGCAAAACTCGATTCAACAGTTATCAAAGACGTCTTAAATAGGGTGATCACTCGTCGAGGTCATGGTCATCTCGCTTGCTAGAGGCCTTGAGAAATAAGCGCACTCCCAAGAAAAAGAAGAAGAGGCCCCAAAAGAAAGGTGGGCTGGTGTGAAAGCACCTTAGATTAAAGTACAAGTTAGATTGTGCACGGACTAGACAAGGAATATACGAATATACAAATGCAACTTCAGAATTTTTCCCCTTTACAAGCGAATGGCAATGCCTTTTTCGTGCTTCCGTACACATCGCCCGTACGTCCTGCTATTGCCAAAGATTTATGGATCGTTCTTTTTTCGTTAGCTTTTAAGTTTTTGCTATCAGTTTTCTAGGCCTGGCTTGGCTCTCCCTCGCGATGCTAATCTCTTGTAATTTGTTTCATGGCTTCCTCCAATGCCACGAACATGTCGAATTCTGATAACTACATTTGATGTTTCCTTTTCTAATCCATAGGTTGGTGGTGACATGAAATGTGCCTTTGTCTGTTAAAACTTTTAATCATGTAACGAAGGATCGTCATCAGTATCAGTTTTCTTTTTGGTGGATCGTCGGACAGTAAGGCGCTTGGTGAGAAACTGATTCGCGATACATTATCCAGCAACGTATTTTCCAACGATAGCTTTGATAGGTCAGTTCTTGGCAGGACTGAGTCTTGTGTATATGTCGTTTCGAAGCTTTAATATTAGCACTTTTCTTCTTAGTGGAACGTTAGTAACGTGCTTGGTGATTCATGATACTTTATCCAGCAACATATTTTCTATTGATAGGTTTGATAGGTCAGTTCTGCCAGAACTGAGTTTTAAGTATATATCTTTTCGAAGGATCTTCAATATCAGTATTTTTTTTTCTGTTAAAAGGTGAATAAGGTGCTTGGTGGCAAACTGATATTTGACATATTTTCCAGCAACATGTCTTTTTAACGATAGCTTTGATAGGTCAGTTTTTGGCAGGACTGAGTTTTGTGTAACTTTCGTTAAACTGGTGCATACGTAAATTTCGTTTGACCGGTGCGTGCTGCAGTTCTCGTTTATTTTATAGGATGACGGTGGTGAGGCTTCCCGTAGAGACTGTGTGGAAGGTCTAACAGGCAAAGCTGTTCGTTATCGAGAAGCCGACACGCTTTTAGCCTTGTGGATAGTGAGTTGTGCTTCATCTTTAGAACGCTCATCTCAACTATTAAAACATCGTTATCCATTTTTCAAGCTCCGGTTGAATTAGTCAAAAAGCTATAAAACTTTGCATCTTGTAATCTATAGACCTGTCTACTCTTATTTCGTTGTCGTTATGAATGTTACTCAAAAGTGAATTTGGAAGCGTTACTTGTGTTAACTCTGTCTTTTGGACTGATAGTAAAGCCAGACTTTACTTTCAATTAACAGATTGGACATTTGTATGCGATTGTAGACCAGTGCATGATTGTTTCATGGTTTGTTGGTTAAGTGTTTAGAAAAATAAGATTTGAGAGCTATTTTACATGATTCTGTGATGCTTGTAGACTAATAAACACTGATCATCCTTTACTGTTATTTTGGGAAGCCCTACAATCTGTTGAAAAGCCTTCCAAACCTTAAGATATGCTTTAAACCTGTAGATTGTGGTGCTTGTAAAATTCTGAAGTGTTAGAAATTGAAATTGGAGTCTACATTTGGGAGTTGGCAACATGCAGTATCGCTAATGTCTCTGTCACATTCTAATTTTTTGAAACTTGTATTAATGTCGTTAATTGTGGTGTAAATTTTCAGCCTCAATAACTTTTGAGGTTGTATTCGTGTGTACCTTTTGGATATATAATACCTTTGGTGGGGGAAAATTTTTGTGGAATGTCAATCGAGGACTTCTGATCGGTAGTTTGGATGAGTATGTTAAGAGACCGGTGCTTGTAATGTTTGCTACATAATGAACTTATGAAAGTTTGAACTTTTGTCTACAGGATATGAATGAATATAGGCCTGTTGTAAGCTGGTATTATTTGTAGAGATTCTTTTTGACTATCATCTTTGACATGCCACTTTATCTCTAAAACTTAGCGAAGAGAGGAATCAGGAAAATATAAAAGGTCTACTATCTTTTTATGTCTTTCATACAAAGAGTATTAAACAAGATATAATAAGTATATTGGAGTATGCACATCATAATGCTAGTGTAAAAATGTTGCCAAGGATACAAACGATTCGACCAACCATATGATTTCGGCTTTTTCTATGGAGAAATTGTAGTTTATCTAGCTAGTTAGATTGCTACCTTTGAAGCCGTCATACTCACTTTGATAGTAAAGACATATTTGAATGAACCATATATAGTCTAGAACACAAAGCATGGACTAGGAATGAAGCGAGCAGTGATCGGACTAAATCAAAGGGAGGTCTAAATCAAAGGGAGGTCGTTTGTTGTTGAGAAGATTGTCATTCATGTGTAGTATCTACATCTTGGTACATGGGACTGGTGCATAACAACCATGTTGGGTGGGTGGGTGGAGCATTGGGAGAATAGTTGCTTATAGCATCATTGTTTAACTTGTATTTGTTTTGAATACGTATCTACATCTTGGTACATGGGATTGGTGTATAACAACCATGTTTGGTGGGTGGAGCATTGGGAGAATAATCGAGTTTAACTCGTATTTGTTATGAGCACATCACAAATAATGGCATCATGTAGAACGTAGACCATAACATAATGATCATAGACAATAATCTCATGAGCAAATGGAATTTTTCACAAAGAACATACAACCAATGTTCGGCTAGCGTGGAGGTCCTTCATGCGAAGGAACACTAGTGAGCATCCCCTACAAAGACACTAGTAGCATCAAAATTATAAGCTCTGGAATTCCCAGCAGAGATCCTATTTATGCAACGACCCTTAAGAGAACTTTCTAGGGAGCTATTGCTAAGATTAGGCCTAAGATTCTCTAACCTTATCTAGGCTCCTATCATCTATATGTATTCAAGGCCTGGAACTCAATTTATGCGGCCATCAACAAATGACTAACCTTGGGATCAACATAGGCGAGGCCTCATAATGTCTATATGCACTTAGGGCCTAAGACTCAATTCAAAGGGCCATCAATAAAAGACCTACTTAGGGACCAACATAGACCATCAGATTGTCCCTTGTCCTCAAATGTGGCCATAAATCTAACATCCCTAGGGGCTTTATAAATGGGGGCACTTACAATCTTGTAAGCTAATTCTGCATTAGGAAGGTAATGTTCTCAAAGATTCGTATTGTCAACCGCATAGTTTCTTAGGAGCTCAATGATGGTTCGGTTGGTAATTTTAGTCTGCAATCGGTCGATTCTTTCCGATTCGAACCAACAGCCAGGTTGGAATCGGAAAACAGTTTGAACCTCTCTTTTTTTTTAAAATTTTTTTGGTTTGTAACTTGTTAACTGTTTTATAATGGGCCCTAGGGGATTCAATTTGTCGAGACAATGTTTGAGAAGGCTGAAGATGAGTACACTGTGCAACTGTACAGGGATCTGGTTGCTAAGAAGACTGAGGAGTCAGGACTCAAGAGTATAATTGAGGCTGAGTTGCAGCGGATCGCAATCCGCTGCAAAAATGTTTCAAATCTCATGATCCGGAACGTCAGCGATCTGCGACCCGGATGGCAAATTTTTTTTTTTTTTTTGGGGTGGAAAAAGGAGTAATGGCCAATATTTCTTTTTCTGAATTTAATATTAACTAAACCGTAGTTGAATGGTGGACATGCTTTTCCAATATATATTAGAAATCAGTTTTGAAATGGTGTTCTGATGCCAATGGTTTGCAGATCTACTGATTCCTTTTTCTATTAGAAAACGATAGAAGGAGACTGGCGGGAATTGTATACTTCTTGTGGAATAGCTGAAACCATCTACTGACGTCCAAATTTCTGAAATCATATGAAAATGCAGCTAGTTTGTTTAAGAAAATCTACTGATGTCCCTGATGGATGTAGCCTGTAGCCATCTGAAACCAAGCAACATATCTGCATAACAATTGTTTTTTTGATATCCTTTCACATGATACCCATATTGGCAACTATCCAACACAAAAAAAAAAAAATTTGCATTCCGGGACCCTAATGGGAAATCCCGAAACGCGTTCCGGAACGTGGACTGCAACTGTGAATTGAGGTGATATGATAGCGCTAAGTTCTGGATCACTTGACTGTTGGAGCAATGCCTTTGCGAATAATATACTAGGCTATTGCTAGTCGATACTAGCTTTAATGATGCTATGCTCATTGCTCAATGCTGACTCCTATAGATTGTAATTTTGTGCCAAACTGATTTGCAATGTGGAGAAAAGAATAAACAAGAAGGTTATGACAATGATGAGTAAAACTATTTGAAGGATCTGCTTGCTAAGAAGATTGAGGAGTCAGGACTCAAGAGTATAATTGAGGTACTAAGTCTCAGTCTTCAAAGTTCAGAATCCATAATAGATATGATTCCATTGTAATGCGTTATGTCTGATGATATGTCAAGAGTAATATGTGCAAATGTCGTGACTCATTAATATTGTGCAGTGTTATGTACTATCTACTAGTAACTAATCTACACCCTCCTAATCTACTAGTTTTCCTAGCTTTGAGCCTCGCTGTGGAGCTTGCTGTGGTCTCCTCTCGAATATCAGGGATGAAATCCTCATCGGAGGCCAAGGTATGATGCCCCTCATCCTCGCCCTCGCCCTTGCCCTCCTCAGACTTCTCCTCCACATACTCCTCCCCTGAGGACTCTGACCCTGACGATGCCTCAGGCTTACACTCGTCATCAGGGCTGTGACACGAGAGCCATTTCATGTAACTTATGTAACTAAATAAATGCTGCTACCTACAATGTAATTGACTAATTGTGCAGTAACAGTCAGTTTATTACTGTCTCTCAAACGTGCCAGGCCAGATGTGAACTCTAAGGTCTTATGCCTGAATATCAGGAGCTCATCCAACAGCTTATCCTGCTCGTACACATAAGGATAAACTCGGGAGACATAGGCATTCCAGCCATACCTAAGCTCCCTATCAATGTACTGCTCCTCACTTCTCCAAAGTGGGCCATGGCATGCAAGGGCTGGTGAAACCACTCCCACTTGCTCTGCCAAAGGTGCTTATAAAGTCCTCAATCCAAGGATCCTATTCTAAGCATGCCAATCACAAGCAACACAAGGGAACCTGATGGTGGACAAACCAACCCAACCAAACCTAGATCGAACGGATCTAGCCCCCAAGCTATGGATCAATCACTCAGAGAGAAATGAGGCATCACACCAGCAACATCTTGCCACCAGTCATGCTATCAAGCATACACTAGTGAGAGCCCAATAGGTATACTTATACCCTCCAAGGCCCATGCACCACTAGTAGTGCACTGTGACACCTCACTGGACACCTCTGCAGCCTATCTGGGCCACGTCATCCAGTTCCCCAATGACTCATTGATAGACCCATACCAATCCACCATCAAGTGTTTAGGCCTACAACCATTAATTATGACCATGTACACATAAGGGCCCCAATTCCCTTATAGTCACAATTAACTTACGGGTTGTCGGTCTACCGGTCTCTAGCGTAGACACGCCACCCAAGACTAGTCATGGGCATGACATTCTTCCCCCCTTATTCAAGTTCTGTCCTCAGAACTTAAAACTGGGAAAGTTCATCCTTAAGTTTCCTTCCTGTTTCCAAGAATTGTCATCGTCTGTACATCCCTTCCATCAAACCAGATGCTTGGTAACAATACGATTTCACAATCATTTAGTTCTTGTATCCAAGATCTTTTCGGGTTCAAGCGAAGACACACCCAATGATTCATCCAACAGGTCCAACCAGATGCTTGGTAACAATACGATTTCACAATCATTTAGTTCTTGTATCCAAGATCTTTTCGGGTTCAAGCGAAGACACACCCAATGATTCATCCAACAGGTCCAATCGATCTCCAGATCTAAGATGCTCTCCTTCACGTAGACTCTTTTAGAGACGGCTTACGTGAAATACGGGATGCACTTGAGATCCATCCGGGAGTTCCGATTGGTAAGCTAAGGATCCGATCTTTTTCAAGATCTTAAACGGTCCTCTATATCTAGGGGACGATTAGTAATGCTAGCCGGTACACATTACACTTGAATCCATCGAGATTCTCAAAAAATACCCAATCCCCCACTTGGAAGTCTCTCGGTGATCTTTTCAGACTTGCATAATGTCGGTCCCCATCCTGGGTACTCTAGACATTCTCACGTGCAATCCGTAGCATTTCCTACATATCATGTAGGAAATCCGCTACTTTCTGAAACTTGAACGCCCGAGTCTCTACCGCAATGGGTGATATAGGTTAAAAACTATACGTAAGCACGCACGGGCTATAACCAGTAGCCAAATGCTTACTGTAACTCAATCTCCATCAGGGATAACTTCCTCTCCGAGGAGATTGCTAAGAAAATATGAATACATATCTTAACTGATCTTTTGATCACCCAGGTAATCCTTCTTTTAAACAATCAATTATAACTAGAATCTGAACTATGATTCGTCAATCATAATTCATCGGATTCTTGTCCTATACTTAATAAAAGAAGGCAACTACCAATGATTAGAAGAACTTTAAGTTCAGAGTCATCTCAAGTTTAGCAAATACGGCCACCAAAAGTGAACAGTGAACTTCGAATCGCGAATGTTCATAATGTCACTTTGGTAATCCGTAAAGCCAAAACAAATACTTAAATAATTACTTGGTCTTTACCCAAATAAACATAGTTGATTTGGTAAGATGGCCAGTCATTACCAAAATTTTACTATCTTGTTTATTCATTTGGGGTAATAGCTACGGACTACAGGATACAGGCCTACTGGGCTACTCTGCTGGAACAATGGCTGAAAAATGTGATGAAGTAGGGCGCTGGACAGCCTCCAATCAATGCTGAAAAGATGGCTGGGAATCCTCTCCCTGAATCAAATGGAGGATTAAGAAAAAGAGGGAAAAGGATTTGGAACTTGGGCGCCGGAAATAGTCTGCCGAAATTTAATTTTTTCCGGCCGCCAAATTTAGCGGAAGTACTTCCGCTAACTATCTGCTAAAGCTCCGCCAAGGAAAATGCTCTGATGGGAGTTGGTCCTCCTCCAAACTGCGCTGAATGTTGCTGAAGCAAAGAGACGAAAGCCCGAAGCAAAGAGAGAAAAATCAGCAAGGAAAATGGGCACCCAATCAGAAAATCAGATCTGAAATTCAGCAATCAAGAAAGTGCTCTGATACCAAGTTATGATCAAAATCTCAGGTGTTGAATCAATGAAGCATAAAAGACAGCAATAGACTAAAGCCCTACAAGCAATAGACAAGACATTAGGTTCTCCCACGAAGAGCCCAAGCAGTACCAATCAATAATCTGAAAAATGAGTGTACAAATGCCCCTATAAATACCTTACCAATGAACCCTAAAATAGGAATTCAAAAGTAAAGGGAGGCAAAATGTGGAGGGAAAATAGTGCGCCCTCCTACGGGCCCCCACTCCACATATAACCATATAGTAAGGGCCCAAGGCCAGTCAATGTCATAAAAAAGGACCCAGTGCGGCTCATAAGCATATAAAAAGGCTCTGGGGCATGTACATGACTAATATAAAATCCAGTAGGCCTGTATCTTGTAGTCCGTAATTGTAATCTACCAATCACAAGCCTTTCTTATGGATTAGGTATATCCTATAATCTGAGTTAAGATTCACAATCCCAACTCTCCAGATTCCCGAAACCATACCATATCATAAGAGTACATCATGAGAATGCATTACAATTCTTAAAAGACACATGAGCTGTTCACAAAGTCCTTTCCATCTGGAAAGTTCCAGACTTTTACAACTCACACACGGTGCCAATATAAGGATTGTAATCTAAAAAACGCCCTTACTTTAGACATGGCACAAAGTGTCATTCCAAAGTTAGGGTCCCAATCTAGAATACGTCTAGATTTTTCTCTTAAGTTCGAATCTAGAATAACTTAAGATTTACTGGAACCTCATTACGAGAAGTTCTAACTTGACTACTAAGATCAAGTTGACTACTACTAGCAAGGAACATGGTTCAACAAACCCCCATCTTGCAATAGAATTCCAAGTTCTGACACAAATCAATCGGACTTGTTATCAGCCACTTTTCTTCCGCAAGAGTACTTTCTAAATTTCCCCCCTTTAAATCTTCAAACCACATATCTACTATAATCCATAAAGGTTTTCTGTAATATCTAAATATCCTATCGTTTCTGATTCATAAAACAGGTCCATCATCGATATAACAGATTCCACCTTGAATCTTTGACCGATGTTTCTCCTTGATAATTCTCTTTTCTTCCTACTTCTCCCCCTTTTTAACAGGAAACGCACGAGTTTCTAAGGGGTGCAGATCATTTGAGATTTGCCCAGGAGAAGAGTCTAAGAAGAGATCTGCGAAAATCTTGAAAGCCAAAAGAAGTGTTGCATTATTGTAAGTAAATACCAATGATGTTCCAACACAATGACTTTAACAAAAGATTTTCATTATTACCAAGCTTGAGAATTGACCCGTAAATCAAAAAAGGATTACTTGAAGATTCAAGTAGAGAAAACAAATTTAGAAAACGGTTTCATTAACCATTTCTGTGACATCGTCCATGGTCAACGGGTAATCAGAATTACCTTCCAAGGAATCACAAAAAAGCGGGTTAATTCATGTGTTAAGAAATTCACCAATATATCTTTTATAAAGAAATAGCTTGGCGGGTTTTCGGTTTTGTAAATTTGAGATATCCAAAAAGGGGTCATGACCAATATCTCAAATTTCCGACAAAACACCCGTTTTATGACTGATAGTATTTGGTATCACTAAGACTTACGGCCATACTATGGTCAACTGATCCAGTTAGTTTCAGATCTTCATTTTGGAATTGCCTGCGTCCCATACCACAGGTTCTTCCTCCATGAAGGCCCTCCACTTCCTGATCAAAGTGTTAGAAAAATAATACAATTATATGAAGTTTTCAGGATTTATAAAAAAAATTCCAACTTCACTCAAACAAACATACTTTCGCCCTTTTCATAATCTTTACGGTCACCGTAAGACTCACAGTGACAGATTTAGAAATGGGGAAGGATGAATCGGCTTTTTCTTGTTCTTAACAGCAAATAGTGTTGGTACGCCCACTGCTTTAAGCACATCAAGAAACAACTTTTTTGTTCCATTTCAATTTCCATCTTAGGCTTCTGGGTCCTTTCTGGCCGTGCATGATTTTTAAAAAAATGACACCTTGGCCAAAAAAATCCAAGAATTCACATTCTCGGTTGCCCACAGCAGTTAATCAAAGTGAATTAAATTCGTCAATTGTGAAAAGCCTTACGGAATTTCTCCAGAAATTCAGCCCAATCACCATTCTATGGGTTGCGTCCTCCACCACGAGGAGGCCTTACCCAAAGCAAAAAACCGACGAAATTCACTTTTTTATTCTGGGACGTTGAGCAAGCTAAGTAGCTTTGGCCAACGATTTATCAAGTCTTGAACAACTTCGGGGCTTTCAATCGCCGGAAAATTTTTCGGTTGTTAGCCCAAGCTATATATCACAATGGCTAATTATCGAGTAGATTTTGCATTGGGTTTTTTCTGTTTATTGCCAAAATGAAATTCCAACACACTGTGGTCTACAAGTTGCAACCATGTGTTTAATATTTTAGGGGGCCATCACAGTCAAGTGATGCCGGGCGAATTTTCATTTGCCACCCCTAACCCGAATTTTATTCATCCATTTGCATATGAAAACCGAAATCTCACATTCGGTTGCAGTCATTTTGGGTATAAACTTTTCGATAAAGCAATGTCCTAAAACGTAGTTTTTTTTGAATGGGTGCTGCTTTGCTATCTAGTTTATACCAATGATTTTGCAAATTGCCGTGCAATAAATTTGCGGAAAAAACCATTGTATACCTTAAAATCTAATTCACGCAATTTCTAAGCCATTACGATTTCATCACTATCACTTTAACTGCATTTTTAAAATTACAGTCCTTAATGACTATAAAAAGCCTATGGAAAAAGAAAAAACTTCTAACAATCTCCAGGTAACCCCTCCCCTTTTCTACCTACCCAGGCACCCACTTAAATTTAACTAAAAGAAAACTTAAAGTTAAACTAAAAGTTCACAAGGACCCCCCCCTCCCTCTTTCGCTTTGATACCAATATGAAGTCCTCAAGGATCCTATTCTAAGCATGCCAATCACAAGCAACACAAGGGAACCTGATGGTGGACAAACCAACCCCACCAAACCTAGATCGAACGGATCTAGCTCCCAAGCTATGGATCAATCACTCAGAGAGAAATGAGGCATCACACCAGCAACATCCTGCCACTAGTCATGCTATCAAGCATACACTAGTGAGAGCCCAATAGGTATACTTATACCCTCCAAGGCCCATGCACCACTAGTAGTGCACTACGGCACCTCACTGGACACCTCTGCAGCCTATCTGGGCCACATCATCCAGTTCCCCAATGACTCATTGATAGACCCATACCAATCCACCATCAAGTGTTTAGGCGTACAACCATTAATTATGACCATGTACACATAAGGGCCCCAATTCCCTTGGGTTGTCGGTCTACCGGTCCCTGGCGTAGACACGCTACCCGAGACCAGTCATGAGCATGACAGTGCTGGACTTCCTCAAGCCTGCAAGATAAATTATAATACATTTGAATGTTAAATGATTTAATGATGAGCCCTTAGGAGTCACTATTCATCAATTCAAATTTTAAATTTCAAACAGTAGTGAGTACTAAGTACTAAGGAGTCGTGCAACAGGACAATATAGTAAGCGGTATACCTCTCTGGGCTAATGGTCGTGCAAAGACGCAGTTGCTCGGCCAACCTGTCCATGAATTCATACAAGAGGCTCAGTATGCAGCCCTCTCGATCTGGAAGGTGCCGGCGGACAATGTAGATAGGTTGCAGGCCCACGACAATGGATCGTGCTCATCCCAAAATGCAGTCGGCATAACAATATACTCGAATCTCATACCCTTCGACTGCTGTGATGCCCCCCACTGCGCCCACTCATTAGAAACGACCATTTGCCTCAAGCTTGCATGAACTTTCAGTAGTCGTGTCATGACCAAGAACATACCTGGTGGGGGCAAGTCTCAAGACATCCAGGGTGGAGTGTCTCTTGCAGATGCCCAAGGCCCTTGGCCTCTTGGTGATGAATCTCACCAAGGACTGTACCATGCGCAACACCTCCGTGATCCATGGTATCTTGGCTACATCCTCGATTAATAGGTCCAGGCAATGTGCAACACAAGGTGTCCAAAAGATGTGGGGGCAGGTCTCATTAACGAGCCTAGCCCTGGCAACACAATTTCCGCATTGTTCGTGACAACCTGTACAATCATACAATGCAATGTGCATGGAATTCAAGTGAACCATTGACCCTAAACATTCAGTCATGATTGGTGACTACTAATTCCACACTCAAACTAAACCTTCTGACTAGTTTAACTATAGTGCTAAATGGATTGATCATTGATTAATCATTAAACATTTAACATTGTAGTATATACCTAAACAACGTGTTGTGTCCCCACGTCCTCGATGGTGTCTTCCTGCATGGGGACGATGTTTCTAAGATCCATTGACACCTCTGGGGTGGCAGTGATGGGCAATTATGCTTCCTTGTATCGCTCCAACCATCACATATGATGGTGCACCCATACCTAGTTCACAGGTGACAAGACAACATCATGATTCATGGCAAGTTGCAACCTTAAGCCCTCAATGATGAATGATCATTTGACAATCATGATTAATCGTAAATAATTGTTAATAAGTTTGAAATGCCACATGTGACATAATACATATGTCATAGCAATTTGCAAAGTTGAAGACTGTAGAAATGGCAAAACCAGACGGTTTGAAGTTAAAAGCTAAACTTAGAACTGAACTTAAAAGATGAACCTTCAAACTTGAAAGACAAAACTGAAAAGGGCAAATTGCAATGTTGAAAACTTAAAGTTAAGACTTGAATTGGCAATGAGCATATTGAGGATCCCACACCAGAAGGCAGGTCTGGCCGACTACTACGCTCTGCCTCATCTGCATTCCATGAGAAGCGAGGGGCGAGTGAAGGCAACTGGGGGGCATGATGTGGTGGCCTCTGGCTGTGTCACTGCATCTTGATTTGCCAAAAAGAAAACAATTCAATTTAGGTGCCTGCTGAACCACTGGACTGTAGTCAGTCGTGACTACTGACTAGTGACTAGTCCGTGATTAAAAAAGCACGTTTTCAAGCGACAAGTCATTCTAATTTCTTTGAACATTGAAAATGTAAGATGACAAAAATGATGTAGCCATCTGGTAGTTAATGTCATAGTGAAATTCTTCGAGCATCTCTGACCACCTAGCTTTATGACCTCAAAGGTCAACCACATCACAAATATACCTTAGTGCTTGGTGGTCAATGCAAATCTGGACCTATACACCAGATTTTAAGAGCATTAATGACGGCAAAAAGTCCCTTATCATCGGTGGAATACTGCCTTTGAGTAGAATCCAGCTTCTTCCTTTCAAAAGCAACCGATCTACCATCCTGGTATAGAACTGCCCCTACAGCAAAGTCACTAGCATCGAACCCATTCAAACCGATTCGAATCGGGCGATTTGAACCCATTCGAACCGATTCGAATCAGATAGCTCGATTCGAATCGGGAAAAGATTCGAACCTTTTTTTTGGTTTGTTTTCTTATTGGGGGGATTGTACTTGAATTTTGTGGCCCATGGAGACTAGTAACTTAGTAAGTTCTAACATTAAACACGTGACATTGGTTACATTGGAAGTCGTTGAGATGAGCGATACTGTTTAACAGATAGTTGCATTAAAAAACTAGTGTAACGTTCCCTCACTGAAATGTTAGGGAGAAAGAACCAACGAAATATAAGTAGTTGCATTCAGTAACAATGTTAGTCTAACAATTTGCAACATTATCATCTCAAATTGATTCTGAATTTGAACCAACATGTTGATTCTTTGAAAATCTGAATCTCCCCCTTGTTATTTCCTCTTTTCTTGTGAGATTTGAAAGAGATTAGGGGTTTTTTGAAATCATTAACCAGTTCAACCATTCGCAGTAAGGGGTATCAGTTTTTAATAGTTAGTTTGTTTAATTTCTTATAGTCTACACAGAGACAAACTCCTCCGTAGTATTTATTAATTAACAAAATTGGCCTCCCCCCCCCGAAGGGGACTTACTAGTCCTAACATGGCCCATCTTTAAATAGTGCTGTAGTTTTCTAAAAACTTCGTCTTCTTCCTTTGTACTCACCCTATAAGGATACAACGATATAGGCGAGCACGTCCTTCTTATTTTACTTGTTGAGTTCTCTCTTCCTTTAGCTGCGCCAGGTCTTGTGAACATAGCTCCCTCAATTGTGATGATTGACATAAGGATCGTATGCCTTTCTTCCTCAAGTATCAAAAAGTGTCTAATCAGGGATTTGTTGAGTGATATTGTTATACTTGGCTGTCATGCTGTTCAACATGACCACCATATTTGCCTCCCCACCAAGTTTTGAACCAATACCGGCTAGTTGGTTAATGATTGACTCCATTAAGTTTGATATGTGTAACGAATCACTTCTACTCCACTTACGAGCAAAGAAGCACTACAGCAATAGGACCTTGCCGTTTTTAGCTTGTGCACCAAACAAGGTGGACAAATTTTCTCACACTTACCGAAGTCTTCGACAAATCTATGTGGTGTATGTGGGAATCGGCCAAGCAAAGCTCAATATAGGCAGTTGCTCTCTTATCATTCATTTCCCATTTAAGCAGGGTAGTTGGATTGGCTGGTGGACTCAGTGCCACTCACAATATTTCAAAGTAACAGTTAGTAACAGTCTCATTTTGACTTGTCAGTTGTGTTCACCTTCAAACTTGACTATGGGGAACTTGTCCATGTTGGAAGAAACTTGATTTTTATTAGCGATGGTTCTTGGAAACGGATTTAGAAGCTTCATTCATTTTGAAAATTGCTTAAATGAGTAGATTTTGAGATATGCTCTAGAAATTGTAGAATATTTAAACTGGAATTTAGAGGAGTTTTGAGATGAATAGGCCAATTGTAGGTGCATTCTTATTTAAGAAATTGGAGTTAAATTCTACAATTCCATTAGCACTTTATTGATTTCAGAAATAGAGTGGAAGATGAAAAACTACACTATGGAATTTGAGAATTGGGCACAATTCTTGCCAGTTCATCTCTCTCAAATTGAAACATTAATAGAATGCCGAATTGATACTACTTCAATGTGTAAGAACAAACGCTATTTATCAAAGGAAAATGCTAAGAAGAAGCTACATCTAACTCAATGTATATCCATACTGCAAACTTAAAAACCTAGAATTTGTTAGGCAAATTGTAGTTCGATTTCTTAGAAACTAAAATGTTTCTTTTCAAGCCGATAAATCTCACCTACCTTCAAACTGCTAGATTGCCCAACTATGCACTAATTGTTTGAAGATTTAGGGCTTAGATTGACTGCATTTACGCAAGTAAGAATGTGGCGACAGAAAGCTAAAAATCAGCAAACGTTTAAGTTAATTGTGAGTAGTAATCCAGGTAGCATATAGAAAGTTCAATGTTAAGCAGCTGATGATCAATGATTTAGGGTTGCAAAGTGAGCCCATCTGACACACAAACAAACAATATCAATGAAATCGCTTGCCGATTTTGGACAGTAGATTAGAACAGCAAATCAGGCTCTTTCAGCAAGCAATAATGTAGGAAGAATGTGCCAATCTGTGAACAACCAATAGCAGCTTTGCTCAGCAATTTTGGGCAGCAAATCCCCCCCCTACAAGTGAGCGACGTGTAGAATCATTGCTTTTGAAACTTACAACATTCTATTAGACTTCAACCGAGCTTCAAGATTCCGAATTCTTAATTCTAGAATAAAAAAAAAAAAAAATTCCGCGGGCACCTGCTGGTTACCTGTACCGTACAGCGTCAGGATTTCCGTCCTATTTTTTCCTTGGTAGCCGCTCTAGCCTGCGGGACTCCCAGGAATCAGTATGTTGGAGGAGCTTCATTTACCTATTAATAATAACTACTTTTGACAAGTGCCTTAACTTTTGGTTTGTAAACTTTTCTTGTACTTCATAAGTACAATACACCTGAAACTTTTGATAAAGTTTGCAAAGCTAATAAAGCTTTGGTTTTCTGAACGTAAACCAGAAGGTTAAGGCATTGGTTGGTCAACGTAAACTTCAAATTTGAAGCTTTCTTTGTTGAATATGATTGAAACCTGTTGTACTCCCCTAAAGTACATTGTAAATTTGAAACTTTGTTTCAAAGTTTTTAATGTTTAACTTTTAATTCAAAGGTTATACAAGTTTACAAAGTTTTTTTACTAAGTTATAAAACTTGGTCTCAAACTTTGTAAATAAGCTTTTGGTAAATAAAAGCTATTGTAAACCTTGAATTTGCTTCAACAAAATTTTGAAGAAAGGGGGAGAAATAAAACAAAAGTACACAGTTGTACTTACAGGCTATACCTGCTACAAGTACAGACCTGTGTACCCTTTTTCTTGTTTTTCTTAGCCTCTTTCTTGGGCTGAATCCACCTCTTTGTAATCTTCCACCTGCACACAAAGAAAAATTGGTAAATCTTTCATCCTTTTCACTTTTGGGGAGGAAATTTGAAGTTTTTCGAACGGTTGTACCAACACCTTCTCCTTTGTCTAAGGACAAGCCTTAGAGGAGATTTAGGTGTATCTTTAGGCCATAAGGCCATGAGGTCAAGGCGGTGACCCAAAAGTTGGGTGGGGACGTGACCCAAGTGACCATTGGGTGAGGTGGCGTAAGGAGGGTGGTGGCCATGTAAATTGAGGGTAGGTGGACCCCATAAGGGGATGCCACTTGTTTTAGGAGCCCATGTGCTTGCTAGGTGGCGACCATAAGGCCCGCCACCCAGCAAGGCTTTTTTTGGAAGGAAAAGAAGTGGGATGGGGGGTATAGGCTCCATTTTCAGCATTGAGGTGCTTATTGTGGCTTAGTCTCCTTGAGTAGTGGTCTCAAGTTCTCTAAGTCCTTTTGTTGCGAAGCCCTTGCAGTTTTTTCTTTGCCTTCTTCCTTAGAGCGCCATGGACCCTGTTATGCCCTCGGGTGAAGGACCAAATTCACCACCTCCTCCTCCCGATGTAGACACTAACCAGCTTGTTCAGGCCCTAAATCTGCTGCAAAATCAAATTTTAGAAATGCAGGCCAAGCATGCCGCGGCCGAGCAAGAGTGGCGTTCTTCGACGCACTCGCGGTCCGTTGGCATATATCCAATGTTTAATCTGGAATTCTTTTCGGGTGAAAAGAAAGATCGGCTTCCCGATGTGGTATTGTCGTGGCTAGATCGATGGAATAGTCATTTTTCCATGCACGATGCGCCTGATAGTACGAAGATCGCTTTTGCTCTCATGTTTTTACGTGGTAAGGCGTTTACATGGTGGCAAGATCTAAAGGAGAGGGCTACTGCCCCTTCTACATGGGACGCCTTTCAAGAAGCCTTTAAAACGGCTTTTCTTCCGGTGTTGGCTGATTTTGAGCATTGGCGGCGTTTTGCCACCGTGCAGATGGGTACTAGGCCGTTAGATGCCTATATCCAGGAATTCCAAGAAAATTTGCCCCGATTTGCCTCGCGAATCGATTCTACCCTGTTGAAGTTACATTTTATTTTGGGGCTTCCAAAGGAATTTCAACTAGAAGTGCGGCATAACCAACCACAGACAATCGAAGATGCGGTTCGCTTTGCGAAAATCTTCGATGACGCCCATTTTGCCTCTCGCAAGGAGTAGGCTTTGCCCAAGGCTGAACAGAAAGAAAAGAAATTTTTCAAGAAGCGGGGCAAAGACAAGACGGCGGACACCGGTTCCCAAGGCGGGAAAAAGCGCGTCAAATTGGAGCGCGCCGACTACGACAAGGCGAGAACCGGCGGGTTGTGCTTCTCCTGCATGGAGAAGGGGCACCTTTCAAAAGATTGTCCAAAGAAAAAGCAAAAGAAATCTGGCTGGCAACCTAAATCTTTTAAAGCGCCAGATAATTCTGGTATTTCTTTTGTTGATTTATCCTTTAAGGATGGCACTAGTTGCAAGAATTGTTGTTTTAATACAACTGTTTTTGGCCCCCATGATCTCATTTGTATGAATGGAATTGTAGGACGCCAAGCTGTGACTGTTCTGTTTGATGATGGTTCCACACATAACTTTATAAATGCTAGACTGGTGCAGAAGCTTAGGGTGGCTACCGTGCCAAGTAATCACTTGTATGTGGTGAAAATGGCGTGGGGGGAAGATCGACAAGCTTGGGATCAACTTGTTCCTCAGCTGCCGCTTCAGATTCAAGATTATGTTGAACCTCTAGATTTTCATATTATGAACTTGGATAGCGTAGACATAATCTTAGGAAAAGAATGGTTTTATTCTAAAAACGAGTCTTTAAGAAAGGATTATGTTACTCATAGTATTTCCTTTTTGCATAAGGGCTCGTTGGTTGAGCTAAAAGGCGATGTAAATAGGCCTTTTGATCCTTTGGTATCTGCTTTAGAAGTTGTAGAATATTTGAAAGATTCTGGCAATAAAGTTTATCTTTGTTTTTTGAAAGATGAAATCTATGTGAATGACCATGCAGTCCAGAGTCTAAATATTGATTTATCGCATTTGCCTTTGAATGTGCCTGTAAATAATCCCTTAAGTGTTAACTCGCCTGAAGGAATAATATCTAACAAACTTAGGCAAGAATATAGCGATGTTTTTCTTGATAAACTCCCTGATGGCCTACCTCCCCAAAGGAGTGTTGACCATCAGATAGAGTTGCTTCCTGGAAGCCAACCTGTATCTCTTTTTCCATACAGGGTTAGCATCAAGGAAGAGGATGAAATTTCTAAGCAGTTACAAGAACTCCTTAGGATCGGCTATATACGGCCTAGTAAGTCCCCTTGGGGAGCACCAATCCTTTTAGTTAGTAAAAAGGATGGCGGCACACGTTTGTGTGGTGACTTTAAAAAGTTAAATGATTTAACCATCAAGAACATATATCCCTTACCTAGGATGGATGATCTTATGGATTGTCTGAATGGGGCTAAGTATTTCTCCAAGATTGATCTTAGATCAGGTTACCATCAGATAAGGATCAGGAACGAAGATGTGTCTAAGACTGGATTTCGATCCAGATATGGCCATTATGAGTTTTTAGTGTTACCTTTTGGACTCACGAATGCGCTTGCCGCTTTCCAGCAGATGATGAACGATATTCTTCGTCCATATCTAGGAAAGTTTGTGGTGGTGTATTTGGACGACATATTAATTTATAGTCGGACCCTTGAGGAGCATGAAGAGCATCTTCGTATTGTCTTAGATCTTCTAAGGCCTCTATGCTAAGGAGTCGAAATGTGAGTTCTTTCAAACTAAACTCAAATACCTGGGCCATGTCATATCGGATAAAGGTCATATCGGACAAAGTCCGTAAGGTACGAGAATGGCCGAGACCTTTGACAATTTGTGATGTGAAATCCTTTTTGGGCTTCACAAGATTCTTTCACAGGTTCATTTTGGACTATGCCTTAATAGCATTGCCCTTGACGAACGTTCTTAAGGGGGTGAAGAAAAAATGTAGCCGCAGAAGAAGTCCATTGATAACGTGGACGGATGAAATGAATGAGAGTTTTGAGACTCTCAAGCATTGTGTTTCTACGGCTCCAATTTTACACATCGTCGATCCTAACCGGCCCTTTGTGGTTGATACGGATGCTAGCGACTTTGCTGTTGGAGCGGTCCTTTCTCAGGACGGTAGACCAGTTGCTTTTGAAAGCAAGAAGCTGGATCCTGCTCAGACTAGGTATTCTACCTATGAGAAGGAGCCTTTTGCAGTCATTCACGCGTTAAAAATCTGGAGGCATTATCTTTATGGTGCCAGATTCACGGTAATGACTGATCACCAATCCCTTAAGTATATTTGTGATGCCAAGGACCTTTGTGGCCGTAAGGCTAGATGGTCGGAACTCATTCAAGAGTTTGTCTTTGACATTAAGTATCGTAAAGGTACGTCGAACTGTGTTGCCAATGCCTTGAGCCGGATTGGAGAAATTAATCAGTTATGCTTTGCTGAGATCCAATCTGATTTGTATCTTTCACTACGGGATCTTTGTCAAACCGATAGGTTTTTTGGTCGCATCTGGCTAGATGTCCTGACGGGAAATTCTAGATCTAGTGATGACCTTGGGATGCAGGATCCCAAGCAATCCCGTAATGATAAGTTACTTGAGGACTATTCCATAAGGAATGGCCTGCTTTTCCGAAAGGGAAAGGTTTGTGTGCTGGATAGGGAGGACTTGCGGGCCCAAATCCTGTAGCAGTGTCATGACAACCCTTGTGCTGGTCACCCAGGCATACAGAAGAGGACACTTGACCTTGTTAGGCAGAATTTCTTCTGGCCTAAGATGAAAGGTCATGTGGAGGCATACGTTCAAAGTTGTGAACAATGCCAACAAAACAAAGCAGAAAGACTCAAAGTTGCGGGTCTTTTTCATCCCTTGGAAATTCCCAGTAAAAAATGGGAAAGTATTTCAATGGATTTTGTGGTTGGACTCCCTAAAACCCGGAGTGATCACGATGCCATTTGGGTGGTGGTTGACAGCTAACCAAGATGGCGCAATTTATACCAACTAAATCAACTGTCAAGGCATCTGAACTAGCCCAGCTTTTCGTTGAAAAGTTGTTCAGATTGTATGGTTTGCCAAATGATATTGTTAGTGATCGCGACTCCAAGTTCACTGGCAAGTTCTGGCAAGCAGTTTTTGAAAAACTTGAAACAACCCTTAGTCTTAGTTCTTTGGATCACCCAGAATCTGATGGGCAGACAGAACGTGTCAACCAGACATTGGAGGATATGCTTAGAGCATATGTTTCTCACCGACAGTTTGATTGGGAAAAGTATCTCCCTCTGGTTGAGTTCGCGCACAATAGTGCTAAGCATTCTGCCACCCGATTCAGTCCTTTTATGCTGATGTATGGCTTTCAGCCACGTTCTCCAGTTTCGGTCGGACTCAAAGGTCTGAAGGTGCAAGCTGCAGTAGATTTCCTGCAAGATATGCAAGAAATGCTACTAGTGGCCAAGGAAAGCATGAAAACCGCTCAGGATAGAGCTCAATTTTATGCTAACTGCGGTCGTTCACCTCGAGATATTGAGGTCGGAACCTGGGTGTATCTTAAAATCCCTAAGGATTCGAAGGTACTTCGGACGGGAAAATGCCATAAGCTATCTCTTCAATATAGCGTACCTTATAAGGTTGTAAAGAAAATTAACCCAGTTGCGTATCAGCTAGATCTTCCGATTGGGGTTGGGGTTCATCCTGTTTTCCATGTAAGTCGTTTAAAAGAACGACTTAGTAGGAAGGATTCCCTAATTCCGGAAGGTGAACTGGTTGAGCTCGAGGATTTGTCTACCTTTGTGCCTAATGTACCTGAAAAAGTTGTTGACGTTCGTCGTCACCAATTGAGAAACCGTTTGGTTTTTGAGTTTCTCGTACGTTGGAAAGGTAAGACAGATGACGAGGACACTTGGGAGAGAGAGGACTATTTAAGACTGAACTTCCCTGGCTTGCTCCCATTAGGAGGAGACTCTTAAAGGGGGAGGGAATGTTACGTACCCATAAGGATACGCAACAGGAAACTTGAGGTGACGGTCTCAGTTATGGGACGAAACGCTGATCTGGAGCTATAGGTCTTGTGGGTGCCACATGTCAATGTCTCATTGGCATGCGGTGACTCGTTGTTATGGACCCGCGTCAGTGTGCACAACTGCCGCGTGTCGTTAGTCATGCGTGACTCCTATGGAGGGAGATGACCCGCCTGGGCTATGTATATAGAGGTGGATCTCCATGAGCTTGGTATTCATTCTCTCCTGGAGAATGAAGAGCTCTTCCACTGGTGGTCAGGTCAGGACAAGTATCTAGGCCTTAGGATGTAGGTAGGTGACGGCCGAGGGTAAGGCATGGTGGTATGGGGGGACACCATGGCTTACATGAGATCCGAGCTTGCTTGATGGTGATCTGTAGCTCCAGTGCACGGGGGTGAGGTGGCAGTACCTCTATGGTTGGGCGGTAATGTAGCGTTTGTCACTTGTTTGTGCTTTAGCAATGACCGGCATGACGATGGGGATTCTAACACCACCCATGCTCTGAGTAGATCTTTGGCTAGTTGAAGGTACTGATGGTGATCTGGTCCAAAGGGGTTCCACATTCCACCCATTTGTATCGTCGTGGAATGGGGACGAAATATGGATTAAGCCGCAGCTGCCTCGGACTGGGAACGTAAGCTCTGATGTTCGACGGATCTTTTTCGAAAGCGTGTTATCGCCATGGTTGCGGAGCCAGTGCCTGAAGGCAGGGGATCTCATTGCCTTTGATATCTTTGGCAGAAAAGGATATCTGCTAGCCACCGCGTGAGGATTCATGTAGGAACTCATTAATTTCATCTTCCACGTTTTTTGGTTGGCGGAATGCGTGGCTGGCAGAAATGGATCGAGAGCCCTAGGAGGTTGACGGGCGTGACGATGTGATGGCTTTGGTCTATCACCGGAAACGATTCCGATGGTAGACAAGGATGCATTTCACACGCACGCGGTGCGCGTGGTACTGTGGTATTGGACATAGAATCGATATTTATCTTCATCCCACGTTCCGTAGGCCATGACAACGAATTCTGTGTATAGGGCGCAGGTAACAAGCGTTGGGTAAATGCCCATTGCTTCTAGGAGAGGTTGGGCAGTCTGGATTCATGGGGCGATCTGGGAGTTTGTGGGCAGGTCGTATATGTGGGTGGATTTAGGGATTTGGCGATGAGCGATTTTTGTGGTGTCAGTTTCGTCAAAAGGACTGGATGATTGGTTATCAGGGTTGGTGGAAGATGCCACGTTGATGGTGGGGTTGGATGATAGCTTCGAAGATGTAGGGGATGGTTGGGGTATGGTAAAGGAGAAAAAGACTTAAAAAAGAGAAAATTAATGGATTTTGACTACGTGGGGTGGAACAGGTGGAAGTGGGGTTGGAACAGGTGATAGAAAGTGCTCAGGATGGGGTGTATGAAGTTTGGTCGCAATCGGAGATAGTTGGAAATTCGAGTAGAACCGAACAACAAATGCAAAAACAGGCTCACTGTGGTGTCAGAATACGTTAAGTCAAGAGAGAACAACAATAAAAAAAACAATGCAAAGATGAACACGTAAGCAGAGGAAGGTTGACAGAAACGCATAGCTCTATTTCAAAGAAAAACTGTATCTTATACATCCATGGCTGTTCATATCAAGAACATAAACCAAGGTCACTACTCCGGATATGACCCGGGTCATGGCTGTGGTCACGAACCAAAAGAAAAGCATCTTACCAACTGTCTATTTTTCTTGAAGCATTCTACCAACGTGGCATAAGGGAAAGTCAAACTCTGTTCCTGACGTATTTTGTGATTGCATGTCATCAATCTGCCTCTCAATCCAAAATCTCGTCTAACTAGTTCTTCCCTCCTTCAATTCCCGTCTTGTATCTTAACTTAGAAAATCTGTCCCTGCCAAGTCCCTTCGTCATGAGGTCAGCCAGCATTTCCTTGGTAGGGCAATAAAGCATATCAATCTCTCTTGCCTGCACCAAATCTCTGACATAGTGATATTGAAGTTCTATGTGCTTGCTTCTTTTGTGGAAGCCACCATTTTTACATAAGAAAATGCATCCTGGTTATCACTATTCAATTGATAACATCTGATTGGTATAGACAACTCCCTGCAAAAACTCCTGATCCATACATATTCCATTGATGCATGGCATAAGGCCATGTTCTCAGCCTCTGTGGTTGACAGGGCCACTATCTTCTGCCTACTGCTTGCCCATGCTGCTGCACCTCCTCCTAACATGAACAGATACCCCGATGTTGATTTTCTCGCATCCGCATCGCCTCCCCAGTCTGCATCCGCAAACCCAGTGACCTGCAAATGGCCACCAGAGGAATTTACTCCAAAGTCTGCTGTTCCCTTGAGGTATCTTAATACTCTCTTTGCAGCATTCCAATGATCCAGACTAGGATCATTGAGGTATTGACTCAATTTTCCAACCGCTGTTGATGTGTCGGGTCTTTTGCAGATTGTGGCGTACATTAGGCTTCCAACCAAGCTCCGGTAGGGATAGCTTCTTATGAGATCCCTCTATTTATCATTCCCTGGCTCCATATCCAGAGTTAGCTTTACCCCTGGCTCAAGAGGAGTGCTGAGTGGCTGCTTTCCATGTGAAATCTCTCAATTACTTCATTAACGTAACCTTCTTGTGAGAGTTTCATTTTTTTCTTCGCTTTGTCTCTTGTTATCTGCATCCCCAAGCAATAGTGGATCTCCCCAAGGTCTTTCATGTCAAATTCTGCATTCAACTCCCTCTTACGTTTGTCTATCATGACCTGGCTATTCCCTATCGTGATGATGTCGTTTTACATACAATGCTATTGCCACAAACGTATCTTTTATCCTCCGACTGAAGACACTTGTATCAGACTGACATCTTTGGAAACCCTTATGACTGAAGAAAGAGTCTATTTTTTCATACCATACCCTCGACGCTTGCTTCAATCCGTAAAGGGCCCTTTGTAACTCGCAAACCAGCCCGTTCCCTTCTTCAGCTCCCTCTGGCTGCTTCATGTAAACCTCCTCATGCAAGTCGCCGTTGAGGAAGGTTGTCTTGACATCCATCTGGTGGACAATAATGTCATGCCCATGACTGGTCTCGGGTAGCGTGTCCACGCTAGAGACTAGTAGACCAACAACCCGTAAGTTAATTGTGACTATAAGGGAATTGGGGCCCTTATGTGTACATGGTCATAATTAATGGTTGTAGGCCTAAGCACTTGATGGTGGATTTGTATGGGTCTATCAGTGAGTCATTGGGGAACTGGATGACGTGGCCCAGATAGGCTGCAGAGGTGTCCAGTGAGGTGTCACAATGCACTACTAGTGGTGCATGGGCCTTGGAGGGTATAAGTATACCTGCTGGGCTCTCACTAGTGTATGCTTGATAGCATGACCGATGGCAGGATGCTGCTGGTGTGATGCCATACTCCTCTTTGTGATTGATCTATAGCTTGGGGGCTAGATCCGTTCGATCTAGGTTTGGTTGGGTTGGTTTGTCCACCATCAGGTTCCTTGTGTTGCTTGTGATTGGCATGCTTAGAATAGGATCCTTGGATTGAGGACTTTACATTGGTATCAGAGCCAAATCTAAGCTTGTTTAGCCGTTGATCAAGAGAAATCTCGAATTGTGGGGATTTTTCCATTGTGTGATATGGAATCCTGACACTTTTACGAGAATTCAATGGAGTATGCAACGAAGTGGTAAAAGTGCGGATTATTCTTCCCGTGGATTTCCTTGTTCGAAGTGTAATCGGTTGTGTGGTAAGTGCACTACCAGGTATACAATCGGTTCGATTTTTAGACACTTCATATTGGTTTTCAGGAAGTAAAGTTCCGTTTTCTTGAGTCACTTGTGTTTTCGTTTACTTCATTTAGGAACACTTTTCCGTTAGCAACGGGATCAATAAGAGTAAATGATGGTTTTTTTCGGCTTTTTGTTCTTTACACAGTGATTTAAGGTAATTTTGTTGGCTGTCTTTTGCTTTTTGTTGAGCCAGTTTTGGCTTGAATCAGAGAAAAAGCAGGAAAAGAAGCACAAAAAATACTAATCACTGGTTGAGAGTGTTGGTGGTTTTTACAGGATTTGCAAGGCAGTTCTTTCTGATTTACAGGTTTATGCTGGAGTTTTCTTCAATTTATCAGTGTTTTGCAGGGAGGAGTAATTCAGTAAAGCCATTTTTGTGATGGTATGAACTACTGCAAAGCCCATCTTGTGGTTAAGGAGGGGTAGCCTGCAAATCGGTGTTTTGGAAAAATTTGGGCAGCATGTACCCTGTTTTTCAGCTATGATAGAACCTGTGCATATGTAAATCTGTAAAAATTATAGGATTCTCGGTTATGAAAGTGTTGTGTACAGATCAGGATATCTGTAGAGACATGCTATGTAGTGAATCTTTGTGGGATCATTAAAACCTTTTGTACAAACTTCTAATCCTGTGGATCTACAAAGTATTCCTTGAACTAAGTTTATTTGCATGCATAAACTAGTGGTTGGTACATAGGCATATTGATGAGAATTGTGTTGAGACAATTTCTCGTTGGGTTATAGTAATTTCTCATTGAGAAGTCACAACATTTATGAGTCGTTTTGGATTCTTTTACAGATGGATGTGCATAGAATACACGAAAACTTTTGGGACTTATCTTTTCCCGTTTGGAAAGGATGGAATGCTATCCCGGAACACTCAGGAGAGTTGGATAGTTGTTTGCCAAAAGTTAGAACTTCATGTAATGAGGTTCCGGTAAATCTTTAGTTATTCTAGATTAGAACTTAAGAGGAAAATCTAGACGTATTCTAGATTGGGACCCTAACTTTGGAATGACAATTTGTGCCATGTCTAAAGTAAGGGCATTTTTTAAATCACAATCCTTATATTGGCACCGTGTGTGTGTTGTAAAAGTCTGGAAATTTCCAGATGGAAAGGACTTTCAGGAACAACTCATGTGTCTTTTAAGAATTGTAATGCATTCTCATGATGTACTCTCATGATATGGTATGGTTTCGGGAATCTGGAGAGTTGGGATTGTTGAATCTTAACTCAGATTCTAGGATATACCTAATCCATAAGAAAGGATTGTGATTGGTAGATTACCCCGGATGAATAAACGAGATAGTGGAATTTTGGTAATGACTGGCCATCTTACCAAATCGACTATGTTTATTTGGGTAAAGACCAAGTAATTATTTGAGTATTTGTTTTGGCTTTACGGATTACCAAAGTGGCATTATGAACATTCGCGATTCGAAGTTTGCTGGTCGCTTTTGGTCGGCCGTATTCGCTAAACTAGAGATGACTCTGAACTTAAAGTTCTTCTAATCATTGGTAGTTACCTTCTTTTATTGAGTATAGGACAAGAATCCGATGAATTATGATTGACGAATCATAGTTCAGTTTCTAGTTATACTTGATCGGTTAAAAGAAGGATTACCTACAAGATCAGTTAAGATATCTATTCATATTTTCTCCTCGGAGAGGTAATCACCTTGATGGAGATTGGGTTATAGTAAGCATTTGGCTACCGGTTATAGCCCGTGCGTGCTTACGTATAGTTTTAAACCTATGTCACCCATTGCAGTAGAGACTCGGGCGTTCAAGTTTCAGAAAGTAGCGGATTTCCTACATGATATGCAGGAAATGCTACGGATTGCACGTGAGAATGTCTGGGGTACCCAGGATGGGGACCGACATTATGCAAGTCTGAAAAGATCACCGAGAGACTTCCAAGTGGGGGATTGGGTATTTTTTGAGAATCTCGATGGATTCAAGTGTAATGCGTACTGGCTAGCATTACTAATCGTCCCCTAGATATAGAGGACCGTTTGAGATCTTGAAAAGATCAGATCCTTAGCTTACCAATCGGAGCTCCTCAGCGTAAGCTCATTACAAACACTGGTAGGGAAAGACATGTTAAAATTTGGCAAGAGCTTCGTTGTGTAAAGTGACAAATGACTCAAATTTCCTGCTTATATAGAGGAAAGTAGAGAGCGTATTAGGAGAAGTGCACTTCCACTGCTCAGTTCCATACCAAATTTTGCAAGGACCTTCTTCAAAGTATTCTAAGACCCCAGAGAAGTCGGCGAGAGTTCAGTAGTTGATTTGATTGCCCTGCGAGAGTTCTGAAGGTCATGTGAGGGTTAAACACTCGCAGGGAGGGAAATCTTGCCCAACTTGCTCATTTTTGCTGATTTTTAAGATCTGACCACATAGGCAGGTCAATTTCACCGCTTTGATTCCATTTATGCTGCCTGCGAAGGTTGGTAAGGTGATCTTGATGGCATGAGAGAGTTTTGAAGATTTTGCATGTAGTTTGTGTTCCCAATCAGATCTGCTAGATTTAACTGTTTTCATGATAACGCTACCCAAGATCTTGTTGGATGACTCTGCCTGCCCATTACCTCGAAGGTAATATGACGTGTTGAATCGATGGATCACGAAGAATTCCTCCAATAGGACCTTGATGGTCTCGTTGACGAAATGGCTTCCGCGATCACTGACTATGTCCACCGGGCATCCGGAAGCGCACAATGATGTTTTCGTATAGGAATTTAGCAATAGCTCATGCATCAATGGTTCGCACTGCTTTGGCTTCTACCCACTTTGTGAGATAATCCGTAGCCACGATGACATATCGGGCTTGTGAGCTTCTGGCTACTGGATGGATGGGACTGATGTAGTCCAATCCCCACTTTTCAAATGGTGCTTGAGCTAGAACTGGATGTAATAGATCGTAGTTTAGTCTCGTCGGTCTTCTAGCTCGTTGGCACACATCGCATTTTTTCAAGTCACTCTTCTGTGTCCTTATGAATTGTTGGCCACCAGCATCCTGATTGCAAGATCTTGCAAGCTGTAATGTCATATGCAAAATGACCACCACCCATGCCCTGTGATAGCGATATGAATTGGGTGGTCTCATGTAGAAGAATACATCTTCGGAGGATGTTGTTCGATCCTCGTCGATGTAATTGGCCGACAATCAACTGGTAAGGTCTAGCCTTTGAGTATCAACTTCCGTTGTTCCGCCTTTGGTAGGGATTTATTTGGTTGGCCTGGCATTAGATATTCAACTATGTCTGCGGCCCATTCTGGTACTGTATCGATATAGAACAAGGCAACATCCGGTAACTCATTATCAGGTTGGGTTGCGTTTCCTTCCCTTTGATTTGCAACACATGATCTGCCATATAATGTTGCTTTCCTCTGCGTACCACTATTCAAAAATCAAACTCCTACAATAGTATCAACCATCGAGTGATTCGCCCTGTGTTGCAAGTTTTATTAACTAGATAGAGCAAGGGTTGATGGTCCGTATAAAAAGCAAAATGTGTGGCCATCAAAATGTGTCTAAACTTCTTGACCGCATAGATCATGGCCAGTGCTTCCCGCTCTGTGGTCGAGTAGTTCATTTCTGATTCACTGAGCTGTCAGTTGGCAAATCAGACCGGAAAGTCCTTTTTGCATTCTCTTGGCTGGGTCAAGATGGCTCCAACTGTATACTTTGAAGCATCTGTATGCACATGAAACTCTTTCGTCCAATTGGGCGGTCGTAAAATTGGTCGTAAAATGCATCTTTAAGCTTTTGGAAAGCAGGCTTCCTCCGTCCAATGAGGTTCCGTGGTGAGTTTGTAGATTGGCCTTGCTAACTCCACAAAATATAAAATGAAGATCCGATAATAGTTAGCATGGCCCATGAAAACGTAGACCCCGCGAATCGTCCTTGGTGGTGACCCTTATCTTTGATAGATCCGTGGCGATTTTGTGTTTTGATATGACATGACCCAATATTAGGCCATGTGTCACCCAAAATTGACACTTTTTTGGGTTCAAGGATATCTGATACTTGCAGCATTGCATCAACACTTTCTCCAAATTGGATAAATGTTCTGAGTTAGGCCCGTGCATGCACAGAACATCCAAAAAAATCTCTTGAAACTTTTGCAGGTATTCTTTGAATGTCGCGTGCATGACTCTCTGGAAGGTACTAGGGGCATTACAAAGACCGAATGGCATTACCTTATAGGCATAAGTTCCTTATTGAGTGGCGAATGTTGTCTTATGTTGATCTTCTAGCGCTATCTTTACTTGATTGTAGTAGCTGAAGCCGTCCAGAAAACCGTAAGCTTCTGCTCCTGTTACTCGATCCAGAACACTTTCCATGAAAGGTAAGGGAAAATGATCTTTCTTTGTAACCGCATTTAGCGCTTTCAAATTTACACAGATTCGCATTTTGCCGTTCTTTTTGGGTACTATGACTATTGGCGATACCCATTCTGTATGCTCGATTTCATAAATCAGATCGGCGTTGAGAAGCTTCTGCAGTTCTTGTTTGATCAGTTCCGTGTATTTGGGATTGCAGCGATACCTTGGGGACTGCTCCATCCACCAAGGGTATGGTGTGTTGGACTACGGTTGGGGGTATACCCTTCAGATCCTTGTATGTCCATGTAAAACAGTCTTTGTATTCCACCAATAGAGTACGTAGCCGTATGAACTGAGTGGGTGTCAATTGTTCTCCCACATAAACAATCTTCTCTTCTTCGCCTGGCTCAGCTAGATTCATCGATTGTGTCCGAGCAGGTCGTGCGAAGACTTGTTCTTTTGTTTCTTGATCCTTATCAGGCTCTCTTTGCGCTTTAGCACGGCTTGTAAGCTGCGAGCTCCTAGTCATACGTGATTATGACGCTGTGTCTGGTTCCAATTGGATAGATTTCAAGGAGTCGAACACCTTTTTTCCTTTTCTGTCAACAAGATTGGGTACATCCTTGTTATCTTTCTTGGGAACTATCTTGATATTCACTTCGTGATTGCGAATATCTACATCAACCGTAGCTATTGCTTCTTCTGGTAAATCACTCCAACGGGTCACCTAATTGTAGCGTTGTTTCATTTGGTTCTTCTTTGTGATTGGTGCCTTTGGGGTTCCACCTTGGAAACTTTAGCTATTGACGATTTCTGTGGAGGTTGAGCCGGTATCTTTCTCATTCCGAATCGATCAGGATCCATATGTTGCAGGACCTGTTCATCTGTCAGCTCAGCTTTTTCGTTGTATGAAAAGGCATGTTGCCAAGTTACCAAATCATCTTCAACTTGCTCGGGTATAGGCTCCGCTACCAACCATGCCATGTTGATCATGTTTACCTCGTAAGTTATTGGCGTGTCTAGGGTGTAACCTTTCGGTAAAGATGTGCTGGGTTCTGTATCTGATTCAGGTTGACATGCATGCCCAACCATACAGTCAACTGTGGCTAATGTGTCCGTCCAATGTACAATATTAGTTTGAGAATCATAATGACCTCCCTTGGCTTGCCTTGGGCGATCAATGGTGTGGTTTGTGGTGGACGAACCGTCATCAACTTTGGGTTTCACCGTCCATGTGGTTGGATCTACCTTTACTACCTGGTCTCTGTTCTCGAAGGTGAGTTTTTCTGTTCGCCAGTTGCGAACCACTTGCGCGACTCTCAACCAGGGTCTTCCTAGTAAAACTCATTAGGCAGAAGGAGACTCTGGAATTTCCATCACCACGAAGGTGATTACAAATTGCACTCCGGCTATCTTTACTGGGATGTCTTCAACTATACCTTTGGTTTCACACAGGACTCATTTGCTAGTTTGATAGCGAATTTTGCTGGTTTCAGTCCTTGCAAACCCCATTTTTGATAGAGGGTAGTGGAGATCAAATTGACTCCTGATCCTCCATTGTGGAGAAGAAGGTTGCTGCAGTCTGGCAGACCAAATGAAACAATTGCACGACCAGCTGTGACAAGTGCAAGTGCTTGCTGACGAGGTGCTGACTGTCAATAATCAACTCTTTAATGCTAGAGCCTAGGATAAGGGTAAGGCCTCCAAACGAAAATTAAAGGAAAAAGAGAGAGAATTGGAGGCAATCTTAAATAAGTTGGTCCATTGGGCTAATTGGGTTTCTCCTTTGAGGAACCTAATAGCCATAGAGCAGCAGCTGGCTGAAGGTTCCATGATGTGCGTGATCGACCCTATTGACAAGAGGGAGGGATATATCAAGAAGTTGTGAACCAAACAACCTTACAAACTACTCTCTAATGCCAAACTCTTCTCATCAGGATGATTTTAAAGTTAAGGAAACATGAGTGGCGTTGTCTCAAAATGTGATCAATTTTGATAGCAATCCTCGTGGGTAATTCAATTGATTTCTCGGGAGCTGATCAGCATTCAGCACCGCTTTCAAAGTACAGATCTGGTTCCAACACATAAACGTCAGATGTTTTTAGATATAGTTCAGTCATAGCAATAAAGTGTGTTCATTTCTATTGTAGCTAACATTTTCTCCATTTGAGCACTTTTGGATTTCTGTCCATATGAACTTTATGTGTTGCTATTAGAGGAGCTGAAAAGCATATCCTTTCCGGAGAGAAAGTAGGCATCCATTGCCAGTACTATCAAGGTAGTGGTGTAAATACTAATAAAAGCACTAGTTGATGAAATAACAGTAACTATCTCTGTCTTGTGCCCTAAGTTGGGCATTGAGAAGTTGCTTGTGAAAATGCTAGATGACCACCTGTGCAGGCTCTAGTTACCTGCCCAAGAGATCTGTACCATGATTGGATGAAGGTTGCTATCTATGGTGTTAGTGCTACAAGCACATTTGTAAGTGCTGGCCTTTACTTTGCCGTGGAAGCCAGAGTGTAAATTTACTACAGAAAACAAGTTCATACTTGAAGAGATGGTGGCTTTGGCATATCTTGATTTTTTCTAGTCTGCTATTTCAGGTTTTTTTGTAGACTCTTTTAGAGAATGATCTACTTAGAGAGTGTTTTTTGGTATTTTCTGTATCCCCATTTGCGTAGAGTTTTTCAGGGAAAATTTTGGTCCAAGCTCATGATTACCTTTTGCCAGTCATTGAAGATTCTCATTGTTACCTTTGTTAATTGCTCTAATAATAAAAACGATGACCTTTGTTATGTTGGGAATTTCGGTATTGCATGTTTCAACTAAGTTTGTTTCTGGTGTTAAATATGTTTTCTGAACATTTATACTCTTTTGGGATGCTTAGAATCTTTAAACTTATATTGCAATTTCCTGGATTTTTTGCATTGTGAAGGTGGTGAGCTATCATACTTCTGGCAAGGAAGTTACAAACCAGGATTGTTTGACAAGCTGACATGCCCTAATCGTTGTGTGAGCAGACTCACTTGCAGGAATCTTTTTAGTATGCTTATTGTAAGTTCTTGCACTCCTTCTTGAAGTTAACTAACTGGACAGCTGCGTAACTTAGCAGTTTTATTCTTCTAGAATTTTTCTATGGAGCTACAACTCAACATGAGGTTGCCAGTTCTCCACTAACATACAAAGCAGTAGGCATAGTTTAGCATGGACCTCATGTGGCAGGGGAGTAAATTTCAGTGTTTGATTTTTGGTGCAAAACTGGATTGAATAGGCTCCTTTATTTACTATGAGTAAACGTTATAAGTTCTTGGTTGCCTGTGTGCCTATTTTGTGCTTTTAGAATCTGTTAGAAAGACCTGTACTCAAACTGGAACTTGCACATATATCTGGCTTTGGAAGATGTGAAGACCTGTAATCATGTTCGGCCAGTTTGTTGGTTCTTTGCAGCTTGATTCTGGATGTTCTGAAACGCCATGCTAGCGAGGCAGCGACCACGCTTGCTCGAAGACTATTCAGAAAATGGTCCATCTCTTTTAGATGAAAGAATTCTCACTTTCGTCTTTAAGTCCGCTAACTGGAACCCATTTCTGATATGTCAATGTGCATGTGTGTGTAAAAGACTTTCAGAACTTGCAAAACGGCTTCTGTGGAAGGAATTTTGCCTGTCACGTGCTCCCAAGATGATGAATGATCTACTTTCCGGAGAAATCAATGGAATTATAAATGGTGGATGGAATGCTCTTGGCAAGCTTATGTGTTTCTGTGCTGGATGCCATACTACGCGAAATTTTCAGTGTTATCCAATAAATGGGCATTTTGTACGGAAAACAAGGTTTTCTTGTACTTCAGGGCGAAGCTTTTTGGTTCCACAATGCAGAAAGGACACGCTGTATGTGACAGACCCTTGTGAGCACTTAGACAATGACGAGGACGAGGATGAGGATGTAGGCCTTTTTCGGGGTATTATCAAATCGTTTGCAACTTCTAGAACACGAAGAATGCTCCTTGAGAAGGGTGCACGGCTAGAGCAGAATGAAGTCTGTCCATTCTGTAGGGCTGAAGTATGGAGTCTGACACAAGCTCAGATGATTCCTCCTAGTGCTCAGAGGAGATTAGCTTGCTATGAAGATAGTCTCGAGTACTTTATCTGCCGGAATGGTCACTTGCATGGCATGTGTTCTCTTTTGCCAATTTCTGATTCTGAAGGCTTATCTGAGGATGAAGGATGCTGAATCTTCAGCTACGTTTAATTCCTTATGAGCCACTTTGTAGAACGTAGAGGATAAGAGGACTTTATCAGTCTCGGTATGAAGAGATTTTTAAACAAAATATATCAGTGAGTGCGGATAATCACAACTAAGCCTTTATAATACTCTTTCAATTTTTTTATTCACTCATAGCACTTGTGTAATGATGTAAATGATTTGTCAAATGTCATTCCTTCTTGCTCCCTCTATATGATGTAGATGTCAGTTTTACTGCCATGATATCAATTTACGTGCATGGTTAATGTTTTGATACCTTGATAACTGACTTATGTTGGATGCGAATGGATAACATTTTAATACCCTTGATAGTTAACATGCAGAGTTATAGGGTTTTCTGTGTGAATTGGGAGATTTTGCTTCATATGTATTCCTCGGCAAAGAGACTTCACCATCAATCAACGCAGATATTCCAATCTTTGATTGCTTTTAGCATCATCAAAGCTTGCATGCTTTGTGATTTGGTTTGAGATGCCTAAACATTTCATATCAGTTATAATACTACCAAAGAATGTCAGCCTCATTTAGAAGGGATGTATTACCTTTGTCATTATGCTCTGACATAGAAGTTGTCTAAGCTCTTTGAAACAGCAGTCGGAATAATATGCTTTTCTGTAAACACTGGAGTGGTTTATCTGGTTGTTTTTTCCAAACAATTTGCCTCACAAACTAATGTGACTGGACAAGAAGTTTCTGTAAGAAGATGCAAGTTGTTTACACTTGTCATATAGTGGGTGGGGTATTTACTATATGAAGCTTCTGAAAGTGGGCGAAGTTGAGAATTGTGATACATACTCATTGATGAATACTCTTGCATTAGTACGCGTTTAGAAATAACTACATGAATAGTTACTCATGGTCACCTATCAACAAAGTCTGACTATGTGTGTTTGTTGGCTAGGACCAGGCCCCACCTGCTGTTAGTGTGGGGGTTTTTTAGGCAATCGATAACTGAACCTGTTAGTGCTACCGGTTGATTAGGTCACCGTTGCTTTCATTTAGCTGACTGAAGCAGCTAGTGCTACCAGCAAGTGGGGGCCACGGAGGGGCTTAGTTAGACTAGCCTTGACTAAGCCACCCCCCGGCCCCCCCTGCTAAACTGCAAGTGGGCCCTTATGATTCTTTTTTATTCTGCCTATATGCTAGCCTTGAATGCCTCGTTGCCTTCAGTATTATGTGCCATGTGTAGATCTGTGGCCTCTTTCTTAGTCTATTTAAGCTATAAAATTTGTTTAATTAATTTACACTTCTATTCAGCTTAAGCATTAAGCTGCAATTGAAGGTCAACCTCAGAATTTAGAAGTGATCTGCGTAATCAGTAAAGAGCTGAAAAGAGATTGCCATTTCAAGCCCCAATCACATCATGCCATGCAGCATCAGATAGTTTAACTATAAACAACTCTTATCTTCTTCGTATGGATGCATAAATCTTTAACTAGATATTTTCAACTAGGGCCTGGAAATTGCTTTCTCTAGCTATTTCTATGCCACCTTGAAGGTCGTTATAGCTATAAATTCTGTCCTGTGAGCTTCCTGGCCACAAATTTCGGTGAGCCCAGTAATGTGAGCTATAATGTGAGGCCTCTGGCAGCGAACAGGCAGAACGAGCCTGCCCTTCTGCCCATTCCATTATTTGATAGGCCACCCTGTTCTGCATTTCCTCATGGCACATTCTGCTATATAGAACCATAGTCGCAGCGAATCTTGATTCGCTGGGTCTGCGATTCGCGGGTCGCGATCCTGCGAATCGTGATTCGCGACCCAGAATCGCATAATTTTTTTTTTTTTTTGGAAAAATAGCTTATTGCTGAAATTTTTTTTAGGGGATCAATGGTCAAACCAGCGTTTTGCCTCTCAGAAGTGCAGTAGATGAGGCACTGCTATGGTTTTCAGTAAATGTTAATGCTACAGTTTGGACTATCAACTGTATGGATGATGATCACTTTTGCAATTGGTTCACTGGAGATGTGAGTGCAATGTACATACAGCTGGGGGCATAAATATTGGGCCCTTCTCGGCGCGCATTTGGACCCCATTTTTATCTACAGGGGGGCGGTGGCATTTTTATCTACAGTGTCTATATAGCAGGAAGCTCTAGGGGGTTCGGGGGGCAGTAGCCCCCCGGGAAACGGGGGGTTCGGGGGGCGGTAGCTTCCCGGTGGGGGGTTTGGGGGGCAACGCCCCCCAACGGCGGGGTCCGGGGGCTGCCGGTACACCCCGGCCCCGACAGTAAGGCCTCTTCATGATTTGGCCTTCCAACTCCCCAAGTGAAAACACACTTTTTGGTGTTTCGCACCCGAAACAGTCGGCAAACTACACAATCATAATCCCCTCGATCGGAGCTTTCATCTGATACCCATATTGCCTAAAAAACTTTTAAAAAAAAAAATCGATTCTACACGATTCTGGGAAAATCCCGAATCGCGAATCGGAATTGCGATTCAGAATCGCGCTGCAACTATGTATAGAACATCCTTGTTTCTGGCAAAAAAAGCTAGGTTGGCTTATAACGTTAAGGGAATGGAACCAGCCTTAGACATGAGAGCAGACTCATTTTTAAATGAAAGCTGTCCAACCTTTTCACAATCTGCAATGTGATTCAAGTTTTGCACTTTGTTTGCTCTTAGATGAAAAGAGCCAAGTAATTCAAACTTAAATGTATCGTGATGTTAATAGAGAGTGTGTGACAATGAAGTTTGACCTTTTTTTAGCTTGAAGAGTAGTTAGAAGGGTGTGTGACAATTTGTGTCTCTTGGAGTTTGACCTTTTTTTAGCTTGAAGAGCAGTTTCCAGACTGGCTTTGAAGTCATAACTTCATTACTAGTTGCTTTCTTGAAGAGCTTGCAAACTCAAATCCTTGTGGTGCCATTTTAAGAACACTATAGATTCAAGGACATTGCTCTTCTGAACGTTCACGTTGACATTTTTGTAACCCTAGGGGAAAGGCAAATACGTGCATGTTCGCTAAGACATGATTTATCTTGAATTTTGGATTGGGAGAGTTCCATTCTTCTGCAACTATACATGAACTCTCTTTTAACGATTTATCAAGCATGGTTCTTGACTTGCTTGCACGTCGATTTTGAGCTTTTGTTTTGAGACTAAGAATTTCATTCCAAGGATCAGGAGCTGAACATTTTTGGTGACTAAGCTTTTTAATTGTATCTTTCCAATCTATTATTTGCGAAGTTCACCAATCTCAAGGAGAAAGGAAGTTGTGGCTATTAAGTTTTTAGAAGTGCAAGCATGAAAATGCAAGATCCATAAACGTGTGACCATGCATTTGTCTTGAATTGACAAAACTTTTCTCAGGTTCAATGGGCTTTTGGACACTTTTTTCAAGCAGTGGATTCACTTAACAAGAATCTCTCTTTGCGGAAAATTTGTCTTTGCAAGAAAGCTGTCACCTCTTTGCAAGCAACTAGGCCATTAGTGGAACAATCCCTACGTGACAAGACTTCACGGATACGAGTTCTCCAGTTGAGAATGTACAAACCGAGAGGTCCTTGTGAACATTGCGTGCAAAGATGAGGATGAGCTACCGTGTGAATTTTTGTTGTGTATGTGTATATTGACAGGTACGAATCATGCATGCCCAAGCAAAGGCCTTTGAGATGGGACTATACTCTAGTGAAACTAGCAGCCATGGATATGGAAAGTTGTTAGACATCTACTAGATCAGGTTGGACGAATATTTGGATGTGTAGATGTGTAAGCCAGCCCACGATGTCCATACTTTGCTGTGAAAGAAGCAAGAGGAAAGTTCTGCCTTGCATGTCCAGCGACATCTCATAGGAAATAAAAGATTGTACAAGCCAACAGGATTCTGTTTTTTGTTTACTCTTTCCAAAGCTGCTAACAACTCACAAGAAGCTTCAGGAATCTAGGAATAGGAGAACGGTTTGTCAGAAGCCTTCATTGTTTTGGAATTTCACATTCTTCAGGGTTTTGCAGACTTCCGAACAGCATAGCGAATGATCCAGCTGTCAGATCGAGTTGATGTAAAAAGCAAAAATGGTTGGAATTGTCTTGTCTAAATTTTGACCGACGCGATTGTGCATATTCAGTCACAATCAGAAGGTATAAGTGTTTTTATGAGCAGCCTGCAGATTTTGAATCTGGCTTTTTGTCTCCTTTAGCAGAACATTTGAGGCAACAAGGTAGAGCAACGTGCATTTTCTAGGTGCTGTTCTGCGGATTGAACGCTACGATGCAGTTTCCATTTTCTTCATTGCTTAAAGATCAAAAGGATAGCTCGTCTAATAAGTGGTGTGGGGGTCTGTGTTCTTGTTTTTGAAATAAATAAGCAGCTGGTTTTGGTGGGCATTTTTGTTTAGGCAAGTTCTTCTAAATCTATTGCAAAAGGTTTACAACAGCCGATGGCTCCATCGAGGTTTACATCTTTCCGTGTGAAGAAAAATAAAAAAATATAAAAAAGTTCTCAGTTCAGTTGGCGAGGTGGTCCATCACAGGGATCCCTTTGTACAGTTGTTTTCATGGCTTCAGACATCTCTCGCCTTCGTCCCCTTAGTCACAAACGACCTGCTTCTTCTGTCTCTCTTACATTTAGCTGCCAGAGATGCAAGAAAATTGAAGGTACATGGCTACCACTGGATCAAGACTTTGAACTAAATGGTCACACAAACCGAATGGAGATGAGCATTATTTACGATGAGGAATATTTGACTATGGTTGAGGTGGAAGAGCATTGGAAGCTTGATTTTATAAGAACAGAGCTCATGCTATTGCAAACCAATCTACCAACATATTTCAGATTTATCATCAACGGAAGACTCGTAAGTATTTTATGTTTGTTGCCATTTCAAAATAGAACAAAATAATTGAAAATGTCATCATTTACAATTGCACATTCACTAATATTTGTCATGTCACAGATGCGAAAAAGACTGGAGCTGATAACGTGCTGCAAAGATCTACCTACAACAATCATCATTGTGGGAGAACAATAGCTTCAAATAAACTTTAGTAAAAATTTGTGTATACACTCTTTCATTCAATAAATGAAAGCCCAAGTTGGGCATCATTACATGTATTTTGTGCTCCCAAATTCATAAAATGGAGTAGCACTTGATATATCGATGTATATTTTTATATGAATTCTATACATGTGCAATCTATTTCTGTCCTATGCTATCTGTATTTGTTTTAATCTTTATTTAGTATTATTACATCATCCTTTGTACCATTATCAACAACGGGAGGCTAAAGCCTTGCCCTAGCCAATATGCTCAGGATAATTTTTTGTCTAAATCTGTACACCTGGCTTGATGTGTACTCGAGAAGTGTAAACTGCAAGATAGAACATTCATGTATTAGTAATGGCTAAAAACATCAACAAAATAGAAAACTAATCATGATTCCAAAAATAAGAATAATCAGAATTTATTACCTTAGAAATATCAACATCTTCTTGAAGGTTGAACCACTCAAAAAATAACTTGGCATTGTATGATGTGTACCACCCACAACTGAATGAATCATTTTGTTGGGGTGATTGCAAACAAATTCAGCACACAAAAAATCAATTATGAAACAGAATGAATTAGAATGAAACAAATACATTAGAATACTGATTTCAAAATGTTATTAAGAAAGATAGAATTTACCTCCAAACTAACGATCTGCCAGTCCACGGAATGAGGAACATCTGTTGGAATATATTTACTTAAATATGGAAGGTATATATCTACATCCTTATGCGTATTGCTCGCTGAGTTCATCTTGACACAAAAACCTTTAACAGTATTATCTACAGATCTCTTAATAGAGATCAGGTTTAAACTCAAGTGGTCACTGCAAAATAAGATTGAAATTTCTTTAGCTGCAATTCTGAGAACTATTTTCATTGGCAATGCCAATGATAAAACATTAAACAAGAAAAAGCATTTAATATATCTTACTTGGTATGATAAGGGACGAGCAAGTATTTTGTTGCTAGTGTGAATCCACTAGTCAGACACTGTGACAATGTGTCATTATTCTCCTTGAAGGCCTAAAGCAAAAAGTTACTCAGCACCAGCAACTCATTGGATGAATCTCTTGCAATGTCATATTGCAAGAGTGTAAGCCGAGACTCTATCACAGGATCAATGATAGAAGCCCGTCTATTTTTGAGATCCAAACAATCAACAACTTTATAATTTATACTAAAGTCAAGTTCCTCTAGTCTAAAACAAAAAGCAGTACCAATTGTATCTATAGCATCGGCTATGTCCTTCTCAAATTTAAGATAATCATCGGAATCTATATATGTATAAAGATTTGAAGGAGGAGGAGGAGGTGGATGTGTAGTATCTACAGAAATTACAGGGGTATCCAAAATAGATGTAGCTATATTTACAACATTATCAAAAGCAACGTTATCTACAATTGTGCTTCGCAGATTCTGTGGTGTTTACCCTCCTTACTTTCTTCGGACCTCTCTTGGGGGCTGCCTGCTTCCTAGGATGCTTGGTAGGAAGATCAGTCTTATCTAGAGGAACAGGTCTGGGAGCAGCAAACTGAGATACGTGTAGCTTGCAAAAACTCTCCCTCATTCTCATCAGTAGCTGAAAGTCCTTGGGCATTATGGTGGCTCTCTTGGAATGAATTGCAAGCAAAAATGAATTTTCAAAAAAAAGGCTCATGTAGTCTTCAGCAGCTTCCTGAAGGCACTGAAGAGCAGTGGGTGTGAATTTAACAAGCTGTTCGAGATCATTTCTAGTTATGTTTCGGGATAGCACGATAGAACGGAGCTCTGGGATTTAATAGAACAGTTGATCTTTGATACTTACGTATTTCAGAGAGCCACCTGCTGCGGTTGCATGTTCTAGGTCTAGCGGGAGGTGTAATGGCAACCGCAGGAGCTGAGGACGAGCCAGCAGAAAAGAAATCCCTCCTTGTCTGCTTTCTCCTATCCATGGAAGTTTACTAGGGGATATCGCACTTGTGCATGACGAATAGGATGAGTAGGGAAGGATTATGAAGCCCTCGTAGAGGACCGATATGTACGGTATATCGGACCTGTGCGAGCCGAATATAAGAGAGATCGATTAGTATAGAAGAGAGGCGCACAAGACCGATATGAGGAGACACGTAGGCAGATGTATCGGACCTGTGCGCATGGAAGGCAGTAGGCAGAATATCGATTGTGAAGGAGGTGCACAAGTGCGATATGCGGAGCGAAAAAAAAAGTGAAAAAAATTCATCGGAGTTTGTGATTTTATATCGTGGTTCGCACGTGCGAAAGAACGTCTTGTCACACGTGTGGGATTTGTATGATCAAATGCGAGAGCGACACGTGTCAGGTTGTCATTTTATACGTGTGAGATTTGTACGGGCAGATGCGAGGTCGACACGTGTTGTCGAACCGACGAATGAGCACGAGACACGTGTACTCCTGTCATTTCACACGTGTCCACGTGTCACCTCACACATGCCAGTGCCTGCAGTCCAATCGAAAGTAAACACGTGTCCATTGACCGTTGACCACACGTGTGAAAATTCAATATAAAAGGCATGAAACCCGATTAAGTTTTTACTTTTCTCTTTCTCAAAATTCACGGCATATCGCTCTTGTGTGTGCTCATTGTTGTCCATTTTTAGCAACAATACCTACTTGCGCACAAGTGCGATATTCAGTAGCTACATACCGTACATATCCCTCTTGTGCGCGATCTTTAGAGTTTGTTTTGTTTTGTTTGTTCTTCCTCGCGCACAAGTGCGATATCTACATTAGTTCCATGGCCTCTTCGTCAGGATCTTCACGAGATTCAAGGCTGAGCTCATTCATTTTTTACTGAATTTGGGATTACTGAAAATCTAGACTACTTCCACAGCCTATTCAGGCCATATTTACATGTTTTCAAGACTGCACAACCAAATTCTGACGTATTTTATGAATATTATGTTAGATTCAGGGATATACTTAGTAAGTCTGTTATCTCCATAGGTTCACTCCAATACATGCATTATACTGATCTTGTTCATTTCTTCCCAGTTTTCAGACATAGACTAGATAGAATGTTCACCAAATTGTTTGATCTGTTCAAAAGCAGTTCAATGTGTCCTTATTGCAACAAGAAATGTCGATTGGTTGAATATCAGAGTGGTTTCATACTTTTCCTGTTAGTTCAGATCCCAGATGAAGAATTTTCTGTTGCTAACCCTCCTATGACATCATCCTCTGTTCGGTCAGCTATTAAGGATATCAGTCACTTTCTTATCGACACCCCTGATAAGGAAAGTGTCTTTATTGATGTAAATACTAATGTTATCCGAGATTCTTTTATTGGCCAAAATACATTTACTAATGAATGGATCCCTATAGAGGAGTCTAAATGTCTTTTCAATTTGCCTGTATATTATATAAATGACGATGTATATTTTACTACAGCTGATGTATATAAATTTTTTGACTATCGTGAAGATGAGGTTCTTTGTTTATTATCCGGCACAATTTTCGAATTCTCCAACTTTGTAGATTTTGAAACAGATGACCTTGTTGCTGGAATTGATTTTGATGATGAGGAAGAACTTATGACCGGTGAAGAATGCCTGACCAAGACTTTATCAAATAGTGTTGAGGATGGGCGAGGCAGACCATCTGATGAAGAATTCACGGCATTTCAATCCCAGATGGGCTTCTCTCGTCCATCATTAATGCAATTTCACTGATGATTCCACTTGAGTAGGTGGTCATTATATTGATCATCCTGATCTGGTTGCTGCTGCTGATGAAGAATGTGTAAGTGTTTAAACTTCCTTGCATTAGAATGTTTTTAACCACTGAATGTGTTTTTGCTAACATATTTCTTATTGCAGGATGCTCTCATAATTGATCATTTTGATGCGAGATGAGGTGGTTTCAGACAACAAGCATCCTCGTTCTAGAGGGATAGTGGACTTGGCCACTATCTTAGGCATTTCCTGAAGAATGAGATCGGTATTGCTCATTCCAAGCTGAGCCCAGTTGGGGAGAGTCTTATAATGGAAGTTAAAGCTTTATCATTTTATCTAGGAGGACATAAATTTGTTAAGACAAATAAGATCATTTTTGTCAAAAGATCTTATGTTTTGAATATTCTAGCTTTTATTGATGAGAATGTTCCTTTAAGGAGCTCCCATTATTCATTGTATTCCACTTATATTGAACTTAGTGGAAATAAGGATAATGCACATCTATTAGATGTATACTCTAGTAGAGAATTTCTCCATGACAATACTGCCATAGAATCTGACACACAAGCTGATAATGAATAGTGGACACTTTGTATTTTGTTATAATACAATCAAGACATTTACATTGAGTATTTCTCCTCTCTTGTTCAATGAATTTGCAAGCAATTCTGAACATGTCATGATTTGATGACAATGATGATCTTCTACTCAGCCATAATCAAATCTTCTCTTCCTGTATGAACTTGCATGCTTTTCTAAACTTGTTGTATTATGTGGACTTGGTTATAATTCAAATCTGAACTCTGCAGTAGAACCACTGAAACAATTGACAAATGTAGTTTCGTTTTTCATTGGTTCCTCCATGTTGTGTATTTCGATGAATTGCTGCTCGTGCTTGCCAATGTGACTTCTCCATCCCTTGTGATGACCATACACTCAAGCTTCCATATGTGTTTGCAAAAAATGCTATATGATCTCTTAGTATGTGCTGCATATGTCAAAATCATAATGTTAGTCTTATGTTTGGATCTAAATATATATGAAAAATTGAAAGCATCTTGAAGAATTTATACTAACCATGTAATGAGTGATGTGATCTTCTCCCCATGCTTTTGATACTGCATTAACAAACTCGACACAAGTCCTTTGGACAGCTTTTGTATCAATATCAGAGTATTTATCTTTTTTTAAAATAGCAATCATACTATCAAGCTTCTTCCATACATCAACTTTTAGTACTCTGGTTTTGCCGTCTTTCTCGAAGTCATGAGTGGCAGCAATAATATCTGTCCAGACTGAGTGTTGAATATTAGAAGCCTTACTAGTATGATTTGATAGGAAACGACGTGCTTTTGCTCCTCCTATGCTTGGCTTAGTTGGCATGTTCCCATTCTTTCCTGAAAGCTTTTCATCTTTTTGAATTTTGGCATGTCCCTTATGAAGTCCTGCTTTTGATCAAACATCTTCTAATCGAGAGATAGCTTCCTTTGCTAATGATGTTGGCTTAGTATTCCAAGCAAAAACTATATGAAGATAAATGATCTTTTTTATTAATCTAACTTCTGCATGAAGAGTGCAGACATGCACATTTTTCAAGGGGATAGGCAGCATAGGCTTCAAGTTTGGATCTGCATATTCTCTAGTAATTCGTGTACTCCTAGTAACATCTTTTGCCATTTTCATGCAATACAAACAAGGGTGTTTTGATGTAGCACCGTGAGATACATTATACATACATTTCAATGTTTTCAAATCACCTGCTAAGTGCCATTCAACATTGAAGTCTCCAACTCCTGGAACATTGAGAAGTCCGCCATCCATATGGTCCTTGATGATCCTAGGATAAGATTTCCTTGAGAATATCCATGATAATATATCATGATCCTCCTTTAGCACTTGTCCAAAGGATTAATCAGACTTAGTTTACAATGAATTAATACTATTCAATGAATGTAATGTTGAATAATGAGGCTAGTTACCTGAAACACTGCCAACCACCATATATCATTTTCTGACTGGACACTGAATCTGAAATCTTCTTGGTCCTCTGTTTGTAATAGAGCACCATTCATGAGAGTTATCACTAACCCTCTCCATCTTCTGCCCTTTCACAATTTTTGACTCATCTAACTTAAGTACTATGATTATTTTGCCATTCACCTTTTCATAGGTTATATCATAGAATGTGACGATGTATCTCAGCAAGTAATTTAGATCAACAAATAAGTTGTTTGATGAATTATAGAATATCGATCTTCCATCAGTTTCATACACCTCAATATGAAATGGAGTTCCAGTGATCTTATGCATACCTATGTTTAATGTATCTCTCTCTTTCTTCAAGTGATATGTCCTTGGGATTGAGATTTTTTAAATTCGAACTTGCTTAAAAGCTTCTCTAATTAGTTTAAATATTGTTGCATATGCTTCCCTGCTAATACCTGCAAAATCACAAGCACCTTGAACGATAGTCTTATCTAAATTTTTTTGAATGTCCACCATCAAAGACTCTGTTATTTTACACTTTACATTTGAACTCCTATTGTTCATCATAATACGCTCAGTGGATTTGCCTGTCAATATTGTGCCCAATGACATTCCTAGTGAAGCATTGTCTTTAATATTTCGAGGAGCGACTAATGCAGATCTGCAAAAAAAACAGATAGTTAACTAAATATCACCATAGCTGAAATTAAATCCAAATGTCATTGAAAAACCTACAAAAATCAGAATTTACTTGAATGCATGGATCTTTCTATTTCGATAACCTCCTTTTGAAAGTGTTTGAATATCCTTGCAACTTTGTCGTTTTCGTTTCTTACTTTTAGTCTTTTTTTTTTGCCAATTCCACATCCTTCAATAATTGTAAGTTTTCAATACAAATAGATTGTAAGATTGATTGTAGTTGCTCTAGTTCTGATTTGATATTGATTGTTATCTTCTGTAATGATTGATTATTTTTTTTAAGTTGTTCATTTTCTTCTAACATCTTTTGGAGATGACAATCTCTATTCTGACAATAAGAAGATATCCACATTAACTCACCTTTTAAAAAGTGAACTTTATTCATATAAAGTTGTTTTCCATGGTTCTGCAATCTGTCACAATATCCTAGTAATCCACTATGCCCATTGCATATCCATGTAACTAAATGAGTTATTGAGGAGAATGTGGGATGTGTCAAAGTGCTTGGATCTTGTGGATATAATGTTCCATCTATCCACAAATCCAAGTTTTTTTTTTCCTTCTGCCCTGTAATGAGAACGATCCTCGGTAGATATTTGAATTCCTTTGCCTCCTCTTCTCTGCAAAGGTGGCAAATCAATAGGGATATCCACATGTAGATGATACAATGTCATCATAAAAAAAAACAATAGAGTAATTAGTTGCATCAAAGTACTATGATCAGATTCTATAAAGCAAAACAAAATACTCATCTTTGATTATACTATATACTTTGTACGATCAATCCAATATCCATGCTTGTATGCTTGATTCAAATTTGGCAATGACGCTCATTTTTAAAAAAATTTATTCAGGATTATACAATGATTGAAAAAAAAAAGCAAGAAAGGAAGGCCTACACCCTTCCAATAGGTAGTTGGCGCTCATATTTCCATTCCAATGTCATGATGACATTCATAATTGAAGATGACACCCATATTTCCATTCTCGTGGAAGGAATGCATATGTAAACTTTTTGCAATTTTTCCTGATTTGAATTTGGGGATGGTGGTCATATTCTAGATCCAGTGAAAATATTGCCCTTTTCGTAACCAATGGAGAGAATATTTTTGAATTTAGTCAAGTTATACTGCGAATTGTTTACAGTTCTTAACTGTGACTAAGACACTGTGGTTAGATCGTTGGGAGGGGGAGGCCTCGAGAGTGGTGGGGGCAAGCAAATAAACAATATTGTTTTTTTTATTTTGATTTTTTTCTATATCCTACATGGCATTTCTTAAAGGGTCTTTTTGATATTGAGAACTCCTCTAATGAGTGATGCATCCATCTTGCAATTCTATTGGACCCTTCTTGAAGATTTCTCAATTCCTATTGGACCCCTTGACCAAAGCCAACGATTTGACTTGATCACTTATCAAATTACATTAACAGAAGTGTCACAATCCTATTTACAAGCCTACCTAGCTCGAGATTGCATCACAAATCACTTTTGGCTCAATGGTGGCAATACATGTGGATTTGACCAATTTGCCATCTATGCCAATTTTTGGCCCTATCACAATTCTACACAATGATGCTTGACATAAAAACTTAGGAAACCCCTAAAGCTAAGATAGATAACTTTTTTATAATTTTCACACTCCTAAAAAAATATATAATCTAAAAAAGCATGGATCTTGGAAACATTCCAAGATTGGATCTATGTTTGATGAAGGAACTTTTGAGTAGAGGCTTGTGAGTAGATCGGCAATACAAGATGATGAAAAATGGATCTCTCCTCCAATAAGCTTCTCTCTCACAAAGTGGTGTGCCACTTCAATATGCTTGCTTCTTGCATGAAAAAATTGGAGTATTTGCAAGTGCTTGGGCTGAGATATTATCACAATATAGCAATGGTAGCTCCTCTTTGATGCACTTTAGCTCCAATAGAATCCTCTTGATCCAAAGCACTTCTTTTGTTGATGTAGTGAGTGCTTTATACTCGGCCTCACAAGAAGAAAGAGAGATAGTATCTTGCTTTTTGAAAAGCCAAGATATGGATTTCATCCAAAAAAGATAGTATATGCACTTGTGGACTTTCGATCCATCTTATCACTTGCAAAATCCGAATCCGAGTAGACAATAATAGATAAATCTTCACTCTTGTAGAGTAGACCATAATCATGTGATGAAGATGTATACCTTAGCACCCTCTTGGCCATCTTTCAATGTTGGATCTTTGAATCTTGCATAGATTGGCTCAACTTGTGCACACAATAAATAGCTCACGTTGGGGCCTAGTGATGGTAAGCCATATCAAAGGGCCAATAAGACTCCTTAAAAGTGTGATGTCCTTGAAGAATCTTTCATCACCTTTATTAGGATCTTTTACAATGTGCTCCATAGATGTGTCAATGCCCTTACAACCTTTCATATGAAAAATTTTCAGCATAGCAAGAGCATATCTAGATTGACAAATAAAAGCCTAATATGTAATGGATCTCTCCTAGATTTGCATTTTAAACTCTTTTCCAAGTGCTATTTTGGTCTCTTCAACCAATTTAATACTACTTCCACATAGGATAATGTCATCTACATAAATGAGAAGAATAACAACATCACTAGCAACAAACTTGATATACATGGAAGTATCATAGTCAAAAAGAGTGAATCTAATGAGATAAGAAAAGAGTCGAGTCTCTCCTCATACCAAGATCTTGGTGCTTGCTTGAGTCCATAAAGACTCTTGAAAAGCAAGCACACTTTTGATTCATCCTTGATGAATCCTTGAGGTTGCTCCATATAGATTTCCTCTTGAAGATAGTCATTGAGAAATGCATTGGAAACATCTAATTGGAACACCTTCCACTTGAAATAAGTAGCAAGATATATAAGAATCCTTATTGTCACCATCTTTGCCACGGGTGCAAAGGTCTCCTCATAATCAAGTCCATGGATTTGAGCAAATCCCTTGGAACATAATCTTGCCTTGTACTTATTGATGGTGCCATCTTGAATGTACTTGATTTGAAATACCCACTTGGATCCAATGATGTGCTTGTTAGATGGAGGATCCACAAGCTCCCAAGTGTTGTTGATGATCAAGGCTTCATATTCTTGCTTCATGGCATCATACCACTCCTTGGTATTGAGTTCCTCTTCAACATCCTTTGGCTCTTCATGTGAGATGAAATATGCAAAATTGGTGGAATCAAGTTCCACTTGCTTGTCTTTGTCATTATAAGAGATCCTCTTAGGCTTGGATCTCTCTCTAGATGTCCTCCTTGGTGTGTAAACCCGAGGAGACTCCTCCTCAAATCTTGACCCCAACAAGTCTTGATGGTCTTCAATAGGCATGATAGGTGATGGATCTTGAGGTGACTTGATCTCGGCCCCTTCAAATGATGGATGTTAATCTTCATGGAATATAACATCTCTACTTTAAATTACTTGAGAAGTAGAGAGCGCAAAAGACTCTATAAGCCTTTTTGGTGGATGAATATCCAACCATGATCCCTTTGCTAGAGCATGGATCATCCTTCTTCCTTGTTTCCAAGGGAATATGTGCAAAGCAAATAGTGCCAAATACTCTAAGGTGATCCACCTTAGGCTTCTTTTTGAATAAGACCTTGTATGGTGTCCTTCCTCCAAGAGCAAGATGTGGAAGTCTATTGCAAAGATAATTTGCACAATTTATAGCTTCTCCCCAAAAGTCCTTAGGCAAAGATGCTTCAATCCTTATGGATTTTGCACATTCACAGAAGGATCTATTCTTCTTCTCAGCCACTCCATTTTGAGATGGTGAATAAGCACAAGAGAAGTCCCTCTTTATACCTTCTTGCTCACAATAGTCATGGAATTTGTTGGAGATATACTCTCCTCCTCCATCACACCTCAAAGCCTTGATCTAAATGGGAATTGCTTCTCAACATATGCTTTGAATATAAGGAAGTGATCATACACCAAACATTTAGAAGTAAGAAGATATAGCCATGTAAATCTTGTGAAATCATTAATAAAGATCACAAAGCAAGTGGCTCCTCCCTTGTTTTGAGATGATGAGAAGTGCACATCCAAGTGTATCAACCCCAAAGGATGAGTGTTTTTGATGGAAGATCTTTGATATGCTTTCTTATGTGATTTTGCAATAGCACAAGCCTTACAAGGCTTGATCTCCTTGGAAAGATTCTTTGGTAAGCCAATAGCCTTGGCTTCTTTGCACATAGAAAGCATTGATTTGTAGTTGGTATGCCCCAACCTCTTATGCCATAACTCCTCCTTGTAAAGCTTTGTCTCAAAAGCAATATCACAACTCTCTCTTGGATCAAGCTTGTATATGCCTCCAAATATCCATGTGCAAGGATCTCATCATTTCTCTTGATAATACAAGTATCAACATTGAATTTCACATCAAGGCCTCCATCAATATGTTGGCCAACACTTATGAGGTTCTTTGTAAGATTAGGCACAAAAAGAACCTTGTTGAGAGAAAGAATTTTATAAGATGAGGTCTTCAAGGGAATACTCCATATGCCTTCAATATTGCAGTCTTGATCATTTCCTATATAGATAGTCTTCTTAGCTTCTCCATAAGGCATAATAGATGTGAAGGACTCCTTGGAGCTACACATATGTGAAGATGCTCCACTATCAATGTACCAAGATCCATCCTTCTTGAAAGGTGTAGATGAAAAACTAGAGACCATAAGAGATCCCTCCCCATCACTTGTAATAGAGTCTTCTTTTTCATTTGAAAGGTTGGCTTGCTTAAATTGATTCGTCTTCTTGAAGCAATTTGTAGCATAGTGCCCCATCTTGCCACAAAAGAAGCATTTGATATTCTTCTTCTTCTTCTTTGAGGTAGAAGCGTGAGAGGTGTCATCCTCCTCTCCAACTTGGTCTTTATCTTTTGCTTTGTCCTCGGAGAAGTGTTGGTGTCGCTTGTTGCTCCTCCCTTTGTGCTTGGCAAAAAGAGCTTTGCCATCACCATTATGATTGAGTGAGCCATTAAATATGACTTGGACTAGCTCACTTTGATCTATAGATCCTCCAATGCAAGCAAGCTCCCTATGGGTATCTTTCACTCTCAACACATAATTAGTGGCACTCTCATAACTCTTTTGAGAACTTTGGAAGATTTGGTTTCTAAGAGTGAGGAGTCTTGAGGTATTCTTGGCCTCATAGATTGCTTTGAGAGTGTCCCAAGCATCCTTGGCCGATGTGCAAGCACCAATCTCCCTCAAAATCTCATTGGAGACATTCATTTTGATATAATGAAGAGCCATCCTATCTTTGCTCACTGTCCGTACACTGATAGTATTTCACATGTGTGAGGCCGCTCTTGAAGTATATTGATCATCAGTCAAGTTGTTCTTGCTAATTAGATGCATTTTTTGATCTAGATCTAATTCTACACATTAGAATTGTGATCGATCTATCTAATTGGCACCCAACACCTCTTGTGGATCGATTGTAGATCCAATTAAGGTCCAAATTTTCAGATTTCAACATAGTATTAGAGCCAAGTACAAGTGGCTATGATAATGATCAATGAACACACCCAAATTAGCAAGTTTTTGTGTGTTTGATCTAATCTTGTGTGGGCGAGCTAGAATTGAGTAGTAGCATCAAATTTTTTGGATCAAATTGAGTTTTTGGCTGCAAGTGTACTGTCCACGCGTGTGAGTCCATACTGGACTTATTTGAGAAGAGCCTGAATTTGAATTTGTCCCAAATTTCACACACACATCCATTTTTCAAGTTTTTTAGTGCATTGTTTAGATCTAGCTTTGTAGTTTCCAAATCAATGATTAAATCCTGTAATGATTCATTGTAGTGAATGTTTTGAAGCTCAGATCAGGCCCAAAAAATTCATTTACCAGATGTTGATAGGGAGTGAAAAGTTCTAGGGAGTTGATTGCCATAAATCAAAGATCAAGATAGTGATTTGCTAGAAATTGGTAGTGATCTCATTGTACCATCAACCAAACTTTGTGCTAAGACTGGAAGAATCTAGAGTGCTAGAATTCTACCTTAGATCATTCCATTGAGTGAGATCTTTGTGAATTTCAAGTGCAATATCATTTATTATGACATCCATGGGTGGATTTTTGCTAGAAGCTAGTGAGAGACTCACATCCACTAATTATTCCATTTGAAAAGTGAGAATGGAGTCACTTTTAGTGCTCCATGATCTCTATGACATTGTCCTAGAAGAGGAGGATAAACCTCTTGGTGGACAAGAGCAAGCTAGATACAAGAGAAAGGCTAGATTGGCCTTACATTGCATCAAGATGAATGTGAGCAATGACCTCTTCAAAGAGGTGTCTTCTTGTGTCTCGGCCAAGGAGGCTTGGGATTCATTAAAAGGCAGTTACGAATCCAATAACACTTCAAGGATAGTATTTACAGTAATTGTAATGCTAACGAATGAAACCGTTGGTTATTTTGGTTAGGGTATTTGGAGAGATTATAGATTCGGATCCCTAAATGGTATCTCATAAATTCCAAATCGAGGACCCTTAAAAAACAATTTCTCACCTATTTAAAAAACCCTTAATTCTTTTGGATTTCTCGAATATGGACTTCAAATAAAAATTCATATGATCCTTCCAGCATCTCTGAGTACCTATTCAGATGGAAAGATCAGACTAAGAATAATGATTACTGGGTAAGACTTGAAAGCTTAAGGAAGAATTTTATGTTTTCTTTTCTCGTTCTGAGGACAGAATCTATTTAAGAGAGGAAGATTGTTACGGCCATATTCAGCTAAGGACATGGAATAGTCCTCATATGGTAGACCGGCCCTCCAATGTTCAAGATCATTGGTCATGCTTGGATTTAATTCCACGTCGAGGCCTGTTTGGACTAATGACCTTGAGAGGACTCAGACACTCTAATTGAGACATATGGAGTAGTGCACGTACATGTAACATGTTGGATTTCAATGCTCAGCCTCAAATCCATTCAATAATGAGCATCCTGAAAGCTGTGTATACTTATACGGAAACCAGAAAAAGAAGGCTCAAATTTTTGAGCAAAAGATCAAAAAATCCAGTATCGAATTTTTCCTACCCAAAAATCGAAATTTAGAAACAAAATTTTTGATACCGGATTGACTTGAAAAATCCGTAATTTCTCGATACCCAAAATCAGAATTTTTCAATATGGGATCGACTCGAAAAATTTGTAATTTTTTGAGTCATTGTATGATTTTTCGAGTCATTGTATATTTTCTAACTCATTGTATATTTTCCGATACAGTGTAAATTTTGATACTGTCGGTTAGAAATCCGACCCAGGACGGCGCGTTAATAGTCCGCCTACTTTGTACATTTAAAGGCAGTTGTAATAAATGTAGTACATAGCATTTAATGCTAATTAGATATTTAGCAAGTAGAAGATATTTTGTAGTATATCAATCAAAACGATCACCTGACTGAGAGAGACTCTCAGTTATAATCAGAATTTTTGTTACCAGTGTTATTACACTCAACGAACAAGCTGTAGTTATTACTTCAAACTATTGTACTCATTTTCAATCAATCAGAGTGCAAATTCTATGTACAGTCATGAATGCCTTGATCTTCAAACTGAGCAATGCACAAAATTTTTTGTATGCATCAATGCTCAATGCCTTGGTAAACACATCTGCAATCATGTCCTATGTTCGACAGTACATTAAGCTTATCTCTCTGTCGAGAATCTTGCCCTTGACATAGTGATATCGAATGTCAATGTGCTTACTCCTAGAGTGAAATCTGGGGTTGGTCGATAAGGCAATGGCACGGTGTACTGATTCAAACTAATGTCTGACAGTAAATTTCTCAACCAAAAGGCTTCTTTAATAGATTGAGAATCAGCAATATACTCTACTTTTGTAGATGAAAGAGCAATAGAGGTTTGCTTACAATTGTTCCAGGAAATGGGACCGTCGTTGAGGAAGAATGTAAATACCGAATGTGGATTTACGAATAACATCTCCTCCCCAACTTGCATTGGAATATCCACTGAGCCGATGAAGATTGTCGTTGTTGACTTCTCCACAGCAGATGCACTGATCCATAGTAGCTTGAATGTATCTCATGAATCTTATAAGAGCCTTCTAATGTAATGTAAGGATTGGCCATGAATTGGTCAAGTGAGCTAATTGCAAAAGCATTATCAGGTCTTGTACAGACCATTGCATACATGAGAGATCCAAGTAACTACCTGATTCACTTATTTTAAGCTATTGGTAATTGCAAAGACAAGATCAGGATAGATCAATGCCATTCCTCTATCAAGCATTAATCCTAACATTGTGATTTTCCTTATCACAGTTTATACCCAATTTCCAACAAAGATCACTTTTAAGCTTTTAAAATGATTATACACAATAACAATGAGCACTATTTCATCTTTAAGAACAAGATACAAAAGAATGAACATGGTCTCACAGAAAATTGACAATGTCAACTCAATGACATAAATTTTCTCAAACATGAGATGAAGTAAGTAAAGTAAGATATGGATGCACCCCCTTGCCACTTCTTTACTCTTTACTCTTTCTTTGAACATTTCCTTCAATCTCCCATTTCTAACCATTTGTAGCAGAGGTAAATTGTTGAGAACTTGAATAAGATGAGAGTGAAGAGAATAATCATGCAAAGAGGAACAAAAGAGTTGACAACTACAAATGGTTTGGTGTCAATAAAAATGAGAAGGGCATAAAGATCCATGTAGAGGCAAAAATAGAAAAAAGTATGTAATGCACAACTAAGGGAAGCTTCACTATACTTCCAAAAATTCATGGCAAGATCTAGAAGTCAAGAAGCTAATTTCAGGGAATTACTCTCTTATGTAGGGGCAAAGGAAGAAAGTGCTACAAAAGTTAGAAATGGACAAATCTATAGATGCTACGAGTGGCACTCTCACAAAAGAGGAATTTCTATTGGAAATAGAGCAATAAAAAAGAAATTGAAGAGCTAGCCACAAGTGAGGAGATTGCAAAATGATTTGGCTGCCTGCACAAGGAGAGGTGCCGAGAAGGATAAAAAAGAAGACTTTGAGTACTACAAGAAATATGTCGAGAGCAATAGCTATCATCAAAATTCTAGGTTCATACTGAGGAAGGTAAAAAAACAATAGTTTTAGAGAGTCTATTGTTTGGTTAGTACAATATTGCTTCATAGATATAGAGGTTATTACTTAATTGCAACTTCTATACATGGGAACATGCATTGAAATATACTTTAAAAGTGAAACATGAACGACTAAGAAGGGAAATGTAGAATTTGAATTCCTAACTAGGGCAACCTTGATTTAAAAGCGACCATGCAAAGACAAGGTGTAGAGAGTGGAAACAATGAAGAAAGCATCAAGAACCAGTATTGTAGAGCAAGGGGATGTTCCCCATATTGAAGAAGTTATTGTGGAGAAAAAGCTTGCAAATTGTTGAGAAATCTAAATGATGAGATGAATATTTAAGGACAAAAGTCAACCTTCCTTGGAAGGGAATGAGGCAAAATACCTAACAAATCCAGGGATTTCCCAATGTGGTCTATTGTTTCCCTTGAGAAGTTTAGAGAGGTATCGATCATACTGCCAAAATTGAATTGCTACATACACATTTTAGAAGAATCAAATGAATAGGAGTGAGACGAGGGACTCAATTGGAGTGAATGTTGAGAGCAAGGCTTTGATTGATGAAGCCCCTCATGTCAAAGTACTCTACTTGTCGACTTATCAAGAGGTTAGACATATGTATGATATTATTGTTGGTTTACTTAAATAGAGGAGGGATAAAAAGGCATCAATTTCCCTATTGAGAGGGTATGCCAAGTAAATAGAAAATCGATTAATGATTTAAATGAACCGATTAAGGAAACTACAGAAAAGTGAAGAAAATGATTTCATTTAGTTGAAGAAGTAAAATAAGCTTATTAAGAAAATCTCAAAGAAACAAGTTGAAGCCTTAGATGACATGAGGACTAAAGTGCAATAGTATGAAATTGACGTAGAGGCGCTACAAGAAAAAACATGAAATTTGAGGATGGGAATCGAGAGACTTCAGGAAGGGCCAAAATGTAATAGGAGGAGATATGTGACTCTTGATTGGGCAAGTAAGAGCTATTCAAGTGACATACAAGTGGGAATATATAGCAATAGAAGGAAACTCTTTTCTTAGATGGTTTGGTGAGGAAAGATGAGGCGATGAGATGCATTATGGCAAAGACCTTGAACGCATGTTCCTACTTGTACACTAATAGTGGTGGTAGGCAGCCAAAAAAGGATTCTTGAGCAAATACATTGAAAACATTGAAAATTAAAATAGCGAAAAGGATGCTCAAAGAGACATTCAGTTGAGTGAGGCATATCGCAAGTAAAGATTAGGATGCTCTTATGTATAAAGAGTTGAGTGAGGCATGTCTCAAGTAAAGATTAGGATGCTCTTATGCATAAAGACACCATAACTACACTCCCCCTCATTTAGAAGTAATGAATGATTTTACTTGGAGGGCCAAAACATTCAACGTGTTCGTGTATCTCACAACACAAAGTGCTCAAGCTATGTTCATCACGTACGCCTGCACATATCTAAGTGCAAGTCCCACTGATGTGATGCACATTGATTATAAGAAATGTTTTATTCTCACATCTATAATAGACATTTTTGTATTGTAGGTTCAAAAAATTCCCAAGTGTTTATAGGGCAGTCTTGTAGACACCTGATTATTTTAAACGAGCCACATGTATGATGTAAACAACAGTACACATGCCTTCCTTAGGGAGTTGCTTGTATCAGTTGCAAGTCACACAATAACTTTCTAAAATCCACAAAAATGACAAATGGGTCTTCGAGCCTCAAATGTACATGCCCTAGATCAAATTTGTCCAGTGTGCCATAAAACGTACACAAGCAGGTACCAAAGTGCTTTTCAGTAGCCAAACTGTTGCTAAGCCACATGCATGTATTTTAGTCACCATATTAATATGAGACCAGACATTCGGTATTTGTAATAACCCCTAGTATGCCGTCAGTGATCATCCTGACGTAGGTTTGGGTGCACAATATAGTGAATCGACTCACAAATTACTACAACGTTTTGCTTTGGCTATTCTAGGAGCAACATCTATGGCTACATTCAATGTTCCATTCACAGCTTTGGATAGCACACTGTTTCATCCATATTTTGGTGTCACAACAAGACCAAAATATAAGTGATCTTATCGACGGTAAGTCTCAGATTGTGCCCAACACTTCAAAGGGCACATGCAATCTTCACTTTGTTCACCAGTCCCAGACCATTAACTCCATGCATGTCACGCACCTAATTATTTTAAACGAGCCACATGTATGATGTAAACAGTACACATGCCTTCATTAGGGAGTTGCTTGTATCAGTTGCAAGTCACACAATAACTTTCTAAAATCCACAAAAATGACAAATGGGTCTTCGAGCCTCAAAAGTAAATGTCCTAGATCAAATTTTGCCATGAAACGTACACAAGCAGGTACCAAAGTGCTTTTCAGTAGCCAAACTGTTGCCAAGCCACATGCTTGTATTTTAGTCACCATATTACCAGACATTCGGTATTTGTAATAACCCCTAGTATGCCGTCAGTGATCATCCCGACATAGGTTTGGGTGCACAACATAGTGAATCGACTCACAAATAGCTACAATGTTTTGCTCTGGCTATTCTAGGAGCAACATCTATAGCTACATTCAATGTTGCATTCACAGCCTTAGGATAGCACACTGTTTCATCCATATTTTGGTGTCACAACAAGAGCAAAATATAAGTGATCTTATCGACGGTAAGTCTCAGATTGTGCCCAACACTTAGGGCACATGCAATCTTCACTTTGTTCACCACAGTCCCAGACCATTAACTCCATGCATTTCACGGACCACATGGTACAACATCCGTACTCCTGTTAGACATGTTTGTCTACAAATGAATCAAACATGGGCTTGATAGTTTTTTGGATCATGATGCCATACTGATGTTTCGCAGAAAATCTATAGCTGCGCAATCACGTCCTCTCTACTTCCAGCCCAGTCCAAGTAAGCTTGCAAATGGCGCTACAGGCCTTCTGATTTGTCCTCGAACAGGACAAATAAGCAGTGAAACAAAAACTTGAAAGAAAATCCTAGCAACATCAGTACAAATAAAATTTGATATCGATGCAAAGATCTCAATGACGAATATGTACAAAATAGCAAGGTCTTCATACTAGAACAGGCTTTTCTATATACCAGCTTTGTCTTTATACTCAGTATACGAAAATTGATGCTTTGGCATTTAACTTTCCAGCTAACAATCATGTCTCCACTAAATTATTTGTGTCAGTAGACCTTGAAAAAATCCAGGGTATTAACTGAAGCCTGTATGTGATCCCCGGCCATATGAATTATCCATATCGACGTACTGTTGAGGCTGCAAGGAACACAATATGATGAGATCAAATTCACCATCTCTACCTAAACCCCAGACGGAAGATGGAAAAGACAAACAATTATAGTAGAAAAGTGGAGGGTAGAATGGAAGGAAAAGTACCAACTGCATATATGGCTGAGCACCAAAAGCTGGAGGCTGGGCTCCTGTGTTGTGACTTGAAACCCTGAACCCAATGATCATAAATAGTAAATCAATAATCACAAAACTTATACTTGCAAAAACACAACTAAAGACTGAGAGTTATGTCTAGGATAATACCCAACATTTATCAAAGGAGACGTGCAATCTTACACTTGAAAGAAGCACAACTAAAGACATGCTTAGTGAAGATCTCTTTTGAAAAAACCCCTTCACTAGACAGTATTCTGGCTGAAGCACTAAAGGAAAATCTGAGAAAGCTGCATATGCAAATCTCATTTGCAAGAACATTGGTCCCATTTTTATATTTAAAAAACGACTTATCATAAGGGCTGTGGGCATACAACAAAAAACTCTAGTCAAAATAAGAACAAAGGGATTATAATGTTTTGTGGGCTACAGTCAAGTTCATAAAACTTGTAACATAACACGTTTTGTTGTGTGAAGAATGTCTCTCATGGCAATAAAAATTTGAACAGTCTCCAAGATTTCACGCAGCATGTAAAATGATCAACAATGTATTTATACATTACAGCAAATACATTGAAACAGAGGAAAAGCTATCACGTGCTTACTGCATAAAAAAGATCAAAATGTAGATTGTATCACATTCTACAGGTATGATATGCTAGGAGATACTCAGAAACGAGTGCTTTGAAAACAAGAAAGCCACAAGACAATCAAGAAAGACAAGTTACCTAGTTTAATATTGGAGTGCAAGGACCTAGTATTCAGAGGTTTCGTGTCTCTATTTCATCAACATCAAGCAGCATGCATAAACAATTACAAGCTAACGCATCCATGTTTTTGAAACTTATACATGTTCATGATAGCTGCAAAATAAGTCCACAAAAATTCATATTTACAAAAAATCTCCTGCTTGTTAAAATTTTATGAATATAGATTAACACTCATCATGAAAAGCCAGGAATAGAGAGCCTCTTGCATTTGTCCATGTCAGCTGCCACATAAAAATTTGCATATACAAAACTTCAAACATCATGTGCAGTACATCAGGCTCAAGCTTGCAGTACTGCTACCACAGCAATTTTAACCATCTCAAAAATTGATGTTCCTTAAAACTCTCACTTTTAGATTTCAAGAAATCAATTTAAAAAATGGGTAGTTACAAGTAATGATGAATCTACAACCCTTTCACTTTTAGATTTCAAGAAATCGATTTGAAAAATGGATAATTACAAGTGATGATGAATCTATGTCAAGGCAGGGTGGTATTTAAAAGAAAGGAAAAGGAAATGCGAAGTTGTTGTTGCTGCCATACGTGAGCAGCGAAAAATTCAGAAAATTTACAAGAGCAGCAACTCTCAAGCATAAAAAAATAGATATTCTCCTTGCAAAGTAAGAGAGGCTTATCATATGATTGTGAATCAAAAAGTCACATGTCAGAGCACTGTAATAAGCAAGAAAACAGAAAGCAATCGTCTAAAGGACAAAGGTAGGGTTATGGAACTTTGCCACAAGACAAGCCTGGATGATGGACATAATAAAAGTAAACACACTAAATAATTAAGAATGCGAAGCGATTGGAATAAGGCTCCTAGTCATGACATCTGCTTAACTCTCTCCTGATAGGCTAGTACTAGCAAATATATTTTCCCCAATACTTTTCAGCATCAGGAAATCTGGCAGGTTATGACAAAATAGCAGGAGGAAGTTCTCGAGCTTAAAACTTTAAGTCACATCAAAGCAGCAATTTGGACTTGCAGCAATCCTGAGCAAACATACAGAGAGGTTTTAATCATTTCTTGACGGAAGGAAATAGAGAAAGAGAGAACAAAAGTTTTGAACCGCATGAAAGAAGAGATGAAGAGCAAGAGAGATGGGTAGGACCAATCGAAGGAGTCCATTTTCACTATAAAAAGAAAACAGAGCGAGGGTGAATATTTACAAGCCTTTATGAAAAGGGTGCAAAGAGAACCACGAAAAGAAATTGGCAGTTCTCTTGCATGCATTTTTTTTCAATATGGCGTTCAAAAAGCTGCATTAATCTATTTTACTTCATTCATTTTACTAAGCTTCAGTAGCTTCTCACTAGAAAGAGTGCAACACAAGTGCATTTTGCCTCATCATCTGATCCCACACTAAACTTCATTTGATTCTTTTGGGTGCATCATACATGCTACTGCATGCACATTAGGTTATGGCTTGAGAATTGACAATTGTGCCTCCCTATCTGGATACATGCAAGTGATCTACTTCCTTTGAAGCTACTACAAGAGTTTCAGTAGGATACTTCTCATTTTCAAGCCCTATCCTTCGAAACATACGTCTGGCTCCTGTTTTTAAAAGTAAGTTTTAAAAAATTCAAATTCGAATGATTTTAGGGTCGACACTTTCATCTTCAAGAAAGAACTTGTTAATCCATTGCTGTGCTAGGTTACTTGGTTTCTTTAGACTTCTAAACTCATGATTAAGCAAAGTTTCATATGGTGCTGACCGTGTGCCTTACCCACATATGCTTAGCAAATATCAGAACAGCATCAGCTATGTATAGGAGGCACAGACTTCAGCTTTTGCTTCCACAACCGTGAGTGTATGTCTTCAAATTGGAGGCAGGTAATTTATGCGAACTCTCATAGTCGCACAGAGGGAATGTTTTCAGGGCTAAAAATTGATGGTACCTCTCACTGAAAAGACGGCCATTATTCCTACATCATGTCCTACCCTCCCCTCTTGCACTTAAAGCCATCTGCTTCCTATTCACAAATGGAGAGAATGTCACAAATCAAAGGTCTGACATAACTTATTAGAAATCCCACAACCAGTTGGCTTGAACGGCAAAATTCCAACAAGTGTCTTTAATACTTCCCTTGAAATGCTTGTGAAAAACTATTCTCATATATTTTAAGTAGGTTTTCATGCTGGAGACTAACTAATGTTAAATGCACATCACCAAGATACTCCACTGAGATGTAACTACTGCTATCAGTTGTTACTTCCAGCTTTTTGTTGCAAAATTGGAGAGACCCCAACATGCTCCAAGAAAATTTACCTTGTTACAAAGACAAAATTAAATGAAACAAGCAGAATAAAACCAAGATCACAAAAACTCATCAACCTTTTATATAGATATTGAACTCTGTAGTGAATTGCAGAAATTTGAACATTAGAAAGTTTGGCTACTCAAAAATTACCATTCAGAACAGGTCGTTTTGCAAGGGAATAGAGCATGTGGAGGGTAGAAAACACAAAATACCGTCAATAAAAATAGACTTATTGACATAAATTTTTGCAAAGCACTACTTCTGACCCGAATTGTTGACCATGACCACTTCCACTCATTGGGGGTCCTCGGCCACCACCTCCACCACTGTAAGGAACTTGCCCATAAGAAGAAGCTGAAGCCATACCGTAGCCACCTGCTCCTCGTCCCCCTTGACCACTCATGCCTTGCCCCACAAAAGCTCCTCCCTGTTGTTGTGATGGTCCTCCATAACCGCTTCCCTGCACAGTTCTGTTTAGATTATATGATCCACTTTGACTTCCATGACTAGGACGCCCACTTTGAGGATGCCTGTTTGGGACTCCTTGTGGACCACGACCCCCGCCATAATGATGGGGGGGAGCTGAAGGTGCTGCATTGTGAGTGCTTTGACCAGGTACAGGTCTAAGTGAAGGATGTCCCTGTACAGGCTGTTGAACTGGAGGCAACCGACTATGAGGCTGCTGAAACTGGCTTTTCTGCCTCTTGGCCAATTCGTCTTGTTGCTGGCGCTGCTGCTGCCTCTTTTTCTTTGTTTGATACTCATGAGAAGATTCATATTTTGGAAGACTGATACAAAAAAAACTACTTAAAATATGAAGCTGAGAATAACATAAAAACTGACAAGCATGAGACATTGATACTTAACCAAACTTAAAATTAGCGCATAAGTTTGAACCTGCTAGGCTGACAAGGTAATGGGTCTGCCCAAAAGTACTCCGCATCCAGTGCATCCTTCGCTGCTATTCTCTGAAAGACATTTCAAATGAGATAAATATACTGAAGTCTACTTCCAAACTCAAGAGGACACTCGGCTCCACCCAGTGCCCTTTTCTTGCTTCGTCACTAGAAACTAGTCTGTCAAAAAAGAAGTCCTAAAAAGCCAGGAGATAGGGACGTTATTAGAACCTCCCTGGTTCATCAAAAGCTGGCCACCACACATGCAGAAGTAAAAGCTCTAATTTTACAAAGATCACAAAATAGGTCCTGATGGTAAAGAAGTTACTAAGCCTGTGTAAGTTCCCTCAACTCATCAGATCAATTTTCATACTGGAATTGACTACTCACAACGATGTATCCAATTTTTTCTAGCCTTGAAGCATCTTGAGAAGCATCGATACATCTAGGTCTAAAATTGACAACGGAGCATAATCCAGCTTCAAGTGTTTGTAGAAACTGATAGCATGGTAGTTAGCCTATTGAATACCTTTGTAGGATCCATGGTAAGCATGCGTTCTACAAGATCAAGTGCATGACGATCGAAGCTGCATCCAAGGAAAACATTGCCCAATATCACAAGGTTGAAGGAACTGCATTATATAATGTGACAGCAGATACTTCAAAGAAGATGAACAGCAAAAGTCCTAAAATAACTTCCATAAGTCTTACCTCTTACACCTTCAGATCATTACTACATTGGGACTAACAACTACAGTGTTCTCAACTTTATGATTTCGAATACTCCAAGTTGTTCTCACAGTTAAGCTTCACAGTAGACATCTTTTTGCTCATAAAAGTGCCAGAAAGGAAAATGGGAACATTGAATGATAGCTGCCGCATTTCACAAACATCATTACTAATCTCTTTCTGAAAAAACCTCTTAATATCTAAAGACGGTATTTTACTCTCCAACATTGAATTATTTTGATATGTTGTAGGTCTGCTTAATAGTATGTCTCATTTGAAAACCATTCGACCCTCTAGTCAGACCCCCAGTTTTGACAACAGTAGAGCCTATGATATTGTTATCTTTAAGGTCATGGCCATTTATAAATGTTTTTGAAAGCAAGCATTGCTCTTTCATGAATCTTAATACAGGATGTCCAAATGAGTATTGTTCCTGGTTTTATATCATCTTATGAACTGAGTCTGAAGTAGCTGTTTGGCTAGTAGAAAGTCACTCTATTGTCTCATTAGGCGATCGGTTCCTTTCCAAATTTAACCAGCTGAGTGAGAGTAATAGAAACTCCAAATAATTCAGTTGAAATCTAGGGCAAAGTCAATGTATAAGAATCATACAAGACAAATGAACTGTATAAGGATCGATATACAATGTTTCGAAAAGCATCTAACCAGTAATGAACAGGCAAAAGATCTAGGAATTCTCACGTATCATACAAAAAGTAGCAAGAGAATGGTACCAATGAACACAAACATTTAGTGGATTAGCTTCTGTATCATGAGTTAATATGAGGCATCAAACATATTATAGCAGGTAGCACCCAGGAAAAAACTCTTGGTCTAGCATGATCTGGTCAAGATCCTAGAACAAGTTAGTGAACCCTTATATCTAGTTCATAGGTAAAACAAAAGGCCGGGCATTCAATTTTCCACCATATGATAAATAAATGACAAGTGTTACCATAAAGAAGTTTTGATCTTATACAGAAATAGACTCCACAAATGTTGTTCGAACCTGAGTCATTTCAAGCATTTCCTAGATGAGACGACAGATATCATATAGCAACTAAACATATCCTTAGTTTATCCCATTACTCTCAAGTTATTAGTGCTGTTTGTAGATATTCTTGATATTCATTTGAGCCCCATCATTTCTTTCTCGACAAAGTAGGAACAAAACATAGACAGATGAAATGCTAAAAAGGAATAGACTTAACTGTTTAAAAACTTCTCTCACACGACGCCTCATAAATCTGTCAGGTTTATACTTATGATACCACGGAAGCTTGGATACCCCAGGCCAGGTGCTTTCATCTGCTGTTCCACATAACTCAAAAATTTTGCTGAGTTGTTCTTGCTGCAAAAGCATATGTAATAGGTTAAACAAAGTATTTGTCATAGTAAGATTGCAGACAAAGGACTCATGCCACAGATCAAAAGAAAATCCATAGTAGACATACACCTTCTTGAAGACTTCTGATTTGAAACCTAGAAATCTATATTGCTGCATGACAAAGATCAGAACTGCAACCAGTCTTGAATATATTGCATTGATGTATATCTATCAGAACATTCAAAACTTCCTCATGTAAGAAAAGGATTTTTGCAGGATAATTTCAGATAGCTTCCAGCTACAACAGGCAAGGACACAAGGCAAGCCCTCAAAAGTACGTTTTAAGCACTTAAAATTTATTATTGACCTCGCTGTGTTGACAGACTGGTACTTTTGACCTTCATGAAAGAGTTAATGTTCACATAACAACCTCTAATGTTGTCCTCTAGGATTAATTAGGATTATTAGGTCATGCCTGCGTGCTGATTCTAGGGGCTTTTACCTATATTTCAAGTTAAAATATAGTTAGACTCAATATCAAGATTATAGTGCTTGATTTGGAACACAAGTTAGGTGTTGGTGCTTTTACCATATATAGAGACATTACTTAGGCAGTTACTTTTGCTTTTGGGCATAGATCAAAGTCTATACGTATGTAGTGAGCCCTAGCTCATATGCAATGGGATATAGTTGGAGTTTCTCATCACTTGTGTTCTCTCTCATGTGTTTGGCTATTGTTTCATCACAATAGGAATTTTGTCTTGGATTACTTGTATGAGCAAGTCGGTTTTCTAACATGGTATTAGAGCATGGTTCAAGATTCGAGAGACCAAAGAGGTACTCAACGAACGGAGTCAATCATCATATGCAGGTTGATTCGACTATCTTCAAGATGTGGAGGTGGTGCCCCTAGCCAGCTCTCAAGTTTGATCTTCATCTACAACGTTGGCAGCTTCGTGAGAAGATCTAGTGCTACAAGGAAAAGGGCTGTGCGGCAAGAGGAGATTAGAAATCTGCTTCGTTTCTCCAAGATTCAGATTTGCAGGGCAGATCAGTGAAGGTGCAGGGCAAACTGCTGGAAAACAAAACGCTGACTGGGATCAGGTTGTTGTTGGAGTTGGATTGCTGCCTATAGAACGCTGACAGACCTGTTAGTTGGATGCCTACTGATGGATCACTAGAATCAGATCGCTGGCTGAACCTGATCACTGGCTATATCTGATCGCTAGAATCTGGCTACTGCCTACAGTTCGCTACTGCCCAATCGCTGCCAACAGTACCAGATTGCGGGTTTGCTGAACTGGATCTGATCTGATTACCTGTTCACTGGTTGCTACCTGAAACTGACTAGGATCAGATCGCTGCTGGAAAGAGGACAAATTTTATCGCTGGAAAAAGAAGTGCCAAGGAAAAGATTAGCTTCAAATCTGCAGGGCAAAGCTTTGGAGTTTTCTACAGGTCATGAAAATCCAACGAACACTAGCCAGGAATTGCTAGTGTTGGAGAGCTATCGCTGCATGTTGGAAACAAGTCACTATTGATCTGAACACTATCCGTAAATTGCTGCAAATTGCCAATCACTGTTCTAAGCAATTGGCATGCAAGGAAGCATGCACATGTGCAGATTGATGGGAAGCAATTCTATGTCTTGTAGTAGTAGGTCACTGAGGTTTAGAACCTTGATGCATGTTGAAGGAGGTCTCATGATTCAGGACCAGCATTATGACTAGGAATCATTTGCAATCAGTGGTACATATGGTCACTTTGAGTTTGAGTACAGGAAAAAGAAGGCCATCCAGGACAAGAAGAAGCAGTCAGGCAACTTCATTGAAGACGAAGGCAAAAGTGAAGCTGTGGGATGCTATGAGTTATTCTCAGCTTCAACATCAGAAAACTTTAAAGACTGTTGCTACATCGATTTTGGAGCAACACAACATATGACACCACATCGTGAGTGGTTTACACAGTTTGATGACAATGGTATAATGCACATGTCAAGCTTGAAGACAATTCTTCATACGACATTAAAGGTCAAGGTACAGTGAGAGTACATTTACCTTCACGAAATATAGGAGAAATTCAGAATGTTTTCTACGTTCCAGGTTTAAAGAAGAATTTACTTTTAGTTTCTACTATCGCTAAACAAAATATGAAAGTTGAGTTTGATGATCAAAAGAGTCTCATCAAAGACAAAAACGAAGGTTACAAAGTTGTGGTCAAAGGCTCTTGGAAGGTCGACTTTATAAGCTTGATGCGTCTACATCGGATCATCAGGTTTGTGCAGCTTACAGATAGCATGGAGAGTAGAATGTGGCATGAAAGGTTTGGACATCTGAACTATAAAAGCTTACAGGTTCTAAAAGACAATAATATGGTAATAGGATTACCTAATATTGTATCTTCGGAAAAAATCTATGAAGGATGTGTTATGGGCAAGCATCATCGTATGCAATTTCCTAAAAATGGAGCATATAGAGCCAAGGAGATCTTGGATCTTGTGGTCCCATGCAGACTATGTCTATAGGGGGAGCAGGAGCATCCTACTTCATGGTATTTGTGGATGATTTTTCTAGGAAGGTATGGATATCCTTGCTTAAGTACAAGAGTCAAGCTTTTAATTTCTTTACTTAGTTCAAATTACTTGTTGAGAAGCAAACAGGAAAGCAAATAAAGATTCTACGTTCAGATAAGGGAGGTGAGTTCACATCTACAGAGTTCCAGGAATTCTGCAAAGAACATGGAATCAAGAGACAATTTGCTTCGACAAATACACCACAGCATAATGGAGTAGCCGAGAGTAAGAACAGGTCCATTGTGGAGAGTGCTCGAAGCATGCTACGAGGTAAGAACCTCAAGAATCATTTGTGGGGTGAAGCAATTTGTACAGCAGTTTACTTACTCAACAGAAGTCCCACAAAAGTCGTTCTCAATCGAACTCCGGAAGAAGCTTTCACAGGTATAAAACCTAAAGTGGCTCATCTACGAGTTTTTGGTTGTATTGCATATGCTCATGTTCCTAAAGATCATCGTCAAAAACTTGATTCAACGGCAATCAAGTATTTATTCCTTGGTTATGATGAGAAAGAGAGGCATATCTGTTAGGAATTAGTGTTTATTTCATACCCCTTAATGATAGTTTGGCCATGCCTGCATGCTATTTTTAGGGGCATTCTATTTATAGTAAATTCATTTTTTAAGGCTTATGCATGTAGGTGGGTGCCCTACAAATAGATTAGGATCTATTTTGTACGAAGTTCATTTTTGGTCTTTACCAAATATAGGTAGTATTATTAGCAATTAGCTTTTGCAAATATATTTTGCTATTTGCTTTAGGCTTTTAGCTTTTCTCATTCACTAGAGAAACTATTTAAGAAGGCTGGCGCCCCACCATAATCATTCCATTATGCTAGAGCAATTGCTCAATTCTCCTATGATCTGAGTTCTCTCTATGTTTGGTTTTGTGCGAGTGCTAGTAGGACTAGTATCTTCATCTAGAATTTGTATCACACATTCTGACAATATCGCCTTTATAATCTTACCAGTAGGAAGGTGATTATGAGCAGGGATGTTGTGTTCGAAGAAGGTGAGTCTTCTAACCTAGAAGATCATGAGGAAGATGTATTTTCTCCTACATCAAAAACTCCGGTTAAAGATGATGTTCAGAAAGATACAGGTCCATGTGATATAGCTTCTACACAAATTGAACCAAGGGTGAGTACACAGGTAGATCTTGGTAAACGACGTGATCCTACTTACAGATTCAAATCAATTGCTAAAGTTCTGAATATCTCTCTCTCTATATATAATCACTAACTCTGAGGAGTCAGCTACTAGAAGACCCGTGCTGGTCATTTAATCTCTGCTTGAGTATCCTTTTTCCCAAAAATCCTCTATGAATCTCTATGTTCTTCAATCGCTCATTTATATATATATAGCAACTGGAAGATCTTGCATTATTCTATCTTTGCATTTACAAGATTGTTTAACAGTTGATTAACTGACTAATTAGAACAATTGTTATTGGAGGTGTCGGGATAATGGTATTGAGCGTGAACAACCTGCTTGTGTAAAGAGAGGCACTCATCATCATACCATCTACTGTAAGTGCCTTTATGAGATGAGAAAGTTTTTGGAGGATATGTAGTATTGACTAAGTGAAGAAGCGAATGAGATAAAAAGGCGGCTTGTTGGTCTACTGAAGAGAAGAAGGGGAAATCGTCGAGCAGTGCGGCTAGAGAGGAGGTGTAAAGTAGGAAGACCAAGTGGAGAGAAAGAAGGACGATGGCGACGTGTGGAATGAAGTGTCGTAACACTACTAGGAGTAGCATGGCCAAGAGACAGGAGCAATAGAGAGTGATCAGAGATGGTAGGGTGCATAATCTGAAAAGTATGAAGAAATGAAATTAAGACTGGTGAGCCAATGAAATAGTCAACAACATTGTGTTCACATGGCAAGTAAAAACTGATGATGACGGCCATTGAGATAGGCCATTCAGAATGGCTAAAGAATGAGCTTCTCCAAGTCCAATCAACTGTTCCCCAAAGTGTGTGTAGCTAGGGTATCTGCATCCTGAGAGGTCCTATCCAAGACCACATCCAAAGCCTGAATCTGTAGGAAATCATTATCTGCATGAAACTCTTTCTGCTGGGTGCTGGTGCAAGCATTAAAATCTCCTGCCAGTAGAATAAGGCCCTGTTGTGCAAAGCTGGCTATATCATCTGAGAGAGCCTGGAATGGGTCACCACCATAGAATGCAAAAGCTGATGTCTGAGGTGCAAAATAACAAACTGCTATGAAGAGATTTTGAGGTAGCCCCAAGTAGTGACCAAAGAACTGTAACCAAATAAATCTCGCAAATGGATCACTTTTGAGCAGCTTAAAATGAGTACGATAAACTTCCCTGGTAAGACATGCGACACCACCAGAGCCACGTGTGGTTTTCCCTCTCAAGAAAGGCTTGTACACTGAATGCCATGAATAATCCATAAAGGGGTCGATACAGTGATTCATGGGTCTCTGCTAAGAGCAAAATATCACATTTCTGCAGAAAAGAGTGAAAGTCCCCTGCTGAAGAAGATGAAAGCACACCGTTACAATTCCAAAAACCAATTTGTAATGGCTGAGGGAATCTCGGGCTGTTCAGGCGCCCGGGATCCCCGACTTCCTATTGTGAAATCTTATCGTAGAATTTAGGCTTGCCTTCAATAAAGACCACTCTTTGATTCCTAGCATTGGCCTCATGAATGACCAATTTCCTCGCTTGCCATTGTGTGTGTTAGATCTTCATCCATAAAAATAAAAGTACCTTTGAGTTTAGTTCGAAGGCGTAAAGCAGCATTGTGTTGTTCAATGGAACGAACCTTTATGAATAAGACCTTATTTGCTCCGCCAAGTAGTGTCAAATCCCTCAATATTATGTGCAAGTTTAGATACCATAAGGTCTTTCGCCTCATCAAGGGCCTTGTTTCCATTAGGAATACCCCTAACTCGTATATTAAGAGCCTTCTTGGCTCTTCTCTCTTGTTCTGTAAAAACATTCTCTAAGGTAGAATTCACTAACGAAGGCTGAACTTGGTTAGAGGAATTACCATCTTGCTTAAGAACCGAAGCCAACGTATGAGTTTCTTCCACTTCCTTTGCCAAAGATGAGATTTTACTTTCCACAGCTTGTTGCAAATGAAGATCCTGCATCCCTTTCATTTTCATCATGTCAATAGTGCTTTGTAAATCCTTATTTTGAAGACTGACCCTGATAAGTTCTCCATGAAGAGTCTGATTTTGTAGCTGTAATTTCTCGATAAATTGAAACACTTCTTTGAACTGATGTTGTAAGTAGTTGTTAAGAGATTCAAAGTCGGATAAGTTGCTAGGTTGTAATTGTTCTGCAGGGATATGATAGGCAAGGTAGGAGTCTACAAAAGATAATATCGGAACCGGTCCATTCACCTCAAGCGAGGCAATGGCAATGCCCTGCAATGGAAAATGAGGAGATGACTAGCCATCAAAAGCTGACAGGCCTGCAAAAGAAGGAGAAGAACCAACGATGGCTGACTGGCCAGCAGAAGCAGAGCGAAAACAGGAGAAGAGGGGGGCGAAGCAGGTCCCTCCTTTTTGTTTGGGGCCATAGCAAGAGGCCGATGGAGGCCAGCAAAACAGGAGGGTCAGGGTAGGGCGGCCTAGGATAGGGCGGACTTGAGTGCGGCGGACCTGGGATACGGCGGACCTGGGTACGGCGGAGGACAGGGGGGTCAGGGCTGGAGCGGTTACCCTCGTGGAGCACCACCGCTGGCTGAGAGAGGGCATGGAGGCAACGAGGGTGAGATATTACCAATATGAATGGAGAGAAATGAGTGACCACTTAGGGTGGTGGGGAAGATCTAAAAGTCAAATATGAAAGGAATAAAAGATGGTGACCATATGAGGTAGTCGGCGACGCTGTGTCCACCACTACTGAGGGTGGCATGTGTATCTGCCATAATCCGACCAACAAGGCGGGCCATTATAAATGGCTAGCTCATGAGTTTCACCCAACTGCAACAAATACTCACCATAACCAAGGACAGGTCCCTGCATGTTGGTTGATGTCCTAGTAACTCCCATATCATCACAATCAATGGAATGTATACGTAACTGATCAGCAACATCATGGAGATCAACTTGGTGTGAGGCGGTCCCGATGTTGAAATCACCAGTGAGAACATGTCCTCCGTCCATGTATCTGACAAGGTCTAAGGAAAGATCAGCATAAGGGAAGCCAATATCCTTGACAAATGAAGAAGACTCTGGAGGAAAATAGTAAGCTGCAACAAAGAGATCTCTATCCAATCCAATGCCATGTCTTGAAAGGTGAACCCATATGTATTGTGCATTTGCATCATGTTTGATGAACTCAATGCTCTAATGCGATGACTCTCTGTATAAGAATGTGACCCCACCGAAACCTTTGCCATCGGTGAATCTCGTCTCTCTCCTATCTATTGAATCCCATCTGTATCTTGCAAACATAGGAATTGTCTCTTCTAGCTGTCATGTGTCTCCCTGAAAAGAAGGTCTCCGAAAGTAGATGACGAGTGCCCCATAAGAGGAGGGGGGAGCAAGGGGCAGCATGGGTGAGATGGGGAGCTAGAGCTAGGGGATGCCTTCATAGCGTGTGTGAGTCATCATGTGGGAGTGCAATGCTTCTCCTGCTCATGTTCTAAAAAGGCTTGAAATCTATTACATGTCCTTAAGGTGCCCATTGAAATCTAACAAAAAATTTCCCCGTTGATATGGATATTGTATCATACATAGACCATGACTCCAAAAGTGACCTCACGAACCTTAAGTAGGCTTATTAAAAGACCCCATCTGAATGACTTGAGCTCTTTAGGGTCTGTGTGAACAAACATACCTGATAACATGATCAGTGATACCCAGAGTCTTCTAAAAGTATAGAGAAGCCTCCTAATACTAACCAAAACAAACTAGAAGAAGAAAACTTTGTCATGCAGCTATAATCTACTTTGCTTCAATAATGTAATGTAATCTTAAAGCATTCTCAGTTCTGTAACCCTAAGGGACGTGTACTTTTTGAATAGGGTCCTGCCAAACCTGGTTCATGAAAACTACTTGAAGTTCAAACCACATATTCAAACCAATGTACCTCATTTTTCCCAGGTAAAATAGGCTTCGCATTAAGAAGCTCAGCAAAAATGCAGCCAACTGACCACATGTCCACAGCCGGTCCATACCTTGTCGATCCCATCAGCAGTTCTGGAGGTCTGATACCAAAGTCCACGAGCAATATCAGATATTTGTGAGGTGCAGAAAAACTTAAGCTTCAGTTTCCAATCAAACCCATCCAAAAATGTTGCACTCTACTGAACTCTGTACACCATATAATAAAGTGACACAAGGATAGCTGCATACCGGTACCAAAGAGTGATGACACGGTTCGTTAACACACCATTTTGATCATTAGAGAATGATCTTGCGAGTCCAAAGTCAGCAAGCTTCAAGTTTCCATTGTTATCAATTAAAAGATTGGATCCTGCAATTGAATTTATCTTATCGTTGTTAGCATACTTCTATGCTCGGCATCTGAGAGGGTGTGTGAGTGTGAGAAACTAAAATAGCTCGAAAAGAAAACAAACACAAAAAGAAGCGAACTCGAAACTCGAACGAGAAACAAACTTGAACGGAAAGTGTTCGTGCGCTGCCTATTTACTGACAATACAAAGAATCGATGCACAAGGGCATCTACTTCGTCTATCTCTAATAAGCTTCTGATGCTATTGTTTTCACACATGTTATCTCACATGTACAGAATACGCAAAATGGTAGAAAAGAGAATAGTCTAAGCAATGATTGAATGACAGTTCTTGCAAAGTTTGAGTCGCAAAGGCTTCAAGAACAAGTAAATTGCCGGGAGATATTCATCATAGTTAAAAATCCTACGAGTCAATTCATTTGAAAATGTAACACATCCAAGGTTTAGCTATCAATAGCATCCTAATCTATGACAATAAGTCCACGTAGAAATAGACGTTAGGCGATGGAAAAGACCTCCCTTATGAGCAAAATCATCTGCGAACCAATGACACATATCAAACAAGCTGTAGAAATCCAGTAAGAACTTTACGAACTTACAAAGAAAAGGGACATACATTGTGCAAAATTGATACACAAAATGTAAACTTGCTAAGACTACACCGACATATCAAATTAATGCAGATAACAAACTGGCGATGTGGACCATGAAGCTCTTGTTATAATGCTATGAAAGAACAACTTTTCTCTAAAAATTTCCTAGAGATCTTAAACAAACTACTTAGATGCTGACAACACAACCAGCCTGATCAGATACACTGTCAATACATGAACAATAAGAACTTTATGGGTACGATCAATCATCTTTAAGGATATGATCAATCATTTGTTTGAACAAACAAGCAGTTCACACCCATAACAAAAAAGAAAGCTAATTACCAAACTTCACCATTATGTCTCTCTCAAATACGCTACATGAGACCTTCTCTAAGAAAACAAAACTCATTCTCTTACGGGCTCTTTCCTGCTAGACAAGCATTTAAGAACTCATGCAAAAAGAGTATAATCGCTGTCAGATGGAAAGGTCAGCTTCTCAAAAAATCATCTACATATAGAAGACATGATTTTAGTTGAAAGGCAATATTGCAGATGTGACAAAGAACACAGTGAATTTCCTGTGACAAACTGCAAAAATTATAGCATAGCTGATTCATAACCTTCTCATACTCAACCAAAAGTCACCTTTGATGTCTCGGTGAAGAACCTGATTGACATGACAGTAGTGCAGCCCTGTCAACAACTGCTTCATGTAACACTGCAAGAACAATAAAAATGGACTTCAATATAGCAGTGCCAAGCACAGCCTCGCACTCTACATTTGCAGCTCGCACCAAAATAACAATAACTTCAATTTCCACTTTGATTTGATAATTTGGTCATGACAACTTTTTCCATGTTATCAGTGGATCTGAAGTACCTAACAACCAATAAATTTCATTTTAAAAAAACTTGTCACAAAACAGGAACACCATTGATTCTGCATTTGATATGACTGCTAAAGATCTACTGGGACAAGCATTTTAGTTCAGCATCTCAGCCAAGATAACAGTAAGCTAAAAACAGTTGGATAGTTTCTGTGGATCACTTATTCGTATTCACTCTTGGTAGCAAGTCAAAAACTCTTGCAAATCATTCATATAAAAGGTAGGCCAACAGATCTATAGACACCTTAATTGTTTCAAGCAAACATAAACATGGAATTCCTCAATCAGACCAACATGTATAAGGAAAATGAATAGAACATTGAAAACATCCAACCTTATCATTCCTAAATAGTGGCATACTACTTATACTTCCCAAATGATATAAGTAAACATTCCAAACTAGAAAAAGATGGCACAAAGATTAGGGGGGAAAAAGAACCACAGTTGAAACGTTCGGCACCTGACACGTTTGATAATAATGCATATCTATAGCCATGATCTAATGAAGCTGGGAATCAAAATAAAAAAAAGCAAATCTATAAACCTTAATCTGTGGAACAGTGAAACGCATGCCGGGACGATCAGCAAGGCCTGTCAAATCATGGTCCATGTATTCAAAAACCATGTAGATACTCCCCTTGTAGATATTGTTATCTGAGTTGCCTGCCAGACATGTCTTCAAAGAGCATGAGAATAGGCTGTAAGAGGTAAACAAAAAACTGCTCACCTCATTTTATATATGATACTGATAGAAGGCAACTTACTGAAAGAAACTGACACTATCAAATTAGTTGATGTCATAATTCCTTGATAGATAAAGTTCAACATACAGGTCCTCATTTCGCCTCACCTGGCTTGGCTTGGTCTTCTTTCTCCGGTCCTGCATGCACACGCAATAGCATACAACATAACTGAGCATTTATATGGTGAAGGTTTACGTAAACTATATTTGTCGAAAAAAATAAAACCTGTGCAGAAACATAAGATGAAATAACCAAAAGAACCTTTTGACGTCACTATCTCCTTCAACTTGATGACATTCTCATGGTGCAGCTTTTTCAAAATTTTGATCTCCCGAATGGCAGTGATAGGAAACTGAAAATAGTGCCATAAATCAAGCTCAACATTAGGCAGATTGGAATAAGCTCTCTCTCTCTCTCTCTCTCTCTCTCTCTCTCTCTCTCTCTCTCTCTCTCCATCGCCTTCCTCCATCACCCTGCCATGGTAAAGAAAATAAGGGGGAGCTCTCGCTCCCCCTCTCCACCCACATCTCCATCTCCATCACCATCCTCTGCCCCGCCACCTTCTGCCTTAGTGCCAGCAGCAGAAGCTGCCATGGCTGCTGCGCAGCTAGCTGCTGCTGCTCCTGCAGCTGCGCAGCCAGCTGCTGCTGCTCCTGCAGCTGCGCAGCCAGCTGCTGCTGCTCCTGCAGCTGCGCAGCCAGCTGTTGCTGCTGCTGCTGACACCGCTGCCGACGATGTGGCAGCTCTTGCCGCTGCTGCCACCTCTTCTTCCTCTGCCTCCGCATCCTTCCAGCCTCTGTCCCCCCCTTCACTAAATCTAGCTCTACTTTATCTGACCCATCACCCTCTTACCCTCTGTCCTTATGTCTTGGTTTCCTGGAAAGCTTGATGTCTTTCTACCACTTGTATGTAAGTATGTTCGTCGTCCATGAAAATTCATGTGCCCTTCAGTTTGGCTCTTTGCCTCAAAGCATCCCTACGGCTGGTGGCTGAGGTAAAATGAACAATCAAGGTGGTATTCTCTTTTTACGTGCTCCATGCCGTATCCATCCCTTCACTATGGTGGCCGAGTGTGGTGTCTGTTCGCAGTATCTTGACCATATGCTCTGCCTTCAAACCCTGAAAATCTTGTAAGATCGTGTTGATGTTGGCAGCAATGTAGGCTGCTTGGTGGGTGTGTAAGGTTCGTGAGAGGAGGGATAGATAGATTTGGCAGAAGGGGGAGAATTTACCGAGATGGCCAGATTCGCTATCTTGACAATACTCCTAGCGGCTCTTGCCAATAGGAAATTGGGGTCCCCGAGCACAGGTGCATCCCGGGGCCCCATCCACACCGGTTACATATTGGGCTTTGAAATTGTAACGGTCTTCCACTGCTGGAGACCTTATTGATTTCATTACAGGGAGAGACATTCTATTCTTTATGGAGACACACGAGAGCCAAGTCAGAGGACTGCCTACATTTTCAAGATATAGATGGGACTCTGTATATAGGAGAAAGATGAGAGCCATGAGTGGCAGAGGTTCAGGTGGAGTTGCATGCTTATATCGGGAGACATTAAATCCAATTATGGAGTTCATCATACATGATGAACATGCATATTATATTTGGATTCGCCTTTCAGGACGCGACATTGGCTTGGACAGGGATCTCTTTATTGCAGCTTGCTACTTCCCCCCCGATTCCTCTTCCTTTGGGGAGGGCATTGGTTCTCCGTATGCTGACCTATCTGCAAATATTATTAGGTTTGCTGATCAAGGGCATGTTCTTCTCACTGGCGACTTTAACGCACTATATGAGCCATTGATTGTGATGATATGGGAGATACCAGGATTTCAGCCGATTCACATGGACCTATCACTGGATATGGAGAGTATTTGTTGCAAGAAGCCCATGAGTTAGCCAATTATAATGGCCTAGCTTGTTGACCTGATTCGCACAACTACACGTGCCATCCCCACAGTGGCGGACACAGTGTTGTCGACTACCTCATGGGGTCACCATCCCTTATCCCATTGATATCACTTTCAGATTCTCCCCACCACTCTCTAACCACTCTTTCATGTCTTTCCATCTTGGTTCTATACTCTCGGTCACGTTATATCGGACCATGGGTTGGAAATTGACCCAAATAAAGTCCGACAGGTTCGTGAATGGCCAATTCCTCAAACCATCCGGGAGATTAAGTCCTTTCTGGGCTTTACGGGGTTTTTTCATAGATTTATCTTGGGTTATACAATAATTGCATCACCTTTGACAAATGTCCTCAGAGGGGCTAAAAGAACTAGCCGTCACAGTTAATTCAGCCCTCCGGTCACTTGGACTGAAGAGATGAATCAAAGCTTTGAAATCTCTTCTAGAAGAAGACACATTTAGATTCTTTGGCAAAGAGCTTCTCTTGTCTAAGTAACTTTAAAACAGTCCTGAGATGCTCCTCATGCTGAAAAGTAGACAACTAATGGAAGGAAGAAGCTCACTCAAGATCAACTCACTTACTAACTTTCACAAGATAATCAACAAGCTGAGGTATTGTCCATGGCTGCCATAGCATAAGAGAATCCTGAAAACTGAAAGAAGAAATGAGAAGAGCAAGAGGAAGGATGGCTTTCCACCATCCCACACCCTTACAAGCATTCTCTTATTCATGCAAGGAGAAACAACCCACCAATCCGCACAGGGACAGCAAATACACAAGCTGAATATGTGATTGCCACAAGGATTCGGAAATACATAGGTGGCTGCCACAAGGATGGGCCTGATAGGCCACCCCCCCACCCCCCCTTCAAAAAAAACTTTCGACGAGCCTGCAGGCCGCCGCAGACCCACGCGAGCGGCGGTGCGCGAGAAAATTTCAAAAACAAAATTTCCAATTAAAAAAAAACCACGATTCATTAAAAAAAACAGATTCCAAAGTTCTTAAAACATACCGTCCGCCTAGATGGATCAATCAGACCTGTACGCGGATTAGAGTGGCTCTGATACAAACTGTTACACTCTCAAAACCCTAAACCGCCAAGTGCCGGTCATCATAGAAACCGAACGCTCACAATCCACCCCACCGTAGGATCCAATCCAGATTCACCCTCCGTGACCTGGCCCGTGATCCGACCTCCAACCCTAACAGCATCCCATACCACTGCCAAGGCCTTCAGCCATCTCCTACCTCAGGCTAGCACTCCTGGCCGTGCACAAGCGCTCTACATCCACCTTCCCCTAGGTAGATAGAATGAATGGATTGAGAGACCTTTCCTCCTTGTATACCTCCAAGGAAGGAGTCTCCAAGACTAGCACACATCCTGGAACATGACATGGGCAACCATGCAGGTCCACGAGTCATTACTCAAGTTAACGGGCCCAGTCAACATTTGGTTTCAATTGGGTTTGGGACCCAAGGGAGTTGGGTCCCTAACAGATATAGTCCCAGTTCTACCATTTGGATTAGGGATTATCAAATGATCTGAGGTTCCTATTGGGTCAGTTCAGAGTCTAACCACATCAACTTATGATTGAGACTGGGCATTTTTAGAATACCCCACAGGAGGAGCGAATTTGCCCGATGTGCTCGTTATCCGAGATAGAGTCGAAGGAGCACTTCTTATTCAAATGTCTACCATACTGTGAGATCAGAGGGAGATATCACTGTCTTTTTCGAGATACACCCGTCACTCTACGGTCAACCATAGCATATGAGGATCCACGTTGTGTGGCACTCATGATCAAAGAGATGTTACTTTTGCAACAGGATCTACGTCAGCGAGCTCAGTCTAGTCCCCTTGACACACAGCTCCATATCACATCCTTCTTTTCTCGCAGGAGGTCACGGCATGGTCCAGTTTCAAAGGATAGTGAGACCAATGATGACTCTCGACACATACACATACTTGGGTATGACTTCACTAGGCCAATACTCAGCACTAAGTTGCATTGGAACTGCATTCTACGCCTCAAAGTTCCAATACTACAAAACCTTCAAAATTTTGTCTTTTTTTTTTAATTAGGTTGAAACTCAATATGAGAGAGAGAGAGAGAGAGCTCTTTATTGTCATTTGATGCTAAAAGCATATAAGACAAAATAATACTTCTAAATCGTGATAGTCTATATAGGAGCATAAATATGTCTCCAAAATCAAACTCGAAACAAACTAGACTAAATCAATCAAAGAACTAATGTCTAATCGTCTGATTAAACTACGTATGACAGCTCTGAATAGCTGAAAAAAATATTGCAGCTGATACAATGATCTATACGGCTAGAGCATAGAACCTTATTCTATTTAACTTGGTAACAAAAGCATGTGATATATGCAACAAATATCCGTCGAATTGAGTGTATTACATTCCCAATTGAATCCCCCTGACTGTTGAGATTACTGACTTCAAGTGTCTATTGATGCTATTGAAGTTTGTCACCTCTGCTCTTCAGATTGTATTAAGCTCCTCCAATTTCGCATTCTATGTGGCAAGGCCCACATTCCATTGTGACTTGTGGGCCACCAAAGGACCAAACAATGAGAATCCGTGAAAACTTCTTGAAAACTCAGAATAGACTCACATTCCCATTGGCCCCCCTTAATCCTAAAGCACATTGAAGGGGATAATTACCACATAGGGGCAAGAGAAGAAGGTAAGAGAACTTTCAGTCTTGTACTAGGTGCGCCCTCTGATAAGAAACTACACTGACTTATAAAGAATTGATGCAGGATTTTTTTTGAAAAAGCAGTTCTTTAGTAAAATAGTGGTAGCTAAAAAAAAGATGATGTTGAATAAGTTACCAATGCAAACTATTAACGAATACAACTTTTGAGCTTTAAAAACTTAATGCCATAAGAATTCTAATGCACCTACAGATTTTGTGACATCTTCTTTCTAAAAACCAAAAGACGCGAACAAATAAACCAAAAGTGAAGAAACCAGAAAAGTTTGAAGAAAGGTTATATGCTTTTAAAGTTACCCCTTCCTTTTCGTTGTCCATCCGCACTTTCTTCAAAGCAACAATTTCTGCCGTGGCCTTTTCCCTTGCCATGTACACTTGTCTGCAAAGAATATGATAGGCTTATAAGCGTCTTCTGCCGACATAAGATAGGGCATGGCATTTTAACCTAATAGATCAAGGATTAAGACAATAATCTGACAAAGAAGCTTCAGAGTAAATTTTCTTTTAAGTTGAATATCAATGAAGGGAAATTACTCAATAGTTACCCGTAGGTGCCTTCTCCAATCTGCTCCAGCTTCTCAAAGCAATCCACGCTGCGTGAACCCCACGATGGCAGTTCAGTGAGATTAAGCTGATCCGTTGCTGGCTTCCCCAGATCCTTCGCCATCTCTCTGCTTCTCGAACTGGGTCTCGCAATGCAATTCAAACGTGTTACAAATAGAAGGACTGTTTATGAAAGGGTTAGCCAAACCCTAGCTCGTGCCCAAGCACTATTTATGTGCTTTTCCATCTCACCCCGCCGTAAAGCAACGCTACGATCAAAAGCAAAAGCAAAAACTCTCTCTCTCTCTCGCTGTCTTCAATTCCAAAGCCCTTAGAAGATACCCGAACCCTAACCCTAAATTGATCCTAACCTCAACTGCTAGAGAAAACCAACAGAATTTCACCACAGATATGGTGGAGAGTTACTTGATTCGTTTCCACGAAAATTTGAAAAAAAAACCATGGATTTAACATAAACGTGACCTATAACAGCTAGTACAAAATTTGAGGGGCTTTATCATCACAACTTACTTCTGCGACTTGAAACTGTCTGTACACTAAAACTGAAAACAGGAAGATCGTGGAGCTATTGTATTCTGAAGTGACAAACTAGAACTGTTTTAATCCTTCTCTTTTCATCCAACCAGTCAGTGCATCTGATGTTTCGATTAAATGTCTGTCGCAAGATTTGAACTAACCTTAAGGTATGGCGACGTCCAATCTATCACATTGGCTATCAACTTAAAAATCAACAACCTGCCTTACAATTGGCTTCAACCAGATGCTATGGCAGTGAAATATTCTTGACATAAGCCCCTGAACAATCCATAGCCAAATCCCCCGCAACCACGTACTCTTGAATCAGAGAAGCATCGACCTCTTCTTCAAAGAAAAAGCGCTGAGCAATCTGCTACAGTACGCCCTCTCTCTCTCTCCTCTCTCTCTCTCTCTCTCTCTCTCGCAGTCCAGAAAAAAGGGCAAGTATGGGTCCTTTTATGACCGGTTAACCTTAAGAGCCCTCACCCTATTACGCCCTTAAAAAAAAAACAGCCAAACACTCGCATGGCGCATAAGCATTCATACTCCTCCTCCGACCTATAAAACTTGTCTCTAAGGGGGTAGAAGGATGCCCTTAGAGGGTCTCCGGCGGAGGGCGCAGACCCAGTCCTACGTCCTTCCCCGAGCGGAATGCCCAACGAGGCATCCTTCCTCGGAGTGAAATCAATTTTACATTTTTTTTTTCTTTATTTTTTGCTGTAAACTTTTTTTACAGGCACCTTTTGGGCGGAAGGTGCACGTAAAAACAATACGTGCAACTTTCGGCATCCAGAAAGTGCCTGTAAAAAAAAATTGCCACAAAAGAATTTGGGCCACAAATTTGGTTTTGTGAGGCTAATCCATTTTCTTCATAAAAATGTAGAAGTGATTTTATAGATATATAATGCAACAAAGGGTGATCAATATATTATGAGAGGCTTTGCCTTACAAAAAGAGGACGTAATGGATAGATTAAGCTTTTCCTACCCCTTTTGTATGAAAAAGTAAAATGGGCCGCACTCCTTAGATTGTCTGTTTTGGATTTTTGAGAGATTGATTATGTTTTTCAGATGCTGATTCTGTATTATAATGGTCATACATCTCAACTTTTAGCAAGTCATCACAATACATTATTTAATCCCAAATTCTAACTAGAGCTTTAAACAAGTTGATACACAAAATTCATTGACAACCAATTCTTGGACACTTTTAGTTTATTTGTTTTGTGTTTTGGTTTTTGGACATCCCTTGTAGGTGCATTAGGAGGGATTTGGTCTTTTAAAACTTGAAAATTGAGAGCTGTTATTGGTAATTTACTGAACGTCATCTTTTTTTTTTGTTCTAAAGCAACACGTAATTATATCCTATCAATTTGTGCTTGAAATGCTCTACTAACTCTCTATAAAATTAGTGCTAGCTTCATTTAGAGGTCAGCAATGAGTACCAAGCTCAAAGCTCGCTCACTTTGCCCCTATGTGGCTATTGTCTCTTCAATGTGCTTTAAGAGTAAAGGGAGGGCTTGGTCCTTCGATGGCCCACTAGTCCCAAGGGAACCTTCTAAAAGGTTGTAACAAGTGGCATGTTAAGTTGCTCGTAGGCCCTGCCAAATGGAATGCCAGATTGGAGAAGCTTAGTACAATTCGAAGAGGAGCGATGAATAATTTCAATAGCATCAATAGGCAGTTGGAGTTCATCATCTCAATGAGGATTTACTTGGAAATGGAGAACACTCGATTCAACGAATAACTTTTTTATATAGCACACACTTTTGTTATCAAGTCAAATAGAGTTAAGGCTTCATTCTCTAGCCCCGTCTAATCACCTAAACAATACATCGATCTTAAAGGAGTTTAATATAATCAATATCGTCATATTGAAAGTTAATTTTGAATTTTAATATTGTAGGTTGATTGGCCAATTGTTATTCATAAATTTATGACCAATTGTTTTTCATTCTTATAAAGTTTTAAAAGTGCGATTGTGTTTCTTTGAGACCATTCATTAAGACTTGTTTCGACATCCCATGTGTCTCCTTTGTCTTGACATAAGACCAGTTGAGCAACAAGAAAAACAATAAAATGTTGTAAAGACGAGCCATCGCATTACCATTGTAAGGACATGTCAAGCATATGATGGATCTCATCCAGAACACAAATATGTAATATAAAATCATAGTGACAAAAGCACAAAAGAAATAGATCAAAATGTAACGATAAAAGGATAGCTATAACCTCCTCCACTTTGATGAGATTCAGATGCAGCAAAGTGTTGAGATCCAGCTTAGAATCTCATTTCTTCCCATGAAGTAAGCGCCATCCATCATTCCAATGTTGCCCTCTCTCTCTCTCTCTCTCTCTCTCTCTCTCAATGGATCGAAGAAAACTGAAAACAAGAATCCTGAAAAAGAGTCGTTAACGGTTTGAAGGCATTTAAAATACAGATGGCCTGAAGTGGTGCCCTTAATTGGCATTGGCTTTGGCTCACATTTGCCGAGTTTGACATTCCGCGATTGAATTTTTTGTGAGTTTTGCGACAAAAATAAAGCTTTAGATCTGATCCATAATTATTTATAAATAGGCTGAAATGATTCATAACTCATAACTATGCCTAGATCATCACACTATCCACAATCTTGCACAATCTCACATGAAGAGAGAGAGAGAGAGAGAGAGAGAGAGAGAGAGAGAGAGAGAGAGAGAGAGAGAGAGAGAGAGAGAGAGAGAGAGAGAGAGAGAGATGATGCCACGTCAAGAGCAAAGAGCTCTTCAATACTCAATATAAAATATGTACAAACACCTTATAGTTATAGTAGTGAGGCTTACCTAGTGTGATTTGGGCCAGATAAATCTTGGCCACGCACTCAATATGCAAATCAATCTCCTCCCTTGATGAAGAACAATGGTAATGTGTCAATCTGGACTAATATCAAGGGTCTATGTTTCTCCTACATTCTAGACCAAAGGGACAGTGGTTTATGCCTCTCTTGACACATGCTAAAAGTGTGGAAAACTTTAAATGAGCAATTAGAAATCACCTCATGGTTTTAGGCCTGAAAATAGTTAAGTTTCAATTGACTAGTTTTCACACTCCCTCTTAAATATAGCTTGCTATTTTGATGACACTACTATGCTCCATCTTAAGAATTGACTCCCCCTTAAGAATATATCTTTTTTCTAAGATCCTATGAATGATAAATGAAAAGATTTCGTCAATTGTAGAATACCTATACTACGACCGTGCTCATGATAGTCCTCTCTAGCTTGAAGTTTCAAGAATAAGCTTATACTATAAAGTCATTAAGGTGTGCAATAGAGTTATAATTTTTAAGGAAGAAGGTGCAAAGAATCTTTACTGCAGTTGGGCGGCATTTCTATTGTGAGTGAATGAGTAGATAAACAGTAAAGGTTCAATTGGAAATACCGATTTTGATTCCCAAGGTGAATTGCATAGAAACAGCCGATCAAGCCGCTTCAATGGATGTAAGTAGCTGTCGTTTGATGGAAAACTGAAAATTGTGTCGGAAATTTGATTCGTTGCATGCTCAAATGCTTTCATTGTTGAACTTGAACTTCTATAACCCCACCTCTCCGGATTCTCTCTCTCTCTCTCTCTCTCTCTCTCTCTCTCTCTCTCTCTCTCTCTCTCTCTCTCTCTCTCTCTCTCTCTCTCTCTCTCTCTCTGCGCATGTGTAGTGGTGTGAAACAGAGAAAGAGAGACGTTTTTGTTTAACTTACTGATCATTCCAAGAAATATTTACGTACAAAGAAATTCCGAAATGGTATTCACATCTAGGAATGTTATCTTACAAAGACCCAATTAGCATGCTCACAGCGTGAATCAAGATTGTCTGCAGAGTCATCCCATGCTTTGCAGCTTTGACTGTATTGTTTTTCCTTATGTTGTGAGTGTAATCTATCATTGAATATCTCAAAATTCAGATGAGAAGTAAGAGCGGTGCATTTACATAGAAGATTGAAGTTCGGAGAAAAGAGTATGTTCACACAAAGCATGACAGCACGCCACTTGGACGAGCCTATGTGTTATTGGCTTAATCAGGTTGTACGTTAAAGCCGGTTAAAAGGAAGCCTACCGGGAGATTGGCCGACGGTTTTTCATTATAAACATTTGGTCGAGCATTTTCGTTTCAAATGTGCTGTGTTAGGTCGTGATTAGAAGAAGAGTAAAGAAAGCAGCCAAGATTGCGGCCTAAAATGTCAATGCTGCAGTGTAGTGCATTACTGAGGTATAAGGTGGTCAGAAAGCGGGGTTTAATCTTAAGATCATTTCGATATCCCGAGGTACAATTTTTGAATCTCATTCGGAGAAACATATTGTCAGTTTTTGGCGACGTTGCTGCCGTTTCCAATATACCATGTTGATTCAGAGAATAGTTTATTTTCCATCAAGCCTGTGATGTATTGATGTGATTAGATCTGCAGGCCTAAGCACAGACGGCGAGAACACACGCACCGAACAAAATTTCGAGCGTCCTCAGAGTAGTTTGAAAAATGGCCTACAGATTTGAGCCTGCTGTAGACATTGACTTTTTGTTTGATGCAATTGCAAGCAACTTGCAAACGAAAGTTCATTTGAGATCTTTTCCATAGTTGGAATAGTCAATTTTCTAAACACTTCTGTCATTTCTCCAAGGAACTATGTAGACACGCGTTCGCGGAATCGGTATTTTGCTAGCTAAGATTACAGGTGCTAAGACAATGTAGCCACAGGTGACTGAAACGCGAGGTATGAAGCCTCAGTTGGAACTTATTCCTAAGCCGGGTAACTCTTGACTCAAGCTTTGCATAAGCTTCGCATAGGCTTGGCTGAAGTTTAGCTGGTTCACTAAAACAAAAAGGGGGGCTAAGCTTCGCGGAACTACCTGTCTCCTGGCTCGACCATCATTTGCATTCGTACCTGTAACAGATTGAATCGCTCCAACTGCAACTCCAGATCTCACGAAAGCAAGCCGAAACGGCTTAGACAGAGTATCTGTGGGCGATGAGCCAGCATAGCTCAGGTAAACAAAAAGTTAAAGATGAGGAAGCTGCTCTAGTTGAGGTTGAGGTGAGATCTTTAACAGATGTGATCATAGATTTGAGACTAAAGTTGGAGCGTTTAAGGCTTCATCACCCACAAACCTTTGCATGCAGCGACAGCGAAGACCATGAAAATGGCAAGAAACGTGGCTAAAGAGGGAACTCGGACTCGAAGGCCACATCAGGCCACACCCACATCAAAGGAAAACCCACGTGTCAACGTGTCCTCCTTGCAAAGCAAGGTAGGGCCAATAAAGAGGAGGAGTATATGCCTAGCTCTAGACAATGTGTATATGCGTACCTAATTGTCTACTAGCGTGACGATTTTTAGAGTTTGTTTGCAATACAACATTGTTTCTCCTTTGGCAGGCTCTATAGAGTCCGCAAATTAGCCACTAAATGTCTTCAAACTTTATCAAAACATATATCACGTCTATCATTTTCAAGAACATTGAGATCTACAAAGTGAAAATCTCACTCCAAGCTACAAAGTATATACATGCTCACATTAGAAATCATTATGGTTTGTGTTACTTCTCTTTCTATCTCATTGCAATCAATTTTGCATACATTGTCAACTCATCTCAAAAATTCAAGATTCACTCAAGATGATCGCATATATTAATAGGTCAATTATTAACTTCAATTCAAGGCTAGAATTGCGTCGCTAGTTTTGGTTTATGTACTAGGTGTCCTTTATGAGTAGGCTTGCTACTTGTGGGAGTAGGCTCATCCGCAAGAGTGGCAAAACCTGCTACAAGACAATAGCTAGTCATCAAATGAAGGATATATGACGTAATAATTGCCAATGAATCGATAAGATTAAACCTTTTTGTGAAGTCATGCCATTGTAGCTAGTCATCTCATGACGGATATCTGACGTAATGGTTGCAAAAGGAATGGCTGAGATTAAACTTTTTTTGTGAAGTCATGCCACAGCTTGCAATCAGTTTCCTCTTAACCAACCACATGCCACATGTATGTTTTTTCTCCCTTGAAAAGTTGGTCCCTATTCCTAGGTTTCCCTGTCCCTAGCCATAGGAGAGAGTATAAGAGGAGCTCTTCCATCTCGATTTCAACTTTTTGAGGTTTAAAGGCTCAATCTCTCTCTCTCTCAAAAGCAGTAGCAGTTGAGAAAATTAGGGTTCCACAGATGAAAAAGGTTCGAGATGGCCTATATATTGGCGATCTGGCTGATGCATCAGCGGTTGTGTCAGGTCTATATCCCGAAAATATCACACATCTCCTGTCCCTCTTGTCGCTGAAAGTCATGCCTCCTGCTGCTGCTGCTGTTGATTCTAATCCATCGGTCTCTGGTCATGAATTTTCTTCCGGCAGCTTTGTTTCCAATTCATCTTCTGAAAATCAGTTCTGTTTTGGTTCATCCGGAGATTTTTCAGGGGATGAGGGGTGTAAATCCGAAGCTAAGCTTGTGAGAAAGAGCATGCCTCTTTCTGACATGGAGACGGAGAACTTGTTGGAGCATTTGGAGGAATGCCTTGCTTTTGTAGAGGAGGGAGTCAAAAGTGGCGCAATTTTGGTTCACTGCCTAGCTGGTGTTTCCCGAAGGTACAGACAGAGCCACTTCCTATTCGGTTTTCGGATCTTGTGACGTTGGAACTGCATAAGTATCGATGGTTCTCTCTAATTTTAGTTTGATTTGGCGGGACGATAGGAGATATAGGTTATTCTAAGATGTTTTAGATGGGATAGAGTTTTTTTGGACAAGGTAGAGGATTGACAAATATGTCATGAGCCACATGATATTCTAAACTGGATAGAGGTTCAAGGTTCATTTGGATGATGTACACAGATCAAGATGTAGGTCACAATCACTTTTTGTTGAATTTTTTTAGCTTCTTGCTCGTTTCTTGGGAGAGGCTCTACACTTGTAACAAAGTCCCAATAGTCCCGGTCATTCAAGATTTTGTGCAATCAAAAACTTGTGATTACTAATCAACTAATTGTATGTACTTAGTAGACGTAGTGATTTGGGACCCCACAGATAGTCAAATGTCCGTGTTTCAAATTATCTAACATGAAATGGTACCCCATTAGTTGTTATTACTAATCAAATAGCTATATGTATTTAGTACACATAGTTGCAAAATGCTTCATTTCGCACACTCTAGGCTCCAAATTGTATGTTGATGGATGCTCTTGATGGTTCTAGCTAATTTTGGTTTGATTTGGTGGGTCAACAATAGCAAATATAGGTTCTCCTAAGATGTTTTAGATGCGATAGAGGTTCTTTTGGACAAAGTAGAGGATTGTCGGATATGCCATGAGCCACATGGTATTCTAAATAGGATAGAGCTTCAAAATACATTTGAATGAGGTACAAGATCAAGATGTATACATGATACTTGAGATTGGATATTGACACAAAATTTTATAGATGTAGTAGAGATTTTGGGCCGCTGGCATATGTGGTGCAACAAAGATGTGTAGAGGGACCACCAGAGTTTAGAGGGACACTTCCACGTATAGCAACCCTAGTACATTTGGCCTTGGACCTTATGAATTTTTTGGCTCGACGATTGAGAGGATTTCACATTGGGTTAATCTTGCACCTCTTTACACTGTGGTGGCACCAACTTTCATGATGGTGATTATTATGCATGGACTTGTTGGCTAGCTTGGGATCTCTTTTTACCCATAGATCTAGTTCTGCTTGTGGCTATGTGGTGTTGTTGCAACTTGTGGATCCTTGCCACAACTTGGGATCATTGCGTTTGTATGAGGCTACGAGCATTCTTGATAACACTCTTGTTTTCTGAGAGTGTTGTAGCGGAAGTGTGGTGGCAGTGTGGCATTCTTTAAATCATTTGTTGGTTCATGAGGTTGGCTTGGCATGCAATTATTATGACTATAACCACCCCACCATGGATAATCAAGAAAGTATCATAATTTCTTCGCAAAACAAATAAATTTGATGGAACCCTTGGCCAACCACATATGCTTTCAATCACTTTTCTTAAAATTCTTTAGCTTCTTGCTCGTTTGTTCAATGTTGGGAGAGGCTCTACTCTTGTAAAAAAGTCGCAGTACTCCCGGTCGATCAAGGTTGTTTGCAAGCAAAATTTTCATGTGCGCATAGTTATTAGTGATGAGATAATTTTTTATGCAAAATCAAATTTGATCTTGAGGGTTGATAAAGACTCCAAGAGCTATTGGATTACTTCTGATTGATCATAACTTCAATGATTTGGCTAGTAGAAGCTAATATCCTCCTGCATGCACAAAATACTAGCAACTATCTTGGCCAGAAAATATCTAAAATCTCAATAGTATGACTTGGGGAAGTGATGTTTACTCACATGCATACAAAGAAATCGGCAAGCTCTTGGCTTATGTAAGTTGATGTTCTCCTGGATGTAAAATACCAGCAATTACCTTGACTGAAAGATGGCCAAGATCTGAATAGTATGACTTGTGGAAGCTATATCCACTTAAATGCACACAAGAAAACAAAACTCTTGACTGATGGAAGTCATTGCCCTCTTGCATGCACAAAAGAAGACATCAACCTCGTTGACTGGAAAATAGCTAAGCTTCCTCAAAGATTGAGGGTGAACCTTCTTCAGATTTGATTGCAATCAATGATAGGCTTTGGACAGCCAATGCTTCTTGTCGAGTTTGGGAATCTTCTGTAAATCCCTTGTATAGAGTGCTAAGACAGCAAACATAAAAAAAGTTCTACTTGCTGAGAATTGCTGCTTCAAACTTGCATGCCAATGAATTCCTCCTAGGTCCCTCATAGACCAACGAGTGACTGATTTGTAGTGCCTCCCGACCTTGTAGATTCACATGATCCAATTACTTTCTCCAAATGAATCGTGGATCTCTTTGTATGGATCACCTCGCTCGTTTTGCCAACTATGGACAGCAAGCACAAATCTCCAAATTTAATCTTGAAGACGCCTCCGAATTTCAACTTGAAGACACCTCAAATTTAGTAAGGTCTCCTACATGTGCAAAATCCCTCATAGGGAACATGCTCTAAATCTACTTTAGCATGTACTCAACTTGACTTGTAGTTAAACTAGATTCAACTTCACAGTAGAATAGTATGAAGTTCTAAAAATAGACTAATCATTGAATGATGACATTAGAGGATTTCAATTAATCATTATTTCTAACATATAATTCCTTGGTGTCTTCCATTTGATGGAAGCTAGTGATGCCACATCTGAGATATATTCCAATTCTTAATGTCTCACCAGATTTGGCCTTTTTTGTATGTTCCCGAATGACAATCTTGCTTCTTTTATGCACCTCAAACATGTGACGACATGTCATTTTCCTTACGTAAGAGGCAACCCACTAATTTGGCATCTCAATTCTTTTCCATCTAGATTTTTCTGGTAGATTATTCAATATTGCCGTATGTTATGAAAAAACACATTTCCCCTTATGGGGATCACAACTTCTAAAAAGTTTCTTGATTGGGGAAACGATTTTCTCCATTAAAAAAGTTGGGGAAATGTGTTTCCCCATAAGTGTGGTTGTAGATGAAAGAAATATTAGATACTGGCAAGGGTGAAAAGTAGTCATCACTTGTGTACATTTACCACCCAAATGTCATTGTAGGCCTTGAGTTTAATTGTGATTTTTGTTTATTGTGTTTTGAAATTTTTTTTGGCGTTAAATGGCTATAAGTTGTCTTTTAATGTCTCCCCATTTATAAGTAGAGATCTTATGTTCTGATATGTTTTTCCAAATGATAAAAACCAACTATGCTTTTGGTGCAGTGCAGCTGTTGTGCTTGCATATATCATGAAAGTGGAGCGTTTGTCCTTGGATGGTTGGGCTCTAAGCTTTTTTTCCTTAATTTTTTGCATTATAGTATACACCAAGAATGTTACCTCCTTTTTGTATTGATTTTGTTGTGGGTTGATGTTTGGTAGTTGGTGGAATACTAGTATTTCTGTAAACCATAGTTCTAAAACTTACTCCATTCGTCTTTGTGTATGTGAAGTTTGTACTTGTAACTTGATGTTCGACAATGTGTATGTGAGATATCTTCTCAAGGTAGTCAAACCTTGTGAGGTATGATTTGTTAGTAAGGCAATCATGTTGTTATGTAGTTGAATGAGTAGTTTACACTTACTAATATCTCAAGAAGCATAAAAGGATGGGAAAACAATGATGTCTTATTGTGCCAAAACCTGTAGCCGGTGAAGGATAAGCATTTCCCAATTATATGCATATCTTCAATAGAATGTCTTTTTGTAAAGAATATGTTTGTATGCCAAGGGAATATTAAGGCGGTAATTGAGATGTTCATGATGTAGTCAAAGCTCACTTTTAGAGAATGTCCATGACGAAGTCAGCCTATCCTCATATAATAACGCAGTTTGATTTTTAGAGGTAAAATGCCTTTCTACTCGTCTTAACAAGCATATTCTCATCCCTACACCTATCTAGGTATGCAACTTGGTTGTGTTGTGTCATATGAGGAAGGTGTTGTTGAAGATGGGAGCGTGGAACATTCATTCAAGCCATAGAGAAGTTATGTTAGAGTTGTCTCCTCACATCTACTCCACTAGTCTCAAGTCCTTATACTATATAATCAATAGAAGGATGAGATCACCTTAATCACATCATAGGAGACGCGAAGCATACTTGGTCATTTCATTACTGAGTACATTGCAAATTCGTCCATGAAACACCTAATTCACTTAATTGACTAACATATGAAGTACGATGTAAAATTAAAAATAGCTGCGCTTCATGCAACTAGATACTCCTGGAGTATACAATTTCTGTATCGCCTCTCCCGCCTATCTAGCATATTTGTTGGCCCGTGATCTAAGGCCTCATTTTCCTCTAGTGAAACCAAGCCTTTTGCAAATCACCTTGATGTAAGTACCTCAAGCCACTTACATGAAAAATTGGATTTACTTTACATCTTCGAAGTGGCTTTGATTTATAGGCCACCTTGCCAATTCTCTTGATGACCTTCCATGGTCCACAATACCTTGGTGAAAGTTTCTTACATATACCAGTTTGCATGACCTTTGACCTGGAAGGCACTTGCAAATAAAGTAAATCACTAACTTGCAACTCCCTATAGGCATGATGCTCTTGTGCATAACTCCTCTCTCATGCCCAAGCCTTGGAGAGATTAAGCATAATGCATAAATGTGGACACATGTTTCTTGTCATTATACGCTAACTTGACCATAGGCAAATACTTTACCCAATTGGTTTGCGCCTCATTGACATACGCTCAAAGGATGTCCTCAAAAACTTGGTAATGTTTGCTCATCACTACTACTCATCCTCAATTGTGTTCCCACACGAAAGAACATTGTGAACCAAAAAGTTCCCGTGAACTTAGGGTCTCTATTTGAGAGAATGGACTTAGGTGGCCCATGCAATCTCATGACTTTTGAAGAAACAACTTGCCTCCACTTCAAAAATGTATCATGTTGGAAGGTGAGTCATGTGCCATGTAACATGTTTGGCAACCTTCCGTTGGTATGCTCAGTGGATTTTCATCTTACTTGCCTATTGGCTTCCTTGGTATTGTGTGCATGTGTCTCTACTTTTGTTGACATGGTGTTGCTCGAGGATTGCATGTGCATATGGTTGTGTATGAGCCTTTGTTGAACATGCATATGTTGATCATAGATTGTCAACTTGCATGCATCCATAGCTAAGTGATTGGAGTTGCAGAATGATATACTTATTAAAATAAATATTATTTGCAAAAGCACACACAAAGAATGACCTATTTTTAGATAACACAAAAACGATAGCAAATGAGATCTCCAAAACATTTTAAAAAGCTTCCACTAAATATCATTTGAAGATACATACTATTTAAAGACATGCTTTCCATACTTTTCACTCCTAACTTCTCACCATTTTGCTACCTTCCTCTTGACCTTCCCTCCCATTTATCTATCTTAGACCACCATTCCTCCAAGCGAGCACCTTCCCAATCAGCTACCCTATCATCTTTTCCTCTCAACTATTAGGTCCCAGTTGTGGCCTTAATATACACCAGAAGGACCAATGACTAGGTGGGTCAAGTGACTACCAATGGAGAGGCACAACCCACACCACCTGACAATATCACAGGTCCTTGAGTGTGTCACCATAGGTGAAAGCATAGACATCCGCGTTGTTAGATGTAACACGGGCCGTGTAGATCCGTCATGTATTTGAACAAGTCAACTCGTGGGGCTAGTAGGCAATGACTAGGGTTAGCTAGTATTTAACAAGAGTGGTCACTTGGGAACGAGCATGGGGGTGGCAACAGTTAAGCCATTATGCCTATTTGTAGGTTCGAGTCAATGTTGTAGCAGATCACGATCCGCAACAAAAACGTTACGGAACAAGTGTTCTAGAACACATGACTATCTTTTCAAGGGAGGCACACACATTTTTGACATACACCGGAGGCAGGTATGTAAAAAACGTAATGGTAAAATATACATGCCAGACATGGATGGAGTTCGTGTAACATTTTTTGTGAGTGTCATGATTGTCATGATATTCACGAGACTAGATCAAGAAGCAAACACTTTTTTGGCCACGTATGTGACAAAACGTAAGAGAATATGTCCAGCATTGCACGACTTGTCAAATGAACAAGGGGGAGAGAGGAGTATTTCTAAGCATTTTATGAATACAATCTAATGATTTTGCCATGGTAGCGGTAGGGTTTGTTTCATTCCGATGCCTAACGAAATAGAAGGTTACCATTTTATGTCTTCCATGTAAGAGGAATCCTTCATAGTATATCCAGAGGGGAAGTTGTATGGAAGACTCACTGCCGTAGAAGCTCTCCATTATTGTACATTTGTGAGCATGAGAACTTTTGCTCTTAAGTCTCAACCTACATCCATCTATATGACAACTCACTCTCCATCATAGTACATTTGTGAAGGGGAGATCTTATGTTTTAGGCCCCAACGTTCATCCAACGTTCACTTCATGAGTACATTGTAGAAACAACCAACACAAAAACTAGTCTGTCACAAGATGAACATGCTCTACCTCTAAGAGATAGATGGATGGAACATTGTAAGTTGCACTGGCCACCTAATTGCACAATAATTTTGACAATCAAGTTGCATGCCACATATGGCACCTTAGATGAAAGCTCTAACTTCTAGGAAGGGGGATCTTCAAATCATACCTTCATGTGAAGATTTGCAAGTCTACATGCACATGCTAAAGATTTGGGACTGGGAGAGGAAGGGAATGCTCTTACTTTCAATCTTGAAAACATTGCAAGACAAACAACTAGCGAAGGAGTTATCCATGTGGAGCAAAGAGAAAGAGACAAGGACTATGAATACCACTTGCACCCAATTTTAGATAGGGTAGAGCTCCTTATTTCTCCAAAACCACCTCATCCTATTTGGTTGGTGGAGCATCCTTCCAAGGGGCTTTGCCCGTTTGTAGTGCTGCCCATTTCCTTCCGATTGCCATTGTTTGGCTTTTGTTCATTCCACTCTTATATGCGCTTGTTGATTAGGTGTAAGATCTTCATCCACATAAACTTTAGGGTCCCAAACCTTTCTCCTATTTTGCAATTCGAATTTCCTTGCTCTAGTGTATGAGAATTTTACCAATAAAACCCTAGTCTTGCTGCTCTTTTCCCAGCAGGAAAGATTCCCAGTTTGTCAGATAAAAAGTTCAAGATGGTTTTTCCATTCTTGAATAGCCCTGGGTATATCAAATCATTTCTTGTTCCTCTTAAACAAGTATTGATACCTTGTTAGAAAGAGAAGATTTATCTGTCCACTGATATCAAGCATAGATCCCCTTGCCTTATCTGCCCATTGAATTGACACTTTCCAGCTGGTTTAACTGGTCCTCTATGGCAACGTCCAAGTCTGTTCGACGCTGCTCAAAGTGTGATTGTAACGCTTTTCTGTCCATTTGTAGTGTCTGTTCTTTTTCTGATTTGGAGATGCGCTCACCCAACTCTAACTCTTTCATCTATTGCAGCTTAAATGTTTTTTCAGCCCCGGTCAATCTAAAGCTGAGTGTTGAGAGAGGCCCTCAAGTTGTGATTTTGAGATGTGAGATCTTTGTTGGATTTACGACTGCCACCACTGTTGACCTAGTTGAACTTTTTTCAGCGTAAAAGAATTTGAAATTTCTGTCAAACCTATCCATTTGTTCCCCGTAATATTGCAACGCATATGACTTACTACCCTTTGGGGTCTTCAATGTCTTCGGTATTTCCATGACCACGGAAGCTATGAACATGTCCCCAGTTCTGCAATAGTGCTGCTGCACAGAGATATACTGCTGCAGCCGCTACCAGTGGTTCAAGTCGCTGTACTAGTGACCCGTGAATTCTACTGTATTTCAAACTGGACAACACTATCCCTGTTTGCCTTCTGACTTCCATTTCTTCAACTTTTTCTGGCTGGGGTGCAATCCAGTTTGGGATCTTTGTATTCTTTGTAATCTTCTGATTTTGAGGCATGAATTTCTTAATGTGTTGGCTCGTAAACTTTCTATTGGTTTTGTTGCTAAGGTTGTGAAGTGGTAGGGGCCTCATTCACCAGCTCTCCCTGTTTTACTCTTGATCTTTATTGTGTGAACTTACTGCTAGACCATACCCAATTGTTTCTTGGACATTTTTCAAGATGGGGCCTGCATGTAAGATTGGCTATCATATTTGGCTCATTGCATGTCCAGCTTTTATGAGAAGCTTGAACTTGCAAAAAGCAGAGGCATTTACATGTTATAGGTCAAAGTCACATCTTCTGTCCAGTACTACTCCTAAAATCCTGCTGCTAGCAGCTGGCTTGAACAATGGTATATGAAATTAGGATGCTAAAAAACCAATAAGAAACTTTTAAATATGACAAAAGGATTTTTTGTAAGTCCTGATTGCATTTAGAATGACAAAGCTATGCTATCTCATATTTGAAATAATAGAAATCACTTATTATTTAAATCATTATTTCTCAACATTTCTGCTTTGTCTTCTGCCATACATAGTGACTAGCATCCCTGCTTATGCTTTTATGAAATTCGATTGAAACTTGCAGATGCACTTATTTCATTAAGGAAGGCCAGTGACAAAGTTTGTCCAAATGCTGGATTTATGAATCAGGTGACTTGCGCCTACATTTTGTGCTCAATATCAGCAATGACCATGTTATTTTTTTTTCCAAAATTTCCTTTGCAAATTTGTGAAAGCATTTGCATCCAAGATTTTGTGATGTACGGAGCTTAGTGGATTTTTACTTGTTCCTTTGTGTAACTGAGCTTAATGAGGCTAAATGAAACTGATTATTTCATAAGAGTAGAGTAGTTTCTGGACCTTTTAGGAGTCCTTCGTGATTGTGTTATGAGATCAATTATTCGAAGCTTGCATAGCTCCTTGCCTTGCATGACCTTAGCGCATTTGTGCTGCAGTTGCGCCTGTTTCAGATGATGGACTACAAGATAGATAAAAGAAACTCTCTTTACAAGGGATTCCTCCTCCAAATGCTAGGTATACTTTAATCATTTCCACCTCTAAACTGAGATTGTTTCTTTTTCCTTAACCGATCTATCATCTGGAAAATCATATATGCTGGAGGCTTCTGGAGCCTAGCGCATGAGCCTTTTATACAATGAAACTTTGGAAAAATGAGGGCGAGCAAGTTTGCCTAGTTATCTCTATGTCGTGAAGAGATGATGTTATTCTTTGCTTGGTGATGGCACATGTTATGGCCATGTGTGAAGCTTGTGAGAAGCATCATAGAAAAAGCCATATCAAAGAAGTCTTCCTCTTCCTGCCCTTAATTCCAGGGTTGCATGGCATGATTTTTGTCAAAACCTTTGTGTAGGTATGCCAGCCCTTTTTTCATTCCACAACTTCCTTCACATGCAAGTTGGACCATGATCTTCTGTAGAGGGTGAAGTATTGCTATCTATCAGCTGGTGACTTCTGAGGTCTAAGTCTAAGTTTCCCTTTAGGTGTTTGTCTTAAACGTCTCTCCTCACCATCCGTTGAGGTTTGTGTAGACAAGGACAACACTATAGGTCATGACACTAATGGATTGACCCCATAAAGGATAAAAGCATTCACATTAACACGCCTTTTCCTTTGTTTGTTAGATAGTGCAAGCTAACATCTTTGTACCACGGAGTTTCAGGAGAAGATTATATGATGGGCGAAAGAATAGAATGGTCCAGGTTTGCTGCAGATCCCGAATCTGCTACTGATTTTTTACCAAAAGTGGAAATTTCTGATTCAGGCCTAGTTGACAACATCCAAGAGAGACATGTCTCTTTCTATCGCTGCAAAAAATGTCGACGGATTCTAGCATCACAGGAAAATGTGTTAAATCACAGTCCAGGTGTTGGACAGGAAGCTTTCAAATGGCGGAAAAGAGGGCAATCTTCAAAAGATGAGATGAGTGCAACACAGTGCTCATCTATTTTTGTGGAGCCTATGAGATGGATGAAAACAGGTATAGTCTGATTACAAGTGCTAATTTACTATGGAAAAGCTGTTGCAATTTCCAGCAAAATAGTTTTTTTTTGGATACTTCCATTGTAGTGTTGGTTGCTGAAGTTATAATAGAAGCCTATACATTCATGGAATGCATCTGATGGATGAAAACAGGTATAATCTAACTTTGTTGCACAGAAGTTTTTGATTTAGGTAGACTTTTGAAGTACGAGTGCTAAATTTACTCTGGAAAAGCTGTTGTGATTCTCAGCAAAATAAATTTCAGGGATACTCCCATTGGGGTCTGCTGCTGCTGAAGTTCTAATAGAATCCTTTACGTTCATGGAATGCGTCTGATGATTTCTGAGATTAGATACTGTCAACATCTTCATAGTTCTTCTTTCTCCCATCATGTACCTCTCCCTAGGGTTTTCTCTGCAGTTAGGAATTGGTGCATTTTGTTTGTTCATAAGAGCACAGCTGTTCCTTTAAGTCATCTCAACATATTTAAGCATTTTTAGTTTAAGCAGCCATTTATGCAATAAACTATGCATGAATCATAGAGATTCGACATTCCAACTTTAAACCTCAAGAATTTTGCAAAATGGGTGAGGAACTCTGGGGTTTGGCCATCAGATTCCAGAAAACTTTATTTGCCCTCCGCCGTATGAGAAAAAAGTCTTTATGTTCTTTGCACTCGCACCGATTGTTCTAGCTTCAAAGTTCAAACTATAAGACATTCATATTTTCTGTATCTCCTTTTATCTTTGTGACACAAAATTTTGCATTTGGTTATTGATACTGATTGGTAATTTTCTTACAACAGTATACTGAAAACTCTGCATTTTATTTCTTTTAATAACCCTAAATTCAACAGGACATGCTTGCTTGGACAAGTGATCGTCACCTTTTTTCTAACAGTTGTCAGGAAGAGTGATTTGCGAAACATCTTCTTGTCGAGAGGGCAGCCTATGGTTGGAGGCAGTAAAGTTCTTTTGTAGGAGGCTCTTTGAATATTGCATGATATCAAATTGAGGTGAAATAGTTATCCGCTGCTGGTGTGTTCGACTTAAATGAACATATGCTCAAGGATGCGATAACTGAGGTCTACTGAGGAAATGGGAGAAAAGTGACATTTTGGGAAAATATTTGCGGTTTTTCAAAGATGGAACCAGAAGGTGATAATATAGCGCCTGCGTGTAACTAAATATAGGTGCTGAAGCTCGAAGCTGTTTTCTTCATTCTCTCAAAGTTCAAAGCTTCTTTTGGTCATGTCTTGTGTGCTTATTCAGCCTGATAATCAAGATATGATTTGAAAGTTGGTTATGTAGAATTTCATGAGACGCAAAAATGGCTATCAAAAGAGTTCACTTTCTGTACTGAAAAAATTGTTACCGTTGGGGAGTGCAGAATTATTGAGGCTGATGGGGCAAGATTTCATCCAGTGAGATTGGAGATAATTGTGACCCTAGTTAAGAAAGATTTGAGCTACTTTGTTTCCAGTGGATGGGCTAGAGTAGCTGGAGCACATCTTCACCTATGGAGATTAGGGGTAATTATGATCCTAATTGAGAAGGAACTGACTTCAGGCTTTTGGTCATTGAGATGGCAAATCAACTTTGACCATAACACTTTCTTAAAGTGAAGTTTATCATAATCTGCACACAATTTAGTCTTTGACACCTTCTCATGTAAAGCCCTTGAGGAACTTCGAACTCCCAACAGTTCCTATCTTTGTCATATAAGCAAGCAAAGACAAAGCGGCTGGGAAAGATGCTCGCAATGTGTTCAAGAAGCCAACCTATATATGCCTGAAGCCTCACTTTCAAAAATTGAATCAAGGCTGTGGCATACTTCAGAGTCCAGACTAATGCAAACTAGGTTGTCAGCAGAAGTTGGCTTTCTTGTTTCGGAAGGAGGTATTGTTTTAGCAGGATATTTGAGCGCTTCTGGACTTGTGTGATTTTAGCAGAGAACAGATGTTGCCATAAATATTTGGACATTCTTTCTGCTTTGGAACAAGGGAAAAGAGAGAGCACGAGAGAGTCATTTGGGCATTATGGAGAGGCCAGGAACCGTACCTGAAGAAACTAATGAGCAAATAACTTGCATTTCAACCTTCACAATGCACATGAGTGCAAAAGCCTACTGTTGAGGATCCCCATAGTAATACACAATTATTTTATGCTTCGGAGGACCGAAATGTTTCGAATTATGATTTTAGAGAGTGGTAACTGTATAATCCGTCACGATTAATTGTACTTGAGAATGCATTGCACTTGCATCTAGGATGACAAAAGCTCGTTACAGGGACTTGCAGGAACAATACAATCTGAATGAATGGTCCAAGGCCCACTTGGTGGCAAAGTGAGAGTTTGCCAACCGCATTCCTGGGAAAGTAGTAGCCTTTAGTTGCTGCATTATACTTGGATTTTGAAAATACATCCAATTTGTGAGGAAACTGTCTTTAGATTTTTATGAACCGTAACAGCCATCTGGTTTCTGCTATGGGCAATCCCTTGTACTTACTGCATGCAGAGATGGAAGCGTTTATGCTTAGGAGGGTTCATGGCTATATTGGCGATCGTTTTATGAGCAGTGCAATTTATGCAGATAATCCAGACAGTGTGAGGAATATTTACAATTTTTGACAATGTGAGATTATGTTTGGGAAACACGTTGCTGCAGCTTAGCAATATGCTCCTTAGTTAATGCAAAGAAGGTATATTGAGGTTTGTACATAAAAGTGCTCAACTCTGAAATGTTCAAGGAAGTAATGGTCGCTCTCCGTGTTAAACTGCAATAGGCAGTTTTATATATGATATGGTAGGCACACAAGCTATCACACCCTTTTGACTTAGAGTGGTTGGTCAATGTGTATCTGATACTCAGCCCAAAGATTATCGCACTTCTGTAAAATAGATGATAGACTGCAGACTACGCTTCATTGGTTGCCAGCGAAGGGTGCCTAAATCAATTTGCTTTAGTGATGTAGATTCTGTGTACAGCTTTGAAAATCAAATTGTACTACAAACCATGTTCTCTTTGGTGGAGGATGCCTCAGCTGGAATGTCAAGAACTCTCCAAGCATAACATTGTCAATGAGTGAAGCATAATGTGCTGCAAATTGTTGTGCAAACCAAAGAACTTCAGCGCTTCGCAAATGACATCAATTATTGTAATCATACCTGGGTTTGTGTGAGATCAGAGACGTTTGTGCGAGAGCAGAGACAACCATATTTAATGGAAAAGAAAGGTTTGCTGTCTTTGGAAAGGATTACATTGGGAAAGGTACAATTTTAGAAGTTAACTTGGTCCTCTTTGGAACGAATGAAATGATGGCAAATATTTCCATGAAAATTGATGCTAGCAGAAACTTGGTTGGGAATGACAATGGATGACAATGGCTCCCATATAGCAGCTGCATGGCAATGGCTGTTAACTTGCTTCACTTCTTAGCTGCGCCAATCTCCTTGAGTAAAACTTATTTCTGCTATATTGTTTAGAACTTGGGAAGCTGCCTCTTTGGTTCGAACTTAGCTGTCAGACATAGGAGTTGAGGCTTTAACAGGGAGGAGCCGGGCTGTCTTAGCCAGAAGGCAGATAAGAGGAGCTTCCACTGAAGGTTAGACTTCCAGGATGTTAAAAGAATGCCCTCCCAGCACTGTCTGCTGTAATTTGAACCCCTTTTTCTGTTTTTCTTTTATTGTGTCTGTCTAGGCAACACCTGAGTGGAATCAAACTCCAGATGCTGGAGGTTCGGAAAGAGCCATTAACCAACTGGCCACTTGTTTGTGGACTATTCCCTGCTGTGTCTTTGAAATATTCAGGGCAAAGTTTACATTGGTTGATTTAGTTGAGAAGCCTCTTTCTTTTTCAGGCCGTCCAAGGTGGCAGCTAACTCAACACCATGCCACACCCCCTGCTGTGGCAGGGTCTCTTTTCTTAGTGGAAACAGTATTAGCCCACTTGGCCTTTGCAGATTGATGTCGGCTGTGAGTTGTGAAGGTCCTCTAAACTCTTAGTAGCCTTTATGATTATTATAGACTCCCAAGCATTCTAACAATGTCTACTTGCTTGAGTTATTAATAATGGATGCCTAGATCTCTTCTAATAAGCATGTTTGATTGAGTTTCCGCTGAAACTGCAAATGTAAAAAATACAAGCTTCCAAATAGACTTCAAAAAAAGTTGGCTGCCCGTGTTTAAACAATCAAGTGTGGTCTTGAGTGCTTAGGGTGCTGTTGTGTCATTGATCGCCTTAGTAGCAATTTTGAAATATGAATTCACAATTGTATATTGTTTTTCAAACAACCTTGTTGAAAGTTTATTTGTTCTGTAGTAGATCCTGATGTAATATCCTTGTAGTTTTGGCAGTTCGAGACTGTGTTGTAGAAGGAAAATTGTTATGTGTCAAATGCGATGCAAGGTTGGGGAGCTTCAATTGGGCAGGCTTACAGTGTAGCTGTGGTGCTTGGGTGAATCCTGCATTTCAACTTCATAAGAGCCGCATTGATGAGGCCTGATTTTGGATCAACACTTATGGTTCTGGTTTGTGGATTCTGGTGCATCATGAGCTCCACTATAGAATGTTTGTTTGGAGGTGTGATCCAAAATAGCCGCTGTTGCCCAGATGTGAGCAACTTATAAAGTTTTTCTTGTAAGTGGATCAAAGCACTTGGAAATTTAAGTTTGTCAGACTCTGATTTCCTTACTGCAAAAAGTTGAGGAATGTAGTTTCTGTATACTCAAAGGTCACAGGCATGTTCTTTGTTCACGTAAAGGTTCTGATTGGGAGTGACATACCCCTAGATGACATCCTTTATGGCATGAATGGATTCCAACATGGGGTAAGTCCATATGCTAGCCCTGAAATGAGAGTCCCATGTCCAAAGAAATAAAGTATCACATTACCTAAATTCAATTTTAAGCAACTTGCACTTCCCTTCGCCGAAGGCCCTGTGTCCCTTTTCTTGAAATTCACTTACCCCTCGTGCCTGAAAGTAGCCTTATTGATTATCTAGTGTTTCATATACCACTATCTTGAGATTTATGGCAAGTCATACAAGGCTCCATCTAGAGCAAAGCTGTTTGGAGTGCTGTGAGACGTCACACAACCACTATGTTTTTAAAATGGTGGTGTAATTCGATGGTCTTAGAACTTCCGGTGTTATCCATATCTTTCATTTTTGTTTGCTACACAAAAATTTCATAAAGTTTTTGAAAGCCTGCATTATTGCAGCAGCTTGGCAGACTACTCTTAATTGGCCTGTCTTGGTGGTCAAGTAAAAGATGTGCTTTTTCCCTTGTTAAACTTACTCAAAGATGGAGATGTTGATAGAATTGGACTTTCAGCGATATTCTGTGTATTGGAAGCTTACATGGAAGAAATTGCTAAATGATGATAAAGGGAGTGCTGTTGGCAAAAGAGAGAGGAAGAGAAACATGGAAGAAAATGCTTCAATCATTAATTGATGATAAAGAGAGTGCTATTAGCAAGAGTGATAAAGAGGAACATGAATTAAAGAATGTCATCGTTAAGTGGCAATAAAGAGAGTGCTACTAGCAAGGGAGATGAAGGAAATACAAGTACAATTTTGTCATTACCACCAAAATATTATCCAAGAGCTGGCTCACTTGGTTAGCTTGGCATCAAAAGTTTCTTTGGTCCCAGGTTCAAGCCCCCCTTGGAAACCAAAATGCATTATCACCAAAAGACCAAGGGGGGTTGGCTCAGCTTGGCATCCAACGTTTCTTTGGTCCCAAGTTTGGGCCTCCCCTTGGAAACCAAGAAGCATTACCACCAAAAGGATGATCCAAGGGTAGCTTGGCATCCAAAGTTTCTTTGATCCCAAGTTCAAGCCCCTCTTAGAAACCAAAATTACCACCAGAAGTGTATTGTGTTCAAGTTGGGTTGTTACAACTCCCAAGATTTGCCAATATCCATATGGTCAATCACACATCCAATATAACTCCCAAGATTTGCCAATATCCATACGGTCAATCACACATCCAATATACGTGACAAATGCACTATCATCGCTCATCCAAAGAATCACCCCCATGCACTGGAGTTATTGACGCCATCATGCTTGATTGAGCTTCCAACAATAACCAATGTCCCATACTTCTGGCCATCACTCTCGAGCTCTCCCTAGCAAATATCTGACCCACCTCTCGAATAGATTGAGTGAACGACAAAGGGCTATCTCTCTATATACATAGTACAAGTGGGTTCCTCATTAAGCACAATCAATTCTGTGACACATGTCATCCTACGATAACACATGGCACACAAACATATCGAGAACCTTAGACCTACGTTTCGCCCTTTGTAAGGCTATCACTATGGGGCATACCGTTATGGTACATTACATTATCTCTCCCATAAACGCTTCAATCTACAAGAGAAAACCAAAGAATCTTAGTCTCAAGTCCACTCCTTTTTCTCAGGTGCTTTCATCATTTGACTTCCCTTTTCAACGAACCAAATCATTTAGAAACATAGAGATTTTTGACTAATGATGTTGAGTATCTGTGACTTTTTCTGATTCAGGAGGTACAAAGGAAGTTAAAATCTTCCAGTACAACTAATTCACCTTTGGGAACGAGGTTATCGTTTTCACATAGTCATTTATTTGAATGGCTAACATGGAATAAATGAGAAATCATAGTTCCTAGGAGGTCTAGTTGACAAATGGACCGATTCAGTTTCTTTACAATCTTATAAGTCGCTATATCGTAGAGATAAAATAGGGCAGCGACCTTTCCTCGGCCACCTGCAACATTTGTTGCATAACTAGTAGGAAATCTGATGCAGCTTGAACCTTGATATCTTTGAGCCCAACAAAAATCGGTGAACAAAATTGAAAGCCATATAACAATATGAATGAATTAAATATAGTGGCAGAATTCTTTGCACTATCGTACACGAACTAACCATTGGGAGGTGCTTTTCCAAAATTGATTGTCATTAGGAAACATATGCACGAACCACATCTTCCATAGATTAGTCTGCCCATGGCATTTTGGGTGATGTGAAGATGAGAGACTAATAGTTGTTTATAGTCTTTCAAAGATTGCTTTCCAAAACTTGCAGCTTTACTTGAAATCTTGCAGCTTTACCTAAAATCTTGCTCACTAACGATTTCATTTGGCAATCCATACACGTTGAACAATTTTACGATGAACTTTTTTTGCAAGCTCTGACTTTGTTGGAATAAACTAAGCCATCTTGGTTAGCCTATTAATTACTACCCAAAAGGTATCATGACCCTTCCATGTTCTAGAAAGTATGATCACAAATTCCATGAAAATACTTTTCCAGTGTTTACTAGGAATTTCCTATGGATGCAGTAGACCAATTGTCTGACTATTTTTGTTGTATTTGTTGGAATTTAATCTTACTCCTACTCACTTAATTTTGTATTCTGAGAACTCCTATCTACTATACATACTCACCTCTCATAATGGCATGTAGAAATGAATTGTTATTTGAGACAGTCTACAGTTTTACACGCATATTCGAACAATCTATATAAATACATGTAAATTTGAGATAGAGCAAAAGACGACACGATTTGACCCTGATACTAATAAGTATTCGAGTTCGAAGTAGACCAAATTGACTCGAACTATCGACCATCGACTCATTGTTGACTATTGACTCACTATCGACTATCGACTATCGACTATCGACTCATTGTCGACACTGTTCGATCATGCTATTGTATGCAGATAATTATCACTGTCTATCTAATTGTTCATAATGCAGAATGTACTGATCAAATTAGTCTCTCCTAGCTACTTAGTGTTAAACACATCGTTTACAAGAACTGATTAGTAGATAAACTCTGTTACTTGTATATATAGACACATAGTAGGATCAATAGACATATCATGCATGATCATACAGATAATGTGGGTCGTTAGAAATACACTGTATTGGGAGAGAGTGAGAACAATCTAAGACAATAGAGAGATTGATTTATATGTCAGTTGCATTTTTGATCAATTGAAGAAGCATAGCAGATTACAACTCTTAGCACACACTGCTGTGAATCTTATCGGTCACATGATTCACTTCCGTAATCTGATTGTTGTATTCTAGCAACTTCAATTTGAAGATTATTATCTATGTGTCGAGTGTTCTCTCTCTATCTATCCGATGCTCTTACTCCATGAATTAACGTAGAATATCTATCGAAGAATGCATGGCTATCATAGACGCCCAATTTATTCGCACTCTTCATGGTTGTGAACGACACTTACTTAAGATATCCTACCAAGGTAAATGAATAATCTAACCATCTAGCAGTTGTTTGAACATTAGCCACAACAAAGCAACACAAGGGAATTGGATGGTGGACAAACCAACCCAACCAAACCTAGACAAACGAATTTAGCCCCTAAGCTATGGATCAATCCCTCACAAGAGAGAGGTGTCATACCAACAGCCCGTAGCTACCAATCACACAATCAAGCATACACTAGTGAGAGCCCAATGGGTATACTTATACCCTCCAAGGCCCATGCACCACTAGTAGTGCACTGTGACACCTATGCAACCTAACTGAGCTATGTCATCCGGTTCCCCTATGACTCACTGATAGACCCATAAAAATCCACCATCATGAGTTTAGACCTCCAACCATAAATTATGACCATATACACTTGAGGGCCCCAAACCCCTCATAATCATAATTAACTTATGAGTCGAGGTAGGCCTACTGGCCTTTAACGAGATAAACAACTCGAGATTAGTCGTGGGCATGACACCAAGGGTCGATTCTACTTCAATTTCCAGATGACATTTCAAAGCTAATCACCGGTGTACTTTATGTACCCAAGTTAATGAAGAATCTATTGTCTATCAACAAGATTACAAATCAAGGATATCGAGCCTTGTTCAATGCAAAGCAATGTACCATCTTAGACAAAGATTCTAATGAAATTTTCTCTGTAAATAGAGAAGAGAACTTGTATATCTTGAGTAACGAACATGCACTTACAATGAATGTGAGCAATTCTAATGCACAATTATGACATCAATGACTAGGTCACTTGAGCTATCTTGTACATGTGTCATAATCGTATGGTCAAGGATATGAGTTTCAATGCTGCCTCCACCGACACTAAACATGTCTGTAAGATGTGCTTACTAGGAAAACAACCTAGATCAAGATTTTCCAAAGGACAAGCCACAAGAGCTAAGTCCATTCTAGAATTAATTCATAGTGATTTTTGTGGCCCTATGAGTACACCCTCTTTGGGCTCTGCACTATGTTTTCACTTTTGTCGATGATTATTTTAGATTTAACAGAACAATGTTCATTAACTATTCCAAAGAATTCAAAACAGTTCGCTGAGACACAAACTGGACGGAAGATCAGGACTCTACATACCGTATGTGAGAGAGAATATATGTCAGATGAAATGTTGGACTTTTTTTGTTCGTGTGGTATGCATCATCAGTTCACCGCCAGCTACACCTCACATCAAAATGGAATAGCCGAAAGAAAAAATCGACCATTATTGGATGCACCACAAACAATGCTCTCAAACTCTTAGCTACTTAGCAAGAATTTTTTTGAAGCCTATTATTGTTACAAGACGAGTCTGAAACATCTTCGAGTGTTCGGATGTCTATGCTACATGCAAATTTCCTCTGACTTGAGAAAGAAACTTGGTCTTGTTAGCTACAAGAATATATTTGTTGGATGTTCGACTCAACAGAAAGCCTATAGAATTTGCGACATAGAATCAAGACGAATCTCAGTTAGTCGAGATGTAGCCTTCTTGGAAGACAAGTTCTATGATTTCAAGCATAAGCAACCAATTCAGGTGTTTGTTCAAGCAACTCTATTTACCATCGACATGCGAATGTTACTACACCTATCAAAGATATCCTAGTCACACAACAAGGAGAGTTACTTACCCATCAACAATAGTAGTTCGAAGATCTGCTCAAATCAGACAAGAGCTTGATCGATACATCTCTCAAGCATTCATGATTCGAGATGAACCTGCCATATGTAGAAGCCTTTTCGAACTCAAATGCAGACAACTGGTGTATGGCCATGGGCTGGAAGTAGGCGGCTAACATATATTTTTCTAATCACTAATGTAGGAAGGCTAGCATTCTGGCTTGTATATCTTGAAAGCTTATTTAGCAGCAGACTCAGACTGGGCTGGAGATGTGGATACCAGGAAATTCACCTCTGGCTACTTATGTTTTCTTGCAGGAGGACCCATTTCATGGAATAGTCAAAATTAGAGATGAATTTTTTTGTCCTCTACCGAGTCCAAAAGTAGCAGCCACCTCTATAGCAAACGAAATTATCTGGCTTAGAAGATTACTTCATGATATGAAATGTTAACAAATCAGTCCAACCACACTATACTACAACAATCTAAGCTACATAGCACCATCTTTGAACCCACAAACTCACTCTAGAACTAAACATATTGAAGTTCAATTTCATTTTTTAAGAAAGAAGGTTCAGAATAAGGAAGTTGAATTAATTTACTATCATACCGATAGTATGTTGGTTGATATACTGATAAAACCATTGTCTAAAGAAAAGCATGCTACCTTAGTTAATATGTTGAATTTTCATTCAGGTTCCTAGAAATAATCATAAGAGGGAGTGTTGGTATTTAATCTTACTCCTACTTACCTAATTTTGTTGTGTGAAAACTCCTATCCATTGTACATACTCACCTCTCATAACAACCTACAAAAACGAATTGTAATTCAAGACAGTCTGCAGTTTTACACGCATATTCGAACAATCTGCAAAAATACATGTAAATTTGAGACAGAGCAAAGGACGACACGATTTGACCTCGATACTAAGTATTCGAGTTTGAGGTAGATCAAATCAACTCGAACTGTCGACCCTCGACTATCGACTCATTGTCGACTATGGACTTAAACTATCGAATCGACCACAATCATGGTACCACTCATACTGTATGCAGATAATTATCATTGTCCGCCTAATTGACTATAGTTCATAATGCAGAATAGTCTTTTCTTATAATCACTACTTAATGTTAAACACATTGTTTACAAGAACTGATTAGACGATAAACGTTGTAATCATCAACGAACTTAACTATTTACAACATTAACACCTGCAGGATGATAACCTGATCAGAGCGCTGACTCTAGCAGATTTTCCTTGATGATTGGAGGTCAAATGATTAGTACATTGAAAGTTGACATTAATCTACTTGATTAACTACATTTGTCTTGCAGTAGTTAGCCGCCATTTTACAGTGAATGTCTATACAGAGGTAGGTGGACTGTCAGCGTCGTGACGCGGGTCGAAGTTCTGACAGTATCGAATTTTTAGCAACACACACACACACACACACACACACACACACACACACACACACACACACACACACACACACACACACACACACACACACACAATGACTCGAAAAATTACAGATTTTTCGAGTCGATCTCGTATCAAAAAATTTTGACTTTTGGATATCGAAAAATCTTGGATTTTTCAAGTCGATACAGTATCAAAAAATCTAAGTTGACAGTGCAGATTATATTAAAGGGTCAAAAATTGCATAGTGAACCAGGGTCGGAAAAGTTAGACTTCGATCCAGGGTCGAAGATGCCTGGATATTATCCGTCTCAATCCGATCCTATCCAGGATTGAAAATTTTTTCTTTGATGGGATTGACATCAGATCGAAAAAAGGCTTGGGTCAAAAAAATTCGATCTTGAATTTTTCAATCTTCTGTACAAAAAATCGAGCCTTCTTCCTTCATTCTTTTTGTTGGTTTTTCAAGGATATATATCAACAAGAATTTTTCCAGGATGCTCATCACCTAATGGAATTGGGCTTGAGCATGGAATTCCAAAACTCTCCTTTAATGTGGATCTTAAAAATTTTCGATCTTCAGATTTAACAAATTGTTAAATCTAAGATGGTGCTCTATGGCGAAGTAATCTGCTGCCATAAACTTTGTCCTGCAATAAACCAAAGAAATTTCCCTTGTGCTTTGGTTGTCGCAGTAGATGAACGTTGGATGTGACTGAATAAAATCGATATTTGCAAGCATGTTCCTCAGCCAAATCGTCTCCTTGGCAGCATTTGTGGAAGCTATAAAATCCGATTCTGTGGAGGTTAATGCTACTGAGGATTGCTTTTGGCTGTAAGAGATTGGGCAGTGATTGTATGGAAATACAAATCCAGAAGTCGATATTCTGGTGTCGATATCTTTTGTCCCCTTTGCATCTATGTAGCCTTTGAGAGTATTGGTTGATGGATCAAACTTCTGTTGATTGATGAAAATCAGTCTGCTGGGTTGGATTCGAAAAAGTGCTAACATGCATTTTAGATCCTTCATCAAAATCAGATTGTTACTGAGAACTAATGTATCATCTACGTAAAGAGTGATGATAGTGGAACGATCTGATACAGACTTGAAGTAAAAATTTGAGTTTGTCGAGTTTGGATAGAAACCATTCTTGTTTTGAACTGCAAGTTTGGTCTCATCTTCCGTCTTGCACTAGTCAGCATCAATAGTTGACTTTGCCTCTGAAATAGTGTTGAGTTCCTGCATAAAGTAGCAGGCCGGATCATCCATGAATCGGGATGGAGGCTGTCTGGATCGATTTGATCTTCTGAGTTGAAATTCGATCCTTTGATGTTGTTTGATCCGTTGAGTTTCTGACTCATTTTTCGGTTCAGTATCGAATTTTGGAAGTTCGACCCTTGGGTCGGATTTTGTTGTAGCTTTTCCCTTGTGGTTGAAAAACTGGAGACGTCTCTACATGTGTATGCTTTTTGAGTGTCTAGGTTGTAGAGCTTGTATGTCTGGTGGTCTGAGGACTAGCCAATAAAGATCGATCTGCTGATGTTCGACCCTTGGGTCAGATTTTGGAATTTTTCGACCTTGGATCGGATTTTGACTGTTCGAACCTTGGGTCGGATTTTCTTGGAGATCAGCAGGGATTTGACTGAAAGCAATACATCCAAGTTTATGAGTGATGGCTTTGATCCTGTCCACACCTCATAAGGTGTCTTGCCATTTGGGGCCTCTGATATAGATCGATTCTGTAAATAGGTTGTTGTGGTAACAGCTTCTGCCCAGAACTTCTTTGGAAGAGGGCCAACGTGCTCTTGGCACTCTCAATGAGTGTCTGATTCTTCCTCTCAGCTACAACATCGAATTGAGGTGAGTAGCTGCTTGTAAGATAAATTCCATTTGTCATGTAGAAGTCTTTGAAATCGGTGGAGATAATTGTTCTCCCTCCATCAAAGTGTAGAGCTTTGATTTTTCTTTGGGTTGATTTTTCTACTGATGCCTTGAACTGCATGAAGAACTTGAGAGTATCGGATTTGTTCTTCAGAAAGTATGTTGCAGTCCTCTGAGAGAAGTCATCAATAATCATAATACTTTCGAGAGAAGTCTCTTCTTGTAACAACATTGAAATGTCTCTTGATAGAGTAAGTTGTTGCTGGGTCGAAATAGCCATGACCCATGTTTCATAGGCTTCAAGGAGACTCGATAAAAGAGTCATTACTGCATCTGAATCTTCAATGTGCGATCCTGTTGCAGTCATCTACTTCATAAGGTTTTTGAATGTATTGAGATGGCTGGAAATAGTGTCTGCATTAGACATTTTGAGAGTGATGAATTTCTTCGTCAAATGTAGTTTGGAAGTGACATCTCTGATGTCATAGAGTGTTGCTAGGATGTCCTAGGCATACTGCTCCCAGGCATCCCTAGCAGTCTGTGCAGATCGGATATGACTGATCTAGGAGTCTCTGAAATTCAGAGTGATTAAGGCAAATGCCTTGCCATCTCGTTGCCTCCATATGGTGATTCTAGCTGCATTAGCCTATGGCTTGATTTTAGTACCATCAACTAAGTCCCACAGTTCCTTGGCTAGTGGAACGACCTTCATCTTGAACTTTCAGAGATGGTAGTTCTCTCCATCGAGCTTGTCAATCAGAGAAGAACTAGAAGTAGAATCCATTCTGGTGTAGTAGTGATATCGTTGGTAGAGACAACAATAACGAGCTACTGTTGGCTGCACACTTGCTAAGATGAAGCCTTGGTAGAAACAAGACTGAATCCGCAATGGAAATGCATATTATTGAGCCACCTGTGGGAAATCGATGAAAAACGTGGTGTAGCGGAAGTGGAGCAGGAGGTGATGGATCGGAAGTGCAGCAGTTACCAGCAAGAAGAGAGTTCAAGATGAATCATAGTAAGTGACAATGCACAATAGAACAAAAATAGTAGTGTAGACACAAATTGCACTTTGATAATAATCATCAACGAACTAAACTGAAGACTGATTGCGTCCAGCTTCAAGCATTGTACTCAGTTTTGATTATTATCAGAGTGCATTTTGTGTCTATACTACTATTTTTGTTCTATTGTGCATTGTTGTTACTACGATTCATCTTGAGCTCTCTTCTTGTTGGGAACTGCTGCACTTCCGATCCATCACCACCTGCTCCACTTCCGTTGCACCACATTTTTCACTGATTTTCCACAACTTGTATATATAGACACAAATTAGTATTAGTAGACAGATCATGCATGATCATACAAATAATCTGAGTCGTTAGAATCAAACTCTATTGGGAGATAGTGAGAACAATCTAAGACAATAGAGAGATTGATTTATCTATCAGTTGGCTCTTCGATCAACTGAAAAAGCACAGTAGAATCACAACACTTAGCACACAACTACTATGAATCTTATCGGTCACATGTTCAATTTCATAATCTAATTGTTGTATTCCAATAATTTCAATTTACAGATTCTCTATTATTTATGTGTGTTAATTACAATTGAACGTTCTCATGTTTTCTCTATCTATCTGATGCTCTTACTCCATAGATTGACATAGAATATCTATCGAAGAATGCATGGCTGCCATAGACTTCTGATTTATTCTCACTCTTCATGGTTTTCAACAACATCTACTTAAGATATTTTACCAAGATAAACGAATGATCTAACTGGGGAAACTGAGAATTTCTATCTTTCAAAGCCTTAGCATTTTTCTTAGTTTTTTCCTTTGCTGTTTTCTGACTGTTGCATTTTGAATTATGTTTCGCATTTTGAAGTGTTTTGTTGCACAGTTGGCATTTTTTGGGTCATGAGAAAAATTCAGCACTAAGTCAAAAACACTTAGAAAATGATTCTGGCCAACTCTCCCGACACTACGCATTTTTTGCATTTCTGCGGAAAAGGCGACTGTCTTAAAAATGCCTTAGAAATGTTTTATGGCCTACTATCGCATTTTTCGCCTTTCGGGATAAAGCAACACTTTCACCAGATGCCTTCCGGATAAAAGCGAAGGTGCCTTTGAAAAACCGACACTGCCCTTAAAATCGCGAAAGTGTTTTTTTGGCAAAATGCAAAGGTCTGCAGCGTGAAGGCACTGTGCAACCGGCAGAAGGCAGCTAATGCACGAACAACATGAGAAGGTCAAACGACACGAAACTCTTCGCGCTCCAAAGGACCAGGAAGATCAAACAAGTACCATGAAGTATAGCTTCCTGATATGATATGATGACGTCAACAGAAGAGCGTTAGGACATGTTCAAGACATTTTGTCAATACCCAACTTTTATGTTTGAATTTCAACACTCATTATGCTATACAAGTGTAATTGTAGAGAGTCTTGAGCTTCACATCATTGGTACCCGATTTTGGATCAGTAGATTGAACATCATTTGGCTATTGTGGATTATATGTCAAGATAGAGTCAAATGAGTGACCATCTTGGTAATCATTTCTTCTCATTTTCGTTTCAACCTTTCTTGTAATCGTTGCCATATTTGTTTTCTTTTTGTTCAGCAACAACTAAAGGATGGCAGAGATGTTTTTAGATTTCTATCTTTGATGAAATCAAAGGTAGTGTGGACTTGTAGTAAATACTTGTAAATAAGTTAGTCTGCAAAAAGTTGACAGCTCAAGGTCTCAAAAGAATTTCAATCTCTCAAAATGTAAAATATGACTACTATAGCTAAGGATCAAAACACAGGGTCGAAATAGATTTCGATCTTCAGGGTTGAAATACAAATTGCGAGAAACTATAGTAGAGCGAAAGGCGATGCTATTTTTCGGGGATCAGAGCCATTGTCACGTAGAATTTAGGGCATTAATGCACAACTATTAATAGATGTAATTTATCAGTTATGTTTGATTGATGATAATGATGTTGTTGTTGTAGGAAGTTATTCAATGAGTTAGGATCATTACCATTCTGCAACTTACTCAACATTAGTCGATTTTCAATGAAGTCAACACCATCAAATCCATCTTTCATTGATAATTGGATGGTGATAACTATCACATGTGGAAGTTCAAGAAAAAAGTTATTTTACTAGCCAAAGAATTATGGGATGTCATTCTAAGGCACAAAGCTTAAACCTTTGATGATTGAGGAAGCTGCAATTAAAGATGGAAGCAAAAGGATGGAAAGGCTTTTTTGCACTCACAATTCTCAATATCAAAGGTTTTCATATCAGTCATATCAAGTCAACTATAACCTCCAAGAAAGCACACGATATTTTAAACACACACTATGACATTAGAAATGTGACTTCCAAGCTTCATTTGAGAAAGAAATTTGTTTCATTCAAAATGACTGATGAAAATTCTATTTTAAATTATCTTAACGGTTTCAAAAATCTACTTTGAAGAATTTGTTACAAGAACATCATCATCAATAAAATGTAATTGATGAATTACATCTATTTATAGTTTGTGCATTAATGTCCTAAATTCAAAAGAATCAGACAGTAGAAATTATGGCTCTGATACCATATTGGGATTCAAGGTCTACGTGTTGCGACACAGAGAAGCGAGCAGGGAATCCTCGGTGCATGCAACTACGTCTATCGTATTCAAATCGACTTCGATAGTTTGAAGTCTGTCCTACTTGATCACAGCTTCGAAGTCATTGGATTGATACAATCGATTCCATAGCCATGCATGAAAAAAATTGGTTTTAGATTTTGCTTCATGGAAGCGTATTGGGTGCGAAGATTAGAGCATCATAATTGACTCAGACTATCAGTCATACAAGACAATTTAATCTATGAAAAGTTTATCTGCAAGCAAGAAGAAATCTAAACATGAACGAATTGAGCATTCAATCACAAGATACTTGACCTAGATTATTGGAACATTGATTATTCAGTCGTAAATAAATATAGACTGAATGTAGTCAGAGTCGCGTTCTTCCTGAAACAATACTCTATAATAACAGATAGAAAGAACAAAACAATTGCGCTCTGGATGTTCAATTGATCGAATAGACAGATTATTGAGCTAAACGATCTCTTCTTATCTAGTGTAACCGAACAACTGATAAATTGTTGGATTATATACATATGGCTAACTAATTAAAAGAATGTTTAATCCGTACTTTACAATTAGGATTAAGGCATTACGTGTTGTTGGCAGTCGCCTTCGAACAGTATTTGATTATGTTAGAGATTTTGTCTGGTCGTGATTCAATGTACTTGTTGATATGCTGATAGTCAGATTGCGGCCAATTGTTCGAGGATGGCTGAATAATTGAATATAGTCAGATAGTCTGAGGTGCTAGAACTATCGAGGATGGCTGAAGAATTGAAGATGGCCGAATAATAAAGGATGATCGAATAGTCGAGGATGTCCGAACAACTGGGAAACACTGTCACTGATTCTTCATTAGTTTTGTAGACTGTAAAAAAAAAAGTGTATTTCTATAGAGTATGCGACTATACAAGTATTTACAACAACTGGTGAATGCATCTAGATTAGCAGAAAGATAAGGATGGAGAGGATATAAATCCAACAGTTGGTGCAAAGCCTTCCTCCTGGGCACACCCAGAACTAGCATAGATGGTCACTTTTGTCAAAGGCTAGTGGGTGCACCCTTTAAGATTTTTAGCTTCCAAGGTCTCTTGCTAATTATTATCCAAATTTGGGTGGTACCCTTTGTCAACCCCTATTTTTGTAGATGACCTTCATTTTGCTTAGTACCCCATTTGGCACCTCATTGATTTTTTCTAATAGCCTGCAGTTGGCCCGTTCGTTGGGTCATTGGCCTGTTGAGTTACCGACTTGGCCTGCACATTCTACTTATTGTCCGAAACTTGCCCAAATTTTGTCATTAGGATTTTCATGATTTTTTGATATTTTCACACTATTTCTTGGTCTTGTTTTTGCACAAAAAAAAAATTTCGACGGTTCTTCTCCATTTGACTTTTGTAGTATTCATGACTAGGGCTCCCTTTGCAAATCGGTTTCCCTAAAAACTACACTGGGTAATCATATATTAGTAGAAATTGACTCAATACATGGTGAAATCTTAGCACGGTGATGTTGGGTATTTTTCATAACTGGCCTATTTTAAAAGCCATAAAATATTTTCAACAACCATTTCTAAGGCTAGAAAGTTTCTCTAGCCACTTTTAGGACGGGATGGGACCCAATTCTATAGAAAATTTTATGCCGATATTTTCTCTACTAGTCAGGTTTTACATGTCGATTTTTATAATTTTGCAAAAATAAACCTCAGTATTAGCCCGATTTTATGTTTGGAATTATTGACTAACATCCTACATCAATCGAAAATATCTCAATTACGCAACAAGGAGAGCCATCTACTCATGTTGATTGTTTGAAGATCTGTTCGAATCAGACAAGAGCTTGATCGATTCATCCCTTAGATAATCATGAGTCACAATGAACATGCCTCAGTGGCAAAAGCCTTGTTGAAGTCTAATGTAGACAATTGACGTATACTCGGGAACATTGAGTACAACTCATTAATGATCTATATCCAGATGGAAAGGTCGACTAGTGTTGAAAGACTATGAACAAGTATATGGAATAGATTGCACTGAAACCTTCAATCTAGTGGTAAAACATCAATATATTTGAGCATTACTGGCTATCGTGACTACAGAAGATCTGTACATTTATCAGGTGAACGTCCAGACAACATTCCTCAATGGATACATCCAAGAAGACATGTATATCTATTGGGCTAGAAGATTATGTCCTTGAAGGCCAAGAGCACAAAGTCTATGAGTTGCAGAAGGCCCTCTATAGGTTAAAACAAGGTCAAAGAGCCTGGTGCGATAGAATAAATTGATTCTTGTTGCAACATCAATTTACTTCCAATTTTGTATGTGTATCTCTAGTATAGAGGCTCTAGCTATGTTATAATAGCATTATATGTCGATGATTTGTTAACATTAGCAATTCAAATCAGCTATTACATGAGATCAAAGTCATACTATCAAAAGAATTCGAAATGTTTTATCTTCTCCACTTTTTCACAACTCAATACATATTTTTTCCAAAATAACATTCTAAAGATACATCGTCTCTAGTATCCTAACACAATGAAGAACCTAGCATAGATCCATCCTCCCTTCCATGCAACCACATTAGAGATAATCCCTCTCTAACATTAAAGAACCGTTTCAAACATGGAAATGATGGAATGTAAGCCAAAACATCATTAAGCACATTTTGCTTGACATATTGAGCTAAAACAAGATCAAACCAAGAGTCTAAATAGAACTCTTCTCCATGGTCATCCATCCCATGACTATTTCATAATACATAAAAATGTTTTTACAATGCAATTGGAAATTTTCAACCAAATCATTTGCATTCGAACTAGTAGGTCTTTTAACATTTGTATTTGTTAAAGCCATCATCTGATCTTGAGTAATTACATTTGTATATGTTGAAGCCACCGCTTGATCATGAATAGCTATTTTCTGAAGCTAGAAATACAACAATACTTCCAATTTGGTTTTCATTTAGATCACCGCACCACTTCATTTTTGCGATATTACAATTTGTATATTTTTTCTTAAGCTCACATATCACTTTTTTTCTATCTACAAAAAAATATTTGTAACACACATCATATTATTTGTGAATAATCAAATCGTTCTTATGTTTTAATTTCTAGTTATATTTTTAAATTTTTATTTTAATATTTAACTTTCTAATTTTTTATCTTTTAATTGTTTAATTTTTTAGTTCTTTAGATTTTTTTAAAAGTTATTTATTATTTCTTATTTTTTAATTTTTTAATATTTAAATTTTAAAATATTTACGATTTTTTGATATTTAATATTTTTATATTATGTTTATTGATTTGCATTTTTTTCTTCTTGGGTCAAATCGTACTAGCAATAGTGACACTTCCACAAATAGCAAGTATGCTTGATGCAAATTAACACACAAAGAGCACAAGGAATGACAACTAGAAGAGACTATGATTGTGGTAGATGATTTGATACCTTACAAAAGAAGATGACAAGACTGTTTTTCAAGCACCTAAGTTTTTGTAAATTGAATTCAAATTGCAAGTGAGCAAGCACATGATTTCTTTTTTTAATTTGTTCACAGAGTGCAATAGAAAAATCAATGCTTTGCCAAATCTACAATCTTGATATCATCTTTTTTTTACTACCAATGTAGTTACATCTGATGCATGGTTGTCTACTTGAAAAGCATATGACTTTGCTACCAAATCATTCTCCCAAGATATGTCAATGGTTTTTGAAAAGTTGAACATGTGTTCTCACAAGACCAAGAAACTAAAAAAATATATAGTGTCTTATAGTGCAGACTTGGTAGTCTTGGACTAGCACTCTCTTAGTTCCTTGAAATGAGTGATTATTACAATGACCACTTTCATCAATGGAAAAACTTGCATATCTTGCATTTTCATTAATTGTGAGATGTATGCACTATGAAAAGTAGGGAAGAAATACACAACAGATAGAGCTTCTAGAATAAGCATAGTGTGTCAATAAAGCTTATAGAATAAAGCACAATGCGTCAATAACTCTTGATAATATGCTCAAAAGAGCTTTCATATCTGTTTTGTGTCACATGAAGAATACATTGAAAATACCCTTCTATAGATTGTTGGTAATATTGAAAACAAGAAACCAAAAAACAAGGTGACTTCACACCAAGGGAGACGATTAGACTTGTCCAAGGTGTCGACAATTTAAAAGCAATGGAGCATCATCTATGATTGAGTTGGATAATATGATGGCAATATTTTTTTCTAAGAGTTATGATTTTCATTATATAAGCAATATGTGCTAAAATCCAACAAATTTGCAAGCTCATATTCAATGTCAAAAAAGAAATGTGGATTTGGTTTAAATTGGTGCAGAGTGTAATGAATGGGTTAGATGTGCCAAAAAGTGACAAGCTATCATGACAAAGTATTTTAGAATGGCGTGTGTTGCATTTGCTTTGAGCACAAAAATGCCTACTATTTGTTTAACTTTCTAGATTATAATGTTTCATTTTTTCTCTAACGATCGAATGCTACATGAACTTTTAGAGCCCAAGAATGTTGGCCCCTTTTAGAGCCCAAGAATGTTGGCCCTTCCAAGCACTGCCCAACATGCAATGTGCCACGAGGAGGGGTAGCACAATGCCCAACAATTTTTTTAAAAAAAAATTGCACCTCTAATTTTTTGGCTATCTTTTTAGTTTCTCGCATGCGTGAGGCCTAGGCACTATAGTGTTTTTGTGGGCCTCCAAATTCACACATGTTCATGGCATCAATTTTCTTTCTATTATAGATGTAGAAGTTGTAAGAACTCCCAAAAAACTTATGGGACAATCATGTGTCAATTCTTCACACATGGGCAAATATCACGTGTAGACTTTTTTAAATAAAAAACTAATTTTTTTACTCAAAAAAGAATGTGTGGCAATCATTGTGCTGCGGTCAAAAGTGGGTAGTGCCTTGCAAGAAGATGCAAGGTCCAGGTCCAAGGTCCAAGACGGTGCCGCAAAGCTTGACTTGATCTTTCACCTGACCTTGGTTCTTGTGAAAATGTGTTTTGACTCTAAATTTTGAACTCAAAATTCTGAGTTTATCTGTTTAGGGGTAAGGCTGAGACTTTGGATGATGGATTGGGGCTAGAAGTAGGGTTTAGGAACTATGAGAGTCTTAGGGCTAGGTCTAGGGTTAGGTGTGAGGGTTTTAGGCGCAGGGTTAGGGTTAGGCTAGGCGTAGAGGATAAACTATAGAGGGAGTAGCTCAAGGAGAAGAACGTGGAGAGAAAGAGAGAGAGAGGAGATGGTTCGCGGGCTGGGGCGAGCTATTCGAGGTGTAGCGAGGTCTGGGGGAGGAGGAAGCTCGTCGTCGTCGTCGCAGCAGGAGCGTGAGCGAGGGAGCAGCCACGACGCTGGACCGCGCTACTTCAGTCAGGAGGTGAAGGAGGCATGCTGGCGAAAAGCAGAGGAGGTGAGTGGCCGTGATCCGGAGCGCTGGCGCAAGGATCCTCTCGGAAATCTGGTGTTTCGCAAGCTTGTTGGATGCCAGGGATGTCTCTGCCACGACTTTGATCACATTGTGCCGTACTCTAAGGTGGGTTACTTAGCTGTTCCCTCCTCTCTCACGCCAGGAAGTGTGATGATTCTTTGGCCAGCCGTGCATAACTACCCTTCATTTTTAATTCTGCGATAGCGTTGGTTTTTTCTGTGTTTGCATTTGCATATATGCTTGGGAAATTTTTCCTTCCCCCTGCCCCCACAGGAGGAGCTAAGACCGCCTCCTGGACCAGGGGACAAGGCCTCCCTTGAGTAATGTCCAAGTGCAAGGTTTCTTTTTTTATTGGTTTCTCATTTTGGAATGGCAGAATGCTTATGTAGATAGCCAGTGATTGGCTGCCACATAGCACACTTCGGTGAAATGTGCTTGTGCTGTGAGGGCTGTTGATTGCCTGACCACATATTTTTGTCGAAATGTGCATGTGCCTACACAGCACCGATTCACTGGCTCTCCATCTGAGAATTCAGTGGCTCCCTCATCTGAGAGTTTTGGTTGAATATGCAAATGGTCTGGAAAAACAAGAGAATTATTTTTTTTAAAGGCGACTGCCAAACACAAAAAAGAAAATGCGAGCACTTCTCATTAGGGAAAACTGTTTCATTACCAAAAGAGTGCACACTGTTCACACGTGGACAGGAAATGAATTTATTTTTTGACCTTGAATTGGCTGCAAGGGAGATAATTTTCATTGTAATCGATTTTTTCACTGTTGTTTCCTTAGAGGCTGCAAACCCCCTTTTTTTTGTGTGGCTTGATCTTGCTGACGTAAAAACCCTGGCTGATTGAATCTTCTAATATGTGGTGATTTGCAGCATGAACATTGCAGCTAAGCTGCAGCCTCTCTCATCTTCAATAATAAAATATATTTCTAAACCCTTTTCCTAAAGTATTTCTTTTCAGATCATTTTGACGGCACGGTTATTTTTGCTGTACCAAGTATGTGATTAGAAAGGCTAAAACTTGTTATAAGCCCTTTCTTGAAATTCGTTCCCTTTTTTGCAGGGCGGTCCGAGCACTCTTGAGAATTGTCAACTGATGCAGGTTCTCCAAAAACTTGCAACTGTTAATACCTGGAAGTAGATTCAAAGTTTCAGTTAGCGGATTGAAAGCACTGTCAATCGTTCCCTTTGTGCAAATTGAACTTATCTGTCATTGTTCCCGTTCTGGTTTTCTGATGTCCAAAAATAAATTTGGAACCTGCAATATTGATGAACTTGTTTCAGGCTGTAGCAAACAGGGCTAAGGGCAATCGTGTAGATGTTTCCAAGACGGAGCTGATTCAGAAGAGTTCTTATTGTCGACTGTCAGGTATTACAGCTTATATCTAATGGCATTGCCTATTCTTGTCATCCAAAGCGTCTATTATCCCGCTTCTCAATTTTCACAGAAATGGCATAGAACCCAAAGTTACTTTAAGCTTGCATCCTTGCTTTGTATTGTCTTTCTGGGAGGAGGTCACATTTTGAGAAGAAAATTCTCTCAACAAGCTACTGGAAGGACCTGGTTTATTAGTTTCAATCCATGTCACTTGCAAAGGATAATGGTGCTTTCATCTTGCCACCCACGTGTTAAATTTCCTTGAATAGTTGTCAGAGGAAGGCCATAGTCCTTGATGTCTATTGTCTTCGAATCTCACTTTAGATATGGTTTCTTCCAATATTTCTAGGCTGTTTTTTCATGCTTCCTGAATTATATCAAGCCAAATGTAGACTCAATAAACAGGATAAGAAACTATCATTAGAACATGAATAACCAACCTCCATTTCAAGACAATTAACAGTAGGCTGGTTTGCATGCCCTCCTAACAAAGGAATGCATTGGATGCTCTAGTAGATAGTCCACAGATCAAAACATTGCCAGCTGTAAATCCCAAAATAGGCATATGTAGTAGCAGTAGCAAATGATGCAGGCTGTACTCTTGGACAGCCGTATGAAGAAACTACCATCTATTTCAGGGGAGTAGAGATTTCCAATAAGGGGGCTACATGAACTTCTATATGCACAACAAATGGACCCAGATCATACATGTCAATCATTGCTATCCAGTATTTTCCCCGTTAATGATTAGCTGGTATGAATTGGACACAAGCACGAAACCATTAAGGCTCTTACTCACAACATGTACACAACTGCTAGTAGCTAATGTCAATGTGTCTCCTCCATGGCCATCTACATTGAGTGTCTTCCAATGCCGATGAGAGAGCTTGAAGCCAATCTTCCAATACCTGATGCAACATTCAAAGACATATCGCACAAGGTATACAGAAGTGTTCCCCTTGATCCAAGTTTCCAACTACGAACATCAACACATAAATATCTACTCCAACAAGTAAGCACATCTCCAATTCCAATAGATTTATGATAGTAGATGTGTCCAACACAGAAATCACCAGCTCACCAACTCTTCATGGATCCATGAATATTGAAATTTTGGTCTTCATACCACAAAGCAGGTGCATGCTTCACCATGTGATCCTCAAACACAAGATGAAAAGCAACAGGATTAGTTGATCCCAGATCTTAAATTTCCAACTAGAAAGCTGAACGTCCTCTCACCAATAATCCATTGACTTGGCTCCCTGACCCACTCTGATTTTTGTCCCCCACCTCGATCTCCAACATACTTGTGTAAATCCGCACACACAGCACCATGCACAGACTCGAATTAGAATTCGTCACTTTTCTGCCCTGCTCTAGATTCACACGTTTTAGTGTTCTTACCTCCTGTACTGTCTGCTTCAGTCTTGTATTGCCTGTATTGTATTTGCTTCCTGCCACCTGACACTTTAGTCGGCCCCTGGTATAACCTGCACTTTAGTGATATCTCAATGTTAACTTTGCTTTTCTGATCTTGGATCTCTTCACATGTGCTATTAGCATGGGGCTGTAGTCCTTTAATATGGTGAGTCTGCACACTAATGTAGTTGAACTGAGTTTAATCTACTTGCACGGTTCTGTAATTCTGCAGTGTGGTGTCCCTTCACACAGCTAATGGCCACAGAATTATATTTGCAATGATTGCATGCTCTGCATGTTTTCACCTTCCATTCACAGTTGTCTGCTACTGTTTCCTTTCAACACTGGCACGACCTTGTCTTTCACACCCTCATTGTTCTTTCACTGAGCTTGATCTTCATTGAGCACGTTTTTAGTATTATGGTCTTAGTACGAGCTGCAATAATTTCCGTTTGTGCTTCATACTTGTAAGGTTTGTTTACTTGTGTTTTTAACGCTGCAATTTCTGTTATGGTATGGCTGCTTATTCCTGCTTGGTACATACTCCAGCCCTATAAACACATTGCTTCACACATACATGGGGATTTGATGTCCCCCCTGGCTGTTTATATATGAAAAGAATCTTGCAACTTGTTTCTTATCAATTCTTCCTACCGCGCTCTATAGCAAACTCTGTTTAGTCAATATATGTCTTCAAGCATGCTTATCTAACTAGTATTTGGCTGTTGCGTTCTTGTCTTGCAAGGCCCAAAACTCTTCTAAGCACACAAGTTCTAACCTATCCAAACTCTTCTTTTGGATTCCTAGCACCAAAAAATTTGCAAACATAAAATTGTCATGCATATCGTGCCAACACAGGCCTTCCCTACACATACTTCACATATAGAGGCTATTTCCTTGTAGTCACATATCAATAGGCCACCTGGCTTTCCGTCACTCTTGATGGAGACTAACCAAGGCAAAGCACATTGCAAGGTTACCAGCTGATTCGAATTGGCTGGCTCGGTTTGAATCGGGAAAAGGTTCGAAACAAATATTTTTTTTGTTTATTTTCCTACTGGGGAGATTCTATTTGAATTTTGTGGCCCGTGGGGTGTTACATGCCGATTCGAATCGGCCGATTCGTGTCGATTCGAACCGGCTAGCTAAGTTCGAATTGGGAAACGGTTCGAACTTTTCTCTTTTTGTGTTTTTACATCTAAGCCTAGAGGCTATTCTGTAATCAAATGATTGCTCATGATGAGACCTCTATGCCTGTTATAGGCTTTGAGGGTCCACTCTATGGTGAGGATTTGCACCCCACCACTAGAGGCACAATAATCATCCACTATCCAGTAAGTGTCTCACGAACTTGAAATATACAAATGACAGGCCCAAGTGGCAATTGTAGGGTCCAAATGACAGATGATGAGGAGAACGTACCCATGGTCCATGTAGATATCCCTGACTTTAAGGGACTGCAACTTCTATTAGTTACATTGGTAAAACATTCATCATTTTTATTCATTTGGCAGCAGGCTGGTAGGGCACCAACAGGAAGGGACCTAGTGCTTAACCTTCAGGGGGACGCCATACAAGAGAAAAAAAAACCATAAGTGGAACTCAAGAAATTACATCGATATCCTCCTCTCATGTGGATCATCTACTTATAGAGATTGTGAGCTTCCTCTGGAGAACTTGTATTGCTCCTTGATGGGAAGGGCATCAAGTTAGCTCATTGTTGATTTTTCTTGATATCTTAGTTGGAGTTGATATTCAATTGACAATTCCCTATCCATGCAAGGATGAAGTCTACCACTGATGTTTATTGTGCAATATGGAAAAGAGTACATGGATATTTACAATTTTGTCTGATGGTGTTATTTTCGTTGTTCAATCTGATGTTTAGCAGGTATTGGTACTATGAAAAGTGTAAATGCAGTGTAATTCAATTGAGTTTGTGATTTCCCAGGAAAAGACATGGATTTGGTGGAGCTTTCTGCTTTCGGTGATGTTCACCACTTAGAAACCGGTGGTTGTAGGCTGCAATGACCTGCAAGTTTGTGCTCAGCTTAGTAAAACCTGCAGCAACCTGTTAAATATGGTGGTTTTTATCATTCTAAGAAGACAACCAAAAATTTGCACTTGCTTACCTCTCATCATTCTTTTACATTGCTGATTGAAAATCTTCGAAGAAGCTTGAGATAGGTAGGTGGAGTGGAGTGTCGATTGGAGACAATGAACATGTCAAGTTCTGTTGTGACTCAAGCATATTGATTCTACAGTGGCTTGAAACCACCTCATGAATTGATTGCAATAGCATGTCCTTTCTGCTGCTGCTTTACAAGTTACAAGCTGGTCAACAATTTGCTTATCTTTACCATAAAGAGCTTACGGAATAGATCGGTATGTATCTTCCAGGGTTTGGATAAGTTCAGAAACTGGACTTCTTTTGACCTGTCAGTGTCAACCTGAAAATCTTCTGTAGTCCTCCACTGGCTGCTGTCTCCAATTATACGAGTCATCAAGCTGGTACTGAATCTATGTGAAGTGTTTTAAAGACCTGTATAGCTGATATCAATCAATATTTATTTTCTCATCTGAGAAAGCAAATATTTATACTCCAAATGTGGTCATTTGGTTTCTATTTTCTCCTTTAGTAATCTACCATGTGTTGCATATCAAGTGGCACTGTGCACTTACTGTCCGTATGTACCTTTTTGAAATGTTGATCCTTTATTTCTTTGTGCTGATGTTTTGTGCTAGCTTCCAGGACTAGGTGTACCTTCTCTATATGTTGAAATGTCAGCTAGGTTTTGGATTTTATATCTGTACTTGTATTGATCCTTACAAAAACAATTGCAGTGATCACAATTACATCTGACACTAAGGTGATGGCACATGACATTCTCATGTTTTTATGAGGAAATAGGGGTTGGTTTTGCCTTTTATGCTAGCCTTTATCATGGCTGCATCCACCTTACACATCTAATGAAGTTATAGAAAGTCAGAATCATGTCCCTGCATAAGCCATTTTAACATATTCTTAGTTATTGGGTGCTGAAGATGACGTACCCATGTAGTTGTATATGGTTTTTGCTATGCATGCTGGGGTTCTTGGACTAAGACTTTGTGGGTGGAATGCAGAAAGCTCAAACATTTGCAAGTCTGTTTTAGGAGGTATTGTCGGAGGCAATGTTTAATGGTACCTTTCGAATTGCCTTTTCGAACTGTGTTTGAATTGACTTCTCCAAGTTCGAACCGGCAAGTCGGTTTTAGGGTCCCCCCCCCACTTCCTTTAGTTTTTACCCTTCGATCATGTCAAAAAGAAGTGCTTTCTTAGTGTTAATGGGTAACATGTACGTTATAATTCGTGATTAATCGATAGTGAAATTTGAATCCTGACGTGCAACTCCTGAGTCTTGTTACCTAACAATACCTGTCACCTGTGATTTAGGGTTCTTGATTGTTGCTAACAAGCTCACAAAACCTAAGTAAATACACCGAATTACCCAGCAAATCCGTCACTTTATCAATCTCAAGCAAATATACATAGATCAATAAGCAAACATGAGAGCTCTGCTGCAAGTCTCCTCCCAACCATAGCTACATAGGAATACCAAAATGAGGAATGCTTGACAAGGCTCACACTATATCCCCTCAAGCACCCCTTAACCCTGACACATCCTAACGTCGACACATGGCAAACTCCATGCATAGTCGACACTTGCCACTTGGCAGTACCCTGACACATAGGCAAGCTAGTAGGTGGAAAGTCTACTGTTTGACACGTGTCACTCATGCATTGGACCAAGTGTCTCAACAATGAGCATATGACACGTCCTGTTGACTCGTCCATTGATTATCCAACAAGTGTCACTCATGCACTGGACCAAGTGTCTTAGTGAGCATATGACACGTGTCATGTTTGATCGGTCAACTCTTTTTACTTTTTAGGAGGTCAATCCAACAGACTCTCATGAGACCCAGTACCACCCCCTTGGCCATCTCGGATTTAGTCACTATAACAGATATTTACATTGCAATTTACAATTGTCTCCACAAGTCGGTGACTTAGCCATTTACAATTTAATAATTACAATTTACCATTTACATTGGGCAAGGGATTCAAAGTACATGTGACATTGATCCATATGTTGCTCGCAGTTTTACCTATGATCTATTTGATATCATTTGTGACATTAGCTAGTAACTACCACTTCCATACATGAGCAGAAAGATTGATCATTGTTACTCGTCACTCAAAACATTATTATCACATGGTACACCATACATATTACAATTTACAATGAAACACTCAAAAAATTCCGAAGTCTCTCTCTCTCTCTCTCTCTCTCTCTCTCTCTCTCTCTCTCTCTCATGCCAAAACAAGATGGCTCGAACCGTTTTTAAAATTTATTAAGAAAAACGGATTCGAACAGTTTTTTCTTCCAAAAATAATTTAAGGTTTGAATCCAGAAAAACGGTGCGAACTGGGCCAATTCGAACCGCGGTTCGACACAACATTGCCCGGAGGCGTTGAAATTGAATTCAAGTTCACATCATGAAAGAACAAAAAAAGCCCTCGTATAAGAGGGGGGGGGGGAAAAAAACCCCAAATGCCATCACAATATCAATGTTTCTTATATTTGCAATGTTGTTAAACATTCTACGTTCATCCAATCATTCTTCCTCCTTGAAGGGATTTATAAATTCGCTTAAATTTCCTTATTCACATTCTCAATTATTCCACCACTACTGATAATTTGGTTTTTTACATCTCTTGTCTACATGGTGATTGCACATTGTCTTTAGGCATGTAAGACTTGAACACTTTTAGCCTTTTAGGAGAAATCACGGTTTAAGAACAAAGTTTTTCACAAGGAAAAAAAAGAAACGAGAACTTGGCATCTCTAAGCTAAACTCTCCTTGAGAGACTCTACACATTTTTGTAGTGTTGCCCTTTATTATTGGTTATGTAAGTCGTAGGTTGTAGGCTGTGTTATGGACACGGACTACCTTAAGGAACTAGGCCATTTAACAACTTGTAGGGCACAACCCTCTTCGTAAATTTCTTTGATAAGTAGAGCATGTAGTAGCTTGTTGACTGTGGAGACTATTTATGCTATATTTTGTAGGGGTTGAGCACTATATTCCAATGTCGGTATATACACATGCCTAGGTTGTCTTATGACATATGCCGCTATTGGTGCATTTGGCTAATATGTTATATTCTTTGGTCTATTGGTACCGCGGCATGGTCATATCTTTTATGGTGCCACATTTGTAATGTAGACCTGGTATCATAATGTTGCTAATTGACAGCTTGGTCCCTTCCAATAGTTTGAGATCATTATACCATCATGGTGTGGTGGAGCAACTATCCTTATGTTTATGTTGATGTCTCTTTGTGGTTTTTCTTGGCCATAAGAATTGCGTGATATGTACCACATAGTCACAACTTCGTGGGCGGCAATGCTCATTATGATGCCTTTCTTTAGCATTTATGGGCCATCAGCAACGTTTTGCAAAGATCACATCATCCACCACCGACATCAGCCTCATTATAAGAGAGTGAGTCCATGTATCATGCTAGCACAGAGTCAAAGAGAGCACAGTCAATTTCATTGAGGTCGATATTCCCAAATGTTGATAATGTCACTGTAGGCTTTTGATGCATTCATCAGTGAATCAGTTAATCAGCACATTAGGAATCAATGATCTAGTGAACCATGAACACCTAGTATTCAACAAAATATTGCTTTTGAAGTGCATAATTTTTTAAAAAAATAAAATAAAATTGGATTCCCCACAAAAAATGGAGCAATTTGACACCCATATTGCAACAACAAAAAAAAAAAAAAAAAGAAGCATTCCTAGACGCATTCCGGCAAATTCCAAGAACGCGTTTCGAAATGCGTCATGCATCTATGCTATCAACATATGCATCTATGTTTGTCTTGCCAACATCAAGGGCATGTTTTTGTTGGTTGGAGATTGTTAGGGATACACAACCAACCTTAAGGAACTAGGCGATCTACCAAGTCATAAGGCACAACCCTCTTGGGCCAAAACCCTACTTTCAAAAAGGTTCTCCTAAGGGCTTTTAGCATAGCATAAAGAAAGTACTTGCTATTTATTTGGTAACTAGTTGATTTTGGAGGCCTATCATGTTGTTGCTTGTGGGTTTAGCCATTGACGATATACAAAAGCTATACTGATGATGTAACCTTATTATCATATGAGATTTGAAGTTAATGCGGTTCTTGCTTTTTTCTAAATTACAAATAGAATATAGTTATTCGTTGATCTAATCTAATAATGGCTCTAGTTTACGCTTTCAAAGATGGCATCTATTGCAACCATTACACAACTCCCAATACTAATTATGAATCCTATCAATGCTAGTGTTCTAACTATACTTACATTGAAGGTCCATCAATCTTGTAGCAAAAATGTACAATCAATTTGTGTGCATTCAATTGTTAGAGAAAAATCATAAATGAGTATTATTTGCTACTTTGCATACTCCAATCTATACTTAGCAAACTTGGCTTCTAATATACCTATGTACTATGACTTATGAAGGTTTTATTTATGTTGACCATGTTGTTACTTTTTGCACTAGCATCACTCTTATGCACAATCCATACATAATTGCGCATCATGTTGGATATGTGATCCGCACATCCACCATTTGCTGACATCAGTACTTGCGAAATTTGCTAGCATAAGTGCCATATCACTTTCAATATGTTGTACTTCAGTGATTAGCTATTTAAAAACACTCAATGTGCTTGTTAAGTAGCAAATGGCTAAGAGGCCTTTGCACTATTGGACACATAAAAGAGTCATGAGGGAGGTGCTCTCTCTCTCTCTCTCTCTCTCTCTCTCTCTCTCTCTCTCTCTCTCTCTCTCTCTCATCATTTCTATTGTGCATTTCTCTGTAATACAAGCTATGGTGATGTTCTCTCCCTCTCCTTTATCTCTATGGATTGATTTATGCTGCATGCTTTGATTACTCACATGGTATTAGAGCAGGGAATGGCTAATTCCTGATTGATCTTGGCATGCATATTCACTTTCTAGAATAGACAGTTTTTCCATTTCTAAATAAATAAAAACTTTGCTCTCTGTTTTGAAAAAATAGAAATAATTTGGTGTGTTTCAAATAAGCGATCCAAACGCAGTTTTTTCCATGGCACATGTTATTGTGAATGGCTAATTTGTTCATTGGTAAGGACAAAGAGGAGTCAAGCCTAACAAGTGAAGCTACTAGATCTTCTGATTATTCAGATGATTGTCCATTTTAAGTTTTTGAGCATATGTAATTGATCTTCTATGGGGTTAAGGAGATTGTAGTAGGATTGCTAATCTCAGTACTAGTACCTAGGAGATGGATCCATATTTATTGTGATAATCAAAGTACTATAGTTATATCTCTTTATCCTAGGCTTCATTCAAGGTCCAAGCACATTGAGATCATTGTGTTAGAGACAAAGTACCTAGTCAAGATATCACAGTTACATTTTGCAGAACTCGATTTATGGCAACAAACATTTCTACAAAGGCATTTATAATTTAAAAGCATAACAAGCTTAACAATTTGCTAAATATGAAAATTGGGGTTTTCCAAAATCCACATTAAGGCGGAGTGTTAGATTTCTATCTTTGATGAAATCAAAGATAATGTGGATCTGTTTTAAATACTTGTGATTAAGTTAGTTTGTAGAAATCCAATGGTCCCAAGTTGAAATAGAATTTTGATTCTCATGGTCAAAATAAAATTTCGATCAATAGGCTCAAAATGCAAAATGTGACCACTATAGTAGAGAATTGGAATACATGGTCAAAATACAAATTGTGGGACACTGTAGTAGAGCTGAATGCGACGTTCTTTTTTGGGATCAACGCCAATGTTAGTGTAGGTGGATTTAGAGCTTACATTATCAGAATGATTGTTTTGTTAGAGTAGACACTTACTATAATTGTTTCCAATCATTTAATCTACTATTTTCATACACCCATCTTGAATTTTCGTATGGATTCGCAATCACAGTCTGCTCTAATGGTAGACAAACTCGATGGTTTGAATTATCACTTATGAATATTCAAAATGATAGTAGTACTAATGGCCAAGGAGCTTTGGGAAATAGTCGTTGAAACGAACTACTTCCCAGTGTCGATGAGAAAGCCATTTCCAAGTGGAAGCTCAAGGATGGCAAGGCTTTTGTCTTGATCACCCTTTACATCTCTGACACATAGATTGGCCACATCAGACAAGCCCAATCTTTGAAAGAGGCATGGGATGTATTGAACACATTGTACGAAGTGAGAGATGTCACTTCAAAGTTGCATTTGAGGAGAAAGTTCTTCTCACTCAGATTGTCAGAAAGTGATTCTGTCCATAATCACATTGATCAATTCAAGACTCTGATAGAGCAGATGGCTGCAATAGGTTCAATGATCGAAGACTCTGACCCTGTAATGACTTTTTGTCTAGCTTGCCATCCTCATATGAAAACTAGGTGATGATGATTCTCACACACTCAAATATTACATTGTCTAGAGTCATAATCATGTTGCTATAGGAGGAGACAAGAAGGAATGGAGCATCCTCGTCCTCCATCAACGACTCACAAGCATTATTCTAGAAGAACACAAGGAAGCAACAGAAGAAGAAAAATGTCAGACAAATCGACGGTAATATGAAGCAGTCACACAAGACCCAGAATCAACAACCTGCTCAAAACAAGAAAATGCTCTTTTGCAAGTACTACAAGAGGAGAACCATAAAGTCTAAAATTGTTGGATCTTGAAGTTCAACAATGACAAGAATAAACAACCGGATCAACAAGCCCATGCAATGAACACAAAGCAGAAGATCTAAGAAGACAATGACGACGAGCAAGAGGCCTTCATGGTGAACCATTACCATGTCAAACAATCGGAGGAATGGTTCCTCGATTCTGGAGCAATGTAGAATGAATAACCTTCGACGCTCTATTCACTTCTTCAATCTCACAATGCAGAAACTCTCTCTTTCTCTCGATGGTATGAGAATGAAGCATGTCTTTCTTTTATGTTACCTACGGAACGAGCAAACACACCTCTTAAGATTCTAGGTGCGACGCTCCATTTACTATCTCTAGTTAATAAATAGGTTACAAATAAATGTAAATTACACCATCAAAGGTAACTTTCACCAAGAGTTTAATTTACTCTAGTTTAAGGTGACGATACGAATCTAGTCACTTCGTGTTCCAGGCGCCGTTTTAGTTCTGAAGGTCTTGTCCTTTGGTGGAAGATATGTCCTTAGCGATCTTATCACAAAAAATGATATAGGCCTCTTCATAATATATATTTGTCCAGCACATCTCCTCATTTCCAAGTATATATTTCCATTTGGAGTAGATATACATTATTTAACAAATATGTGGTATCACATATCCCCCTCAAATGTGAAACGTCCTCGTGAACAGACAAACTTCGTTTCGAGACTTATTCATTCTTTAGAGAAGAATATTTTCGTATCGTTGAACACTTCATATTTGAAATCTTTGTTAGGTCAAAGGTGAAGATATTTTTTCAGTATGACTTGTACTTGGTATTTCGATATCAAATGTTGATTCGAAATATATTTCAACAGATAATATATGAAAGCTCAGCATCACATAAATTGCAATGCTATATACAAGAAAAATCTGAAAAAGATTTCATGTAGTAAGATCTTCATATAATTGTTGTGCCATCTCCAAATCTCTTTGGCACTCAAGCACTAAAATGTCTTCCTTTGCTCTAGTATATCTTCCAATAGGTAAGTTGCCATATGGTGACAATCTTACAGGGAGTAAAGACCCATCAAACAATTCATGTACTAGTTGAAAATCTTCTTCATATTTTTTCCTAAGTGTAATATGTTCAAATAAAGTAGATGAAAATTGAATAAATTTACACTTTACAAATAAGTTCTAAACAGAAAATAATACTTTGGCTACAAAACTGCCAAACTGCCAATAAGTATATGTACAAAAAGATTTGTATTCGCACAATTTCACTCTGTCATGCAAGTTGTGTTTGATTTCCGCAAAATAACTTGAAAAATTTCTCTCCCAGTCGGTATAGATATTGTACAGCTCCGGATATGCCATGTTGATATTTAGCAGCAGGCCTGTATCATCGAATTTCTCAATATTCGCACGACCATCTGGTAAATATAACTTAAACTCTGCATGCTGCCTCCAAAATTTGCTTTGAATTGCTATGCTTCAAAAATTGGTACTCCTTAATTCAGATGTACTCTAGCGCAAACATGAATGTTGACCCTATATACAGCTCCACTGACTCGAATGGCAAAACTTTGAATTTTTCCTGGATTATGGCCCAACATAGACATTCCTTCCGTTCTATGCTAAGTTGGTCCCATAACTAGAGGAAATCTTCTTTTTCCCACTTTGTCTGCCACTCCTCGAATGCCATGCCTACTGAGCCTGATAGCATCAACTAATCGACATGCCATTGTAAGATGGCAAGGACTCCACTTTCAAAAAAAATTTGAAAGCGTTTCGCACATACCTTCGACTGATTTCTCCTTTGTTGTTTTGCCTTAGGCTGTGCTTCTGCAATGTCCTGCTTGTGGATGATGATTGCAGTGAGCTTCTGGTGTTCGAGCTGCTGTTTGAGGTCTACTATCTCCTTATGTAGGTCAAAAATTTTGATGCAGGCCTTCGCATACTCCAGATGGTCAGTTACCCCCCTGTACAGTTCTGAGTTGCCTGGAGTTGTTTTGCCAAATCATCAATCTTCTCCAGGGCCTGCGAGTATTCCTCGTGTGCATCTGGAACCGAACAGCTTATTGTCTGTGCAGGCAACTCCTTCAGCTCTATGAGTTCTTCTTCAACGAGTTCTTTGTCGTTCTCAAGAGGGAGTAAAAACTTGATTCGAAATTTTTTGAGCATCTAGCTTTGAAGTGACTGCAGCTTCGAAGAATATATCTGGATTAATTTAGAGTTACTGCATAGTTGTAAGGCAGTTTTTGTCTTTATTTTGGATTAATTAGAGCTGCTGCATAGTTGTAAGGCAGTTTATGTCTTTATTCTCCTCATACTTTCATCATGCAATGTGGTCTGCAGAGAGGTCTTTTCTGCCTTGACCTTATTGAGCTCAGCCATTAACGAATCAAAATGTTTCTACAATTCTACAGATTTGGCCTGAAGTGCCTTATTGCTATCTTGGAAAGACTGGGCTTCTTCATTTGATTTCTGAAGCAGTCGGCCCCTAATGGTACCACATGTATAAATTTTCTTTGTTGTCCTCTTCTTCCCCATCTGTGGCCTCCTCATCCACCCCTTTGCCTTTGTCTTGCATTTGGGTGCCAGAGATGGTGTCTTCGTCATCCTGGGGATGCGTTGCTCCTTGGCTTCTGAGAAGATCTGCCCGTAACTGGAACAACAACCAAAGTTTTGGCAGAGGGATCAGGAATAGTCTGCACAACAACATCCAATTCTATTTCCTTCGTAACCTCTACTATGTTGATCTCCAGGGCTGCTGCTCAAACTTGTGCAGGGGCGCTCTGTAGGAGACTCCATAGATCGATCTTTGTAGTTGCCAGCATCCTTCTTGCCAAGACACCCTGCTCCATTTCTGTAAGAATGCCGAAATGGTCGCATAGTCGCGAAATATGTGCTTCCACTGCAGCAAACTTCTTATGTTTGACCCAGCACGGAAATGCTTTGTAGGCAATGGTGCCAAAGCATACTAGCTGGCCTACCAGTGCATCAATCATATAACCGAAATTATGTGCTGAGATGGTAGCATCAGCATCAATAATAGACAACACCTGGTTCACATATTTGTAGAAAAATTTCATCTGCACGTCCCTCACCATTGTGATCTTGTACTCTTTACTTGGTACAAAGCAGTCTGACAAAAAATAAGTCGACTCATCGATGGAGTCCTTGGAAGTTACATTGGCTACTCCATCAGTTGTAATCCAAGAGCTACAAAGAAGACTACTTTGTTGATTATGAAGGTGTTGTTCCATAGAGTAACTTTGAAATCAGATTCAACCAATGTGTGAATGGAGTTCACGAAGTTAGTGCTGATTTCTTGGAGGACAATGGATGGATCCACTTTCAGATTACTCAATCTGCATTGATCCAACAAAGACTGAATTGATGCAAGTCGAATTGAGGCTCTGATTTTCTAGCTGATAGTAGAGTTGGTACTTGCACTTGCATCCATATCGCTTAGAAAATTTGAAAGATAGTAAGCAATAGCAAATGCAAAAACTGGTGAGTGATGGAGAGCGAGAGAAAATGAGCATGAGAGTAAAAAAAAAGTGTAAGGTGAAAATCTTTCGCTGCTCCTGTATTTTCTCTATAACATCCTTCAAATTGCTTTGAGATTCGGATAGTTCTTCAATAGTCAACAACCTCTCATTAATACAGTCTGTATCTGTTCGATCTGCTTGTATTCGAAAAGTTGGCACCTCAAATTCAATCGACTGAATTGGGTGCATACCATATGTAAGAAAGTATGAAGTCTGTTTCGTTGTAATCTTCTCCGTGTTTCTATATGCCCAGAGCACTGAAGGTAGCTTTTGATCCCAGTCTGTAGCATGTGCAACAGTGATCTTATTTAGAATCTTGCATAGTATTCCATTCACTCTTTCAGTTCCCAGATAGATCAACTTTATTAACAAGATATTTAAAAGCATAATGGTCAACATGGAATATAAAAGCATATTTTAGCAAATAATGCCAAAAAAAATTTACAGTAAAAATTATTCCAAGTGCTTCTCTTTTTGTTGCCGAATAAATTTTCTCCGAGGAACTAACCTGACGACTGGCATAGTATATTGGATGATCTTTCTTTTGTTCGTCCTTTTGGTTCAGACAAACACCACATCAACATAACAATGAAATAGTATCGTCCAGTTAGGTGGTCTTAGAATTGGAGCATTAATCAGTTTGTGCTTAAGTTCTTCAAATGCTTTCTGTTGTGCTGTCGCCCAGATATAAGCAACGTATTTCTTAAGTAACTGTGTAAGGGCTGCAGCAATATAGACATGATTTTGGATAAATTTTCGATAATAACCAACATGTCCCAAGAAACCTCTTAGTTCACGTAGATTCGTTGGTATCAATATATTCTTTATGACTTCGACTTTATCTTCGTAGACTTCAATTCCTCTGCTAGATATTCTATGGCCCAGAAGTATACCTTCTATCATACCGAAAAACATTTTTTGGGGTGAAGTGACAAACAAGTGTCTCGACAACTCTACAATGTAAGCTTCAGTTTCTGTATATGAGACTTGATATTATTGTAAACACAGAAATCATCAAAATTTTTTTGAGAAATGTTCTTAGAAAAGCGGCAAAAATTAGCATCATAATTCTCTGGAAAGTAACTGGCGCGTTGCAAAGACCAAAGGGCATTTTATTGTAGGCATAAGTGCCCCAATCAATAGTAAACGTAGTCTTCGGTCAATCCTCCATCTCCTTGTCTGCAGTATCGATCAATTTTTGGTGGTAAACCTACCAAAACCCACTCAATTTGCATCACGACAGGGTATACAAATGACCAATTTTTCTAAATTGGTTCAGAAACACATCTTGCAATAGTAACCAGGTAGCTACACGACCTGGTTCAACTTGGCTGTACCATATGCGCGCTTGCTTTATCAGAAGCCCAGGGAAGATCTATAGCTTGTCAACATCAGCACCTTCGTTGTTCGAATTAACAATTGACTTGAACTGCGAAACATAACTGTCGGCATCATCTGAAGATGTCCCTTTAGAATAATCATACTTGATCTTCGAGATTGAAGTGAAACAGGGAGCAGGGCCTTCCATAATCGGATCTAGTTCAACTTCAGGCTCTGGCTCCGGATCAAGATCTGGTTCTGGATTTACGACTTCAAAACCTGGTTCAGTTGCAGGACGAGGGTTTTCAGGTAAATTTTTAGGATTAAAATTCAAGAAGGATGAGTCTCCTTTTTGCAAAGATTCCTCAAGTCTTTTGAAAAATTCTTTTCGAATTCAATATCTTTCTAGTCGAGCAGCTCTATTTGACATACACTGGGGATGGAGATGGATTTGTCAGTTTGTATCAATTTTATTTGGCTACCCCCGGCAACGACGCCAAAAATTGGCACATGTTGTAATATACCAACATAGAATTGCTATATTTGTGTAGTATTTATGTCGTTCCCCAAGAAGATAGCATTTTAAAGTTGTTAACTTGGTACAGTCCTGACTTATTTTAAATGAAATGGAGTCGAGTGTTAATCTGGTTGTCAACATACATTTGATAAGTAACCAGTATTACTTTTGGTGTGGGTGTGTGATGATAATGAATTCCAAACAAAATCTTCCTCTATCAAACCGAATGAAAAGCATTCTACAAGTGAAATGCTATCAGAGTAGCTTGAATGAATTACACTCTGACTGATTAAGTTGTCAGCAAAGACTTGTGTTACGTTTGATGCAAACATGTACGAACAGACAAAAAGTTAATCTTATTCTTGAACTAATGTATTCTAGACAGAAGTCCTCAATAACTAAAGTCCAGTCACGGTTAAAAATCTCAAGTAATTCGCGAATATGTTAGAAACATTTATCTTCGTCTCAAATACAAATACAGATCAATAACTCAATTCATCAGATAGGGACTAGCATTTCACATGTATATATACTTCTCTATCAGTGACTATGGAAAACTGCACCAAGGGATATTTTACTTGGGTGCCGAACACAAAGTATTCATGCAGACGATAAGTTAGTTTAAAGACAATTCTTTAATTCAGCTTTACGGAAACTCAGCAAACGACTGTAATGAGCTATTGTACTGTTTGACCAAAGAGTGATTTAAGTAATGCATAAGAGATTGTTAGTAGATTCGAAATCACTCACACTTAGTAGTGCGAAGAACAGAAATCAAAGGAATAACCTTTGATGATCTATTCACTTCTTCAATCTCACAATATAGAAACTGTCTCTTTCTCTCAGTGGTATGAGAATGAAGCATGTCTTCCTTTTATATTAACGGAATGAGCAAACACACCTCTTAAGATTCTAGGTGCAATGCTCCATTTACTAACTTTAGTTAATAAATAGGTTACAAGTAAATGTAAATTACACCATCAAAGGTAGCTTTTACTAAGAGTTTAGTTTACTCTAGTTTAAGATGACAATACAAATCTAGTCGCTTCGTGTTCCAGGCGTCATTTCAGTTCTGAAGGTCTTGTCCTTTAGTGGAAGACAGGTCCTTAGCAACTATATCACAAAAAATGATATAGGCCTCTTCATAATATATATTTGTCCAGCGCATGTCCTCATTTCCAAGTGTATATTGCCATTTTGGAGTAGATATATATTATTTAAAAAATATGTGATATCACAACATTCTTGATCAATCATGGATTCGAACCAATCTTTGTAGATTGTAATGTATATTTCAAAGCTATTAATTAATTCTTTGTCATCATCACACTTTAAGTGAATGATACGTTGTTGTTTAGAAGCCATATCGAACTAAAAAACGACACTAAGAGGATGCTATCACAAGAATTTGAGATGACTGATCTAGGAGAAGCGCATTATTGTCTATGGATTCAGATCAACAGAGATAGAAATAGAAGACTTCTCTATATCACCCAACAGAGGTACTTCTGTAATTTGGTGACGAAATTCAATTTCATGAATTGCAAGTTTTTATATAATCTCATGGACCAAGTCTAAAATTATCCAAGGAGAAATGCCCTTAGACCAATGAGGAGAAGGCCGAAATGAAAGGATATCCATATCAATCAATTATCGGATCCCCGATGTATGCAATGATCTCTACCAAGCCCGATCTTGCATACGCCACCAGCTCCTTGAGCCAATACATGGTTATTCCTAGAATGATCCACTGGAAAGCTCTTTTTAGAGTAATCAGATATGTACGAGCTACTATCGACCTCTGTATCTGCTATGGTGATGTCAATTCATCCGATATCCATACACTTCATGGATATATAGATGCAAATTGGGCAGGTGATATCGGCACCAGAAGATCGACTTTTGGACTTGTCTTCCTGTTCAATAATGGTCCAATATCATGGAACAATTGTTAGCAACAAAGTAAAATCAAAGTAAAATAAAACACTGTGGCATTTGTATTGTAAGTCCACGTGTGAGTACTTGTTAATAAACTCCTACCATGGCATGTGTATTATAAGTCCACGGCTAGAAACTTAATTAAATTCTAAACTTCTAAGCTAGAAAACTTAACTTAGAGAACTTAAACTTAGAAACTTAAGCTTAGAAAATAAAAGATTCTAAGTTATCTTGAGTTCTAAGTTTAGAGTCTTAGGCTTTCTAAGTTAGAATTTGAGAAGTTTAGAAGCCTTAGAATGGCAAGTTATAGAGACTAATCCCATAAGTTAGTAGAAGCTTATGGAAATCCTTCTTGCTATAAGAAGAGAGGCATTTCCCTTGTAAAATAACACTTTGAGATTATGCTAAATTGCTATCTTTTGAGATTATCATTCTATTTCTTTTTGCTTTCATTGAAAGATGCATAGCTTGAGGAGGTACTCTGGCCTCCTCTTGCCTCCTTTCATTGGATTTATTGTGGCATGCTTGTATTGTTAATTCTTAACTAGCCGCAGTCTTATTTTATTTCCCTTTGGGAGTTGGTATTAGTTTTATGGTTTGCTAGTTGGGAAACCTTAGCAAACCTAGTTTATTGTTGATCCTTGTTAGTTGGGTACCGCCTTAGCAAGTTCATTTATTTTCCAAGTAGTGGCTAGTTGGGTACCACCTTAGACACACCTTAATTAGTTTCCATTCCTAGCACCAATTGGGAAGCCTTTGTGCTCCCTTTTCATTTATATTTTTATTTCACAGTTGTTACGCTTTGTAGAACTTAGAAAGTGGACGACTGGTCTACCACTATACTATGCACGAAACCCTCTTAACAAGTTAGCGACCACTCGCACAAGCTTCCAAGCAGTATCTTTTCATGAGTGGACTCCCAAGAAACAACATACAGGTTGGAGAAAAACAGTTAAGGGGCTTTACAACAAATGTTCTATTTGGAAACCAATGGAGTACATTATCTGGCTGCCAATATTGTCCAACAAAAGATCCATTTTCCCAACAAGTTGGAATGTTCACAAAAAATCACAACCACCTTCAATAAGCAGTTGGTTTTACATAAGCGATACAAAATCCATGCTTTTCCAGCTGTATATCCATGCCAACTATATCAAAAAAGCTCAAAAGTTGCCATATGAAAACTGCAGCCTACACATCGTAGCACAATGGTGTTGCTGAACGAAAGAACAGGATCCTAATGGAAGCAGCCAGATGTATGATGGCCTATTCGAAAGCTCCAAGGGCATTGTGGGCTGAAGCAATAGCTACAGCCGCATACATCCAGAATAGGACAGGTAAATCTGGTGTTCCTCACATGACACCACATGAGCTATGGTGGGGTAGAAAACCCAACCTGTCTCATGTCAGAATATTTGGCTATGCAGCATATGCACATATTCCTGATAAGCTTCGCAAGAAGCTTGATGAGAAAGCCGAGCAAGAATTTCTAGTAGGTTATGACAATAATTTGTCATACTACAGAATCTACATGCCAGACACGAACGCTGTGAAAATAATGAGGGATGTCAAATTCGACGAGAGCATGACAATGGCCAACAAAGACCCTGTTAGCTATGAAGTTCTGGAAAGACAGTACTATGACCTGTCGTCAACGTCAGAGGGAGCAGAGGACGAACACGAAAACGAAGATTTTTGAGTCGTCTCCCATTCAAACGACAAATCAGACGAAAAAAGATTCGAGAGACAACCTGCCGCCGCAGTTCCTGTAAACCAAGATGGTTCCGGACCGAGTAGAGCAGACAAGGGCAAAGGCATAGTTGTTCCGGGAGGATCTCCCAAAAGGTCAACAAGACACGAAGAGCGCCAGCAAGATTTGTGCCAGACAGCTCAGGTTTCACATCAGAAGAATTCTGCGGGTTCAGCGATTGAAGGTCCAAAAAAGGACAAATGGATCCAAGCCATGAACGAAGAGATGGAGTCCATGAGGAAGAACCAGGTATGGACGTTGGAGGCATTACCTCATAAGCGCAAGACTGTCAAATGCAAATGGGTTTTCAAACTCAAATATGAACCAGACAGGAGTGTGACGAAATACAAGGCAAGACTGGTAGCGAAGGGTTTCTCTCAGAGATACGGTATTGACTATTCTGAAACCTTCTCTCCTGTTGTCAAACATTCGTCCCTACGTTTGTTGTTTGCATAAGCAGTAGCTTATGACCTCAAGATCCACATTGTGGACGAGAAGACAATCTTCTTGCATGGCGAATTAGACAAAGAGGTCTACATGGACCAACCTCCAGGATTTGTCTCGAATTCACTTCTTGACTATGTATTCAGAATGCATAGAAGCATATACAGTCTGAAGCAATCAGCTCGACAATGGTACAAGAAGAGAGATCATTGGGATTCAAGCCTCGTGGCGAGAGACTGACACTACTGACACTACTTAAGGCCAAGGGCACTATTGTGGGTATTTTCTGTGCATAAATAAATGAGCCCAACATGTCAGGGATACTGTTGGGGGCTTAGTGGGTCCTGCAACTAAAAGTATTGTGGCCAAGCCTTACTCAGTGGGCCCCACCATAGTACATTGTACAGTTAGAATAATAAGTGCGAGGCCCAGCCCAATGAGCACATTAATTAAATAGTTTAAGTTGTTTTCTAGTGACTTGGGCCCTAGGTGCAAATAAAATAAGTTAAAAGGGCCAAAGTCTAAGTTATAAGGTGGAGTCGAAGTCAAATGGTGGTAGGTGGGGTGTGCTTCTTTGTGCACCACTAGACCTTTTGTGTTTCTTTGAAGGGCTAGGATCTCAATCCTGGCTACTTTCAAGTAGCCAATAGGATGAATGGGGCAAGGGCCTCCCTAAGAATAAAAGGACACCCATAGGTATTTTTCGAATTTGTTGCCAGGTATGATCTCCAAGTCCTGGAATTATCTATCGGGTAGGAATTCCATTTGCATAAAGTATCCTCGTCTATAGCATTCTATTCATCCGAAACTACTCTTTTTGAAGACCATTTAAAATCACTAGACCCAGATATACGTCTATATTCAAGTATTTTGATTTTGGCAATCTTAAATGCCAAGCAAATCAGTTTTGTCATAATAGTTTTCAAACCGTCAGTTCCGTCTAGAGGAATATTTCCGTAGCATTTGGAGATATTTGTTGCTTTCATCGTATATATGAGTTTGGGTAAATTAAGATAGACATCGACAGATGAATCACATTGCCATAGTAAGGATGTGTCCCCATTTAGGACGATCTTGTATGTGTTTGTTTTAAGTCCTGCATCTTTCATAATGAAAGGATACAGCATACCAAGAGCACCTATCAGAAATTTAGCAAGTCTAGAAAAGCAGCAATCATGGGCATTCATGATCCATCAGAATGTCTCTTTATGCGCCTTATAGGTGCATAGTAAGTAAGGTAATTCCCTTGAATATATAAAGTCATCAGGTAGTAACTCACTCATAGAGGGGCTAATGTCTTACAAAGAGTTTGAGACGAGGTTATTTGTAAGATCAAAGGGGTAAAAATTGGACTATCAAGTCTTTCTATTGCAAGTTTATGTACGAGATATATGCACATAAAACAAGGGTTGAGCTTTGTCAATTCCATTGATGTATAAGTGCTTGGTAATCCATTTTTGTTCATCGCTGGCATCTTCTTTTTTATGTAGTGGGACGGTGTTCCCTTGAATCCATTTTTTGTTCTTGAGAAGTTCTGGGGCACTTTCTCTACAAAAATTAGCATGCTTATCAATATCTACACTAGAATACATAGGTAAAAGTTTCATGAGTTTCAACCATCCATCATGTAATACTCTAGATATTAGTATGTTGCAGAACAATATGATTAAGTCCTTTTTCCAAGGAGCATTTAAGGACCTTACTACTGATTAAGCTGCAATTTGTAGTCAAAACATGACCAAACCTATTTGAAAAAAAGCCTTGAAAACGTTTCAGAGTAGTACGAGAACAAACCTATAGGTTTTCCACTTGAAAATTGCAAAAAACTTCATATGGAAAATACCAATCCATTTTAACATTTGGCATGAATGACCAACCAAAAACAATATCGTCAAAGAACTCATGTATAAAGCTGAATAACTGTAATAAAATGCGAGCATAAAACTGCTTCACATGAATGGTCTCAGACATCCTATTGTGGTAAAGTAAATGTAGAAGTATCTCTCTGATCCTAGCTTTAATTGGCCTGAAATTATTGATGTTACAACTTCATCAAAACTATATATGAACTCTTGCAGTCTTGTTCCTAGATGAATAATGTCATTCTAAGCACAATGGACCATATTGTGAAAGTTTCTTATGCGATGGTTTACTCAAAAAACTTGGGAACTTTTGCACAGCTTATTGATGTCTAAAGAACTCTCGTCGACTTTCTATAAGCTAGTATCAGTGTGAGGAAGCTTCAGTAGAAGGGGTGAAGGTTAGTTGCAACAAAAACTTCTAAAAATAAGGTCTACGAGAGTTCTGGGTGGAAAATGCACTTTTTGGATATTGGGGACTCTCGCACAACCTCTTAGATTGTGTAGCAACTCTTGCAGACTCGTCTATGAGCTTGTCTCAATGAGAATTAGCTAAAGGAGGTCAAGCGAAAGTTATAGAGTAGTGATTTTTATTTTTTTAAGGTTTTTTGAATTTTTTTGGCTATTTTTTTGGCTATTTTGGCAAAATGGCTAGGAACTAACTCTTGTAAAAAATATAAACAAGATACAACACGTTTCTTATGACTTACAAATCTTTAGGATGTTGTTTCAATGCCAAGCTTTAGTCTAAATTCTTCAAATTTGTCCCTGCTTAGTGGCTTTGTAAAAATATCAACAACTTGCGTAGTAGTAGAATAGTGGATTACATCAATATCTTTTGAACAAAGCTTTTCACGTACAAAATGGTATTTGACTTCTATATGCTTTGTCCTAGCATGAAACACTAGATTTTTAGGTAGCTGGATTCCACTTTGACTATCATAGAAAATGATTGTATGTTTGGTTTGCCTTACTCCAATTTCTTTGAGCAGCTCTCGTAGCCAAACCACCTCTTGTGTTGCAGAACATAAGGCTTTGTATTCAGCTTCTGTAGTGGGTGATACAGTATCCTGCTTTTTACTTGACCATGAAAAATAGCCATTTCCACATTGCAAACATATCCAGTGGTAGATCTTCTATCATCCATACTGCCACCCCAATCAACATCAACAGAACCTTTCAACACAAGTACATCAAACGTCTTGAGTAAACTAGACCAAAATCAAGCATGCCCTTCATGTACCATATGTACTTTTACTCTTTTACTTAAGAATGATGATGCTATCATGGAGGCATTTTCCATGAATAGTTTGTTTACAGTTGGATAAATGACGTTCATTTTGAGGGAGAGAATTGAAATAGCAATAATTAACATGTAAGTTACAATCACTTGCCATATTTGACTGCAGCTTTCTCTCTTTAGCTCTCTAGCCGATGGGCCAATTTTTAACGAGCCCCAAAGTTCTACTTAATAAGTTCGCCTTAATAATGTGAATACATGGTCGGTGTGTGATTTTGGTGAGCAATACCATATTTCTTGTCTCGAAGTACTTGTTTGATTTTTGTGGTGATGGTATGCAAGTGGATGGTGGTTTTCATAGAATGGAAGCAACTAATGGATCTAGAAAAGATGTCTTAGTCAATGACTTTGATGGTCAAGTGAAAGATCAAGAGGTTCATCTTGGAGGGCTTCAACAGCACAAAAGGAAGAAGACGAGACTAACGAAGACTGAGAGCCGAGAATACTAGTTAGTAATGACAAGCAAGAACTGTGTAAGCCTCATGGTGAATCCCGGAAGATGGAATGACCATGTAGGAACTAGTATTTCTAGGCAAAGTAATAAATGCAAATAGACCTCTCTTAAAGAAAGTAGAGTGCGCCACCTTTTGATGATGACCTCTAGTGGAGAGCGTTATTCCACTTGTAGCTTGTGTAATGTGGAAATGCCACTAGGATGCCACCTAAGGAGCTCTCTTGCTTATTTAAGAGACTCCCTCTTTGAGAAGAGGAGCTTTTTGTGTAATGTACCCACTCCATGTCCAAATGAAAAGAGCCTCCACGAGTTTGCTGCATCCATTGAGCTCCTTGATCATGCTTATTTCTTGAGTGATGCATTCATGCTCTTGCCCTTCCATCTTTTAGAGTGGATTCGTTATCTTGCTTTCCTAGAGTGGATTAGATTTTCTTTCTTGCTTGTGGATTAATGTAGGAATCAGCATTCAGGTAAACTAAATACGCTGGATTTGTGATGTAATTCTTGCATATCTTCTTACAATTCAGTTCTTGATGTTCTTGGGCTGTCCAAGAATCAAGAAATGAGTGTTTCTTGATCCTTGGATTGTTAAATGTTGCTAGATTAGCTTCTTGTTTCAATTATGTGGATTAATGCAAGGTAGTATAGTTTAGGATCTGATTCAGTTTCGTTTTGTAGCATTAAAGTAGGATTTCATGGCATTGCAACCATTCTTCACGCTGATTTCTTGGTTGAATGTCTGACTTGCATATTTTGGTTTAAAGCATGTGATTCCAGTGCAAGAGTGACCAATTCGAGTGTCCTCTAACAAGCAGGAAACTAAGAAAATGAAGATACTTCCCTTCTGCTTGATTTGGGCTCGAAACAAAACGTGAACGTCCAAAAAATGCCCAAGAAGCTTGATAACAAGTAGAACCATTCTTGAAAACATCAGAAGCAAGAAACAGAAGCCAACATATCCGCTAGAACAAGGGATCTGTCAACATTTGGCATGTTGCCGCTTGCACAACCCACATTTTAATCCATAACTTGCTGCAACACTTCCGCTGATCAGATCAATCAAAAGTGTCATACTTTTTAAATCTCATCACCGCTCCACAAGACCTGCAATCCTTCTCTCCCATCTTAGTTGCATCCGTCATCCTTTGAAAAAAAAATTAAAATCTCAACTGCGTCGCCTTTTGCCTCAAATCTCGACCGCATCGTCTTTTGTCTCACATCTCAACCGTGTCATCTTTTGTCTCACATCTCAACCGCGTCATTTTTTTTGTCTCAAATCTCAACCGCATGTTTAGGGTTTCGGGTCTCGACTGCAGGTTTTGGTCACGATCTCGACCATGCCTCTGGTCACGATCTCGACCGCGCCTTTGGCTCAGATTTTGACCGCATCTCTAGGTCAGATCTCGACTGCGCCTGTAGCTCAAATCTCAATCGGGTCGCTTAGTTCCAATTTTGACCGGACCGAGGTCTCTAATTCAAATTTCGACTGGACCACCATCTCGACCGAGCCTTAGAGCTCAGAAAAAGAAAAAAAAAAAAAAAGACATGCATAAATTTTTTTTCAAAAAAACAATTATATCAATAGAAAGCCCTTTTCCTATTGAGTCTCCCCCTTACCTTTCCTACTAGCCAAAAGAATATTTTTTCAAAAAACAAAAATCCTACAAAATAAAAAATCCTAAAAAAATTCAAAAACACAAAATACACGACAGTACATAGTGGACCAACATACTGATCCTAAAATCCTAGAAGATTATCTATACGAAATAAGATCTCCTACAGCTGAACAATCAAATGTCATAAGTTCTATCAAATGCGGTCTCAAATACATGAGGCATCCACAAACCCATTTGAAGGACATGAGCCTGATAGAGCCGAATCTTCACGAGCACAAGCCCATGTTCATGGTGTTGAAACATCACATGCCAGGACACACACGGAGCTCATTTTGAGAAGAGAACACCCAAGCTAGGTCTACCCAAGTTTGAAAGTAGTTCGGACCCTCAAAGATTTTTGCAAATCTTTGAGAATGCAAGTGATGTCTATGGCGAAACATCTTCCGATGCTATGGTCCAACTATTTTCCATGACCATAATCGCTAAAGCAGATGACTGGTTTTTTAACCTCGATCGTGAAGATAATTTGGATTTGTCTAATCTGAAATAGTCCTTTATCAAGCATATTAAACCATTTCGTTTGATAGAGAGTCCTTTTGTGAAACTGAGTAACATTAAGATGGCAAAAGATGAACACGTACGAGACTATATTGAGCGTTTCAAGTGCTTGAAAAGGCAAGTATAAGAATAACCCTCCAAACAAATGCTCATCATCTAATTTTTAGTCGCCCTTCCAAGATGGATAAGACGCGAGCTTAAATCCAATGACGAATATACGAGGCTAAAGTTAGCTATGTCTGATGCCATCAAAGAAGAAGACGAGGGATCAGATGTTGATGAATCCAAGGAATGGAAAGCACTCCCTGCTCTTGTCCCCGAGTTGAAGCAGATTGAGGATACCCAAGATCAGCTTTGGAAATCACAACTGGAGTTGCTTAATCAGCAACATCAACTGCAGATGGAGAAACTCACCAATGAGTTCCAAAATACCCTGAAGTCTATCCAACGCAGTATGCCTAGTCAGCCAAACCCTGCACAGGTACTTACAGACGAAAACCAATATGGTGCCCACACTGTCGGGCTACGCATCCTGTTGATGCTCGTCCTTCATATCGACCTATCCAAGCACATGCCATCCAACGATATGAAAAACAACCGTCTCAATTTGGACATTCCTCACATTATTACGAATATCCACCAGAAAGTCCAAAACCACTAGCCATACAAGATGGCTATGCCATTACGCAAGGGCCATTAAACAACAGATGTTTCATCTATGGTGAGACCGGCCACTTCATGGTTGATTGTCTAGTCAAGACCAAGTACCTCGCCGAGTGTCCCGACTGTGTCAGAAAACACAGTTTCAAAGACTGTCCAAAACAACCAAGTAAGATCCTACCTGCCTGCCACGTCAGTTATGAGTCATAATAGGATCCTCACGACAACACCACACGAGCACCATAGCAACCAATAGTTAAACTTGTTGCTCAATCGAGAAGTTTCTTGTGAACTTCTACATCACCACGCCATTTACCAAATCAATAATCGCACATAGACACCATATGAAATGAGTTATTGCAAGATGCAAAGGAAACCAATATTCTGTCATCTGCTACTTTCCCAGACAAAAGCAACCTCCCCAGGGAATTGACATTTTCTCCCCACTCCTGTAATCTCAAATCTATATGTCTTACCATTTTCTGATGAGATTTCCGCTAATTGCATATCACTAACCAAGTTTGAGAAATCGAAAATCTAAACAGAGGTTCATTTATGAATCTCATGATCCGAAGGATACTAATGGAAATAGTGCCTTTTTCTTCTATGTATTTCAAGCCATATCTTACAATATCTGCTATCAATAATGGTAGATTCGGTGTCACCAACCCTGTCTTATTTTTGAGTAAGTCTCATTACTCTACAAAACAAATGGAATATTGCAATTGTCAAGGTGAATTATAAATGCTAATGAATGCAAGTTTTGTTCAACAAGTACCATACAGTTCTCAATCTCTGTATAGTTCGTTTCTTTGTTCCTCTTCATTCCTTTTGTGTGATTGATTTTTGCATGAGAAATAGCCATTGTGTACGAGAGTCTTCCATCGAGTATCTCAAGAACACATTTTCATTCATCTACCCAGTAGAATTAAGTAGTCCAATTATCATTAGAGAAAATTTGAGCTCTAAGGATTGCCACATAGGATGGCAAATTTTGGCAATGCAAAATACAAAAATAAAATCTTTTTATGCCCATGCCCGCACCATATTTAATAGTTAAACATTCAAAGTAGAACATAGTTCATGGCTGCTAAAAAATTGTGTAACTTTTTAACCATAGCTCTCATTGAGACGCATATAGTGCCATTACAAAGTGCTCAATGAGAGCTTTCCAATGACACCTTACATGACCTAGTTATGAGTTGCAATTAGAAATTTATGAGTATAAAAAATGTTGTCACCTCTAATATCCCTTTTGGGCACAGTTGATCTATCTGTCCTTTCAAATAGATCAATTGCGCCCGAAAGCGATATCATAGGTGATACATTTTTTGAATACCCATAACTTTTTAGTCGTAGCTCAAATTGAGACTATTATAGTGCCATTAGAAAGCCCTCAACGAGAGCTTTTCAACGACATTCTACATGACCTAGTTTTGAGTTACATTTAAAAAGTCATGGACAACCAAAAATTTTGATATCGATTTCGGGCGTGGTAACTGGTGTCAAACTGGTCAATTGCACCCGAAACCGATATCACAGTTGACCAAAATTTTTGATGGTCCATAAATTTTGATTGACAATAATTTTTTTAATCGTAGCTCAAAAGTAGGTCATGTAGGGTGTCATTGGAAATCTCTCATCAAGGGCTTTCTAATGGCACTATAATTACAACTTTTATTATTATTATAATTATTGACAAAATAGCTTATTTCCGAGTTGCGCTTAGTGCAAAATTACAAATTCTTTTATAAGACAAAATAATCAAAATCAAAGAGCTACATTACGTAGATTTCAAATTTGTGTGTTTTGATTATTTCAGTCACAAGAAAATTTTAAAAAAATAAATAAACATCATCTTTTTAGAAGGCCCTTTTTGGGTCAAATGTTTTCTAATGATGCCATAAAAGGATGCCAACAAAAGAAAGGCTTTGGAAGAAAAATAGGAGCAAGTTTAACTGCTAGTGCAATTGATAAAGCCAAAGTGAAAGAATCGAGACCAAGGGGCTGACTTAGAAGCAAAATGGAGGATACAGACCTCCCAAAACTTAGTGTCTGCCAAGAAACCAGAGATGAAACCGTCAATGGCAGATACAAGTGATAAGAGAAGACATGTGGAAAGCACTCATGAAGAAACAAAATGTTTCTATTACCAAAGCTTTGCTAGCTTTCAACTCCCAACCTGACGAAAAGACACGAAGCAAAAATGTTCGTGAACATCCTGACAAAAAGACACGAAAGTGAAATATTCACGAAAGATAAATGTTCGTGACACAACAGGAGAAAGTCAAACGACCCGAAAGTCAAACGACTCGAAGTGACACGAAAATCTTCGTGCCACTTTTTCAACCTTCACGCTCCAAAGGATCAGGAAGATCATACAAGTATCATGAAGTACAAAATCCCTGATCCGATATGATAACATCAGCGAAAGAGCGTTAGGATGTGCCTCATCCACCTTCTTGTAATCCATGATTAGTTATAGATTGTTTAATCTATCTAATTAGAGATGCTACTCTGAATGTATGCAATTACTAGATGTATAAAATACATACAGTAGCAGATAGAAAATATATAAAATAGAAGTCCGCCTATGAGCGAGACAATTTTATAAGTAGGATCTATAGAGATCCAAGAAGTCCGCTAGTAAGCGAGACGCTACTCGTGAGAGAGCACTATTTTCCTCTCATGCCAATGCGCTGTGTGGGACTGTCATACAGTGCTCAAAATCAAGAGGATCAATAGATGATACTGTAGCTATTACGCACATATCACCCTCAATTTTGTCTGATCTTGAATGAATTATTGTCTACTATCGCTCTCCAATTTTGAGAATTTCAATCACTTGCAGCAATAAGACATTCTGGTTACATTGCGACAGATTGCGAAAAGTAGTTTTTTGATAAAGACTTGCAGCAATAAGCACTTGGCTTTATGCAAGCAAACGAGGATCTATGCTTTTCCAAATGATAATCGAAGATGCCAATGTGGAAGTGGAACGACATCATTCAATATGAGTTGCAGTGGGTCCTGCAACACATTAGGGGAGTGGGATGATGTTCAAGCACCATGAACAATTATACGCCAATGAATCAACTAACTCCTTTATCAACAATCACACTCAACCAAGACAAGGCAACAAGTAGACATGATGGCACCAAGGTAACCATCAAACAATACTACAAGCAAACATCAACCAAACCCTAACTATTGCAAATCATTATCATTCCTCGGCCAAGAAGTAAACATGCTAGTGATGCAACCCTCACCAAGAATCATCACTCCAAAAACAGAGCACACTCCTCATTATGCAACACATACCATCAAAACAACTCACAACCCAAAAGCAAAAGTCAAGCACTCACAAACAATTCATATGAAGCTCTCCACTCATATGAAACAATACAATAAGAATCTTGAATCTACTAACTCTTTAAAATACAAAGAGTGAGCTTCTTTTTATAGCCAACCTCCAATGGTCCCCCTTCAAGATGGGGTTTGGCCAACTTTTATGGCCTCCAAGCCTTTCTTGCCAATTGTCCACACCCTATTGGAAAGTACACCAACTGGCCTTCATGAGAGAGTGGGTGGTTCATGCTGGAATTTAAGGTCTATGCATTGCGACACATGAAAGCGAACGGAATATCCTCGGTGCATGCAACTACGTCTATCGTATTCAGATCGACTTCGATAGTCCGAAGTCTGTCCTACTTGATCAGCGTATTGGGTGCGGAGATTAGAGTGTCACAATCGACTCTGACTATCAGCCATACAAGACAATTTAATCTACAAATAAGTTTATCTACAAGCAAGAAGGAATCTAAACATGAATGAATTGAGCATTTAATCACAATATACACGACCTAGATTACTGGAATATTGATTATTCAGTCCCGAATAAATATAGTCTGAATGCAGTCAGAGTCACGTTCTTCCTAAAACAATACTCTGTAACAACAGAGAGAAAGAACAAAACAATTGCGCTATGGATGCTCGATTCATCTAATAGACAGTTTATTGAACTAAACGATCTCTTCTTATCTAGTGTAACCGAGCAACTGATAAGTTACTAGATTATCTACATATGGCTAACTAATTAAAAGAATGCCAAATTTATACTTTACAATTAGGATTAAGGCACTATGTGTTGTTGGTAGTTGCCTTCAGACAGTATCTGATTCTGTTAGAGATACTCTCAAGTCAAGATTCAATGTACTTGTTGATCCACCGATAGTGGATTGTGGCCGATTTTTCGAGTATGGCCGAATAATCGAATCTGGTCAGATGGTCCAAGGTGGTAGAACTATCGACGATGGCCGAACAATCGAAGATTGTCGAATAATCAAGGATGACCAAATAGTTGAGGATGTTTGAACAACCGGAAAATGCTATCACTAATTCTTTTGTATTTTTGTAGACTACCAAAGAACAAGTGATTTCTGTAGAGTATGCCACTATACAAGTATTTACAATATCTAGTGAATGAATTTGGATTACCAGAAAGATAGGGATGGAGAGGATATGAATCCAACACCCCCTCTTTATGCGGATCATTGAATGCCTTGATTTTCAAATTCAAGACAGCATAAAATTCTTGTGTGCTTTTTGATTTAACCCTTTTGTAAATATATCAACTGTCATGTACTAAGTTCTACAAAATTTCAGACTTACCTCCTTGTTGAGTATTTTGCTCCTGATGTAGTGGTAGTTAATCTCATTGTGCTTGTTCCTAGAGTGAAATCTAGGATTGATCGATAATGCAATAGCACTTTGATTGTCGCATTGAATAGTTGTTGGAGCTGATTGTCTAAGACCAATATCAGACAATAAATCTCTCAACCAAATTTTCTCTTTAGTAGCTTGAGAGGCTGCAAAGTATTATAATTATGTAGATGACATTGCAATGGAGGTTTGTTTTTTACTGTTTTTGGAAGTATTTGTACTTTCTACGGTGGCTAGGTCTAAAGAGGATTTCGTGCGTAGTATAGTGGTAGACCGGTCGTCCACGTTCTAAGTTCTACAAAGCTTAACAACTGTGAAATAAAAACATAAATGAAAAGGGAGCACATGTGAAGAATTGAAAAAGATTATCTATGTTAGATATAGGGGTCTTATGTTTTTTACATCAAGCATCTAGGTGTAGGATGTTGATAGGAATAAATTTGGCATAGATGGCAAATTATGCATTTCCACTTGTAATGCCACTATTGAGCCAAAATAGAGTAAGAGGCTAAACACTTGCTAATTAAAGTGTAGACAAGTGTAAAGTTTTTGTTTGATGAATTCCAAGAGGTCCAATAGGATATAGAGGTGGAACCTTGTGAGGTCCAATAGGAAATTGAGGTGTGCTTGAATATAGTCCAATAGAATTAAGAGGTGCATAGATCAATGATCCAATAGGATCAAGAGGTGACAAAATGTGGTCCAATCATAGTTAAGCATAGTGGTAGCTCGTGGACCTACTAGTATCATTGTACTCCTGATTTTGAAGTCAATTGATTTGGTGATTTCATGGATTTTGTGAGTTATTGGATTTCTAGCTTTCTCTCTCTACCCGAGAGCTCTTGATGCATTTTCTCTCTCTACTTGAGGAGAGCAGCTTGTTTTTACTTAGATTATTTTTTGAATACTTCCCACACGTGTGAGTGAGAGTTGGAAGTGATTGAATGCATGTAGTAGTGTGTTTTTGCCATAGGATTCAAGATTGATCTTGAATCTCAATCTAGTCTTGATCTTGGTGCATCTACACACCTTAGGAGATCACAAGTACATGTAGTGGACAGTCCACACGTGTGAAATTTAACATGGTATCAGAGCCTACCTAAGGTTACCATGCATTTTGATCCATTCAAGTGAAAAATTTTCATCAATCTTGAGCTAGAAGTTGTCAAGGCCCATTTTCCTAGCTATCTTGTTCAATCTTGGATCAAAAGAGATCAAAAGGACATTGATTGGGTCTGACCTGGTACTGTACGGAATCAAGTGCTCAGACACGTGTGAGGAACATCCAATTTCAGTTTGGAAGTTCTCTCTCATGTTTGATCCATTTATCTTGCTTGATAGCTTGTTTTAAAGCTATTTTTGTCTAGTTTCTGTTGCAATTGATTTCATTCCATTTGGTTGAGCCAATCAAAAGTTATAAGCTTTTGAAGAAGGTTAGGTAGGGCACCTAGACCTGGGTGGACACATTCGGTTTGGTCAAGAGATTGCTTGGTTGATCTAAAATCACAGTTGTATGCTTGCCAATCTCATCTATATGTGATCTAGCTACTGTTTTGAGATCTTAGCCATTTTGTTTCATGCAATATCATTGTATTTGAGTCAAATTTGGTTTCTTAGTGTATTTCACATGTGCTAAGAGTATTAGATCCTAACTTTGCCTATACTCCATCATTTGATGTGAAATAGATCTTGTTTTAGAGAGATTTGAGTAGCTAGTGAGAATCAATTCACAAATTGTTGTAAGATCTTTCATAGGAGGAGATAGTACTCAATTATTGGATCCTATTGAAAGTGTGAAACAACATTTATTGTTCATCATTTGAGTTTTCTTCACTTCAAATGTCTTCAGTGGGTTCATCCTTGTTGGAACCAAGTGAAAGATTGACCACTTCAAATTATTCAATTTGGAAAATGAGGATGGAGTCCATCTTGATCCTTCAAGACGTGATGGACATAGTTCTTGGCCTTGAAGAAGAACCACAAGTTCTTCAAGAGGTTCAAAAATACAAAAAGAGAGCTAGGATGGCTCTCCACTACATTAAGGTGAATGTCTCTAATGAGATATTGAGGGAGATAGGTACTTGTACAACAGCCAAAGAAGCTTGGGATTGTCTCAAGTCTATTTATGAGGCTAAGAACACCTCTAGGCTCCTCACTCTTAGAAATCAAATCTTTCAAAGTAGCCAAAAGAGGGATGAGAGTGCATCTAGTTATGTTTTGAGAGTAAAAGATATTCATAGAGAGCTTGCTTGCATTGGTGATTCCATCAATCAAAATGAAGTGATTCCATCATTGGTGACATTACCGTGCAGAAGAACATTATTATTAAGGCCTAACTTCTAACACCAAGTAAGAGAAGCATCATGAGAAAGGACAATAAGGTTGGATTTCTTGAAGTTGATCAAAGAATTAGAGACAAAATAGAAGCGGTTTAGCTCATAGAGAAGAAGAGAGGCAGAGGGGCGATGGAGTTCTGTGATACAAGCCAAATCATCAGCAAAAAGCTGTGGTTCAAGAGGCACACCGCGGAAGATGTAAGGACAAAAAGTAGAAAGAAAATTAAGGTTTCATAGCAATAACAAAGAGGTAAGGAGAAAGGGGACAACCTTGTTTGATGTCGCAAGAAATAGGGAAGGAAGAGGAGAGCACTCCCTGGAAAAGAATAGAGGACGAGACAGATGAAAAAAAACACATGGATAAGTTTGAGAAGGTATTCTGGGAAACCAAAGGTAGAGCAACAAGCGAGGAGGTAGTTCCAGCTAATGTGGTCAAAAGTGGCAGAAACATTGCCCTTCGCAGTAGGATTCTGATTTGCAAGATACACATTAGATGGAGAACACATTGTGTACTGTTCTGGAATAGAAGCAGAAGGGACAATATAAGAAAAATGAATGCTCGTTGGCTATCCAAAGAACCATCAGTAACTTTTTCCCCTTGTTGTTTTGCACCTATTTCATTTATTTCTATTGTCTTTGATATAAGTTGGAAAAGTTGTGCAATTAAATTCCCTATAGGTGGATCAGTCAAGACATTACCATCATTGTTCTTATGCAACAATATTCCATAGATTTCCAGATCTTTGTCAACTCTCAGTACCAGAAAAGCGGCTTCATTACCTATAGGAAGATCATTATTATAATTGTTCTTCTAAAGTAAAATTTCAGGTTCTTCCATATCTTTGTTAATTGTAGGAAAGTTCAAGAGTCTCTAGAAGAATGGGAGCGTGAAACGCCAGGGCAAGAGCAACGAGAATTTCTTTTAACTTGCTTCTTTAACTTAAATCATGGCATTCTATTGATAACATGCAAAGAATGGATATGCTGAAGTATGCATGTTTCCAGTTACTACAATTGGTAGACTTTAAAAGCTTCTAGACATGGATTCTTTTGTTCTATTGACCTTGAGCTTAAAAAATCAGTCTCCAACTTTCACCTTGACCTTGAGCACACGCGCCCCATAGGGGCCAAGTGTCCCCTAGGGAGCATGCGCTCCCCTGCCAGCATGCCCCCATGGGAGCTGGTGCTAGCCCCTCCTCGGGGCCCCTGCCTTGTAGCCCATGCCCCGAGAAGCCTCCCAGGGGCATAGGCCCCGACGTGGGGTGCACGCTCCCCAAGGGAGGAGAGCCCTCCCGCCCCCCATAGGGCCCTTTATGAAGCTTAATTTTCTCTATATGATACAAGTTCAATCTGGATAATAAATACTACAATAATCTAATTGGACTAGAATGGACATTATGATATAGGTTGTTCAATTCATATGTATTATAAAACAAATTCATGCAATTTCATCATTAATTCGACACAATATGTACGTCATATGTTGTCGAAATGATTGCATGTTTGCATTATAATTTTGTGATGAGAATCAACCATGTATATTCTACTATTTGCATGATCATGTCCAAACATAGTTTGAGAGGAAAATGACTAATTCTACTTCATCCTTTGTAATGGTTTTGCCATTCAATATATTCTTATCACTAATGCATTGCCATTTTTCTAGAAATCTTTTTTTTTTCTTTCTCACAAAACAATTTGGATTTGATGTTTTCTAGAGGTTTTACCTTAGAATATCTTATAAATACATCCCAAAGTGGAACACCAAGTGTGAAACATTCTTTATGTAGCCCATGCAATTAGAATATATCTAATAAGCACTTAAGGATCATGGTTCTGGACATCTCGATTTCTAGCGATAAAAAATCTTGCCAACATGAACTTATGGACTCTCATGAGTCTATGCACTTAGGTTGCATGGGCACGTGTAGGTCACAGACTTTATATATACTAGTAAAAACTCACCCTCTGGTAGTTTAGTTTTTAGTTCTAACTACGTTCTTCCTTTCTTTCAATGAATTTATAAGTTCTATTATGCAAAAAGACAATAAAGTGTGCCTATAGGCTATAGATCTAATGTTAAGAGCAAGACATTCTTGAGTTTCTTCTCTATGTTTAAGGATCTTGAAAGAAAGAGAGGCCAAATTATTCTACCATTGCACACGATCTAATTTGAAGATATGGTATATATAACCCTCAAGCAAGATATCATGGCTGAAAGGTGAGCCTTTGAGGCTTAATATTCATGGAGATTGTTTTTCTTTCCATATTGTACATACAACCTTTTGGATATGAGTCATGTAGGTATTTTCTAAACCAATCGTTGACAACCTATCCTTACTAATTTCAATAATAAAAAAAAAAGACCTTACTCTCATTTTAACCTTTTCCTTTTCACATTTTATGAGCCAATTCTTTTTCGAAATAGCATTCATTCTAAGCATCTCAATATCAAGTGATGTCTTTGAAAAAAAAATATTACAACCTATTTACCATCATGAAAAACCAAATTCGATTCAAACATGTGGCTTGCATGATTTCATTCAAATGGTGGAAGATAATTGTGAAATAAGAGTTTTTGCAAATGAAGGAGCCTTGTATGCAAATAACCAATAACTCAAATAGTGATGACATAAATACTTTTGGAGCCTTTATGATCATATATATGAAGAGAGAGTTGACTAGCACTCAAATTCTATAGAATGCTTACATTATCTTAACCTTGCTCTTAGTAAAAATTAGTGCGGTATGCTTAGTAATAATGAGATGTGTAGACCTTGTTCTAATTACTTACATCCTTTACTCTAGTACATCACCATCCTTGTAATGGGACATAAAAGTCAAATCTACTCATTTCACAATCTTAAGGATTTGTTTTTCCAAATAGTAGCTAATTTGTTAGGAGCCGACTTTTTCCTCTACTTTTGAGGTCGCGCCACACAAATGAGGACATATAAGAGAAGAAAAAATCTCTACGACTTATAGGAAAACTTCAGAAGTCACACCCACATGAAGGGCCAAATGTGTAGGCCTTGAAAACCTACAATTGTTTTTCAAGAGGTGAATTTTATATTAGGAAGCTTTTTCAATGAGTGAGATTTTATGTGCTCATCGATTTGATGAAACCACATTGGTAACTTATGCTCAACTCAAATCACCATAATTAAAGATCTCCCACTAGTAATTTGAAAGTTCTCAAGAAATGAAAGTTTGAAACAATGATTTTCATGATGAGAACATACATTGATGAGACAAATGATAGTCATAAGTAACAAGTATTAGCAGGTGAGATTATTTTACAAATAGGCAAGTGGGCACTTTAGTTGGCTATTTCTGTGAAAATTTTGTGAAGAGATTGTGGTTTGGAAAAAAATGGGCAATGGTCACTTTTCACCTTGAATACTCTTTCAGGTGGGTTCTGAGAAATCAATCTTTTCTGAAGAGCAGGAGATAAGGCGAGATCTTCCGTTGTCTCCACGAAAAACCGCCTTATGCTCCCATAATTTTTATCAGTCAAATTTAGCTTCTCCAATAATGGTGCAAAGGGAATAGGTCTCATTGCAACTGTTGCCAGGGCCACATCCTGCAAGAGCATCTTTGTTTAGTGAAACAACATTCAAGCATCCTCAACTCTCAAAAGTCATAAACAAGTCAACAGCTCAAAACAAATTCACTATTCGGAAAGTTCAATGTTTGCACTCTCATACAAAGGAAAATGAACTGGAAAAGTGAAAAGTCGAGTTGATATACTACATAACAAAAGCTGAATACAAAGGAAATTCTATGCTGCTTATGCATTCAAGCAAATGCACACCGTGACATCCAAAAAGACATTTTCACTTACGGAGTTAAATGGCCTAAATTTTCTTTGTAACTTTGATAGCAGAGTCAGTTGACCTCTTTTTCAACTGGCTAGTTGATGAAGACTTTCTTTGCTCTACTTGCTGTTTGGAGTTCAGCTCCAATGAGCCACACAAATGAGGAAATAGAAAAGAAAGAAAGAACTTTGATAGTAGAGTTAATCTAGTTTTGTGGTTCAAGTATCCTTTAAAGGTGTCTCAACATCAACCGCTCTTGTATAACTACATTTATTCATAAAATGATTAGGATCATTGAGCGTGGACCTTTGAGTTCTTCATCTTTTGGAAGCTCTAAAAATCAACTAGAATTTCCATTCTTTGATGCCTGTCCGTGACATGAATGGATTTTCTACCCAATCCATAAGTTGATTGATACACTCTTGAATGGAAGAACTTATAGCTATGATGTTGATGTGTTGCTTCAGCAACCTTCATTTACCATCACTTGGTAATCATATCTTTTTGAACTACTATTTAGAATTCACAAACATGGTCATAGAGACTGAACCCAGTTTTCAATATCAGGAGAGTACTGTATTCCTGATCCATAATGAGCGGCGTGTTTTTGCTCAACCACAACTGAGGACTTCGAATTGTAGATGCAGTAAGCTGTGTGTAGAACATGGAAAATTTCGATTCCCTCTCTTGACTTGATCAGACAAAAGGCTGGAATACTCATTGCATGGAATCATGCTTTTCAAAATTTTGATAGCTTCTCAGCACAAGTATTGTATTGAAATTAGTATGTCCATGCACATTGAGGTCCAAACCTTCAGGATGTAACAAAGTCAAGCACCAAACACGTTTTCGTTCCCATTTCTTGGTAATCTGCAGTAGTGTACTTGGCACAACTTTTTTGCATGTGCGGATAAGAAGACAACTTTGGTGCTTTTCAAGAGAGTTTTTGAGGGTCATAAAACAACCCCAAAGTTATAAAAAAACCACACATCTTTCGTTCGGAGCCCATCATAGGATTTTCCATTGGTCTCTCATGATTCAGCTTGGTTCAATGGCACCAATGATCAATTGCACTCCACAACTTTTGCTCAAAATCTACAAATTTAGTGTTCGGTATAATTTTGAAGTACCAAAAAAAGTATGTGCTCTAATATCAAATGCTTTTCTCGAGTACTATCTAGATCAAACATCACTTAGATGTTCCTCTCCTTGAGCCTTTCAAAATACTAGTTACACACATGTGCCGTTGTTGTTCAAATCTAGGAGTATTTGCCATCACTCCTTGCAGTAACTTGATTTTCTTACTAATCATAGCACAATGATTGAAATGTAAGGCTATCAAGATCTGTTCCAAGGAGTGCATCGACTCTTAGCAGATTGACAATATGGTTTATGCTAATTTAGATATGCAAGAGAGGGACTAGTCTATCACCAATTTGATGGGTTCTAGTAAATGACGTATCATGGGATAATGTCCAAAACTTTTGTAGAATGATGTACACTCCCCATTACTACATTACATTTTACTTGGGCTTAATGCTAAAATTAGGGTTTGAGCTTCTAGGCAACTACAATATTTTGAAAAATCTACTCATTTAAGGGCATTGAATTGTATAAGAATGTTTTTTCAAATATTGTTGTTCTTAACAAGAGGCCATATTTTCTCCACACGTTTACCTTTGAATCCTACGATGCTTATTTGAGCACTACAATTTTGACCTAATCAACCTATGTAGCATATAGTAGTAGACAGTTTTCACTAGGAGTCCCGAAGTCACTTAATCTTTTTTATATGTAAACAACATCAAAATACTTCATTATTAAGGGCCCCATGATCCATAAGTTTCTTTCTCCTCTTCTATCAAAATCAGAGAAAGAAGAGGATGTGTTGGAGGCATTTAAGCTATTTGTCATAGATGTCAATATTGATCTATCTAGCTTTCATCCAGACAAAGCTTATTCTTATCCTATTTTGACACTTTATTGGCTTCTAAACATTGGTTACCATGTTCTTTATGAATTCAAACAAATTTAAGGGAATTTTTGATCTTTTTGAGCTTCAACCACGTTGTAATTCATGGTTCTCTATAGTTATTCAGATCAGACATTGGCATCTCCACTACTTCGTCACCAAGTTTGACACATTTTGGGGCAATAAGATGTCCATAATTACTAGCTCCTAATTTTCACTTGGAAAAATTTGGAGAGATTTGCAGTATCTAATTGAGTGTTTTTATCATCTTTAATGTTGTTTTGCAAAGAAAAAATGTATTTCGAGTAGCCTTCTGACAAATTTCAACATTCTTTATGCTCTCATTGTCTTATCTATCTTGCTAGCTGGCTCTCCTTCAAGTTTGGGTCGATTTTGCTCACGTGGCTGTTGTCGACTTTGCGGGACAGCAAAGTAAGTTCATTTTATCATGGAAAGACATGTGCCTCTACAAAATCAGTGGGCTATGCTGATTTTTCAAATTTTGCTCTTACATCTCATGGAGATGTTGCGGAAGAACCTATTTTTTATGAGTAGGCCAAGGGAGTAAAATGTTGGGATGATGCGATGCAAGACGAGTATGACTCACTCATGAAGAACCAAATTTGCGTTCTTGTTGATCTTCCTCAAGGGAAGAAGGCAATTGGTTCTAAATGGGTATACAAAGTCAAGTATACGGTAGATGGTACCATTGAAAGGTACAAGGCAAGGCTTGTTGCCAAAGACTATGCTCAGCAAAAGGGGATTGATTATGAGGAGACTTTTTCTCCTACTGCTTGAATGACTACCGTGAGGGTAGTAACCTCATTGGCTGCCCATTTTGGTTGGCGTTTGCGGCAACTTGACATAAAGACAACATTCCTCAATGGTGATCTCAATGAGAAAGTGTACCTTCAACAACCTGCTGGTTTTTTGGTTGAAGGCCAAGAAGATAAAATTTGTCTTCTCAAGAAGGTACTTTATGGACTAAAGCAAGCCCCAAGTGTTGGAAAGTGGTATGCAGAAGATAGGTCTAGCTCGAAAGGAAACGAATGAAAATAATTCGTGTGTCTAGAAAGAAAACCTTTCATGCATGGCGGAATAAACTATCTTTATCTTTCCAATGCATGACTACGCCTATCAATTTCAAACAAGACAATAGTAATAGAAATCACGTTTGAACTAATAGTAACTGGCTTTGAAATCGTCAGTACTACAATGATTACGTAGCCAAACAATTAAGCATTGAAGATTATCAGACAAATAATTAGTCGCGAAGAAATACCTAAACGCATACATTCTGAGACGAAACTGAACGCAATAAAGAATAGTATTGATTCGAAACGAAACAGAAGTAAATGAGTACAATAAGTTGCGGATTGAAGCCGTGTACTCTATGCTATCTCTGAGCGGCTAAGTCTGAATTAATGCGCAATGCTGATGAGCAGTAACGCAATAGCAATCTCTAAAACAACTCTAAGAAGTGAGCTAGAATGCTCAGGAGTGTTCAAGCTTGCTGGTAAGGATACTCACGCATCTACTGCTTCTCATGAATTATTTGGGGACACTAGTCCTTTGACAATTTGAGTCTTGGTTCCATTGGTGAGAGAGCTAACTTGCAATTGATCAGATAATATCTGACTAAAATGTTGTAGATGTACCTCTGTTGTGTAATGTAGATCAACTTTTGTTTTCTGTCTCTGTGGATTTTTATACCAAGGCAGAAATGAGTTTCGCCCAGATTGGTCATGTCGAACTCAGAAGATAGCATTGTCTTCTCCTCTTTTATCAGATCGGTAGTGTTGCTGAAAAGAATGTATCATCCACGTATAATGTGATAATGATAAAAGACTGTTGCACTGCTTTGAAATAAACGTTTGAATCTAAAGAGCTAGGTGTATAGCCGTGATCAATGAGGAAAGTATTGATCCTTTGAAACCATGCTCGAGTAGATTGCTTCAAGCCCTAAAGTGCCTTATGGAGTTTACAAACATGATTGTGCTTACTCTTGATAATATAACCTTCGGGTTGCACCATGTAAATGTCTTCTTCGATAACTCCATTGAGATATGTTGTCTGTACATCCATTTGATGTATTTCCAAATCTGCTGCAGCGGCAAATGATAGCAAAAGTCGAATAGAAGAATGCTTGACTACTGGACTGAAGGTCTCAGTGTAATCGACGTTGTATACCTGAGAAAAACCTCTGGCTACTAGTCGTGCCTTTCTTCTGTTGATGCTTCCATCTGCGTTGTACTTGACTTTGAAAATCCATTTGCAATCAACTACGTTTCTGCTAGTTGGTAATTCGACAATTGTCCACATCTGGTTCTTGATAAGAGATGAATACTCTTTATCCATAGTTTCTATCCAGAGATCTGAGTCAGGCTGACTGAGTGTCTCTTGGACAGACGTCGGTTCCTGAACAAGATATGCTGCCGGTTAGGTGGTCTGCTAGTCCTCGACGATCTTCTAGGTAATACAAGAAGTTGATCGTTTCTATCATACTGTAGTTGCTGAACTGCAACATCATCATCTTCTGATCCACCGTTCATTCGTTGTTCGTCGGAAGTAGAAGAGCTTGGACTTTCAATGGGAATAGTTGCTTGTGGAACTAGAAAGTTCAAAGCGTCAGGAAAATCTGATAGGTCGGCTACATGGGAGCTGCCCTTTCCTTTGAGGTCTTGAAACTGATCTTCGATGAAGATGACATCTTGGCTAGTGAATATCTTCGACTCGATGGGATCGAACAGCTTGTAGGCTTGATCTGAAGTAGTGTAGCTGATGAAAACACACTTGATACTCTGGAAGTCGAGCTTCTTCCTGAGATCACGAGGTATCTGCGCAAAAGCAGTACATCCAAAAACTCGTAAGTTTGATAAAGAAGGTTTGGTACCTGTCCAAACTTCGAATGGTGTTTTGTCTGAGAGGCCTTTAGTAGAACATATGTTCTGAATATAGGTTGTTGTTGAAACAACTTCAGACCAGAAGGACTTCGGAAGTGTCGCATGTGATAACATGCACTTTGCCGATCCAACTAAGGTTCTGTTCTTTCTCTCAGCAAGACCATTTGACTGAGGCGAATAGGAAGTGATGTATTGTTGCTCAATGCCGTTGTTAAGACAGTAGTCCTTGAATTCGTTGGAGATGTATTCTCCCCCGTTATCTGACCTTAGTGAATTGATTCGTTTGCCAGTTTGATTCTCAGCATGCTCTTTGAATTGTCTGAATTTGATGAAAGCCTCTGATTTTTGTTTAATGAAATAAACAACTGTTCTTCTGGAGAATTCGTCAATAAAGGTAATGAAGTACTTTGCATCTAGCAATGAAGGAGTTTGCATAGGTCCACAAATATTTGTATGAACAACATCTAACAAATCTTTTGCTGCATGCATATGATTTGATCTAAAAGGAAACCTAGCCTGCTTTCCAAAAATGCAGCTATGAGATCGACCTTACCAGAAGGATAGTCGAGATCAAGGACCATCGATTGTTTGGTCATGTTCAAAATAGCTGCATGATTCACGTGTCCTAAGCGATGATGCCATAGTAATGCTTTATTGACTAGAACAACGGTTTTCAAGGCTTGACTAGACTCAGAATAATAGTGTGCCAATCTATATAAGTAACCCTGCCTCTTGTCGAATGCAAGGATCTTATCACTCCTATCAATAATTCTGCATTGATCAGATTCGAATTCTACCTTATGACCTAAATTTCTAATTCTACTCACTAATAACAGATTTGTAGAGAGTTTAGGAACATATAAAACCTTTGATAGTAATTTGAATTAATCATGCTGGAATCGCAATCTTACAGTACCTTCACCTTCAATAGTGTGAGTACTATTGTCACCAAGATGAACAAATTTCTACGTGCTATAAGGAGTGTAGGAATTGAAGATCTCACGTTGATTGGTCATATGTTGGGTTGCTCCAGAATCCAGAAACCATGAATCATCCAAAAATGCGCTTTGATCATAAATGCGCCTTCGTCCACTTCGACCTGGGGAGATGATGAGACTATGTTTGCTTGTTGATAAGGTTGCTTGGCTGCATTCTTCACTTGGAGAGTTCGGCAATCCTTGATCCCATGGTTATTGCGCTTGCAATACCTACAAAACATCTTCTTCTTCGATTGTGAATTCGATGATTGTTCTTGACCTTGAGTCTGTTCCTGATTCGTTGCAGCCTTCTTGGAGCTTTTCTGCTTCCGTCGCTTCGAGCCTTTGTTGACAAATAGAGCCTGAGAGGAGGAAGTAGACAAAGTGTCTTGACTTCTTCTATTGTCTTCTTGCAGCAACATAGTGATAGCTCTAGTGAGAGTTAAATCTGAGTGTGTCGATATGATCATCACCTAGTTCTCATATGTAGAGGGCAAGCTTGAAATCAATGTCATAATTGCGCCATCCTCTATGACTGATCCGACAGCGGCCATTTGTTGCAAAAGATTCTTAAACTGGTTAGTGTGACTCTGAAGAGAATCACCAGTAGACATTTTGAATGTGAAGAATTTCCTTCGTAAATGTAACTTAGTAGTTACGTCCCTCACGTCATATAATGAGTTCAAAATGTTCCAAACGTCTCTTGACGTTTTAGCTTCAGCTATGTGTCCAATCTGTATATCTGATATATTGAGGATAATAAGCGCGAAAGCTTTACCATCCTTCGATTTCCACTTTGAGTCGCCGTCTTCAGGTTTTACTTCTGTACCTGTAACAACATCCCATAATTCACTGGCAATTAGCAAGGTCTTCATCTTAAATTTCCACAAATAATAATTAGATCCATTCAGCTTGTCTGTGATAAGACCGACTTTACTTTGAGAATCCATCTGGAACTTAGTCTGTCGATTGTATCGATGATGCTAAGATGTGGTAATGCCAACAATAAGAAATCAATTCTCTGATACTGAAAGGTTGAAAAGAACTGAAGAGTATGATATCAATTTGATATCGCGAAAGATATGAAGTGCTCTGATATCATACTGGAATCAAATAAAGAAGTAGTGAAACAGCTCTGATACCAAGTCGGAAAGTGGTCTGCAGAAGATAGGTCTAGCTCAAAAAGAAACGAATGAAAATAATTCGTGTGTCTAGAAAGAAAACCTTTTGTGCATGGCGGAATAAACTATCTTCATCTTTCCAGTGCATGACTACGCCTATCAATTTCAAACAAGACAATAGTGATAGAAATCACATTTGAACTTATAGTAACTAACTTTGAAATCATCAGTACTACAGTGATTACGTAGCCAAACAATTAAGCATTAAAGATTATCAGACAAATAATTAGTTGCGAAGAAATACAGAAACGCATACATTCTGAGACGAAACTGAACGCAATATATTGATTCAAAACAAAACAGAAGTAAATGAGTACAATAAGTTGCGGCTTGAAGTCGTGTACTCTATGTTATCTCTGAGCGGTTAAAAATAAAAGTCTGATTAATGTGCAATGCTGATGAGCAGTAGTGCGACAACAATCTCTAAAACAACTCTAAGAAGTGAGCTAGAATGCTTAGGAGTGTTCAAGCTCGCAGGCGAGAGAGAGAGAGAGAGAGAGAGAGAGAGAGAGAGAGAGAGAGAGAGAGAGAGAGAGAGAGAGAGAGCTAACTATTCAAACGTTTCTGATAATTCTGATTTTCAATGAATTAATTTGTATGAATATGAACAGCTATTTATACTAAGACATTAGGTCGTCAATTGCGATCGCCAGTTGGCTAGTGATCCGCTGGCATCCATCCGGTCCTTGTCATTGATTGCTGATAAGCAATGAAATTGGCCGTAAACGTTCTGTCAATATGAACAGCTATTTATACTAAGAAATTAGGTCGTCAATTGCGATCGCCAGTTGGCTGGTGATCCGTTGGCATCCATCCAGTCCTTGTCATTGATTGCTGATAAGCGGTGAAATTGGCCAAAAACGTTCTATCTCCATAAATGAACCAAAATTGTAGCTCTGCTTGCATGAACGTGAATGGGTTAAGCTCTTGGGGAACAGGCTCTAACCTGTCGGCTGAGTTGGATGGCTTGCTTGGGTGGAAGTTACCTGTTTATGGCTGTCCAGTCTGGCGTGGCGCCAGGTTGGCTTCCAGCGCTCGTGACAAAGCTTTCAGTTGGTTAAGTCTGATGTAAGTCAGACCGCTTGCTTGGAATGGATGCTACTCGTTTGATGTATGTCAGGTGGCTAAGTTTGATGTATGTCAGGTGGCTTGCTTGGAGGGAAGTCACCCACATCGGGACCCCTGATCTGGCATGGCGCCAGGTTGGATCTCAATGTTGGTTTTCGGAACTTCAAGTTGGTTAAGTCTGATCGTTGTTGGCGAGTTGGCTGCTTGTATGTCAAGTGGGTTTGGATGGCAAGAGTTGAAGGCTGGGAAGCTAAGTCGTGGTTCCCGGCTCCCTTTGGGATGCCTGCGCTACAGTATCTACACCTTTGTTTTACTCTACATAGATTTGCAAAAGTATAGTCTTAGAATAAGATAATGGAACCATAATCGTATGGTCCTTGATTATTTTTTGAGAAGCTAACTCCAACAACTTATTGGTTGCAACTTCTTGATTCCACAAAACTCCAAGATATCTTTTATGTTAGCTTGCCCAAGACCAACGTTGGCCATGATGTTACTTCTATTACCGAAATGCCTACAGACTGAGATTATTTTCGTTCATACCTACTGCTTCCTTTAGATGCAATGTTTAGCTTGGTTGTTGGAATATGTGGTCTTGTGGAAAGGTTGTCCTAGTCAAGGGACATGTGGGAGCTTATTGATGTCTTTGCTCACGTCTTGATGTTGCAAGATCGAGTACATGCCCTTGCAATTGCTATTTGGATAAAACTTCACAAAATTTAAGACCATTGAGAATATATGCTTTTAGTGCAGGGGGAAAGTTATAAATATTACCTATTGCTACTTCCCTAATATGTTGTGTTCTCACTTTAGGCCTCATTCAATACATTTGGAATCCCAAACAAGCATTTAATCACTAGTTCAAGGACCAAGCCACATAATTAGAAGCCAAGTGATGTTTTGGTGCGTGTAGAGGTCCTAGGAATGTGTGAAAATACTATTGTGCCTTCCTTTGGTTGAGGTTGTAACCTTCTTGGAAGAACTAATGGAAGTGAATCTTTGATAGGGGAGTGGTCGCAGTTTATTCACTTCATCATCATCTATCCGTGAGACCTTTGTTAAAAAATCGTAATGAATTTTCATTTTGTTTTACACCTACACCTCTATTTTCCACAATTTTTCAGAAATATTCATAAATGATTGTATGAAGGTAAGAGGTTATGATACATGCTTATACAGGTAGGCTAAGGGCCTCTTTACATGTGGCCCATTCGCCCAAGCATGACATAATCCACATATCGGGTCTTGGTTTCCTACTGGCACATGTAGGGTGATTTCAACATTTTAATGTATACCAGTTCATGATCCATTCATTGTGAAGAGAGCAACATTGCCTATGACTGTAATGGCAATCAGGGAGGTAGAACACAGCTCCTCTTATTTTTAGCACCTTGACGAGTGCTGGCACGCGTTAGGGTGGGCCAGGTAGGGAGTTTTTTAAAATAAAAATAAAACTGGTTGCCCTGGTGCCACGTGTCGGGCACCAGGGTTTATCCCATAACCAATTCTTTGGGATAAACCAATACCTATATATAAGTGAACCCACCTACTTACTCACATGTGTGTAGGTGGGTGTGAAGCTGCCCAGCGCCACCTAGATGCTGCCCGGCACCACCCACCACCTGCCCGGCGCCCACCCTGGCGCCACAGCGCCGCCTGCGCCGTTTTGGCTAGCGCACCCTGATGCACCCTGGCGCGTGCCAAGGTGCGTCAGGGTGTTAAAATTATGGGGAGCCGTAGAACACTATGGTTCAATGTGATCCCAACAATCTGATTGGTTGGGGAAGATTGCCTAGGAACCATGGAGCCCAAGACACTGAAAATCTCAGGGGGCTACAGCCCGTTCACCTCAGCTCGAGTTTGCATTCTCCTCAACTTGTTCTAGGGTAACATGTTAAGTTGTTTCTCACCAGTTTTGTTGATGTCATTTTCAAGGGGTGGGGGGTGGTGACTTACATGTGATGTGGTGCTCTACACATCCAAGGCGACTATGCTGAGTTGCCCACTTGCCGTGGATGGAACGTGCTTATTTAGAAGGCCAAATTTGCCAGATCAAATTGCCAAAACATCCTTTACAATCATGGATGCGGCCATGGACTGTTGTAGAGAAGACAACATCAAATATTATATTTCTTGCCTCACTAGAAACTTGTAGAATACACTTCATGAGATGATGAAGAAAGCTCAGAAGAGAACATGTAGTTGTTGACAAGAAGCATAAAAATCTAATCGGCCATGTTTTCCATCATTCAAACTCCCTCCTCTTAGAGCTATCCACTAAATGACTAATCAGTAATGCATGCCACACTTGGAAAAAACCGAAAATGGAATTATGTATCTTTTCCACTCAATCACTCTAAATGATTCAAAAAGGAAATGCTTAGTAAGCTTTATTAAAAGTCAAAAAGTAAGGACAATGTACCTTGGCTGGACAATGGTTGAAAAAAACATCTTTTAACAAAGACCTTTCAAACTTGATAGCTGTAGGTGAAGTTGAATTTCCATTTTCATAAAGAAACTTTGGCAACAAGCTGTCTGCATACATGACCTGTCATAGTTCATATAACTAGTTAATCTGTTGATCTCATTGTACTTAACAAAGCTAGAGTTGACAGGAAATTATATTCTTAGTATGCTGTTCTAAGTAGGTAGATAGAAAGAACACACAATTGCACACAAAGTGACAAAACATTGTTGGACAATAGATGACTACAAGCCCTAAAATTCTTGAATATACTATATATCCCATATTTATTCAATGACTCATCTGTGAAAGCTTTTTTTGTTTGATTACCTTTGATGCAAAGACATCAAAAGCACTTTGTCCACTAACAACCATTGTTGCAGCAACAAATACAGCCTTAGCAATCTTATGTGGAAAGTGTTCCATAGCATACGAGATGCAAGCTCCTCCAAAATCATGGCCGACCAGAATTACCTGCAACCCAGCATGAGAATGGATAAGCTCCAAGCCTTGAGTTCTCTGCTTTATTCCTCTACCAAGGATCCAAAGAAACAAACATGTTTCTAATTCATTACAAAAGCATTCAGTAGGAATAGCAGCAAAAGAATAGCTTACAGAAATAGCCTCAGAATGGAACCTGTAATGCATGCTTACTGAAGAATTTGTAGATGCTATTGAAATGCACACCTATGAAGACAATAAAAAGTGTACATAACCAGTACTCGTATACCCTTAGACAGGACTTCTACACAACACACAAGCATACTTGAACCTGTTGTTGAAATATTATCAAACGGCTGAAGTTTTCCATTGAAATGAAGACTTTAACCAGACCAGCTTCAAATTGTTTAACTTTACCGTCTCGCCATCTGCAAGTTTCTCCAGAAAATGGAGAAGAGGTTTTGTATACTGAGCAAGCCCTGTGATCTTATTTGGATCTGTGGAATCGATGCCTGATCCTAAGAGATCAATGGTAGTTGCAACAAAACCCGCCTCTTCAAGAAGGGCTATACATTTATACCAACACCATGCTCCAGTACCTCCTCCGTGAATGAGGACAAAATGATTTGTCCCTGTTTTAAAAACCGACTTCTCATTCTGCAAGAAATAGGTTGGACTGAATATTCAACAAATTGTGTAGCTTCAACTTGTTTGACAGAGACAAATCATTGCCATTGACATCACAATCCTCTGTATATCTATGGTTAATAAAAACAACTTCTAGCACAACATGTTGGTAAAAGGAGAAAAAATTTCCGTTCACATCAAACTTACTGGGGTATAGAGTAAGAAGTTTCAGCTACCAGAGCATAGGGATTGAAAGAAGTTAACTGAAATGTTGGAAATTGGAACAACAGATAGATGTACTTGACTTGAAGTTGCAAACAGAGAAAAGTGAAGAAAGAACTTGCATATGGTCCTATACATCCTTGTCGAGTGGTTTGGGAAAACTTTGACATCTAGCTTGAAGCTGATTTGAGTAACCACATAACTGTAATGAGCTTGGATTTTGGAACCACGTCTTTAGAAATTGCTAACATAAAGAAAATACTGCTCGTTCAGGGAGTCAACCATGCCCTAGTCAGGATGCAATTTGATGACACTTTCAAGTTATGAAGTTAAAAAATGGTGAAGTTGAGAGTAACAAAGAAAACACAATACATCAAGGTCATACAAATAATATTAGGGCTTTTCCAAAAAAGTAGATGGGGCGATACTTACATTATAAAACATAAACATTCAACAAGCACAATAAACTAAAGATAAGTTAGAGTAAATAGATGTGGCTTGACAAGGACAATAATATAGACAACTATAGGACAACAGAGAGATGATCTTACCTGTAGTCACCACCCACGCTTAAGAAAATCACTCTGGAATAGTATGGTATAGAGGAATTCAGCAAAACTTTTGAGTTTTAACAACGTTGTTGGCTTTTGACGCTTCTTGCAGAGATAGGTCATATTCAAAAATTTCCAGCTTTCTGTAAAGTATTGCAGAAGGTGCTGCTTTTGGGTGCCAAATTTCACCTTGAAACATGGCCTGCTTCAAATTTTGGCTCCAAAAGTAGGACACCAGGGGTTCTGTTTTTCAAGTCACTGATGACAACTTTGTGTCAAACAACTACATCTCTTCTCGTGCTCCAGGGGAAAATACAAATTTATTCAGCATTTTGCCTTTCTCATAGTGCCAAAAGTCCTAAAGTCTGCATTTCTTCAACCTGTTTGCTTCTAGAACTGAGGCACTAGTCTTCCTTTATCCCTTGGAGGTGATTAAAGACATGTTTGCTTCAGAGAGCGTTGAATGTCAAGTTTTTACAATCTGAAATATTTCAAGCTTACATTTGGCTACAATTTAGGTTTCAAAACCCTAACAGTCTCATGAGTACGCCTCTTTAGTTATGCATATTTTCTGTTGAAAAGTTCAGGCCTGATCTACAATTTTTCTGGGGCTTATTCTCACCTAAATTTGAGTGATTCAGCTGAACTGCTTGCTGAAGTTTTCTGGAGAAGATCAATTTCAATTTGGTAGTTTTGAGGCTCAGAATAAAGATTTTGCTAAGCTTTCACAAAATATATGGTTCTCTCTAGTTAACTACATATTTATCAGCAAAATCTGAGTTTGTTTACCTTGTACTTCGGCGCTCCAGAATAAGTCATTGAAACGTTTTAGCATGCCTACATTGGAATATTTTGTCTCCGAGGATTTTCTAGTCTATTAACAGAAGACACATGCACGACCTGAGGAAGAACTTCTCAAGTTGATTATACAATGTATGTTGCAGAACTGTTACGAATATCGATTTAAATCTAAAGCTTTCTTATAGAAGCCTCCTCATTCTGACTGTATAGTGGTAATGGTAGCAGTGATGTGAATTGATGGCATGGGTACATAGAATAAAGAGTTTTGATAGCTGCCAATTTGGAGTAAATGGAGCAGCTACATCTGTAAGAGGATGATTGACAAGGAAACTGATGTTGATAGATCAGTTATCATCTTTGAGTATGACAAAAAGAGATGGCATGGAGATAAAAGACAAGACTAGGGAGTATAGAGGTAAAATGGCATTCATGCTCAGATAAATAAGAGAGTGGTAGATTGAGCAAGTGAAGTTTTGCAAACAGTTCTCAACAAGGGAAAACTAAGAAAGAAACAAATGTGGAAGGATGAGAGTGCTCATGGAGAAATCTTGTCTGTCTTGAAAGGGCAGACTATAGCTGCAACGATATCATAGTTGCACTGCGTTTCTGAAACGCACGCGTTTCTTAAATTTTTGAAAAAATTCCAAACATTTTTTTAAAATCTTTTTTGGGTTTTTTTTTTTTTGGGCAATATGGGTATGAGATGAAAGCTCTAATTATTATTACTGTGTAACTTGCCGACTGTTCCGGGTGCAGGATGGTCCAGTTCAGGTGCATTAGGCCATGTTTTCGCTCAGGGAGTTGGAATGCCAAGTCATGAAGAGGCCTTACAGACGGGGCCAGGGTCTACCGGCAGCCTCCGGACCCTGCCATTGGGGGGCGTTGCCCCCCAAACCCCCCACCGCCCCCCGGACCCCTTGTTTCTCGGGGGGCTACCGCCCCCCGAACCCCCTAAGCATTTATTGAAAACCAGAGCAAATAACAACCAATAAGCTATTGAAAATAAGATTTGTTTGTGCCCCATCTACTGCACTTTTGAGAGGCAAAACGTTGGTTTGACCATTTGATCCCCTAAAAAAATTTCAGTCCTAAGCTATTTTTCCGAAGAAAAACAATTATTAGTTTTTTTTTTTTGCGATTCTGGGTATAGAAACGCGGTTTCAGAAACGCGTGCCCTCATAAACGCGTTTCTGTGCAACTATGATTCGTATCAAGGTTTGACAATTTGAAAGATTTGATTCGATTGAAGTATTAAAAAACACATGCGAAAAATAGTAAGGATGATGTATTTTGCACAGATTAACCATAGGGCTCCTTAATATCACCTCTCTCACACTCCCTGGCTATAAAAACTTATAGCATTGACTGTCTACAGCTGAAAACTTATCTAACTTTGAAAGTTCAGCTAGTTATAGTAAGATTCTAGTCTAGCATCAAACAGTATTCTGTTATTTTCAAGCAAATTTGAATAAGCAAAAAATTCAGTTTGTAAATGCTGTACATTGTAATGGAGTTTGAAATGAAAGGTCTTCTTGTTATATATTTGACATTGGGTAATTGTTGTCATATCAACCTAGAGATTTTGATATTCAAAATCTTGATGGTATGAAAAAGGTTCCAGCTGTTGTGGGGCAATTTCCGAACGCTTGAAAAATATCTCAAACATAATATCATTTCTACCCTTAATATTATTGTTACATCTCGATTAACTAGGGTTAGTCCGTGTCTAGCTTTAGCATTTAGATAAGGGATCACGGAGCAAAGGGCATTCGGCCTTCGAGTAGGCAACACTACCTCCATTTGATATCATAGGATATTGGAAGATTTTAGATAAATGCTCCAGAGGGGGGGGGGACGATATTTTCACACAAAACACACACCAAATATATTTCTTTGAGTTGTTAATTGTTTCTGGTTGTACCCTCCTTGGGCATGTGGCAAAATGCCGTTGGCCCAAGGCCATTTTTTTGAGGCACATAGTGCCTTGCAGATCTTCCTCGAGAAGAAAACAAGGTGATCTGACTATGGGCTCAGGATAGATACAATTCAAGGCCACAGCTGCCCAGAATCGCGTTTCTGGGCAAAAACATTCCCAGAAACGCATTTCTGGGAACAGAATTGCTGACCAAAAAAAAACACATATCAAAAAATTTGATCCCCATGACAGAATCCAGTAGGGATTGATGATGCACCTAAACTGGACCACAGTGTACCTGAAACATTCGGCAACCTACATAAATGTACTGCCCTTAATTGATGCTTTAATCTGATACCCATATTGCTCACAAAAATGAAAAAAAAAACATTTCTGAGAAACACTACCCCATTTCAGAAACGGGTTCCTGGACGCATTTCTAGAAACTCATTGCAACTATGATTTAAACACTTGAAAATGAAAATCAATGATTCAATCTAAAAATTAGAAAACAAAAATGAAATAAAGTTACCTAAATGGTGACAAATGAGCTTGTAGCAAATCATCAAAATAGCTTAATGCTATTGCAGCAAAGCTAAAAATCATCATAAATGGTGACAAATGAGCTTGTAGCAAATCATCAAAATAGCTTAATGCTATTGCAGCAAAGCTAAAAATCATCACAATACCTTACTGCTATCACTGCAAAGCTAAGAATAATATACTTACTGCAAAGCTAAGAATAATCACAATAGCTTACGGCTATTGCAGCAAAGCTAAGATTAGAAAGCTAGTTTTGATCAAATGAGGAGGCTGACTGACCTTAGTATCTGATGAAGTCAGACTACTCTCACTTCGAGAATTGCCTTTTTGATGGGTTGAATTAGAATTTCTTTGAGACATGGGGGATGGATCCAAACGCGTCTTTCCCATTTGTTGTTGTTGCAACAGAAAAACTAAAGCTCGCTGCTGCAATAGCTCCTGCTCCAACTTGTCCTTCTTTGTTGCTTTTCGAATGTGTGAATTCGTTACAGTACTGAGAGCACTGCTTGGCCCACAGGTAAGCTGATTTCCCATGTCTCTCTCTCTGTCTCTCTTTTCTGTTTCAGCGAAGCACAATCAATCCAATACCTTACCTTACCTCTTTTGGGATCAATATTTCGTCCTTGAGAGCCTAATGCAAATTACTATGCAAAATTTCTGCGTCCACGATCAATGAATAATATCTGGACCCCTGAATCACAGAATCAGGCTAGAAATCCAAACAAATTCTGAGCTTCATCGGAAGGTAGGCGTCTGATGATTGGACCATTAATTGTGAAGGAGGTGAGATGCAAATTACTTGAACTGAAAGATGCAACGAAAATTGAATAAGGGGTGAAATTTCAGGCTATGGTCGTCTCTTAAATTGAATAAGGTTCATCGAGAATGATTAAGGGGGGTGAAATTATCAACTATATTTTGACCAAGCAAGTAACTATTGTGCTTCTTGGTTACAGTAATTACTTCTGATTCGTTGATTGATTTCAACGACTAAAGAACACGAAAGAAATGCGAGGCGACGGTCAAAATATTGACGAAAGGCCAACGCTTACATGTTCAAGAGCTAAACGTGAACCCAGAACTAGAAAATTTCTGCGATGTCAAGCTCAGATAAAAAGAAATATTGCTCGGGGCGAGCTGAATAGGAAGCTATTTTCCATTATTTCAACTATCAATGATACCAGAAGATTATTCAGATCAGCCTAACATTTTTTATCATGCGCAGCTGAAATGCTTCAAAGATACACACCATTCGTTGGCTTTCACGCGCAACCGTTTGGCATTTACCAAAGATAAGTAACAAAGTAGTGCATTTTGCACATCTACGTTTCAAACATATCAATGAAAACAAACTTCAAGAGGTATATGAGCGTTTTGGCTCGCATAAGTTTTACTGGAACCAGCAAGAGATCATGTGCACTTAGACTGATACAATTTCTCCAGAAGATTCTTGAACGTTCTAATTAGCGGCAATCAAGCTAGGAAACCGGGCAAACATACGCATGCAATTTGCAATTCTTTTACTACAACGTCCCATCAAGTCAGCTATCTTTTTCCTTACTTTACATCCTTTATTTCTTAATTTCTTTCGGGTGTGATATCACCAGCATCTTCATATCATAATGCTTTCGCTTTGCTTCACATCTACCAGCCCAATTGAAGATTTATCTGGGCGATTGCTCCATCACAGGTGCACAGTACTGGGAGGGCATGCGATGGGGGCCACCACTGCGGGACTGCAATCACTGACCTCTACCTACCATAACCAATTTGATAGCGTTACGCAGAGGGAGGAGGAGGAGGAGGAGGCGGAGGAGATAATGGGTTCGGAAGGTGGTGAGTTATTGTTATAATTGCGAGCGTTGAAATATGAGTCGGAGATGACTGTGAGAGCAAGGAAAGCGATCGAAGATCGATCGATCGATCGCAATATCATTGCTTCTAATCAACACAAAAAATACTACTACCTCTCCTACTCAACCTTCTATCATTTTCTCTTAACTTGCATAACATTTGTGTGGACATTTTTTCCTTGCCCTAAGTTCAAGTAATGGGCATTAGTAGGATCAGTGCTGATGTGGCACACTCTCATTATTTGTTGAGAGCAGAGGTGCTACACACTCTAACTCCTCTTAAAAATAGATGGCATGTCATTTAACCATTTGCTGAGTACATCTCGGCCTCCAGTGAACCCTGGATAAATGTTAGGCCTCGGGAGTAGTAGAAACATAACTAATATGGAGGGTTAACACTATAACAGATAAAAAAAAAAATTTCCAAGGGAACATATATGCATCGAATCAGATTAAAAATGTGAACATTGATGGAGAGAATGAAACAAAAATGTGGCTCTGTTCAAGATGATGGCTTTGTATGTCGTTCTGTGTGCTGCATTTGTTGAGGAGCGCCAACAAAGCTGGAGTGAAATCGTTGAAGAGCTGAAACGATGGAGCACCAGCCGTGATGGAAGGAATTGCAGCTTGAAATCATGAGCTGGACATGTGTCGTAGCTGAAAATGTTTGATGAGCCTGGTGGACTGCTAAAAATCTCTGATGAGCGCTGAAAATGTGTTTGATGAGCCGATGAGCCGTAACCTGTTGAGCGTGGTTATGGCAGGCCGGGTGCCAAGACAGCATGGGCCCTCCCCATTGAACTTAGTTATGGTATTAATAAAGGTCTCTTTCAATAATCAATAGGCTTTTGGAGGTCTCATCAAGGAAAAGTATAAGGAGAAAGAGTCCAAAGAGGTCACATCCAAGGACATGAAGGAAAAGAGAGAGGGTAGAAGATGTGAGATTCAAAACCCGGAAAGATAGCAGCCTTTTGGAGGTCACATCCAAGGAGACAGATGGTGGATTTTGCCCAAATACATATTTTCAAAAAATACTTGAACCACTAGTTAAGGTCTTCTAAAAGAACACTTCCTCTTGTAAAGGTTGAGAGAATTTTTTTTTTTTATTACTCTTATCCAAAGTAAAATGCTTAGTAATTAAAAAACACTTTCTACAATTGATTAATTTATTAAATATGTTGGAAAAAGTACGAGCTTAAATTTGTTTTTGTTCATTTATATTGATGACTATGAATCCTTGCAACTTAATTTTGTGGAGAGGACATTTCTATCATAAAATGAACTTTCATTTTGTTCAAAAAATTTGCAATAGATCTTTGAGTTACATACATAACTACAGAGTGCGTGATACCAAGTAGCACGAGGATGGATAATGGTGGTTGGCCTCAAAGTCAAAGTTTGGTAATCACTCCATAGTATTGATCCCAATGTTGCTCAAACCATCATTATAAAAATCCACAACACATCAGTGAAAGTTCTAAACCACCAAATTTGAAAACTACAACTAAAACCAGAGAACCTTATTTCAAGTAGCACCCCTACAAGCTTTGAAAAGATATGATGAAATGCCCCCCTTCCCAAGAAATGAGAGAAGCTCTGATTATACCTCATGTCCGTAGCCTTGATTTAGAGGTGTGTTGTTGCATAGATTGTCAATTTATTTTCTCTATATTGAGCTTTGATTTATAAAATAGATTAAATTGCTAGGCTAAACTATAAATGAAAAAGTAACAACAGATGGGTGATTGTTGAACTTGGTAAAAATATCACTGATGGGGCTAAGGAGGATGGAGAATGCGAACGGAGAAGAGAGCAGGAATATTTGCGGAATAGCTTTCCCGCTATAATGGGCTGCTAGATGCAGAAACAGTCTAATAGATTGTTAACGCTAACTGTAGTCACAGCTCAAGCGCTCTATGCCCAACAGGATCTTATAAATTAGTTCATACTCACAAAAACAAAAAGGAGTACAGTCTACCGAAGAGATTAGAAATAGTTTGTGTATGGAGAACGTGAACGGAAAAGAGAGCAGGAATATTTGTGGAACAGCTCTCCCGCTATAATGGGCTGCTAGATGCAGAAACAGTCTAATAGATTGTTAATGCTAATTGTAGTCACAGCTCAAGCGCTCTATGCCCAACAACATCTTATAAATTAGTTCATACTCACAAAAACAAAAAGAGAGTACAGTCCACCGAAGAAATTAGAAATAGTTTGTGTGTGGTATTATTGGAAATAGATTCAATAAGAAATTTAGTTTTGAATGGATTGACAGTGCAACAAAAATAATGTGAGTTCCTCATGCATCAAAAACAGTCGTTCTCTGATCAGAAACTGAGGAGTCGTAGATGTCCGTGTTCCGCTTAGAGTGAGTAAACAAGCGTGATAAAACAGAAGTCAAGTGCATTCAATCACAACAAGCATTCATCTACGTTATACACAGATAGAAAAGCGTGTTGCTGTTATATTGCACTGAAGCACAACAAATAGCAGTTACAACCAGAATAACGGCATAACTAGGAGGCTCAAAATCATACGTCTCATGGATGGAGCATCAAGTAGAGTGTGTTGGGATGATCCATTTATAGATTGCATCCATGTATTAATTACAATGAATGTTTGTCATCTAATTAGACAAGTCGTTGTACTTGGAAGTATTTGGCTTGTGATGACAATTGTACAATGTGTAACGGTCAACCCGTAAGGAATGTTGACGCGGACGAGGATGTTGCAAATTCTCTCACTTTGCATTTTTGGGAAGTGGCTAGAATCTTTCCTCTTTGAAAATAGACCACCCTCGGGATTTTTCTCTCTCTTCACATTTTTGCAAAAAAGTTGGTCTTGTAAAACAGTCCAATTTGATAAAGTAACCGTTTTGTTTCATTTCGAACAAATGTGAAAAAGACGAAGGTGTTGAAAATAGTTAAACTGTTGAACTATGCTAAAGTGTCGCGTTTCGAGAAAATGCGAATAAGTCGAAGCTGTTGAAAAACATAGTTCATTTCTATAGACGGTTGCGACACATAGTGTATTTCTACATACTTGTTCTAAATGATAATTCGTGGAAGTCCTTGAAGATGGCCAAGTCTTCAATGTTCTTCAAATTATTGAACTTAACATCTTAACATGAAAATGATAGGATTGGCTATCCTTTGCTGGAGATCAGCCAGAAGCCCATTGTAGTCGGTCTTCAAATAGTTCGGCTGTCTAAGTTGTGAATCCTACAGGTATCAGATGAGCAAACATAGAACCCAAAATGGGTTTCACTTGATCCTAGATCAAAGATCAGTAAATGTGCAGGAAGAATATTGAGATAGAAATTAGTATTCACCAAGGAGACAATTGTGGACTTAATTTCCAACAATCACTAGAAAATTTCTTCGTAAGAGTTTATGACGATTAGATTGAACGTCTTTTCAAGTTTGAAATGTTTTTATGGGCCATACATTTTGACTTTCCATAGGCTCTAAAATACAATAAAGTTCAGTGCACTATCTTTATGGCCAACGTTTGGCCTTTGGGGTGCAACTTATCAAATGTGAAAATTAGAGGAAGAAATTCATGCATCACATGAATCAATTGGGTGCTTCAATTGCAGAAGATAGTTTGCAACATATGGGAAGGAGAGACAACTACCATGCCAAATTTTTATAATGATTTACATAGTACCAAAAGAAAAGTGGTACTTCTATTTTGTTTTTTGTTAACAACTCCATCAAAATGGCAAACCATATGGCTTAAAGATGGCTTTAATGGGTATTGAATGAACATTGATGATTTTATAACGATCGCCAAGTGAAGATCTTCAAGAATACTGTCACATGCAAACCAAAAGAACATCTGTGGAGCATAAATCACCCAACCAATGGAAATGGCTAGTCAATACCGTAACCAATTCACCCCCAAGCCACAACGAATGAATACAAGAGAGGAGAGGATCCTGGCTCATGAATCTGAAATTCCAATAGGGAGATGGGTGATGGTATATATTCTCTCCAAGATGAGAGAATAATCCCCTTAGGATCCATATGCTCCTATAATAAGCTATTGATCTCCTATTCTTGTATTATAGCAGTCAAACACCATGCAAGTGCTCCTATGTCCAAATATAGGTCTGGCCTCTCATATGATTATTAATTATTTTATCAACCACGCCCGAAATAACGAGGCATAACTAATAACCACATACAACTGGAGTGATTGGCTATCTACGTCATGAATTATTCTGAATCCCTCATACTGGATGGAATAGAACCAGCTACAATATCTCCGACGAGAGAATGTATGGTGTTCATTTGTACCCAGAACCATACAACGAATGAGTGTCCAGTTTTGAAGCAAAATCTTAAACTGACACAACGGTTTTGCCACCTATGCAATGCATTGTTGCACGAAACAACTTTTTGCCCATTCAACCCTCAGATCATACAACAAAAAAGGAATCACCATCAGACCTCTTATTCTTACCATCAGGGAGCACCGAATGCGACACCTCGATATGGCACACCAAATAACCAACAGTGCATGGCCTTACCTGCACCACCAGGACGAGCTAACAACCAAGTGGCTCATGTAAATTTGGCCACAGCAGAACAAGAACCACCACCCCAACCTGAGCAGTAGCAATGGTATGTTTTGGAAGAGGTGTTTGTCGATCCGGCAATCAACGAATACTATGCGACCTACATTGCGCAGCCTCAACGTCAGGGAGGTAGGATCTATGGGTGCTATGGATGCGGCGAAGGCCATCGAATTGTGAAATGTTTTTATAAGGGGCAATATACAGCCTTTTGTCAAGAATGCCCTTGAATCTAGTCTCGGTACAACCGATAGCGGTTCTAGAAAGGACGCCATCGGAAAAAGCAAAAATTCGAAGTTCCAGTGCTAGCAGTTACGCAAGCACACAGACAGAAGGGAGTGGCTCCATCTACAACATCATCATTATCAATGGTCGACGATCAACCCAAAATAGCAGGACCATATCCTAATGTGAGGGAGGAAGGAAGACAATATCAAAAGATATGCCATTGGATACAGGAGGATGCACATGTAGAGGAAGTAGTGCAAGCAAAGGAAAACCTGGCAACGCCTCTACCATTTGAAGTACCAGCACTACCAGTCAACTCCCTATTGCGATCAGATCAAAACAATTGTTTGCACCATCATGAAGTCCCATTTCACATGGGTGAGCTTGAGGTCCCACAATCGGGAGTGCTTGCAAGCTTGCTAGCTACCCACATGGACATATCCTTCAGAGAACTCATGCGGATGGTGCCACAAGCTAAAAGTATTCTGACAGATTGGATCAACTTTGGGACCGACCACGAAGGAGCCCTTATATTGTACAGGCTACAAAGGAACCATCAACGTCCTCCATTTTGGGATAGTGTGGGAAAGTCAAGAGCACAACATAACCCTACCAATTAAGCATAAAAGATTCGAGGATGAAGCAATAGTGGTAGACGGAGGATAAGGTGTAGATTTGATCTCCACTACCTTGTATCAAAAATGGAGTTTGCAAGGATTGAAACCATCAAACTTTGCCATCAAACTAGCAGATCAATCCTATGTAAAAAGAATGGCAAAATGCAAATATGTGTGAGCTTGAAAGCATTAAACGCAGTTACAAAGAAGGATCATTTTTTCTTACCATTTATGAAAAGTGTTCTAGACAGAGTAGCTAGAGCAGAAGCCTACAATTTCCTGGACGGTTTCAGCGGCTACAATCAGGTGAAAATAGTGTCGGACGATTAACACAAAACAACATTCGCCACTAAACGGGGAACCTATGCCTATAAAGTGATGTCGTTTGGGCTTTGCACTGCCCCAAGTACCTTTCAACGGGTTATGTAGACGACATTCAAAGAATTTTTGCAAAAATGTCTAGTGATCTTTCTGGATGATCTATGCGTCCATGGGCCTAACTCTGAGCACTTATCCAACTTGGAAAAGGTGTTGAAGAAAATGCCGTCAGATCTCCTTGAACCCAGAAAAGTGTCAATTTTGGGTGACGCATGGCCTCATACTAGGCCATATTGTATCAAGACACTGAATCACCACTGATTTATTGAAGATCAGGATCATTGTTATCTACCACCTCCAGGGACGATTCATGGAGTCTACGTGTTTATGGGTCATGCTTACTACTACGAGATCTTCATTCTAGACTTTGCGGAGTTAGCATGACCAATCTACAAGCTCACAACGGAACCACATTGGATAGAGGAAGCCCTACATGCTTTCCAGAAACTTAAAGATGCATTGGTCTTAGCACCAATATTACGACCACCCAAAGAGCAGCCACAGTAGCAGCAAGCAGAACAACAAAGCCCTTCCCCGACGGCAACCAAGCGGAAAGAAACAATGCAGCTTCTGGATCGGGAGCTTGCGGCATTGGGTGAGTTGCCGGTTCTGAATGGTGCTTTCTTTGACCATTTCCACCAGCAATGGGCATGGACACAGCGGATTTGAGTATATCGGGTGACACCACACCCACCGTGTCACCCTCCGATGATGTCGTTGCTGGTGGGTGAATCTGATGAGGGCACCCCGATGTCGCACACAACAAGGATGAAGCAGAAGGCGACACACAGATGGTCTGGGAGAGCACACGAGTGAAAGAGATCGAATCCTTGAAAGGCAGGCTCTGCACCAAAGCGACGAAATCCTGCTGCTCACAGCCATCACCATTGCCCACACCGCCAACATCACCTCCACCTCCATCTCCACCTCCTCCTCCACCATCTCCACCACCAGCACCTCCACCTCCACCAACTTCTGCCGCAGCTAGTCCAAGTAGGACTGTAGAGCATGGCAAGGGTAGGCCCGGCTTCTTGGGCTGGAAAGGAGCTCCGTAGGATGTAGCCACCACCTCCTTGATGGTGCAGGAAGCACAGGATCGCAAAGTACTCCAAGATATAAGGAAGTATCAGAAGTCTGTGAAATTTCTGATACCTAAGGCCCCATTTGTGAGGCTTGTAAAGGAAATAATCGATGAATTTTCCTTGGGGAAGAGAGTTACAGTAGATGTTGTGTCCACAATACAAGAGTCCGCGAAAATGTACCTAACACAGCTTTTTGAGGACTCATTTTTGTGTGCGGTACATGGAAAGAGAGTCACAATACTCCCGAAGGATCTCCACCTAGCTAGAAGGCTAAGGAGCGAGCGCACTTAAAAATATCATGTACTAAGAATTTATTTATAATATACTGAAGATTGTGTTTAATATACTGAAAAATTTTAGGTTATGTGAATGCAAATAATTGTGATTGAGTTTAATATCTGATTTCAGTACTATATGTGAATGCAGTGATTTGAAAATTTTAGTGCCATGTGAATGCAATGATTTGAAATTTTCATTATTATGTCAATGGTGGTTTCTTATAGTATGTTGTGGGTAAAGATAGGTTTCTTTGCCTTGGAGTGAAAATCACGCCAAGGCATGACCAAGGGATGTTTGACCAGGTCAAACATCCCCGAGTCATGCCTTCATGCCAAGGCGCGACCATGGTTTGTTTGACTTGGTCAAACAGCCCCCCATCGCGCCTTGGCGTGATTTTCACCCCAAGGCACGACCCAAGAAATTTTTATCAGACAAAAAAAGATTAAATTCTAAATCCAAAGAATAAGCACATCATATAATTACAACAGACAAGTAGGAGAGTCGACAAGAAAAAAATGACAAAATCTTTATTTACATTTGGTCCATTTCCTTCAAAGAAGACTTCAGCTTCTCTGATCGCTTTTCTGATGACATTACTGGTTTTAACATTTCTAATGCTAATTTCGGAGCATCACTCTCATTCTCATAAGGGCCAATTAAACCCGAGAGAATGAGCCGGGTCTCGAATATAGGGCAAAAATCATTCAAAATGGCTTTTCGAAGGACACAGTAAGCCTTTGGCGCTGACGGTGACAACTCCACCTCTCCAATGTGCTTGGAGAGGGCTTTGCATTTAAGAAGCTCTGTCAGTCTATTTGGACTGTACTTGTTGCTGAAGCAAAAAATAAAGTTGTTGGGCAAGTTCCCAATGTAGTGGGCCAGAGACCTGTCCAGAGTTCCTGCTTGAACTTTCTCCCGAACGTCGTCCCTTCGCATAGCAAATGCATCAAGCTCCATTACGTCCTGCATTTGGTTCAAATTAATGCAAAATGAGTATAATGAAGACAAACAAACATAACAAAATACACAAGTTAAATTGTTGGGTTAGACTTGCCTTGGTCCCTTCATCAATGTCTTTGGTTTGCGCAAGCTGAATTCCTTTGCCTTTGTACTTCACGTCGGCATTTTTCCCTTTGAGTACTTTGAATGGCCTCGTTTGAACTGGTGGCGGTTGAAGCATCTTCAATTGGAAAAGCACTCTTGCCAGTGCTTGCTCGGTGGTGTCCGTGTCATGGCCGATCAGCTGCTCATACGTGTCGTCGGGCTGGGTGTGGTCGAAAGTGGAACTGCTATTTTGCAAATTTACCAATGCTGCCAACATCTCATCTTCTCGCAAGCCAAGAATATGTTGCAAGTCATGCATGAACACATACTCTTGCCCATCAATGATGATTGGAGCAAGGCCATGGATTCGAAGCACGACATCATCGGACTCATCTATATCTTTTGGCTCCTCTAATGTGGATGCACCTATTGCCTCTTGCGTAGCCAAGACTACTTCCTGCTCCGCGGCTAAATCTTCCTCTTCACCTGAGTCATCCATCTCGTTCACTTGCACACTAGGATTGTCTTCGTTGCAGGCCACAGTCGTTGGAAACTCATTAAGCAAAAAAGTAACAGTAATCTCACTAGATAGAAATTTTCTTTTCCTACACTTTCAAGATCAAAAGTTTTTAGCTTATCCTTGGTCAGCTCCAAGTAATGATCGTTATTCAAGTGACTAATAAATCTGTTGAGACGAGCGATAAAGGGTTTATCTCCTTTCCATATATAACTAAGCAAATTATATGGAATCCACATGATAGTTGAGCCAGAAATTTGTATGGCATACAGCTTCAAAGTCTCATCTATATACTCACTCACATACGTGAATGCATCCGTATTAGCCCGTAGAGTGGCAAGCGTGTCTATTCTACCGTTGAACCTACAATAAATACGATCTAACTGATCTTAAAACTGTGTGGGGACAACATTGTGATGCAATTAAGAACACTAATTTATCAGCAAACTAGTAGTCTAATTGCACGAGACAAGCTAAATTACGAGGAAAGAAATTTCAACAAAGCAGGAAGTGACAAAAAAATGAGAACCCACCTCTTATATAGAGGGACGTGTTTCCAAAATTAGATATTATCATAAAGAAAAATAAGACAATTTCTATTTATAACAACAATCCAATTAGTCAATAATATTTATCACAAAGGAATATTCGAATTTCAATCCAACATAAATTGCTTCTATTCCATCTCATCAATTCTGTTGCTTCTCTAACGTTGTTTGCCAAAACATTGGATGTTGGTGGCCTCGACATCCATCTCTTTCCAACTCGGACTCTAGACATCCTCCATTCTTGATGCCTTGTTTTAGCATTAGAGGATTGCGATGCTGTCTTTCTAACTAAATTTGAATTGGAGATCATTGAACTCAATGCTTCAGTTCTTGTGATTTGAAAGTGTCCTCGGCCCAAAACTCCTCTGTAAAACCACTGGAATATCTCAATCAATGACCCTTTCCTCCGCCATGGCGTGAATTTTTGAAATATGCAGCCTTTGCCCCGTAATGACTCTTTTCCATGCTTTGCGTATTCCAGATAGCTAATGATCCATAGGTTTTCATAAACCAAGGTCCATGAGCATAGAAGATGTGTTGTTCACATAAAATTTGTATTAGTTCAAATCTTTATAAATACATAAATGTGAAAGTAGAAAATATGAGACACACATACCATATAGTGAGTTATGTGTGTTTCTCTCCATGCATCGATCATCAATTGAATAAATGTTTTGACTTCTCTTGCGTATCTATCCAAATCTTCGTCTCTCACAATCTTTTTGTTGATATTTTGTGACAAGCCATCAAATGCTTGCCAAACCTTAGCACGTGTACTTGCCATGCGAGGATCTAAGCCAATATTTGTTGTGCATTGACATATTTTCTTCGAGTGTTCCCATTCAACACTGCTTTCACTATAGTGGGTTTCTTTCCTTGCCTAACTTGAATCCAAGATCTAGTCAATCTAGCATCAAAGAGACGAAGTTAGTTGTCACACGTAGGTTCATTCCCATGAGAGCGTGTTGTGTCATCAGTGTAGCATAGGGGTCCGTCGCTGGGAGCGGCAACCTCACCTTCACCTGCATAGCAAGAAGAGAGAGGGAGAGGAGAGAGGGGAGAAAGAGAGTAGAGAGAGAGAGAGAGAGAGAGAGAGAGAGAGAATGCCTAGGTTGAGAAAGGCTTTGGGGGCTCGAGCGCCTACCCAAAGCTATTCTATCCCAACGTAGGGAGAGAGAGAGAGAGAGAGAGAGAGAGAGAGAGAGAGAGAGAGAGAGAGAGAGAGAGAGAGAGAGAGAGAGAGAGAGAGAGAGAGAGAGAGAGAGAGAGAGAGAGAGAGAGAGAGAGAGAGAGAGATGGAGATGGAGAAACCAAGAGAGTTTTATTAGAATGAGAATGGAAGATGATACAATACAAAGAAAATGGCTCCCTCTTATAGATTTTAGAGGTGAGTCTCCTTCACTCTCATTGGCCACTTCATTGGGGCAAGGATTCTAATCCAAGCCTTTAAAATAAACACAACTTAAGTCTATTGGTGCTAAGAAAGCACAAGGGCATTCACATGATTCATGTGAGTTTTAAGTTGGACCCTTTTAGCTTTTTTATTTGCAACTTGACTTAGGACCTCTAATGTCATTTTAGAGTTTTAAGCCCCTAGTCTCTTATTCCTAGGAATTACAACTTGCTACTTGTGCTGGGTTGGGCTTACACGCGCATGATGCCAGTGCCCTCGCACTTATTACCCTACTTACAATGTATTGTGGCGGGGCCCACTAGGTAAGGCTTGGCCAACAGTATTCTAAGTGGTGGGACCCACTTGTTTATTATTGTGCAAGAAATACCCACAACATGGTCCACGGCCCAAAGTAGTGTCGGTCCCTCGGCACTAGGCTGGAACTGTCGTGAAGGGGTGATGTTGTTGATTCTTTTATTGCTGGGACATGGCTGCTTCAAAAAAAGCGTGGATAGAATTCGCTTACGTAAAACCTGAGGTTTTATTAGTGGATGATCAACAAGAAACAGGACTTGTCAGATTTTTTCAATAATATCCATAAGGGTCTGGTGGCCATTCCGGATACCTTGTTCATCAACAATTGGGTAGTTGAGGCATTCCATCAGAGTATACCAAGATAAAACTGGATTCTCATAGATTGGCGCAACTGGTACCAACATCATGGACTCCCCCAAATCATAATGTGGATATGACATGCTTGCTTGACTCTCTTGTCTGTCCAGGTATTCATGGTATGCCATAACCTAAAGACTTTCCTCAGTAGTCAATATCAAAGATTTAGGACAAGGCTTTGTCATTATAGGTGCTGGTGCTTGCTGTACTGGAGGCCTATTTGGGCTTGGATTCCCTAGATTTGGCCTTTGAAGAATGGATATACCCAGATTTGGCGTTGGTTTGGGCTGCTGCATTATGGACAATGAGACTTTGGTTGAATTTTTTCGTTGAGGGATAATCATCAACTTTAGTCTTCCCTTGGTCATTGTACTTCCCCGTTGAAGGCTGCGTGATGATACTTTTCCTTGGATCTTGTGCTGAATTGCCTTCAAGTTGCCCTGTTGATGATAGTCCCCTTTGTACTTCATCACTAAGAATTTTTTGCAGTGATTGTGCCAAGAGACTTGGTAAAATCTGTTGGACTTCGTCGGATGTCAATTTCTTGACTTCCTCAGTTACCATTGGCGTGATGGATTCTACCATCTCTGTCTTTTGTGATGGTTTTACTTGTTTGCCCGAGGGTATCTTTGCGTACTTTGGGACTTTTGTCAAATTGTCTTCTTCATCACTTGCTTCATAACCCGGTGGCACTAAGATTTTTCTTTTATAGTGCGTTCGAGGTGGAAGGGTCACCACATGTGCATGTCGGTCTATATAGGCCAAATGCCTCCTGGCTATTTGTGGATTTCTCATCGGGCAATCTCGGCATAGACGATTAACTCCGCATTGTGAACACGAGGGATCAAATGTTGATGGATCCCCTCGATGTGGACATTCAACACGACGATGTTTCCTTCTACATCCATAGCATCTTACCAAGTGCAATACACCATCGCCTCTAAGTTGATAGGCATACACTGGTAATAGATTCCCCTTAGGATCTTCCACAAAGTAGACTGGTAGGTTGTTATGGTCCTCCATGGAGTTTGATGACATGCAAGAGGATATAACCAAAACTTCTACCTTGCCACTATTTGTTGAAGAAATTCATGATTTTGATGGGTTTATCTGACATCCATCCTTCAGATGAGCTCCTTGTTGGCTTGATTATGCTTCTGACCGTTGAACAGCTGCATCTGGCTGTCGGGCCTTCTGCTCCACCTTTGGTCCATCATGTCGAGGATTCTTGATTGGACATCTTGCACTCGGATGATTTCCAAAACAGTATGTGCATTCGTCCTTTTCAAGAAACTTAATAGAGCGAGCATAAGCTTGCTGACAACTTGAAGTGCAAGGTTATTGGTCTTTCGCTTTTACAAAGTTGTGCAAGCGATGCATAGGATGCTAACTCTTCCATACTAGATCTAATCCTTTTGGGCAGTCCGACATAGTATTTTGCCATGATGATCTGTTGGGGAATCGGTGGATCACAATCCTTCACTAGATGATAGATCCGATAGGTGTAGTTTCGGATTGTTTCAGTAGGAAACTTTTTTAATTTTGATAATCCTACAAGGGTGGTCTCCATAGTTCAGCCCTAGAATGTCACAAAGTAGCTAGTTGGTGAATTGCTTCAAGGTTTGCTCAATGACTCTGGTGTTCCAACCTCTTCTTTTTTTTGTGGGAGATGGAAAAGAAATAAAAGAGAAGAGAATCGGTAAATAGTGGATCAGTATGGATGAGAATAGAGACAGAAATGGATTTATCTAGCAGAGATGGAGATAGAAGATGGAATAGAGATGGGATAGAAAAATGATGGATGGATAGTGGTTGATGTGGAGGAAACTGATCGGCTTGATCTGAGGTTCATTCACTTGATTCAGTCCAGGAATGTTGGATCTTGATGGATAATGTGACTACAACCTAGATTTGACAAGATCTGATCAGTTTCAGTTGGCTAATAGTGTGATTTTAGCCCTTTTTTTTTGTTTTTTGTGATTTTCTTTTTCTTTTTTGAGATTTCTTTAAATCTGAGTGAATCAAACCTTCAACCTTCCCACAATAGCTGTGTCTGGACCATTTCTAGACAATGTGAGTTCTGCAAGAGTTCTTGATGGACAGATTTGTCAGGATCTCAAAAAAACTCAATTTTTTGGCACTTTTTCTTAAATATTTGAAAATCTAACCATTGGATCTTCACAAAAATTTCACAATATCCATATCTAGGTTATATCTATCTATAAAACTCTTTGAGAAGGTTAATTCTCAGCAGATTTAAGAAATCATGGAAAAAGTGCATTTTTCTTTAGGTCTTTTTGCAAAATTTTAAGATTTTCTGGGAATAAACCCTCTCAGACTGATAAAAACTTGTATCTGAGTCATATTCACCTGCTCACCAAGCTTCAAGAGCTACTTCCCAAGGAAACTCAAAAAATCTTGAAAAAAGTGCATTTTTTTGGGGTTTTTTTGCAGAATTTTATGATTTTCTGCGAACAAACCCTCGCAGACTGATATGAACTTGTATCTCAGTCAGATTCAGTTGCTCACCAAGCTTTGAGAGTTACTTCTCAAGGAAACTGAAACACTAAGCTGAGAGAGCTACTTCCCAAGAAAACCCAAAAAAATCTTGAAAAAAGTGCATTTTTTGGGGTTTATTTGTAAAATTTTAGGATTTTCTAAAAACAAACCCTCAAAGACTGGTATGCACTTGTATCTCAGTCAGATTCAGCTTCTCACCAGGCTGTGAGAGTTACTTCCTAAGGAAACTTAAAAAATCTTGAAAAAAGTGCATTTTTTTGGGGTTCTTTTGCAAAATTTTAGGATTTTCTAGGAACAAACCCTCACAGACTGGTATGCACTTGTATCTCACTCAGATTCAGCTGCTCACCTAGCTGCGAGAGTTACTTCCCAAGGAAACTCAAAAACTCTTGAAAAAAGTGCATTTTTTGGGGGCTATTTTGCAAAATTTTAGGATTTTCTAGGAACAAACCCTGGCAGACTGGTATGCACTTGTATCTCAGTTAGATTCAGCTGCTAACCTAGCTGCAAGAGCTACTTCCCAAGGAAACTCAGAAAATCTTGAAAAAAGTATATTTTTTGAGGGTTTTTTGGCCTAAGGTGCAAAAAGGGCGATAGTGCCTTTAAAAAATTCTTAAAAGGAAAAAATGAAGTTTGAAAAAAAAATGTGAAGGTCCGAAATATGTTGTCAACCTTCGACTGTTTTCAAGACGCTCATTACTTGAACGATTTGTTAAGGTTGAGCATAAGAAATCTAACACCGTTGACATTGTTGGTTTCTCAAACACTGGAGGGCCAGTCTACCATATTAGGACTATTCCATGTCCTTAGCTTAATATGGCCATAACAATTACAGTCAGCTGAATTCTTTGCAAATCCCAATTGAATGAGATAAGAGTTGATTCTATCGAACCATGCTTTTGCGGCCTGTTTGAGACCGTAGATTGCTTTGTGCAGCTTGCACACTTTGTGCTCTTGGCCTTTGACTTCGAATCCTTCTGGTTGGAAAGTATACAACTCTTCTTTGATGTTGCCATTGAGATTTTGACATCCATTTGGTGCATTTCAAGGTCTTCTGCGGCTGCCAATTAAATCAGAGTTCTGATTGACTGCATCTTCACGACATGACTGAATTTTTTTTTGATAATCCACTCCTTGGACTTGAGTGAATCCTTTAGTCACCAACCGTGTTTTCCATTTAGCAATGGAACCATCAGAGTTGATCTTCCTCTTTAAGATCCACTTGTTGTCGATAACTCTTTTGTGAGTGGGGAAGTCGACCAATGTCCAGGTCTGGTTCGTCAAAAGTGAGTTGTACTCGCTTTCCATAGCTTCTTGCCACTTCACATCATCCTTGGAGTTAATTGCTTCTGTTAGGCTCTCTGGTTCTTCTGATGAAGTCCAAAATGATTGAGATGTATACCTCTCAGGAATTGTCCGAGTCCGTGAGAATCTGCGGATGTTTGGTTGACCAAGATGTGATGATGCTTCTTCTTGAATTTCTCCAAATATGTTTGAGCTGGCTTGGTCTGGGGTCTAATGATTGGTACTGTCGGCTGCTCGGCTTCTATAGCTGTAGCTATAGGTTCTGTAGAAGGAACATCAACATTGGAAGAATCCATGCTACGTAAAATAGGATGAAATGACATATCATCATTTATCGATGGCTGTTTGAAATCATAGTATGTATGTTCTTGAAATATTACATTCCTAGAGACAAATACTACATTGGTGGATGGATCATAAACTCTGTAAGCTTTATGTTTATCAGGATAGCCAATGAAAATACATTTATTTGTCCTATGATCCAGCTTCTTCCTAAGTTGTTTAGGAATGTGAACAAAACATATACAACCAAAAAAATTTAAATGGCTGACACTAGGCTTGTATCCATGCCAAACTTCATATGGAGTTTTGTTGTTGACGGCTTTGGTGTTGGATTTGTTCTGCACATAACAGGCTATGGCAGTAGCTTCTGTCCAGAACTTCGCACGTAGATGTGATTGATGTAGCATGGATCTAGCTAAGTTGAGAAGAGTTCAATTCTTCTTTTTTGCAATCTCGTTATGTTGAGGTGAATAGGAAGTGATGAACCATCTTCTAGTACCATGTTCAGCCAGGTAGTCGGACATCTCGTTAGAGAGGTATTCGCCGCCACCATCAGTTCAGAGTGCTCTCACTTTTGTAGACGTTTGTGTCTCAGCCATGGCCTTGAATCTCTTGAAGCATTCAAAGGCTTCAGATTTGTGCTTAATGAACATGACTGTAGACCATCTAGAATAATCATCTATGAAAGTGATAAAATAGATTGCATCTCCTAAAAACGGAGTTGGCATTGAACCACAAAGTTCGATATGTACAAGATCCAATACATGCTTTGTTTTGATGGAATGTGATTTGTAAACTTGCTGCTAGAGTGTTTGCCATAGATGCATGATTCACAAAAGAAAGATTTCCTATCCAATGAAGAAGATAAATGTAATCCATCAACTAAATTATTACAACGCATATAAGAAAGTGATCTTGTATTCACGTGTCCAAATCAACTATGCCGAAAAATAGCATCATCGTTTACATTTTCATTAGAGATACTAGCTCCTGCAACTGAATTAGAGAGTATGTAAAGATCTCCGACTCTAGTGCATGTAGTCAGAGTAGTATCTTCCTCGAATATTGTACACTGCTCAGATGAGAAAGTAATAGTGTAGCCCTCATCAGTTATCTTAGAGACTGATAACAGGTTATTTGATAGCTGAGGAACATAAAGGACGTTGGGAACACAAATAGATAGATCATTGTTGAAAGTGATCTTGACTGTCCCTTTGCCTTCCACGTGTATGGTGCTTGAATCTTCGAGGTAGATGAATTGATCTCTGCTATAAGCTGCATACTCGGTAAACCATTTCTTGCGAGAGGTCATGTGTTGGATAGCGTCGCTGTCCAACTATCACAGTCTTCGTTGCTGCTGTTGTAAGCCATTAACAAGTGTGTATCTTGCTCCGCCGCATTGGAGGAGTCTAGCTGCTGTTGTTGTTGCTTCTTTGCCTCGTTGTAGATGCAGATGTGACACTCCTTGATGTCATGATTAGCTCTCTTGCAATATCTACAAAAAAGTTTCTTGTGCGATTCACCATACTCACCTTGAGTGTGAGGCTTCTGTTGTTGCCGCTGCACTTGATTTTTGCCTTTGGAATAGTCTTTCTTCTTGGTGTACAGGGCCATGGATTTGTCTTTGATGGACAAGCCACTGGCCTTTCTCCGCATTTCTTCTTGAAGAAGATGATTGATCACCTTTTGAAAACTGAGGCCGGGTTGTGTGGAGATCATCACCACAAAGTGTTCATACTGATGGGGCAAGGGAGATAGAAGAACGCGAACAGAGAAGAGATCAAGAATATTGCGAAACAGCTCTCCCGTTACAATCAGCTGCTAAGTGCAAACACAATCTTATAGAAAGCTTATGCAAAATGTAATCACAACTTAAAGTGTTCTTAATTGCCCAACAGGATCTTAAAAAAATAATTCTTACTCTCAAAAATAATTCTTCTGGAGATCAGCCTCCTTTTCCCAGGTATCCTCCTCTTCTGATTTGCCCCTCCACATGACTAAAAATTTTCAAAGCACTCTACTCCGTAGAGTCCTCTGTCAGCAATTAACAATCGCCTCAGGTTCAAGTGGTCCACTCACGGACTCATCACGAAGAAGTTCCACTAGATCTTCCATAGGGACCAGGGTCTCCCCAAACCCCAATGAGGGTTTCAACTTACTAACATGAAAACTGAGATGAATTCCAATGTTAGCTGGAAGGTCTAGTTTGTATGCGACCTTGTTTATCACTTGGATAACCTTAAATGGACCACAATACCTAGGCACCAACTTTGCACACTTATCAATTTTCAAGCCCCTGGAGTGACTAGGGACCCTCAAAAACACCAGTCATTGACCATGAATACCTTGTGCTTCCGAGATAGATCAACATAGTGCCTTGCCCTATCTTAGGCACTTCTTATGCTATCTTTAACTAGCTGTAACATTTCTTGCATATCCACAAGGAAATCAGCTGTGGCTTGCACCCGTAGGTTTTTCATGCTAACACTAATTGGTGATTGAGGTTGAAAACCATACATAAGCATGACAAGGCTGAATCCGGTCGCTGAATGTTTTGCACTGTTATATGCAAATTCCACCAGTGGAAGGTAATCAGACTATCGATGGCCCACATATGCTCAAAGTAGATCCTCCATCGTCTGATTGGTCCTTTCCATTCGACCGTCTGATTTTGGATGATCTGTAGAACTCATACTTAAAGTTGTTTCCAACTTTTCAAACACTGCTTGCCAAAAATTCCCAGTGAATTTTGGGTCACGGTCACTAACAATATCGCAAGGCAGCCCGTATAGTCGAAAAACTTCTCAACAAACAGTTGAGCTAGTTCTGAAGTTTTAACAGTAGTTTTCAACGGAATTAATTGAGCAAACTTTGTAAGTCTGTCAACAATGACCCAAACCAAATCATGGCCCTTCCCTGTACAAGGAAGCCCAACCAGAAAATCCATAGATATACTTTTCCACTCTCCGGTAGGAATATCTAAAGGATGTAATAGGCCACTAGCTTTTAGCCTCTCTGCTTTATTTAATTGCACTTAGTACATTTAAGTACATAGGCATGTACCTGATTTTTCATCTTAGGCCACCAAAATTGCCTTCGAACTATCTCAAGTGTTCTTTGTATACCCGGATGTCCTACGCATGGACTATCATGACACTCATGCAAGATTTGGGCCCTTACAATGTCATTCTCCGGTACACACACCTTTTCTTTACGAAACAAAATCTTGTTTCGAGTTAGAAAAGCCATTTCAATCTTTCCCTGATTCAAGGAATCTTGCAAATCTAAATCGATCCCCGAAAGTACTTGTTGCAATTACTTCTTAAAAAAAAGATTGGACTCATATAGTCCTTGAAGAGACTGAAACAACCCCGGTTTTATAATAGTAAAGCACAACTGATTATTAACTGATAACCGACTCAAAGCATCTGCTAGAGTATTTTGACTTCCTTTACAATAACGTATAGAAAAGTCAAAGATTTCCATCAGCTCAACCCATCTAGTTTGTCTCCCCTTTAAATCTATGGCATCACAGAAATATCGAAGAGTCTGATGATCCATCAAAACTTCAAATCTGGCTCCATACAAATAATGTTGTCAAATTTTCAAGGAGTGAACAATTGCAAACAGTTCTTTCTCATAGGTACAATACCTAGACTAAGTAGGATTGAGTTTCTTGCTTTCATAAGCCACAAGATGTCCATCCTGCATCAAAACAGCCCCAATAGCATAATCATTGGCATTTGTCCTAACCACAAAAGCCTTATTAGGATCGCCAATGATTAGCATTGGTGACACTTTTCTTAAGCAACTCAAACAATTATTCATATCCTCTGTCCACACCACTAGTGGACTCTTGGCCCTCCGGCTTAGCTTCTTATAGCCTTTCAAGGCCTGGGTAAGGGAAAATGCCAATCGAGCAAATTGGGAAATATGCTAGCGAAACTTGTTCAATTTCTTACAGTCGATGCAAAACCTTATAGTCCCATCCTTCTTGGCAACCAGAACCACTAGTGATGCCCAACGAGACTTACTAGGTTGTACCCACCCCTTTTACAAGTAATCATGTAATTGCCTATTTACCTCAGCCTCTTCCGATGCACTCATCCTATAAGGACGCTGTGCGATTGGAATGATCTAGGTATTAGGCCAATTTTATGATCAACTATCCTTTTTGGTGGTAAACCTACAGGAAGGTCTAAAAAAACATCATTGAATTCCTGCCTAAGTTCATTATAGGCTTCAAATTCTGTAGTGTTCTCACTGAGTATATTCATGGCATTTATGTTAAGTTCATCATCATTGCAACAAATGATATCATTATGAAAACATAAATAAACTTTAAAATCAGAATTCTTCATAATAGAATTAAGTTCCTGTTTAGAATAAGGGTTAACATTTTTAGTGTCAACACTTAAACTAGCCTTGATCTTAATTAAAAAATTCTCATGCATAAAAGATAAATATTTTTCAACAGAATCAATTCTCAATGACGTCTTTCGAGAAGAGTCAGTTGTCAGGATAGAAATTGTAGACTGCATTTGGTCCTTGCCCTTCAGATCGATAAACTGATCTTCTATGAAAGTCACATCTCTATTAGTAACACTTTACAAGTGTCTATATTATACAGTCTGTACATTCCATCAGAAGCATAATAACCAGCAAAAATTGTCTTGAATGAATGCTCATCTAATTTCTTTTAGTTGTCCTTTGGGACATGAGCATAAGCAGTGCATCCAAATACTTTCAAATATTTTAATGAAGGTTTGAATTATGTCCAAACTTCATGAGGAGTTTTGTTGTCAGATAAGCCTTTAGTTATACATCGGTTCTACACATAAGCTGTTGTTGATATAGCATGTTGCCAGAATGATTTGGGAAACGAAAGATGAGTTATCATGCATTTGGCAGACTCGACTACTGTCCTGTTCTTCCTTTCTACCAATCTATTTGACTGTGGAGAATAGGAAGCAGGAAATTGTTGTTTGATGTCGTAATCCTTGAATTCATTTGATATGTACTCGCCACTGTTGTCGCTCCTAACAGCTTTGATCTTCTTTTTTGTCTGCAACTCATCATTTTCTTTCTGCCCTCATCTTGAATTTCCATAAGTGGTAGTTTGAACCATCGAGATTGTCTACCATTAGAATAAATTGTGGTTGCGAATCCATTTGGAATTTCAAGATGAGTGTAATGCAAATAGTAGATTAGTATGACTAAAAACAATTATAGCAAATGTCTACACTATATCAAAATAATTGTTTTGATAATGTTAGCTCTAGTATCACCTCTAAGAATCAGAGCTATTGATTACAGCTCTGATACCATGGTGGGATTCAACAGGTGGATCAACCGACAATGCTTATTGCAGCAAATGTAGTAGTAGGGTTACAAATTTTACATTTGTGGCAACGTATTAGATGAGGCACTCTAGAACGATAAATTGACATCGCTATCAGTCATATAGAATAGTTTAATCTACTAACAACGAATAACCAGAACATGAATAAAAATCAGCATTCAACATACACGACCTAGATTATTGAAACATTGATTGATTTTTCATATAGAAAATACAATTTGAATGTAGAACAGTCATGTTCTCTCTGAGTCAATACTTTGTAATGAGAGAGAGAGAGAGAGAGAGAGAGAGAGAGAGAGAGAGAGAGAGAGAGAGAGAGAGAGAGAGAGAGAGAGAGAGAGAGAGAGAGAGAGAGAGAGAGAGAGAGAGAGAGAGAGAGAGAGAGAAAACAATGCAATTGCACTCTAGATGTTCATGGGACTTGTAGTTGGAGCTTCTTCAACAACTGTAGCAACTGATAAATCTCTCTATATATATACACATGGCTAACCGATTAAAAGAATGATTAAGTAGTTTACAAACATGATTAAGCCACTACATGTTGTTCGCAGTCGCACTCGAACAATATTTGATTCAGTTGGAGATTTTGTTTGGTTGTCACAATTGTACTGTTGAGCCGCCAATTTGATGATATCAACTTTTGTGAGTTGGCACATCATGTCGACTTTTGGAGAAATCGATGTCGAGGAAGTCGATGACGTGGAAGTCGAGGACTTTGCAGCTTGCCTTGAGAAGATGTCAAAGTCGGAGACTTCAATGTCGAGGAAGTCAATGATGTGGAAGTTGAAGACTTTGCTTTTTACAAGAGCTCCATTCAAACTTCAGACAAGGAAACATCAGGCTCAAGAAAATACGACACCTTCGGCTTTTTCGCATTTTTCACCATATTGTGAAAATGACTTGAAAGATATTCTAAAGGGTATGCGACTGTAGGAATATTTACAACAACATAATGAATGGATCTAGATTAGTAGAGATAGAGATAGAGATGGAGAGGATAGAAATCCAACAATACCACCTTCATTGGTTTGTGCACTAGCTAGCACAACAAGCAAACGAGCTCAGAACGGCAAAGCAGAACCTGCAGTTAAGAGATGCGGAGTTGCTGACAGCCATGGAAGAAATACAGAACGAAAGGGCCAAGAGTCTAGAAGAGCAGAATCAATTTCCATTTTTTGAAACAATTTATTTCACCAATCGCTCAATACAACCTCATAACTAACCCACCATCCGCCACTCGGAAATGTTTTCACCTCCTTCACCACCTGATTTTAATTCTTTTGATCAAGATCCACCACTCGACGAGACTGTGCAGCCTTCGATGGGACTTTCTTCATCTCTTCTAAAGAGTAAGAGCGACACCTTCGCCGGATCAAGGTCTAAGGGTCCAACACCAAAAGTTTCTGACATTAAGAGTGCCATAGCTTTGGACGGCTATTCGGCAAGACCTTCGAGAAAGTTGTTCGAGAAGTCCAAAGAGAAGATCTGAAGATGGTTTGATGATCAAAAAGAGTTCGAAGACTTGCAAAGGACCTACAAGAAAGAGGACCGAGGGGGTTCAAAGAAGGTGACTACTGAGGAATATCCCAAGCTCAACAACCTACTGAATGCCTTACGACCACGACCCTCTTGTAGGATCATGATGCTCTTGAATAATAACCAACATCTCTAAGAATACCTGAGGGCACCAAGCTGGAAAAGGGTGGATCCCTTTTATGCACCAATTAAGAGAAGAGATCCTTGGGAAAGAACGCAACCAGTAGAAGGACAAGTCAACTGGCCACTCATTTCGGGAGTTGACTCCAGTTCATCGTTTGAAAATTATTACGCTGTGCTACTGAAATTTGGACATACTTACAAAGGAAGTGCAGATGTTGTAGTCTGAGAGAGTATGACTTATTGCCTATCTTTAGTCTTTCTCGCGACATTGAACTGCTACTGGGACAAAGGGTTGCACTTGTAAGGTTGGATGTCAATCAACCCGTGCAATCAGAAGAAGGACATCTGATGTTGGCAAGACTTGATTTCTGAGCAACATTCTCCTCGGGCCAATACGTGCAGATGGTCGAGGAACGATATGGAAACAAATTCATACATAAAATGAGGTAGTACCTAGGACCTACCCCGAGGGAAGAAAATCACATTTGAAACCATCAGAAATACGAGAAGTCTCCTGAAAAAAAGAGAGCTGAGAAGGACAAACAAGAGGTGCTCAGTTATGCAGCGCTATCTTGATAAGCCACTGCAACCGTTGAAGTCCTTGCCGAGAAGCACACTAACAACAACCAATAAGTTCTTGGTTTTATGTAGGCAAATACTAATCTATGCCTTTCCAAGAACCATGCGTCAAGGTTGAAACAATGAAGTGGGACTTGCAACACCATAGGGGAGGATAATGTTAGCTGATGCCATGCGCCGAGGTGTCGATGCAGAACCTCGCCACTCAAAAGGGCTTCCAGTAGAGATGTTGAGAGCTGAGTTTGAGAGCTAGTGCTAGACTGAGGTTATACATTTTGTGAGCCCCATGGTAATTCTCAAAAGATGGAAAACCATGTGGGAGCTAGTAATATATACACTCTCAACTTGAATTGTATTTTTAATGAAGAGGCCTCCTAGAATTATGTAAGAGGTGGAACCCAAATCTTTATAGTCACTTGTAAGAGGTGAAATCCAAATTGTAACGGATTCACTAACTCATGGGTATACATAGAAGCCTCCTCCATGAGTTTCCAAGCATATGACATGTACTAAAATGATGTTGCTTTGACAATTGAAAATCTTTCGTTGTGCATTTCCTTCTGTGCTCTATTCTCATGCATTTAGTTCGGGTACTTGTGTATGAATCTGTTGTTGTTGTTTTTCCCTTCTTCCATGATTGGTTTTGTGATTAATATCAGGTAGATGTGTAGGGCTTAGTGGCTGATCTTACCTATTCTCATTTGATGCTACTTTGTGCTTGACTCCCTGAGGAGTTTTTATTACAAATGTTGAGTGATATTTGTAATAAACACTTTGTAGGATTTGTAGTTCTTGGTTAGATTCAGTTTTGTTGATTCTAATGATTTCAGTAGGATTAGATTCAACCTCATTCTCTGTTTTTTGCTTAGATTAGATCAATAATAATCTACATTCTATAAGAAACCAAAGAAAATCTAAAATAGACTATAGAGTGTAGGTATATGAGTCTTGACAGATCTCATATTTAAGTTGAGCTTCCATTATCAATAAAGGATCGAATTCAGGTTGTAGATATGCCAACTGACAGGCGGGGTACATCACCATTACATTGCAAACTGTAGGATTGAGAAGAGTAGCCGAGTTCTTGTCAACTGTAGGCTGATATAGGATCCTGTTATCATTGTCAGTAGAACACGTAGAAAAGTGTGTAGAGAGAGATAGTAAACATTGACAAAATGAATCAGTAAACACCTCCACTTCTTGGAGCTGGTCTCTCTCTCTCTCTCTCTCTCTCTATATATATATATATATATATATATATATATATATATATATATATATATATATATATATATATATATATATATATATATATATATATATATATATATATATATATATATATATATATATATATATATATATATATATATATATATATATAGAGAGAGAGAGAGAGAGAGAGAGAGAGAGTTGCATCCTTCTTTCCAAACATGGAACTCTCTCCTTCGGCTATAACATGTTGAAAATGTGGCAAAATAAGTCCAATTGATCCTAGAAATGATGGACAAAGCACCTATTTAAGATCTGATAGCTAGAACACAAATCAATCTAGCTTATCTTGGCTTCAACTCCACAAATTGGCTCCAAAATCATGCAAAATTCCTCCCACATGTGAAAGTATGGCTTGCTGCTACCTGTGTACTATACTAACACCCTCAAAACCTTCTAATCATTACAAAAAAATTAAATTCCAATAGCATTCATCAAACAAATGATAGACCAAAACTAGTCATGAAGGAAGATCTAAATTTTACTCATGATTGGATGGCAAATCCGTCACATACTTATACATGAATGCCTCTCACATATCTATAAGTGAATTTCTCGGACCTGAGCATTTAGGACTACCTCTAATCCATCCATGACCTAAGCCTAGTTTCTAACGTAATAGGTCATAAAATCCACCCTAATGATCTTGAGATCCAAAAACAATGTAAAGATTGTTATTTTTGGCTCCTAGAAAATCTCTAGCCTATCTATGCACATTTTTGGCCTCATTCTAAAGGTTTCATTCCAAATCTAGGTTAAGAATAAACTTATGAAAAGTATCCTATGCTTTTTGGCACATGTGACATCCCACAACATGGCCTCAATACAATTTACAAGTGGAGAAATCAAACTAGCTTGTGTAAATTTAACACTTCTCTTCACAACTAGTTTGTAGATAACATAGACTTTCTTATCATCCCAAGGGCTGATCTTAAGTTTCCAAAAGCAGCACTTTGAAGTGGTTTAGTTAGGATATTTGCAACTCATTCACTACTTTCCACATGCTCCAAAGACACCTCCTTAGATTGCACTTTTTCTCTCACAAAATGATGAGAGATCTCAATATGCTTTGACCTTGCATGGAAGATTGGATGTTTTGCAAGGTGTTGGGCTGAAATTTTGTCATTATAAATGATTGAAGCAACATCTAAACTCAGGACCTTCAGCTCCATTAGTAGCCTTTTGATCCAAAGAAGCTCTTGTGAGAGCTTTGTACTCGACCTCGATAGAAGAAAGTGAGATGGTTTCTTGTTTATTTAACAACCAAGAAACAACTCCCCCACCAATGAATGTTGCATAGTCACTTGGTGATGGTGGAGATGCTTCTCCAAGTCAATTTCTAAGAAGATCATCAGTTGATTGAGAAACTTACTCTCAGATATCGGTTTGAATCAATATGCTCTGATGACATTATTTTGTGATAATCAAAGTGCCATCACTTTATCAGCCAATCCTAGATTCCATTCCAGGAGCAAGCACATTGAACCGAAGTATCATTTTGTCAGAAACAAAGTTCTTAATGAAGAGGTCAGATTGTAGTACTGTAGAACGCAAGATATGACAACAGATGTTTTTACTAAAGCATTAAGTTTGGAGTCACACAGAAAATTCTGTGTAGAGCTAAGTTTGAAGGTCAAGGCACTCAGTGTTGGACTCCTTCTTATCAATCGACTGATCGGTTTTAATCTTCATCCATTGTTTATCCAATTTTGCGGTTTTTTTTCGTGTGTTTACAGTCCTATAGAATTACAAGTGTTTTTCATGATCTGCAGAATTACACGGAGTTTAACGATAGTGTTGCATTTTTTGCCTGACAGAAATCCTGTGTAAAAATACAGTGTCGTGTTTTTCGCATTTTTTGTCAATTAGAAATCTCGTGTAAAAATGCAGTGTCGCCATTTTCGCATGTCTTGCTTGTCAGAAATCTCGTTCAAATATGTAGTGTCACATTTTTTGCTTTTTCCAAAGTGCCTCAAATGTTAAGAAAATGACTCTGGCAAAGTATGGGACAACCCTAAATGAGATTTAAGGGCACCTTCAACTTTTTCTCCACTTTGCAAAAAATCCGACAGTGTCGCTTGTGGCTGTTTTAGTTCATTTTTTTAGAGCTACAATTTTGGTTCGTTTATGAAGACAGAACGTTTACGGCCAATTTCACCGCTTATCAACAATCAATGACAAGGACCGGATGAATGCCAGCGGATCACCAGCCAACTGGTAATCGCAATTGACTACCTAATTTCTTAGTATAAATAGTTGTTCATATTCATACAGATTAATTCATTGAAAATCAGAATTATCAGAAGTATTTGAATAGTTAGCTCTCTCTCTCTCTCTCTCTCAAGCCTGCAATCTTGAACACTCCTGAGCATTCTAGCTCACTTCTTAGAGTTGTTTTAGACATTGCTATTGCGCTATTGCTCATAAGTATTGCGCATTATTCAAGCTTTCATTTTTAGTCGCTCGGATGTAGCATTGAGTACACGACTTTGATTCGCAACTTAGTGTACTCATTTACTTCTGTTTCATTTTGAATCAATACTATTCTTTATTGCATTCAGTTTCATCTTAGATTGTATGCATTTCTGTATTTCTTTGCGACTAATATTTGTCTAATAATCTTCAATGCTTAATTGTTTGGCTACGTAATCACTGTAGTACTGACGATTTCAAAGTTAGTTACTATAAGATCAAATGTGATTTCTATCACTATTGTCTTGTTTGAAATTGATAGGCGTAGTCATGCATTGAAAAGATGAAAATAGTTTATTCTGCCATGCAAGAAAGTTTTATTTTTTCTTTTCGAACTAGATCTCTCTTCTACATTACCACTTTTCGACATGGTATCAGAGCGAAATCATTATTATTTATCTTATTCCAATATGATATCAGAGCGAAGGCTCTAATACTTCATATCTATCACGATATCAATTTGATATCATACTCTTTAGTTCTTTTCAACCTTTCAATATCAAAGAATTGATTTCTTATTGTTGGCATTACCACATCTTAGCGTCATTGATATAATCGATAGATTAAGTTCCAGATGAAGACCTTGTTAATCACCAACGAATTATGGGATGTTGTCACAGGTACAAAAGTAAAGCCTGAAGATGATGACTCAAAGTGGGAAAGCCTTTGCACTTATTATCCTCAATATATCAGATACACAGATTGGACACATAGCTGAAGCTAAAACGTCTAGAGATGTTTGGGACATTTTGAACTCACTATATGACGTGAGGGACATAACTAGTAGCCAGAGGTTTTTCTCAGGTATACAACGTCGATTAGACCGAGACCTTCAGTCCAGTAGTCAAGCATTCTTATATTCGACTTTTGCTATCATTTGTCATTGCAGCAAATTTGGAAATACATCAAATGGATTTATAGACAACATATCTCAATGGAGTTATCGAGAAGACATGTACATGGTGCAACCCGAAGGTTATATTATCGAGGGTAAGCACAATCATGTTTGTAAACTCCATAAGGCACTTTATGGCTTGAAGCATTCTGCTCGAGCATGGTTTCAAAGGATCAATACTTTCCTCATTGATCATGACTATACACCTAGCTCTTCAGATTCAAATGTTTACTTCAAAGCAGTGCAGCAGTCTTTTATCATTGTCACATTATACATCAATGATACATTGTTTTTCAGCAAGAGTATTGATCTGATAAAAGAGGAGAAGATAATGCTATCTTCCGAATTCGGCATGACCGATCTAGGCGAAGTTCATTTCTGCCTTGGTATACAAATCCATAGAGACAAAAAACAAAAGTTGATCTATATTACACAATAGAGATACATCTACAACATTCTAGTCAGATATAATATGATCAATTGCAAGTTAGCTCTCTCACCAATGGAACCAGGACTCAAATTGTCAATGGACTAGTGTCCCCAAACAATCCATGAGAAGTAGCAGATGCGTGAGCATCCTTACCATTCTATTATAGGATCTCTTATGTACGCCATGATTTGTACCAGGCCAGACATAGCGTTTGCAGTCAGCTCTCTCAGTCTGTTTATGACTAATCCTGATATAACACATTGGAAGGCTCTTATCAGAGTCATGAGATATCTTCAAGCTACTATGGACTTTTGCGTTTGTTATGGAATAGTCGGCAACGACAAACTCAATTTTCTCAGTGGTTACACAAATGCGAGTTGGGCAAGAGATGTAGACACTCATAAATCTACTTTCAAATTTACATTCTTCCTCAACAATGGTCCAATTTCTTGGAACAGTTGCAAGCAATCTTCGATAGCTCTATCTTCCACTAAAACAGAGTATATCGCAGCCTCTCAAGATACAAAGAAAGCAATTTGGTTGAGAAACTTACTCTCAGATATCGGTCTGAATCAGTATGCCTTGACGACATTATTTTGTGATAAAAGTGCCATCACTTTATCAGCCAGCCCTAGATTTCATTCCAGGAGTAAGCACATTGTCTGTATTTCTTCGTGACTAATATTTGTCTAATAATCTTCAATGCTTAATTGTTTGGCTACGTAATCACTATAGTACTGACAATTTCAAAGTTAGTTACTATAAGATCAAACGTGATTTCTATTACTATTGTCTTGTTTGAAATTGATAGGCGTAGTCATGCATTGGAAAGATGAAGATAGTTTATTTTGCCATGCACGAAAGTTTTTTTTTTTTTAAGCTAGATCTATCTTCTGCATTACCACTTTCCGACATGGTATCAAAGCGAAATCATTATTCTTTATCAGATTCCAATATGATATTAGACCGAAGGCTCTAATACTTCATATCTTTTGCGATATCAATTTGATATCATACTCTTGAGTTCTTTTCAACCTTTCAGTATCATAGAATTGATTTCTTATTGTTGGCATTACCACATCTTAGCGTCATCGATATAATTGACAGACTAAGTTCATTGCTTAGAAGACTGTTTTGTCAGAAAGTGGTGTGCAAAAGATAGGTCTAACTTGAAAAGAAACGAATGAAAATAGTTCAAGTGTCTAAAAAGAAAACTTTTTGTGCTTGGCGGAATAAACTATCTTCTTCTTTCACAATGCATGACTACATCTATCAATTTCAAACAAAACAATAGTGATAGAAATCATGTTTGATCCTATAGTAAGTAACTTTGGAATCATCAATACTATAGTGATTATGTAGCCAAACAATAAAGCATAGAAAATTATCAGACAAATAATTTGTCACGAATTAGTCGCGAATCACAAGACAAATAATTAATCGCGAAGAATTACAGAAACGCATACATCCTGAGACGAAGCTGAATGCAATAAAGGATAGTATTGATTCAGTATGAAAACGTAATAGAAGTACATGAGTACAATAAGTTGCAGATCAAAGCCGCGTACTCTCTATGCTATCTCTGAGCGACTAAAATGAAAGTTTGAATTAATGCACAATACTGATAAGCAATAGTGCAAGAGCAATCTCTAAAACTTATTCATGTGAGTCACGCTTTGACTTATGAAGACAATGCAAAATTTACTGATGAGCAGGTTCTAAATCATGTGGATCCTACCAGATTTGAAATACGTCACATTCCTGATGAACCAATAATAAAATAGCCAAAAGTAGTTATATTGAAGAAAGCCAAAATCACAAGATCAATGACAAAGAAAGCAACATTATAATACGGTCCTGAAATGGAAAAGTCCACCTCAAAGAATTGAGCTGAAAAATGTGCCACCCTTATTGGATAAAGAAAAAGAAAAAGTCAAGGATGATTCTTCAAGTCAGAGTTTTCGTGAGACATCACCGTCCAGGAATTTATTGCCTCCATGATCAATTCCTGCTAAGAAAGCTAAGCGAAGCTCCAAGACTAATCCTTTAGACAAAGAACAATCAGAGGAAGTCTAGCATGATATGCCAGAGCATTTCAAACGCTATACTCTGGATGATGTGGTTATCATGTTACCAAAAACACATTATGAACCTGAAGAACAGGTGCCAGAATCGAAAGATGTTTACTATGGCCCAGCTAGGATGCAGCCTATGAATCTTGCGGAACCAGTAGAACCAGAAAAGATTGTACAAGTTGGAGCACAACTTACTCCTGAATAGTTTCAAGTACTACAAACATTGCTTATTAAATACCAAGATTGATCTCAAGGGAATTTCGACATCAGTTATTGAGCATACCATACCCTTAATACCTGATGCAATTCCAAAGTCACAAAGTTATATTGCTGTAATCCTAATATTACGGATTTGATAAAGAAAGAGTTATAGAGATTGCTAGAACCCGCCTTCATTTATGAGAATGTGTTTCCGAGCACACGGAATGGGTTTCACCAATTGTCATTGTTCCCAAGAAGAATGAAAAATTGAGAATTTGTGTGAATCTCAAAGCTTTGAACAAAGTAACGCAAAAGGATCACTTTCCATTACCTTTTACTAAAAGCATTTTGGATTGCCTTGTTAGAGCAGAAGCTTATAGTTTTTTAGATGGATTCAGTGGATACAATCAGGTCAAGATTGCACCTACAGATCATCATAAAACAGCTTTTGCAATAGAGTGGGACACTTATGCTTATAAAGTAATGTCGTTTGGACTCTGTAATGCACCTAGTTCATTTCAAATAGTGATGCAGTTTGCTTTCAAAGATTATCTACAATTTTTTTTTTGAAATTTACTTAAATGACTTTGGAGTCCATAGCACGGATACAGACCACCTGGATCAGTTGGAAACAATATTTGAACGTTGTCGCAAGTACCAAATTTTATTAAATCCAGAAAAGTGTCAGGTTTGGATCTCTCATGGAGTTATTCTTGGGCATGTGGTATCAAGGCATGGCATTGCAACGGATTATTCAAAAATCAAAGTCATTATGGAATTACCACCGCCAGGGACAATTCGTGGAGTTTATGTCTTTATGGGTCATGGGAACTACTATCAAATTTTCATTATCTTCTTTGCAGATCTTGCAAGACCTATATACAAACTGACCGTTGTTCCTATTTGCACAGTTGAGGCATTAAAAGCCTCTGAAAAATTGAAAAAAAACATTAGCTTCAGCACCAATACTACGTTCTCCAGAGTGGACGATTGAATTTCATGTTCACACTGATGCCTCAAAATATGCTATTGGATCAGTGTTGACACAGCCAAGAGAATACAAGAAAGACTATCCTGTATGATTTGCAAGCCAACAGTTTACGGATTCAGAGAAAACCTATTCAACAACAGAACGTGAAGCATTAGCAATGATTTTCTCTGTAAAAAAAATTCGACATTATCTTATGTAAACGCACTTTGCATTTTATACGAATCACCAACCGTTACTTTACTTGGTAAACAAGACATGCAATACAAGGCATATTGCACGATGGCTACTGTTATTGACTGAATTTGACTTTTGAGTTGTGGTTCGAAAGGCAAAACAATATTATCTCGCCGACCATGTTTCAAGAATCGAGCCTGCACCAGTTAATGCTGAGGTGGATGATGAACTTCCAGATGTTGCGTTATTCTATGTTGAAGCAATACTTGAGTGGGCAGCGGATATTGTTGAGAATCTAATGGTAGGTCAACCTAATGACTCCTTGACAAAAGTATAGAAGAGGCAATTGATTCATAAGGCTCAACCTTATCAATTGACTGCGGGACAATTGTATCGTCGCTGAATGGATGATATTCTTCAAAGATGTATTTTATCGCATAAAATACCTGAATTAATCATGTTTTCAAATGATGGAATGGGCGGAGGACATTTTTCTACAAATATTACTATTCACAAACTTTTGCGATCAGGGTTTTGGTGGCCTACACTTCATAAAGACACCAAAAATTATATTCAGTCATGTGATGTTTGCCAACGAGCACGATGTCCTACGCGACAGAATTATGGACCCTTACATCTAGTTTTATCGCAAGCACCATTTGAGAAATGAGGACTGGATTATGTTGGTCCTATTCATCCTGCGGCAACAGGATCTCAAGCTAGATATATCATCGTCACAACTGATTATTTGACCAAGTGGGTTGAAGCCAAAGTTGTTATAGTTGCTAATGCAAAATCTACGACTAGATTTCTTTATGAACACATCATTATCAGATTTGGATGTCCTATTGAGATCGTCAATAATCGTGGTACACTCTTTGTTAATCAAACGATAAAGTGTTTGTTGGAAGATTTTTTTGTTATACACCAGCATAGTACTCCGTATTATCCCAAGGTTTATGGCCAAGCTGAATCTTCCAATAAGATTCTCTGCACTATTATGACAAAAACAGTTGAAGCGAAGTGATAGGAGAATCTGACAGATCGGCTACATGGGAACTACCCTTTCCTTTGAGGTCTTGAAACTGATCTTCGATGAAGATGACATCCCGGCTAGTGAATATTATTGACTTGATGGGATCGAACAACTTGTAGGCTTGTTCTGAAGTAGTGTAGCTGATGAATACACACTTGATACTATAAAAGTTGAGCTTCTTCCTACGATCACGAGTTATTTGCGCAAAAGCAGTACATCCAAAAACTTGTAAGTTTGATAAAGAAGGTTTGGTATCTGTCCAAATTTCGAATGGTGTTTTGTCTGGGAGGCCTTTAGTAGTAGGCCATCTGTTATAGGTTGCTGTTGAAATAGCTTCAGCCCAGAAGGACTTCGAAAGTTTTGCATGTGATAACATGCACTTTGCCGATTCAACTAAAGTTCTGTTCTTTCTCTCAGCAAGACCATTTGACTGAGGCGAATAGGAACTAGTGATGTATTGTTGCTCAATGCCATTGCTAAGGCAGTAGTCCTTGAATTCATTGGAGATGTATTCTCCCCCGTTATCTGACCTTAGTGCTTTGATTTGTTTGCCAGTTTGATTCTCAGCATGCTCTCTGAATTGTCTGAATTTGATGAAAGACTCTGATTTCTGTTTAATGAAATAAACAACTGTTCTTCAGGAAAATTCGTCAATAAAGATAATGAAGTACTTTGCATCTAGCAATGAAGGACTTTGCATAGTCCACAAATATTTGTATGAACAACATCTAATAGATCTTTTGCTGCATGCATATGGTTTGATCTAAAAGGAAACCTAGCCTGCTTTCCAAAAATGCAGCTATGAGATCCACCTTACCAGAAGGATGGTCAAGATTAAGAACCATGGATTGTTTGGTCATGTTCAAAACAGACGCATGATTCACGTGTCCTAAGCGATGATGCCACAGTCATGCTTTATTGACTAGAACAGAGGTCTTCAACACTTAACTAGACTCAGAATAATAGTATGCCAATCTATATAAGTAACCCTGCCTCTTGCCGAGTGCAAGGATCTTATCACTCCTATCAATAATTCTGCATTGATCAAATTCGAATTCTACCTTATGACCTAAATTTCTAATTCTACTCACTGATAACAGATTTGTAGAGAGTTTAGGAACATATAAAACCTTTGATAGTAATTTGAATTGATCATGCTGGAATCGTAATCTTACAGTACCTTCATCTTCAGTAGTGTGAGTACTATTTTCACCAAGATGAACAAATTTCTTCGTGTTGTAAGGAGTGTAGGAGTTGAAAATCTCACGTTGATTGGTCATATGTTGAGTTGCTCCAGAATCCAGAAACCATGAATCATCCAAAAATGTGCTTTGATCTTTGACCATGAATGCGCCTTCGTCCACTTCGACCTAGAGAGATGATGAGACTGTGTTTGCTTGTTGATCAGGTTGCTTGGCTGCATTCTTCGGTTGGAGAATTTGGCAATCCTTGATCTCATGGTTATTGCGCTTGCAAAACCTACAAAATATCTTTTTCTTCGACTATGGATTCAATGATTGTTCTTGACCTTGAGTCTGTTTCTGATTTGTTGAAGCCTTCTTGGAGCTTTTTAGCTTCTGTCGCTTTGAGCCTTTGTTGACAAATAGAGCCTGAGAGGAGGAAGTAGACAAAGTGTCTTGACTTTTTCTATTGTCTTCTTGTACCAACATAGTGATAACTCTCGTAAGAGCTAAATCTAAGTGTGTCGATATGATCATCACCCAGTTCTCATATCTAGAGGGCAAGCTTGAAAGCAATGTCATAGTTGCGTCTTGATCATCTATGATTGATCCGACAACGGCCATCTGTTGCAAAAGATTCTTAAACTGGCTAATGTGACTCTGAAGAGAATCACCAGTAGACATTTTGAATGTGAAGAATCTTCTTCGTAGATGTAACTTGGTAGTTACATCCCTCACGTCATATAGTGAGTTCAAAATGTCCCAAACGTCTCTAGACGTTTTAGCTTCAGCTATGTGTCCAATCTGTGTATCTGATATATTAAGGATAATAAATGCGAAAGCTTTACCATCCTTCGATTTCCACTTTGAGTCGTCGTCTTCAAGTTTTACTTCTGTACCTGTGACAACATCCCATAATTCGTTGGCGATTAACAAGGTCTTCATCTTAAATTTTTCCAAATGATAATTGGATCCATTCAGCTTGTCTGCGATAAGACCGACTTTACTTTGAGAATCCATCTGAAACTTAGTCTGTCGATTATATCGATGACGCTAAGATGTGGTAATGCCAATGATAAGAAATCAATTCTCTGATACTTAAAGGTTGAAAAGAACTCAAGAGTATGATATCAACTTGATATCATGAAAGATATGAAGTATTAGAGCTTTCGCTCTGATATCATATTGGAATCAGATAAAGAATAATGATTTTGCTCTGATACCATGTCAGAAAGTGATAATGTAGAAGATAAATCTAACTCGAAAAAAAAAAACTTTCATGCATGGCGGAATAAACTATTTTCATCTTTCCAATGCATGACTACACCTATCAATTTTAAACAAGACAATAGTGATAGAAATCACGTTTGATCTTATAGTAACTAACTTTAAAATCGTCAGTACTACAGTATCACGTTTGATCTTATAGTAACTAACTTTAAAATCGTCAGTACTACAGTGATTACGTAACCAAACAATTAAGCATTGAAGATTATGAGACAAATATTAGTCACGAAGAAATACAGAAATGCATACAATCTGAACGCAATAAAGAATAGTTTTGATTCAAAACGAAACAGAAGTAAATGAGTACAATAAGTTGCGGATTGAAGCCGTGTACTCTATGCTATCTCTGAGCGGCTAAAAATGAAAGTCTGAATAATGCGCAATGCTGATGAGCAGTAGCGCAATAGCATTATCTAAAACAACTCTAAGAAGTGAGCTAGAATGCTCAGGAGTATTCAAGCTCGCAGGCTTGAGAGAGAGAGAGCTAACTATTCAAGCGCTTATGATAATTTTGATTTTCAATGAATTAATCTATATGAAATATGAACAACTATTTATACTAAGAAATTAGGTCATCAATTGCGGTCGCCAGTTGGCTGGTGATCCGCTGGCATCCATCCAGTCCTTGTCATCGATTGTTGATAAGCGGTGAAATTGGCCGTAAACGTTTTGTCTGTATAAATGAACCAAAACTATAGCTTTTTCGAAATGAACTAAAACAGCCACATGCGACACTGTCGGGTTTTTTGCAAAATGGCAAAAAAGCCGAAGGTTTTTTTAAATTTTATTTAAGGCTGCCGCACACTTTGCCAGAGTCATTTTCTTAACATTTGAGGCTCTTTGAAAAAAGTGAAAAATGTGACACTGCATATTTAAACGAGATTTTTGACAGACATTGGCAAGCTTGAAACCAGTGTCATTACAGTGTCTTGATCGTCTATGACGGATCCGACAACGACCATTTGCTGCAGCAGGTTCTTGAACTGGTTGATGTAATTTTGTAGTGAATCACCATTTGTCATCTTAAGAGAAAAGAATCTCCTTCTGAGGTGTAGCTTGGAAGCTACGTCATGCACATAGTACAATGTGCTCAAGATGTCCCAGACTTCCTTGGAGATCTGAGCTTCGGACACATGACCGATTTGTGTGTTTGATATATTGAGAATGATCAACGCAAAAGCTTTTCCATCCTTCAGCTTCCATCATGTGATTACAGCGTCGTCTGCTTCGGGTCTTGCCTCTACACTTATGACAACATCATACAACTCCTTAGCCATTAGCACAATTTTCATTTTGAATTTCCACAGATGATAGTTGAGGATCCATCAAGCTTGTCCACGATGGGATTGGCTTTCCCTTGGAAATCCATGTGGAAGTTAGTCTAAGTGACAATAATAACTATCAGTGACTTAGGAGTGAAAATCTAATGCTATTTACAGAACAAAAAAACAATTATTCTATCGACTGATAGAATCAGGTTATGTGAGAAGCTTATCAAGCCATAGTAATAGCTCTGATATAAAACTGCTTCTGATACAATGCATGTATCAGATTAAGAAATCAAACAAGCTCTGATACCATGTCGAGAGATGGTAGAAATGTATCTTCTCAATGCGTGCACTACAAGAACAGTAGGTGAACACAAAACAGAGTCTGAATTGCGTGGTTGTTTGTGGAAGCAGAAAGAGTAGACAATCAAACAAAGCAATAAGAGAGTCAAATAGAGAAAGAGAACAACGAAGCATACAATTTTGACAAAGACTTTGAACGCAATAAAAGACAATGATTGATTTAGATTAATGTATGAAAATACATGTCAGATTGATGTTATGAGCACAAGACAATAGCGAACAAAATCGCGTGCTCAAGAAGCTAACTTCGCTCTGTAAAAGCTATGAGCTTATTATTGACAATAAGTCTAAAGAAAGAATCGATACATGAAAGCATTTACAGGGTCTGTCTCTAATCATCATATATTTTTAGATTACAATAGTCATCTATATACAATTTACATTTGTGCAGATGAGTGTACAAGAAGATGGCGTGGAGCCGTTGTGCCGTCTAAAGTAGATCGTGGCAGCTGTTGTCATTGTCAAGTAGTTGCACAATACATGAAGTGAGTGTGAGAAGGCTTTGACTATTCGGAGACGAGCATGTCGCTACTGAAAGTCGACAAAGTCAAGAAAATATGGTCTTCGACAATAGTCAGGTGAGTCGACCAAGTCGGACCTCCTGATAAGTCGGCCAAGTCGACAAGTCGGACTTCTTGATAAGTCGGATGAGTCAACAAGTCAAGTTGAGTGCCGCTTTCATTCCTATCTCCGATAATAAAATATTTCTGCAAATTGTGCAACAATCCATGTAAAACTGCATCGATATGAATGGAACTAGATTAACATGGGATTTAGGAGAGTAGAGGAATAAATCCAAGAATATATGGATCAATGAAGTTTCTACAACAATTTTAGAGAGAGGATTACATAATTTTTTAGAATCTTCGAATGTAAATCCCTCTCTCACATGAGACCAAATTGACAGGCTATAGAAACCAAAAGTGCTCATTATTTTGAGCTCTATGACATGTAATCGATAAAAGAATTGTCATCAATACTTTTAAAATCTACCTATTATAAAGCCTATTCGATTGTTTATGTTAATACATACTGAATTAATGAAATAAATGAATATTATTTACCAAACATGAATCAATATTAACCTTCATGTCAAAATTATATAAGCAAGAATCATGAATTCATATATATATATATATATATATACATATATATATATATATATATTGTAATAATGAATATACATTCACTCGTCTTCATATTATGACAGCTTGCCACCAAAAGAGCATCATCTTGTTCGTATTTGACCTTGTTGGTAGGATTCTAGGCTTTTTTTGGGCCCTATATGATCTTGCATAATATAGGGCCCCAAAACTTCTGATCATTTCTTTAACAAATGAATAAACTACCTACTCGTTTATGCTCCCGATTTGAATACCCTCTGGACACCAGACCAACGTTTCCCATAATAAATTTTCTAAATCATTCAAACAATAAAATTTGTCACATGAAAAAAGAAAATTTAGCATAATAAATTTTTAGTTTACTTTTTATAAACAAAATAAAAGACAACGTAAAAAATCCCAACAAAGGCAATTAAGTGCAATAATGCTCAATTGGTCGAGCCATTACCACATATAATTTGGTCCTTGGGTATCTCATGGCCTCCACCACTCGTTGCCCGGGTTTTGGATTATATGTGGTAATGGGCCTCCCTATGGCCATTACCTAGTAAATAAACATACGTCTTAAATGGTTCTCTCGAATCTCTTAAACTAAAATAAAAATAAATTTTAATACATTCCATGTTATTTTCCCTTCTCACACATGGTGAGTTGGTGTATGGAGGTCTTCAAATGAGCTCGCCCACCCGGGCTCAAAAAGTATGTTTCTCTTCCCAACAATGACCCCTAATCTTAAAAGACCCTAATAGAGCCCAAACAAAATTTAGTTGGTGGTGACTTGCATATATGGGCACCTCTTGTTTCATTTTGGAAGAGATGACAAGATATAATAGTTTTAGCTATGTGGCCTTCACAAAGACAACCACCTTGGCGAGAAAGTTTTGATCCATCCATGTGGACTGAAAGTTTTCATTGTTGCATACTTTTATTCATATTCTCTCTCTCTCTCTCTCTCTCTCTCTCTCTCTCACACACACACACACACACACACACACACACACACACACACACACACACACACACACACACACACAAGTCACATTATTGCTATTTTTCATTCCTAAACCCTAACCCTAATCTCAAAAAAACTTCCTCCGCCCTCCCCCTCATCGTCCCTCTCTTTCTCTAGCTTGCATTGCATTTTCGCGATCTTATACCTTGCCTCTCTCTTTCTCTAATTTTTTTTTTAGAAGTTTCTAAAAGCATGTGTTCTCTCTCAAATCAACGCGTGTGATTTTTAAACTCACTTCAACTACTTTTCAAATACATCTTAAGGCAAACCTAGACCAATGAAAAGCTCCAAAACCAGTTTTGTATATCATTGATGACATTCATTCTCTCTCTATTTCTCTTTTTCCAAACTTGACACCCACATGGAAGATGAGAAGATTTTGATTCACGTGGACTAATCAAACACAACAAATGCGCTTTTTCATTGTTGCATACTTTTATTCTCTCTCTCTCTTTGAGCCTTGACTCCCTTTCACTGATTAATGACAAGTGGGCTATTTGGACTTGCCAATGCACACGCCATGTGACAATAAAGGGCTGTTTGTTGGGCGGATATCAAAAATTTATATACCAGCCGAGTCAGGGTATTGCAGGTTTTTAGAACATGTAATACCAGTAGGGTATTAACATAAGGAAGTATAGGAGTTGTAGATTGGTATAGACCGAGCTAAGATACCAGCCAGTTATCAACCCGGGTATCAACATTACGAATTGCTATAAATTTTAAAGTGTAATATCATAATTTAAAATATAAAAAATTTGAGATATAAAAAATATTGAAAATAGCATTAATATTCAAAATATTAATACTGTGTGTCCAGTAGTAAAATAGTTAATACTGGGTGTCCGGCTCTAAACCCTGGTATCAGAAATCGTATAGAAGTGGGATCTTTTTTTTAATACCATGTTATTGACTGGTTTGGACTGCATTGGCCAAACAAGATGCATGCTTAGCAGGGAATCTCTGTGGTAGAGTCAACTCTCTCACTCATGCTATATGTATTATGGCAATGCCTGAATGTTCTGTTCGGTCCCAACTGCCTCCTTGCCTTCTTTAACGCAGGAAGCCTGCAGCAATTCCTATCCTTTCTCTGGATATGGCGATGCTACTGCTGCATCTCCATCCTTCCTCCTCTCCCTCGCTCACCTGTCTTCCATCTTCCCAGTCCCTCCGCATTCCTACGCAAAAGTCGAACCAATTCTGCTCATGGAGGCCTGGATTTTGCAAACAATCCATCTTTCGCATCAGCTGTAAGGGATCATTGACAACTCGAAAGAAAGCCACGGAAATCTCAGCAAAAGCATCGGCTGCTGAAAAACAAGGCACGTATGCCATGGAAATCTCAGAGGAAGCAGCGGCAGCTGAAAAAGAAGGCAAGTATGATGCTATAGTGATTGGAGCAGGCATTGGAGGCTTGGTGGCCGCTACGCAGCTGGCTATTCGAGGCGCTCGTGTGCTAGTTCTTGAAAAGTATTTGATTCCTGGCGGAAGTTCTGGTTATTACGAAAGAGATGGCTTCACCTTTGATGTTGGATCCTCTGTTATGTTTGGGTTTGGTGAGAAGGTAATGCCTGCGTTTCCTGCTCTTCGTCTCCAAGGGATGGGTTACTTCGTCATTTATGGTTTTAGAGAGAGTTCAGGTAATGAAGTTTTGGCATTAAAATTCAATTTCCGTAGATATGTATAGAATACTTAATTATAGTTTCTTTTACAGCTAGCTGAAGCGAGGTAGGTCTAAGTATGATTGGTTAGTCAGCATATCAACTCGTATTTCTTTGATTCCGGGTTTAGGGTTACCATGCAATTGCCCCATTCTTTACTTGTTTTCTAACATAGTGAGATTGAAGATCATTGTGCTCAGATCTTTAGACCAGGGTTCTTGCTCAAGAATTTATATCCCCCGCACGGGATATTTTTCAGCAGCTTTGTGGCCTCTTTATTTTTGTTTCAAATAATTCAATAACCTCCTCATCCACACGTACTCCTTTTGCTGATTACCGAACGTGCTTACTGCAGCTCCTGCCAACATACATACTTGAGAATTTAGCAGAACAAAGTTCGAATGTTTCACAGGGAACCAAAATCGGAGTGCTCGTAAACATTTCAGAGATAGAGTAATAAGCTCAGAATGAGTTTTTGCATAGAGAGAAATGTGATGTGAATACGTCTAGAGGTTGACTTAAGGTTATCCTCTTCCCCTGTCCAGAGTGTACATCCAAATATCCAAATATGTGTGTGTGTGTGTGTGTGTGTGTGTGTGTGGGGTGGGGTGGGGAAGGCCCTCCCTTGAGGGCCTTCCGCCCTGGGAGGACACAGCCCTCGGTATCCCGAGGGGAAGAGGGCCTTCCCCTTGCATAATGCCATGTTTAAACTTTCTTTTTCTTTCGACAGAATCGCTGCAACACTGAATCACTGAATTGCTGATGAGAATTTTGGACAGAATCTCAAAATTGCTGAATCAGTGACGACAATTCCGGACAGAATGAGTGCTTATTTCACTCACAGGCAAATTTTGCCTCTAAAGGTACATCCAAAATACAAAGAAAAATTGAAGACTTGGCATTAGGTGAAGTGGAGCCAGTGGGGTTAAGTGTGTTCCGCCTATCACTATCAGCCTGGTGAGCCCAGTAGGACGAGCTCGGTTCTGGAGATGGAGCTGGTGTCCATTCCAAGGACCCCACTACTACTTGAGATGATCGCCTCTTAATGAGCACAATAAGTAGGTAAGTGTTGAATCTTACTTTGGGGTTATTTCTGTTGGTATCAGAGCCAGATTTGTTGCCTTGTGTAAGATCGGTAGAAGCTTAGCAGTTTGTGTTTGTATGCAATGCTTTCTTTCATTGATTCAAGGTAGGATTCAAGGGGACTGATGCTTGTTCTATTTTGAGATCTTCGATGCATGGATCTAAGAGGTAAATCTTAAAGTTCTATTGATTGGAGGAAAAATCGTGCTTGCTAATATATTTGCATGCATGTGGATATTCTGTAATGGTCTTAGTAAGTACACTAGTAGTTTGCTAAACCTTAGGGAAGAAATAGCTTTATGCAGATAATGTTTTTGAACACTCGTGTGAGATAATCCTTTGACACAATTTTGAAGGAGTGTACTTTAGCTCTTCTTCATGCACGAGAGCTCAAAAAACAAAATTAAAATATTCAATCCATGATAGGCTTCAGTGCTTCATTATTTATGTAGTGCAATATCTTGCTAACTCATTCGAAGAAGATCTGTTATTTGCATGCCAAAGTGACATAGTCAGTGATAGTTTGTTGGAGCAGATAGAACTATGAATATAGAGGGAAGTGAGTATGAAGCATAAAGGCTTTGTATCGATTATGTAGAACAACAATGAAACAGCCTATAGTAAGTAACAAAATTTCACATCTTTCCAGAGAAGCATTTGCTTTGTTAGCATGGTAGTTGAATGCATGCCCGATGAGGAATTATGCGAAAGAAACATTAAATAAAACATGAGAGAAATCCTAGACATTTGTATGATAGCTCAATGGAGCTTCAACCACCGCTATTAGTTGCTAGACTATTGATGATTTTGAGCCGTTCAATCAAGAAAACTACTACGATGGCTCCTTAGAGCTAGCTTCAAAGGTTAACCATTCAACATGGGTAGACGATGGTGGATCTATGTATGAAGGTTCGATGAAGAGAAGTCATGCATAGAGTCTTGTAGATAGCTTTTAAGCCCAAATAGCCTTAGCTTACCAATGATTTAGTTGTTCATTCCAGCTTACTTTCTGTTAGTTAAACTTAGATAGTTTTCGAGAGTGCGAAAAGTCTAAGGGGGAAAGGTGAAATAGAACATTAGGATCAATCTTTACATCTAAGATTGTACTATGCAATAGGATTTTGGTATGAGTGATCAAGAGGAAGAATCCGAGGAGACTAGGAAGCGGAAGGAAAGGGGAAAAGCTGTCGAGTCCTATTCACCATTTTCATCACCAACTGCAAAGAAGAAGTTTTCCAAGTGGTAGTGGCAAACTGTGCAAGATGGTTTGATATTGGATGAGGGAGAAAGCAGCAATCCTGGTGCAAGAAGATCTCAAAGGCAAGCCCAACAGCATGGACACCAAGACAAACTATGCATTTATGACCACTATTTTGGATTCACAAGATCCGCATACATTCGTTGAGACAGCAGATGAGAAGGTATGGAAACAAGCCATGCAAGAGGAGTATGACTCCATCCTCAAGAATAATACATGGACTTGGTGAAGCTACCAAAAGGATAGCGCATCCTATTGGGTGTAAATGGGTCTATAGGACCAAATACAAATCGGATGGGACCATTGAAAAGCATAAGGCAAGGCTGGTGGCCAAAAGCTATGCATAACAGGAGGGCTTGGACTATGATGAGACGTTTGCACCTGTGGCTAAGATGACGTCTATCAGGTTGGTTTTAGCATTGGCTACATTTTATGATTGGGAGGTCCATCAAATGGACATAAAGAGTGCTTTTCTCAATGGACAGCTGGCTGAAGAAGTTTACATGGACCAGCCACAAGGCTTTGAGGCTAAGGGCAAGGAATCTGTGGTATGCAAGCTTAAGAAGGCCTCGTACGGTTTGAAACAGGCTCCCAGGGCCTGGTATAGTCGTATTGACGACTATTTTGCCAAGGAGCAATTTATAAAAAGCCATTCGGATTGCAACTTGTATGTGAAGGAGGAAGATGGGAACATCGTCTTGATAGTTCTCTACGTGGATGACTTGGTCATCACGGGTAACAATGGGAAGCTGATTGCAAAGGTGAAGGCTCATTTGTCAAATGAGCTTGAAATGAAAAATTTGGGTTTAACCACTATTGCCTGGGTTTGGAGGTTTGGAAAAAGCAAAATTGTGTGTTTATTTCTCAGGCAAAGTATGCATGTGAAGTCTTAAATAGGTTCAACATGCAAGATTGTGAATGTGTATCTACTCCCATTGATACCAGCAGCAAGCCATCTAGGGATGATGGCACTCCTTTCGTGGATGAGAATCTTTATAGGCAGCTGGTGGGCAGCCTGATTTACCTTACCACTTCGAGACCAGACATTTCCTATGTGGTTGGTGTGGCTAGTTAGTTTATGAGTTCCCCAACGAGGCCCATTGGAAAGCAGCTAAGAGGGTCTTGAGGTATGTCAAGGAGGGGACTACCTGTTATGTAGAGTACACAAATCACGTCAGCCAGGAGGCTTTACTGATTCGGATTGGGCTGGTGATAGGTGTGATTGGAAGGCAATCGGATGGCAACCACAGGTTACACATTCAACCTTGGTTCAGGAGCCATTTCTCGGTGCTGCAAGAAACAACCCACTATCACCTTATCATCCACAGAGGCTGAGTACCGGGCAATGGCAAAGGCTACCTGTGAGGCTATATGGCTTAGGAGACTTCTTGGGGAGGTAAAACTCTCATAGTATGGTCCTACTATTCTTTATTGTGATAGCTAGAGTTTTATTGAGTTAGCCAAGAATCTTGTGTGCCATGCTCGTGGAGGTGGATCAACACTTCTTACGAGAGAAGATACAAAGTGGAGAAATTCAGCTCGAGTATTGTGATACTAACGACCATGCAACAAATATCTTTACTAAGGCACTTAGTGGAGAAAAGTTTGAAAAGTTTTTTAGCTGCTTTCATAGTGTGCTTACTTTGTCGTCATGATATTCCATAGCTAGGCCTTGGATTTTTTTATAAGCATCTCTAACTAAAAGTTCATCTTAATGAATTGATAAAAGAGAGATTTTCTTGAAGTACCTTTAACAACCTTGAGTCAACCATAAATTTTGAATGATAAGTGTGATGGCAGAAGTTGAAGGTTGATGCATGGATCACATAAGGAACACTTTAGGGCAAAATTGCATACTCTAAGGTTCTGGGGAATGTAAATGGCTTTCTACTAACCAGTGTGGGTCGATAATGTGATGTAGAACCATGTCTTACTTTTCTTGCTATACAATGCTAGTTCACGGATTTGTGAACTCCACTTGTGGAGCATCAAAATATTTGGACTCTCTCGAATTGGATTGGGTTGTATAGGACAACTGATTGGATCGTTTGGATCTCTACTAGGGTCAAAATTTGAAGCAAAGAATTATCTTCAAAGAAAAATTGGTGGTATAGGACATTAGTGATATGAAGACAAATTCTAGGGCTAAAAGGATCCAATGACAATGGTAGGCCTCAATGTTTTGGACCATGTTTTGAGCCCAAGGAGCCAGATCATTGACATATGTAGGGACATAGCATTGATTTAGCTAGTTGTGCCATATTATACCCATATATCTTAATCGAACAATTAAATTGAGTGACATCTAGAACAATGATGGGAATTCGAATGACTAGACCATGGACATCCATAGGAAGAGTACATTGATCTAGTTATCCATACTCTTGTAATTGCCAAGATATCATTCAAAGCCTGATTGATAATTTGATTCTAAATAGTATCCTTTCACCACCAATCCAGCCTTCCACTTGGCACTTGACTTCCTTAGGCTGAAACAACTTGACTCCCGCCCCCAAATCAGATTATGTGGACATGATTAACCTTTGCCATAACCTTGAGAACTTTGCACGAAGATTGACTCCTTTGGTCTCTTTGAACATCTTCCAAGCTACATCAAATATGTAAGCTCACCAACACCCATAAAGAAAATGTAATCCTCTTTGATTACCATAGCACCATCGTAGCAACCATAACTAGGAAATAGATCTACAAATGTCAACACCAAATCTCCTACATCGACACCCATGCTAGAAACTTGTACTTGTAGTTGGCTCCACTTAGTGTCGATTCCTTGAATTGAATCCACTTCAATTCTCTTGGTATTTTCATAAGTTATCACCTGTTATGGACTTGTTGGACTTAGCTGAACTACTCCCCCTGGACGTTCATCTTGAAAGCAGTTGATAACACTTCATGTTTGTATTCCCACCACTCCAACAATGATTCAAGTCTGTTTATCTCATAACAAACGGTATCTCATAACTTATAGACCTGAATTTTTATAAAAAAAATTATTAAAAAAAAAAATCTTTTGTAGGCTAGCACATCAATGTGCTAATCTTTACGATTCCATAAATTTTTTCCATAATCAAAATAAACTTATATTTAGGAGGTGGGAAAATGTCTTTTGATGGACTTATTTAAGTGTGTTTGCTACCCTTCAGATATAGGTTTATTTTTACTATGGAAAAATGTTCATGAAGGTCTAAAGACTAGCTAGCTAGCCTACAAAAAAAAAATCAAGGAAAAAATTCATAAAAAAACGATTTACTTTATTTTAAAATTAATTTTTTTTGGAGTCAACTTGGTTGACACTCCAACGTGCTAGCCAACTCGCCTCCCAAAAAAAAAGTAATTTAATTTTTTTTTAAAAATTTAGTATGTTTTATTTGTAGGCTAGCGCACTGACGTGCTAGCTTTTACAACTTCATGAACATTTTGCATAATACAAATAAACCTATATTTAAAGGGTAGCCAAGTGTATTTTGATGGACCTATTTAAAATTTGATGATTAGTGAGATTTTCAACTAATTACAAACCACAATCCTTATTTATAAAAGATCATGTGATGACATAAAAATTGTAGCACATGTGCTACCTTTTTGTTGAATTATGGGCAGAGAGAAACTCGCAAAACTTGCAAAAAGTTTACTCACAAAATGCCAAGGCCCATTTGAGGAATTTTCAAAGAGGTGGAAGAGATGATGACATAAACATGGGCTTCGATTCAGGGCCTGATTAGAGTAGAATTAGGAGCTAAGAAATATTGGATCAAAACTATGTACATAATGATGAGAGCTTTCAAGCATTTTGAGTTGGTTCTTCTTCTAAAGACATTTTCTTATTGTAGCTTGTAAGTCTATGATTAAACCTTTGTTTTTCATGATATATCTGGCCTAGTGAAGCTAGTCTTGATCTTAGAAGGCAAATTTGAGTTGGAAAAGGTCCTTATGCAATCTTAATCACTTAGAACAATTTTTGTTTCATTAAAGAATCTCATTATCAGTGATAGCTTGATTGATCTTGGGTTTGCAAAAATCAAGTGTATTTGTGTTGAAATTGCACCTCTAGTGATTTTGCTTCAATCATAGGTGATGAAGGGCTAACATTTAGATCAATTGGTGTGGGTGGGTTTGGATCTAATATGTTGTTTTTGTACATCAGAAACTGAGATAGGTCATTTCCAAAAGTTTGATTTAAAATAAGAAAGTTTTGGCTTGGGCATTATGCACTTTCTAGCTCGTGGTGAGATAGATCAGTACTTTTTGAGTTATAGTTACATGAAGTAGTACCTCTATTTTGCTCATAGATTTCAATTTGAGATTTTGAACAAGCGCTTTAAGAGTTTTGCATTGAAATTTGAAATTGCCAGTTTTGCTTGATTTCGATTTTGAATCTTATGAGTTTATGTTTAAAGAATATAGATTGATCAAATACATATCCACATGAGGAGAATATACACCTTTGTGAGTGTCCTAAGGGTGATTTGATCTATTCTTCATTGCATTAAACATTTCATGGAGTTTCAAGCATTTTGGTGTATGTTGGTTGATCATAGACTTCAGGATCTTTGGTGGTCTTGCTAACTTTGTTGTGGAAACTCAATTTAGGTTCGACTAGAATACTAGACCAAATCATCCATTTCTCTTACATTTATTTCTTTCATTAAAAATCTCATCCATTTCTAGTTTTTTGTTGGAAGTAGTGAGAGATTGCATTCATCTAACTATTCTTTATGGAAAGTTAAAATGAAATCTATTCTTGTACTTGAAGATTTAATGGATATCATTATGAGAAACGTGTTCCCTTTGCGTGATCCTCATCTAATTCACATGTCTCACAAGCTTTGATGTACATATAAAGAAATCAATGAGGATCATCTTGTCCAATTGAACTTTGGCAACTCTTATCTTTAGTAGCCCTTTTTCCCCATTTTGTACTAATTCATTCTCTGGTCATATTAAGATCATATTAATTATGGGAGGTTTATGCTATATATATCTTTAAAATATCTAACTTTTATGGATTTTAATAAATTTTGATGGTTTATGAATGTCTAAGGTTTTCCTATCATTATAGTCTAATCCAAGAATTCCTTGCATTGATGAAGTAATTATCCCTAGACAAAGAAAATTCAATTTGCCAACAAGCGCCTTGAATAAATAACTAACCTTGCGGTTAATGACTGATTATGGGGTTCAAAAAAATAAAATCAAAATTATCAAAGTTATAGATCTAAAGGATGTCGATCTAAACTAGTTCCCCAAGGATACTGCATTACACTACTGGATGGCCGATCAAATCTTGGATTTTAGTCCAATGCAAGACTTAGTATCGATCTTCAAAATGATCATGTTATGAATCCAAATCAAGAATTGATTGCTTGATTTCTCAATCAAAAGGACTTCTAGTGGATTGATAATTAGTGTGCAAGTAACTTGAATGGAAAACTGAAAACAAATATGAAATAGACGGATGACAGTGTGTAACTAGATCATCACTACAACGAATGCCTAGACTCAGTATATAGTGGACGATCTAGTCAAATCATAGATGCACAGCGTTTCTGAAACGCGTTTCAGAATCTCATTCAGAAACGCAATTCAGAAACGCGTTTCTGAAAATTAAAAAAAAAATTCCAGAAACATTTTTTTTTAATTTTTTAATTTTGGTTTTTTTTTGCGCAATATGGGTATCAGATGAAAGCTCTAATTAAGAGCATAATTACTATGTAGTTTGCCGAATGTTTCGGGTGTAGGATGGTCTAGTTTAGGTGCATGAACTCCCAGGTTTACGCTATTGCTCCTTTTAATATAAAAAATCAATAAAAAAACACAATGCCCCAAATTCTCCCTCTCTCTCTCTCTCTCTCTCTCTCTCTCTCTCTCTCTCTCTCTCTCTCTCTCTCTCTCTCTCTCAGACATCACCTGAATCGGTTGCCCATGAGTCATTTTGTGAAAATGGCAAAAGAAAACAAGCATTTGGAATGTGGTGTTCAAATCTCGCTAGGCGTGCCGTAACGGCTGAAACTGACGCCGCAGGAATCACCGTGGGCATGAAGAAAGGTGGTCTAGAGCCAAACTACGCTCGATTTGGTTGCCTACAGCTCAATGTCAACACTTGCAAAAAATCAAGCCTACACTTACCAAAAATCGAAAACTGACCGTTTCGCTCTCCACAAAGCTCAGATCCCCCTGGCACCGTGCACACCACCTCCGTATTGCCGAGTAGATGCCTGCCGACTATGCACACGCCTCGATCGGACACCTATAGCTCAAAATAAAAAAATTTACCTCCACGGCTCTGTATCTGATGCTGCTGAACTGGGATTGATGTCTATCTCAGAATCGGATGAGAAATGCATAATCAATTTGATTGTCTGATTTCTTTATAGTAAGGCATGCTATGTAAGCCAATAATGCTGGACTTGATTATTCAAAATCTCTCTGAAGGTTTGATTACCAACTCTGTCTTCTTCACTGACAAAGTTTTATTTATTTTGGTCTAATCCTTACCTTGGTTGTGGACAGGGTTCCTTAAATTTGATGACACGTTCTTTGGAAGCAGTCGGGAAATTGGTGGATTTGATACCGGATCCCACAACAGTTCATTACCATATGCCCAATAGTATTTCCATTCGTGTACACAGAGATTATGAGCATTTTATTTGTGAGTTGACTGAAAAGTTTCCTCATGAAAAAGAAGGCATAGGCAAGTTCTATGGAGAATGTTGGAAGGTATATAGTATATACTACTTAGTTTGATTATTGACTGCTTTTCTAGTAAAGAGTATGTATCATATGGACAAAAGTCTGGAATTAGAAACTATAACAAACTGTCTCAACATGCTCTTGTAGTATGATCTGAAACTAACATTTCTAAAAAGAAATAAGATTTTTGAGGCAATCTTTGGGGCTGATCATGTGGGGGAAGAATGTAAGCTGAGCACTGTCAATCATAGGTTCTTAGGAATACTATTCTGAACCTGTGACATTTGGAATGCTGTATTCTGAGATGTGTCCGTTCAGGAGGAGCGTTCTGATCGGAACATGTTCTTTTCATATATCTAAAAACAGATTATTTGGAATGTGCTTTGTTTGAACTTTGGAATGGCGTTTGGAACCAGGTTCAGAACACTTTCCAAAATCTACAATGTCAATGATTACTTGATTAAAAGGATTGTTGTGGGTGTCATTGCAATTTTCACACGTTAAGTGTATGTGCCATTGTAAGGCTGGCAAAAATTACAAATCATAGGTACCTTTACACCAGCTCCAAAGTCTGTAACGCAAGAGTTTTAAAAATCCTTCATTTAGTTTGTTTCGCGTAAGCCATTTGGAGCAAGCTCTAACTGGTAGCAGTCTATGAGGTTAATTCAAGGCATGCAGGTACACAATGCTTTGATTTCTTTGGAGCTTAAATCCTTAGAAGAGCCACTCTATCTACTTGAACAATTTGTACGGAATCCAATCGCATGTCTGACACTTGGTTAGTGTTATTCTGTTCCTTATTAGTGATGATGCTGTTATCTGGTAGATTTTTGCTTTTTCTGGTTGTATGCACATTACAACTTGTAATACCTTGATTATGAAAAATATTGCTTTTCAATTGGTGTGGAATATGAAAATGTTGTATTTCAAATCTCCTAAATGAAAGGTTATTTTAAGCACTGGCTGTCAATCTTCTGGTCACCTTCTTAGCAAGGCCCTTGAGGTGCAAGCTCTGTCATTCATGAACTTGTCCAGGTTACTTGACTACAAAAATTGTGATTTTTTTTCCATCTAGCTTTGTTTACAACGGAAATATCCCAAAATAATCTTGATGCAGCTTTCTATTACCCTCAAAATGCTGGTGACATTGCAAGGAAATATATCAAGGATCAGAACCTTTTAAATTTCATTGATGCAGAGGTGAGTATCAGTTTGTAGACATTGTACTGAAATTTCTATATCAAGGAAATTCGCAAGCCTCATGATTTTGTTTTATCATATTTTCAGCTATGTAGTATATTTTCACAATGCTCATATGAATCAATATCCTCTTTTTGATGAGTTCCTCTATGACCTTAGTCATTGCTGGTTTTATGGACTCAACTTTTACAAGTGCAATTGTTGCAGTGCTTTCTTATCAGTACAGTGCGTGCTTATCGAACCCCCATGATCAATGCAAGTATGGTGAGTCTGGACTTTCCACTCATTTGAAAAGGCAAGGTAACACTGATGATTTCTGGGCTGAAGTCTATTATGTGCATGAGGATTTTAGTTTACACAAAAGTGTTTTGGTGCTTCCTGCCATCCTCGTACCAGATGTGCCCCATGATTTTGGAAAATTGGAGGTGTCGGTTTGGCGTGATGAATGCTGCATATTTTTTCATGATATTCACTTTTAAAAGAGGATAATCGAATTTAGACAAAGATTCGTTTGCCTACTAGAGTTGACACAACGTGCGAAGGACCATTCTTTCTTCCACCATGGTGACCGTTGCAAATGTTTTATTTTTCCAACCGGCAGTTATTCATTCTCACATTTTGTCAAATTGTTGGATAGGCTACATATGGAATTCTTTTGGAAAAAGCTTAAGTTTACTTCCTTTTTTCTATGATATGTAGTTATAATAAGATAATGCCATATTAGTTCTAAATACATGCAAAGTCAAAACTTTGCTCTTGTAGCAAACAGTTCATGTACTTGAAAAAAACATATGCCTGTTAAAAAAATGAAATCCATTGAGACATCGGATTTGATTTTAATGTTCATAGGGTTCCTTGCTCACAAGAATCAATAAAGTTCAAAGACCCTAAGGGGGCCAAGGGATCGAGAGGTACAAGAGTGGAGTACAGCAGTGTGAAAGCTGTACAGCTTAAAAAATAAGAATAACTATCACAAGTTTTCATTGACTGAGCGAGCACAACTTGCTGAGGTAACTTTTGATCTCTTTGGGAGAGGAACTTTGCAACCACAATGGGAATTTGCGAGAACAGACCATGATAGAGCCCTTTGATGAGAGAGAGATACAAAACTGCACTTAGTTCCTCTTGACAAAGCAAGACTGAAATCTTTTAAAGCCTTTATTAATAATCCAACAAGGTAAAGTATAGCTGAAAAGTAAAATACAGTACTGTAAAGCACCATAAAGCATAACCACTTTTAAGACGTCCAGCTGATACCTGCCACCATCCCACAAAACAAAACCGCTCAAGTTAGTTTAGTGAGGAAGACATGTGTCATAGCTGAACGACAGTTGTTATTCATGTCCAAAAGAAGTTATACTACTTAACAACTAATAACATTTTAATTCTTAGTCCAATCTTCCCAGACAAACGGTGTATTAGCGATAGGCCAAGCCGTTATATCACCGTATCAGGGCGAGTGCCATACTGATCAGCTTACGGTCAATTGGTCCCTATCAGTTCATTTTAAACATAGAGGAGTATGAAAATTTTAACCGTTTAAAGTTTTACTTAGCCAAAAGACTTGGTGTGGACACGTGTGCAGGTATCAGACCAAATCCATGCTATAGTGACCCTAGTGACCCCGTGAGGTATGTCACACACTACTTACTGTCCATACTCCTATATCCATGCTTTCCAGTCATATCTCACCAAGAGTCTAGAGTAACACAGAGATGGGTTAAAGTTAGGTGCTTCCATGGTTGTTACATCTGAGTAGCGTAACAATCATGGTATAGGGACACTGTGTAGGAAAGATATGATTTAAAAAAAAATAAGAGACTGCCAATGTTTCTACTAGGTATGAGGGCAGATCCGTGCCATTCTAATCCTTACGTAGAAACCATGCATCTTACACATATCCATGCTGTCTAAGATTGCAATGTTGGAGTTCTTACTGTACAATTTTATGACAGGGTTTCATCTTATGGTGGATTAATTTGATTCGTATATAGGTTTAATGTGGTCTAGTATTGTTTCTTTTTCCAAAAAGAGGAAGTAAAAGCACAACTGTATAGAAAAGCTCTATTTCTTAAGGATGTACGGAACTGAATATACCGTGCTTGCTGAAGCCGTAAAGCATTTACTTACTCTAGAAAGATATACCTGAATAGTTGCAAACGTGGCTTCTTGAGAGGATGCCATCGTTTCTTTTACTTCGTGATGACGCTTTATCTTTGGGTCATAAAAAACCAAAGCCAGATTTCTTTAGCAACTATTTGCTTGTAAAAAGCTGTAGAGAGGAGCATATATAAGACGTATTCGGAATGAATGCGGTAACTTACATTATGTAAAATCAATTTATGTTGAAAGCATACCTTTGCTTTGTAGTACGAGAGTGCTTGGTTTGAGTAAGAACCAAAGCATACAAGAAAGAATGTCGTAGTGTAGGCGGTCACTACATTATCACGTGCACTAGTAAAGGATTAGTCTCATATGATACAAGCAACTTGAAGAACAATGATCTACTCTAGAAACAGAGAGTCGAATCATTATTTCAAGAAAGACCCATTAGAATTCCTCTACTAGTCTTTAGATAGTAACATGCATGAAAGTAGAAGAGAAACTAGCAGCTTTATAGTATTGAAGCTATCTATCCATCGCTGGACTTCAAGCAAGAAAACCAACGAATTATTCAAGATGTTGTGAAAAGTTGAAGCTATTGTCCATCGCTGGGACAATAGTAGTAGAGAGTTTCTTTTGGTGAAGCAATCCGCCCATCGCTGAGTTCTATGTATGGGATTCATTCCATAAAGCAAGGACAAGTGTCCGCATCATTGGACAGATGCGCTTCATTACACACGTTACTGTGGCGAGAAATCCGCAGGGGATAGAGCTATCTCAGCGCTGCAAATCAAAGTTGAAAATGCGATGCAAGAGGATATATATGCAGCTAGTTTGTCAGCGTTGTAAACAGTGCATACTTTCAAAGAAATGTTGCCTCCATCGCTGCCTTTTTATAGATTGGTCTATTTGAAGCCAGATGTATGTATTGTAAATAAGGAAAGGGTAGTTTTCTTCTTTTATCAAATTTTGAGAGGCATATAAGGCTGGAATTTGGATCGGAGGCGATAGATATATTTAAAAAGTTGGTCTTGTTATCTTCCGACATTTTTCTTTCTATATCTAGAAAGTGCAGACGATAAATCCAAAAAGGGTTTTCAGGAGTTCTCATCTGTGTTTTATCCATAAAGAGCTCGATATTAGGGTTATTGATGAAACATATATCATCAATATACCTGAAAGAGTGTCGAAAATTATTTATAAAAGAGGAGAGACCTAACCTAGCAAGTCTCTTTATAAATTGTGCTTCAAAGAAGGATAAATACCAATTACACCAGGTAGGTGAGCATGAAAAACCCATAGGAATACTGCGCGTACTTGTCTCTAGGTTTTGTTTCCTAGTCTGACAACACAGTTATCAATCAAGAGATCAAACATCATAATCGGATCATCACAAAAAGCGCCTTCTTCCACACCTGGAAACAAGCAAAAAGAAGCGGATCTTCACTTTGTAAAATCAGCAAGGGTGCTGATTTTTCAGCCAAATCAGAAGATAAAAATTGCTTGTAGATGGGCGCCCTCCTGCAAAGGAGCAAATCTGAAAAATAGGGCAGCAGCGGACCAATGGAAGTAGGATAAACCTACACGGATGTGGGCGACCTAAAAGCAGCCCCGAAGAAGATAATTAATGGCGCCTTCCTGCAACCTAAAAAATCAGCAAACAACCAACTGATTTTTGGGCACCCAAAATCCTATTATCTCCTTCAATGTGTTGCGCCCTCCTGCAAAACAGAAAAGAGTCAAAACTAAACAGATCTTCACTCCAAAAAATCAGCAAAGGTGCTGAATTTTGTGATCCCTAAGTGAAGACGATCTCTTTTGGTAGGGCACCCTAAATCAAGCATAGAAGATCCACGGCTCTGATACCCTGTAGGAAATCAAAGTGCCAAGATCGTTCTAATATTCAATCTCTATATACAAGAAGAAGAAGAAGAGGAAGAAGAAGAAGAAGAAGGAGAGGGTTAGGCGCCCTCAAGGAGAAAGAAAGTAGTAGCAATGCTTGAAAGGGAATGAATAACAAATGAACATGACTACGTATAAATAGGCCTTCCAAGGGCCTAGACTCTTCCAAACCCTTAAGTTCTAGAACCTTCCAAACCCACTATTAATTATAGGGCACCCCCAAAAGTCAAGATAGGGTCCCTTAACATAATTAGACTTTACTTGGACCCACGAGTTACCACTAGACCAAAATTGGGTCCAACTTAACTAAAACTGACTTAACATGGTCTAAATAATAAACCTAACCCATGGTTACACAAGTCTCGACCTTTTGGGTCAAAGTAACCTATGGGAAACTAACATTATCATTTATTATTTCTAACAGTCTCACTAGTGGTGGAAAATTGGAGACGCCCGGTTGCCGAAGTATTGATTTGCCGTCTAACAGTTCCTTCTTCGTCCTACACAACGATTAGGATCTATAAAAATTCAGTTTCTTGACTGGTAAGTCATCTTTGCTGCCACTGCTCTATCCTTCCTTTGCCTTGAAATCTGAGAATCGCTTTTTCTTTCCCATTCCAGATCCAGAAATAACTGAGTTTGGATTGTTAAGATTGAGAGAGTCTGCCCTTTTGTTAGAGTTCTAAAAGTACTTGTCTTGGAGAGTAGAAAAGCTAGGGCGTTGAAGGAGATGCTCTATTTCTCGAATATTTTCAGCATGAAAGGTCACCAATATCGCAGATGTCTTGGGAGAAGATCTCAAGTTGAGAGGCACTGTCTTCGTCAAGGTCATCAGTGAAGACAAGAGGGTGCGGGGAAAGAGCATCAAAAGCAGAAGGGGTAGTAACAGTAGGAGAAACACCATTTTCATTTTCCAAGCACATGAATACTTTTCTAATATGCGAATTGCAGAACTTTTCCTCTGCGAATTTTTCTACAAAATCATTAAGACGGCTTAAAAGATTTTCCACAAGGCTCAAAGACTGTTTCTTCTTAACAAACTCAAGTTAAATCTTTACCCAGTCAATAGTTCTTCACGAAGGTCAATCAGGCAGAGAATCTTATCCTCAGGTCCAGCGGAAGAACAGGTGGCCCTATCATTGTTAATGATATACTTTTGCAAATCAACGGCCTTTTTCATATAGCAAATAAAAGTCTAAACAAAATGGTTAGGTGGAGGCAGGGGCTCCCCGGAAGCAGCTTCTTGAAACCAACCTGTGGACTAAATCATAAAAACAGACCTTTGTTAGCTTATGAATCGGATAAAAGGTAAAGATTTCAGCACTATCCCAACCAAGGAATAGTAGGATTTACACCACCAGGGTGTATAGAGAGAGATACAAAACTGCACTTAGTTCCTCTTGACAAAGCAAGACTGAAATCTTTTAAAGCCTTTATTCATAATCCAACAAGGTAAAGTATAGCTGAAAAGTAAAATACAGTACTGTAAAGCACCATAAAGCATAACCACTTTTAAGACGTCCAGCTGATACCTGCCACCATCCCACAAAACAAAACCGCTCAAGTTAGTTTAGTGAGGAAGTAAGTTTATACATAAGTAAGTTTTCTAAAAAAAGGACCTTATATATATGGAGAGGCAGTACGTCCATCGTGGTCCACTTATTAAGAAACAAAACGAGGCAGAATTGAACGAAGGAGCATCCATGAGAGAGAGAGAGAGAGAGAGAGAGAGAGAGAGAGAGAGAGAGAGAGAGAGAGAGATATTTGTCTTTTGATGCCAAAAGGCATATAAGACGAAGTAATAAATGTCAAGTGTGTATAACAACTAAGGGAGTATATAAATGTCTCTGAATAACAAAAAGTAGAAATACACCAAGTCTAAAGCTAACATCAAGAGAAAGTAACAAGTCTATGAAAATACAGCATGACACAAGGTCCATAATAAATGATGTACATCTGAGGCTACTGGAAAAAGCCGTGAGATGGGAATTCTAAGGAATAATAGCAGGGGGAGCTGATGTGATAGGAACGTGCTGGTGATGATTGTCTTAGACTTTGGCACTGGTTGGTATGGCATCTCCAAATATCAGCACTCATGGTACGTCTGAAGGCTCTAGTAGTAGTGAGTTGATGTCCTGTACGATGTCTCTGATCTCGATGATGATTTCTCATAGGAGTAGGCTATCCTCATGATCTGACTTTGAGTCCGTCAGGGTTCTTCTACAGAAGAAAGATGTGAGCTGAGGTCGTAAATCTTGATAGTTTGACTGATCATGGCACAAATCTCTGTTTATCAAGGACATCTCACGTATCATAAGGGCAGCACATCTGGGATCCTCGTAAATGATGAGAGAAAGTCAAGTAGTGTGTGAGTCTAAATAAGCAATAATACATCCCATGTATCTCGCAGTAAGTAGGACACCTGAAAATGAAATGCTCAAATATCATATCCTTTTGTGGGATACCTGGGAAACGTCCCGTCTCACCCGCAAGTTGGTGTGAAGATATCCTAGTTTGTTCTAAGGCGAATCTCAGGCACTATTATAAACCATAATCCAGGTATTGCGGCTGGATTGGAAAACCTGATGCGTCCAGCGCTAAGAAGTGAGTCCGATAGAAGTGATGCTTGACACCCACCTGCACTTCTGAAGATATGTGGAGCGTTTGATATACTCATGGGTGCCTGTTGGAAGATTGAAGATGGTGCCAAATGAGTCCAAAAGGCGGAAAACCCTGAGTGTGTAGCTGCATCGAAGAGGTGCTCCTGTGCCTATATCTTCACTCGCCCTGCAGGAGAAAACCTGATGAATCGCTGCTGGAATGTGTCTTCTTCCATGACGGCCTTTGTATATACAGAATTAAGGAGCTCTCGGTGCCTTCCTCCAAGAATGACATGTTCGTCAATTATTTTGGGTAATAGTTAAATGGGAGTCACAAGTCCCTTTGACGATCCCGAGCAATCAGTTGCTTTGACTGCTCAAGCAGCTGAATAGTGAGTCTCTTTGACCACTGAAAACCTGTAACATGCTGGCTAATTAATTGAATGTAAAATCTCCTCTTACATTCCAGACAGATTACATCAAAGTACATAATACATGCCACTATGGATAATGCCGCCAAGATGCACACTTGTCAATGGTTATCTAAAAAACAATTGATTTGCAAATGATGGTAATAAAGAAATAATCTGGGGTATTCCGGCAACTGCTAAGCGTCCGGTAAACTCAACATTTTTCTGTGTCAGATTGATACGTTGTTCTAAAGTTATAGATATAACAATATGTTGCTTTCAGCATTGTCTTTTCCAAGCAGTCATGAAATTCTCTTAGTTTGCATGGGTTTGAATCTGTTCTACGAGCATTATATCTAATGTCAAACGCTGATGTGGCACAGCCATGAGAACACAATTGAGCCAACTCGTATCTGAAAGCTTAAAGCCTGTTAACACTTAGTGTTCATGACAGGTTCTTTGCGAAAGACATGCTGGTGGTATAAACTATCCAGTGGGAGGTGTTGGAAGTATTGCAAAGCAGCTGGTAGCAGGTCTACTTGAAAGAGGTGGAGGGATCAAATACAAAGCCAATGTTAGAAAGATCATTCTTCGAGATGGAAAAGCGGTTAGTTGCTATCTTCTGTATTACACCTTTTTAAGTTAATTCAAGTTGTATTGGAGAATATGTTCATGATTGTTTTGCACAATCGTGCCACATTAGAAAAGTGACAGGGCATACCTGAACTCATACAAGCACTAAGTGTTTTGAGGTATGTAGGTTGGTGTTCGGTTATCCAACGGTACTGAAATTTTTTCAAAGAAAGTGATTTCAAATGCAACAAGATGGGATACATTTGGTAACTATCATTCTTTTGCAAATTCTCATTTCAATTGTCAATTTTCTAAAATGGTCTGGTAAAAATTGGTGGGTCTCTTTCGTGATTATTATCTCGTAAAGTCTTGTGTCCTTGTGAGACTACAATGGATGTATTGAGTCTTGTGTACATATAAGATATAACGTTTTTTCAAGTGGAAGGATATCTTTTTAGATTTTCACCAAATTTGGCTTGTGCTGCTTATTTATCTTCACAGCCGATGAACACACAGGATGTGTTGTTATTCATGCTAAAGTTCCAACGTTTAAGTTCATTCTGTTGCTATTTAGCTGAATCATATTAAGGACCAGTATTGGCGCATATGCATTGGTTTGGCTAGTTCCAAATGTTCATGTGTTTATGATACTTTCAAGGTTGTACTGTTGTCATAAACAAATAATCCTTGGACAAAGAAGGGAAGTTACTTTGGATTTTGGAGCATTGCTTATGTATGGTTCGAACTTCAAAAATCCAAAATGCTGTAGAAAAAATCCTTTTTCTCATCATGGTATCTTGAATGTGTGATATACAAATATTGGATACAAATATTGGTACCCATTGTATGTATGTAGATAATAGATATACTTTACATAATGTCCTCGGACTCCTAGATTATATTGCACTTATTTTACTAAATCTCTTCTAACATTCGGTAAATAAGTTAAAAAACTTAAATGCATCCTCTCATCATTGTACATTGTCTATCAATGTAAAGACTGTTTTGATGATACATCCTGCTATATATGGTAATGATATCTATCAACGTAATATGTTATAGGCAATCTAGAAACTGCATTCTGTAGCCATGAACTGCAGATGATGATACACATCAAATCCGTATACATCAACACTCACAAATGACTATATGCAGATGAGATAAACTGTAAAACACCAACAAATCAAAAATTTGAAACGAAAAACAAATGGTGAAGTGAGAAACTTTGTAAGAGCTTGCACTTGTTCTTATCATTGCTCTTGAAAATAGCGTTGGATGCTTCTCCCAGTTGCAATAGCCCCAAGATGCTTCTGATACCGAGCGATCCAATTTCCTATTTATTGGAATCTTTAGACGTATTGTCAATTTATCGAATGAGAGAGAGAGAGAGAGAGAGAGAGAGAGAGGAGCCAGAAAATTTTGTTGATGCTTGGAAGGGTAATGAAGTAAAAGATGGATTTGGTGTCAAGACACAATGCAGCAGACATCCCATTGGTTGTAACTGAGTATTGAAATTGAGATAGAGGGTACAATGCTAGGCTTGCAGCAAAGGAATTCACTCCAGAGAAAGGGGTAGATTATTCATAAACTTGTTAGACCACGTCAACAGGGGTTACTCTCACAGTTGCAGGAATCAAAGGACTAATGATACACCAATTGAGATCTTGAGGAACAGTATATATACACATAGAGCGGCCAAAAGATGAGGTGAAAGGCAGCCTATCTGATGCAAGGGCTACATTGAGGTAGAGTATCAAATTATCATTATCGCATTGTATGTAGATGTTTTGATAGTTGCCTGCAGCAATGCTGAAACTTTGAATATTTTCAAAGGACAACTGTTCAAGGCTTTTGAAATGAAGCACCTAGGCAACCTTCAATATTATCTGGGTTCAAATCAAGTCTGAAGAACTTATTAAACTCGATCAAGAAATATTCATAAGAGAAGCTTCTGAAGAAGTTTGGAATGAATGATGGTAAGTCTAGTGAAACTCCATTGGTGTCTAATATCAGAATGCAAAAAGAATCTTGTCCACAAGAACCTGAGGGAATAGAAATCAATGTAAACGGTTTCCCATAGACGAGAATATGTACCTCAATTTATGCTATGGGGGCGACTAGGCCAGACAGCATTCTCAATCAGCTTGTTTGTGCCAATCTTCTAACAAACATGCAACTTTTCATTGGGAGGTGGACAAAGGTACCAATCTAAGTAAAAGTGGAGTTTACCATAGGAGGACACAGCCCATAGTTGCTGTGAAATGCGCGATTCATGTGCAATCATGATTCGCGGCAGAGAATCGCCGTGCAAATTTTTTTTTTTCTTTTGAGCTGTTTTTTGGACATTGTTTCAGCTATGTATCTATCCTGAAAGGGACCATACTGCACCTGAAACTACCGGCAACCTGCATAAATGTGCTATCGCTTTCAACATTGATCATTGATTTTTTTTTCTGATCTATTGATTTGATGCTGTGTTCTTGTTCTATGCATTCTTAGTAGAGAGTGAGGGGAAACCGAATTTATGTAAGGGTAACAAGATCCTTGGATTCGATCACCATTTTTATAAGAGAAGTACGTAAGGATTTGAATCTCCAGTCCATGTGAAATGTGTCTATTATTTGACGAGTATCATCTCATTATTCATACTATAAATACTTTGGTTTGCTTTTTCCTAGCGGAATGATCCCTTCTAAGAGTGAGGGGGAAATTCAATGTATGCAAGTGTGTAACAAGAATCTTGGATTTGATCACCATGTCCATGAAAAAAGTACGTAAGGAATTGACGACTCAGTCCATGTGAAACATGTCTATTATTTTACAAGTATCGTCGTCTTATTTATACTGTAGCTACTTTGGTTTTACTTTTTCTCTGCGGAATGATTCCTTCTGAATGTAGTTAGGGTAGACATGTTTATTTCTTTTATAGTTCAGTTTTCCCCTAGTCCTGATAAATCACACTTTGGTTGGCCTTTGCAGAAAATCTTCTTGACCAAGATGCTGTACCAGAAGACGAGAAGAAGTTTCAAAAGCTTTATAAAAAGGGATTGTCATTTTTGTCTATTCACTTGGGGGTTAATGCTGATGTTTTACCCGAAGGCACAGATTGCCACCACCTTGTTCTTGAGGTTAGCTTTCCAACTTCCCGTATGTACAGCAGTGCAGGAGATGGTTTTTGTTGTTGATTTAATTTCAATATATCTCACTTAACCTAGTAGACAGAGAAAGGCTGTGGAAAAAACAACTTATGGTTATACTCTTTCTATTCTGGGTTTTGCATGGACCATGCACGTAAACTCTTGTAGTCTCAATCAGTTGAAGACCCATGGGTGTAAGAACAGAGGAAATCATAAGATTATTCTGTGATGATTTTACAAATTACCTTCCTGCCATCAAGCATCTCACAGCTCATAAATTGAAAGAAAACTCAAGCTTCCAGTTATCCTAACTTTATGCTTTGCCATCCCATGTTATTTCATAAGAGCAATTGGAAATTGCGTGGAACTGTTGTAGCATTGTAATGGCATTCTTGTAGATTCAGAGATTGAAGCCCCTTGTAAATTAAAGTTACTAGCTTTTAATTTAGCTTGTTGGTTTTTGGAATCATTCTATGACCTCTGACCTGTATAATGCACAAATTCACTCAGCAGTTGGTTATGAATATGGATGCATGAAGGATGACTGGGATCGGATGGAAGATCCTTATGGCACTATTTTCTTAAGTATTCCCACTGTTCTGGACTCATCATTATGTCCAGCTGGGCAGCATATTTTGCATATCTTTACTGCATCTTCCATGGATGATTGGCAGGTAAGTTGTTTATGCAATTTCTTCTTTCCTTGAATATGTACCAGAATCTTTCTTGATCCACAATTATAAAGAATTGCTTGTCTGTCTTGTTGATTTGCAACTTAGTTGCCCGTTCCTGAATGGGCCCTTGAAAAAAAAAAACGTATTTTTTTACAAAGGATTTTTATCTGTTAATTATCACTTCCGGATATCGAGGATGGCAAATTGGTAAGATGGCGGAGTTTACAACAATTCAAGAAGGGTAGAACGCATTTACAACAAAAACCAGCCCCAGAGGTATGCAGCATCACAAGGAATCATTTTCTATAATCCAGCTGTAAAGAAGAATGTAAGGTGGAATAGTGTAGCTGAAGAACACACGATTCTAGATGTCTCTATCTTATAAAGAATGGTAAATTGCAAATGCAAGATCCTATTGTAAATCATGCAAATAGAGATCAATCTGTCACTTCAATTTGTTAACAAGTATCAAGTTTCAGGACTGTAAATACTTGTCCAGATAGGACACGCGTGTTTTGAGATACAAGAGCTCCAGCTGCAACCATGGCGCCTTCTTCCACAACCACCCCATCTAGAAGAGTTGCTTCCATCCACACAAACGACTGGTCTTATATGTTTACAATGCAACGAGCGTCTAAATGAGCGGGCCAGCAGGGTCTTTAATCTTTTTTTTTTTAACCTACACTAAATCGTTCCGACCCAGTATGTTCCGGAACAGACGGAATGGTTGGAATGGGCTTCTAAGATTTGCAAATAAGATATTCTTTTGCCAGCTTAGCTATCCAGATTGAAGGCCTCTTTACCAGCATGCCAAACTAGTTTCAGAAATCTGATGTGTCCACTCCATCTTCCAACCCCTTGGCTGTTTGCCATGATAATCAGCTTTGGACTTGTTGCTCATTAACTGCTCATATATCTAAACTCTCCATAGGAATGAGGCCTGTGGATTATAAGTATGTATAGTTATCAATCAAGTTTGATGCCTTTGTTTTTATTGTCTTTAAAGACATTGAACAGGAGTGATGAAATGAAAATAAAAGGGTGCGATTTTGTTTTGCTATTCATGTTTTTTCCAATCAACTACAAGAACCTGTCATCTATCAATGCAACTTACTGTGCTTGGAACCTTTGGAGTGTTCAGGGTCTCCCACGTGAGGAGTATATTGCAAAGAAGGAAAGGATTGCCAATGTGATTATTGAAAGGTTGGAGAAGACCCTGTTTCCAGGATTACAAAAGGCAATCACCTTCAGAGAGGTACCGTTTCCTCCCACAGGCAACATTTGCTGTTCTAGCTTGCCAACATTTCTTTTAATTAGCTACAATAGGACATGCTATTGATTTTGTGTATGTGATGACCTATCCACCAGAGGTCACTGTCGATGTCAAACTTGGTTCAGAACTTATCTGACATGCCATAGTTGCATTGAGCTATATCCCCCTTGAACATTTTACATGTTTGATAGTGCTTAGGTCCAACAAGCTCATCAGACAATGCGGGTCTCTATCTAATTGCTCTTCGTTGGTAGGTTGGGACACCACGAACACACAAGAGGTATCTTTCCAGAACTGATGGCACTTATGGACCAATTCCAACTGGGCGACCCTTAGGCCTCCTGGGAATGCCTTTTAATAAAACGGTATGGTGGGCCTATTTTAGGCATAGGGTCTTTCTCTGTCTTATGCATAGAGTTTTGTAATTAGTTGCATTAAATGCCCGAAACTTATTCACAGTTGTTCATCCTGTTGAATGCACAGGATTTGGAGGGTCTTTATTGTGTTGGGGATAGCTGTTTCCCAGGTCAAGGAGTGATAGCAGTTACTTTTTCAGGTGTCATGTGTGCACACCGAGTGGCTACAGATCTCGGTACTAGGAACAGCGAAATTCTATGTCATGGTCCACTTCATTTGGCATTGATGCCCAGTGGCATTTGATTTTTTTTATTTTGTAACTTGAGCTGTAGGTGCTTTGATTTCCAATATGAGGTCTTTCATGTGTATATTACTATTGCAATCTCACATGATTGGATCTCACAGCTGTTGCATTCTGCAGGTTTGGAGAGACAATCAGTTGTCTTGGATAAAGGTTATCAAAAGCTCCTTTCTTGGATTCGTGGCTTGGCATTAAATTACTGAACCGTGGAGAACCACTTTTTGTTTAAAGAGCTGAAGGTGGCAGTCCCATGCTGTTTGTGTCAACGCTGCCCCAGCTTTTCTGCACCTGATCTTATGTCGGTGTTTTTGTACCATATTTTTCTTTCTTATATCCTGTTATTCTATTCATTGTCATTTCCAGAGACAACTTCAGTGAGGTTTTCAGGTAACTATTGATTAATTTTTAATTTGATAGGCCAATTTCAAAATCCTTAATAGTTCTCAAGATGGAAATGCAATTTTGATTGGATATGGTCGATACAATATAAGCATTATCAACATGACATATTATTATGATGTAATTCAATTTGAGGTTTTCCAACCTTCTGTAAAATATGCAATACAATGTTTGTAAGATCTTCTGAGAGTAGTGGAAACTCAACTTTATTTTTCCTCTCGAAATGTGAAACATTGTTAGATTGAAATTTGGGAAATTGATCTACCTCCCTCATTAGGAGTGGAATTTTTTTTTGAAACAATAGAATACATTTATCAATGCATTTTTTGTGTTTGATACAATCTTATGACTCACATTTTTTTGTTTTTACAGAATTTTATTTGATTTTGTTAAAAAGAAACAAATTGAGTTTCATGTTGAGCTTGTAGACGAATATGCTTTCTAAAATAAATAAATAAAATAATAATAAGTAAACTATAAGAAATAGTGGCATAGATGATTTTTCTTGAAAAAATACATGATAGATTTGTTAAATAATGGATATATTTTTGTCCAATACATCCAAGTATAGGCTTGTTCTCTACATTTTTCTTATCTATTATCTACTTTAAAATAGGAGCACCAACTTAAATAACTCTAAATAAGACTATTACATTCAAAATACAACATCAAAACTCCAAAATGAAGAGATGTCATTGGAAGCATGTACAAATGAAATAGAGGTCCATATTGATGAGATAGAGAATAGGATATAAGCCATGGGCCATGTAACACTTCAAATAGGGCATGTGACATTTCAAATAAGGCACAAGATATTTTATATTAGATCATTATGGGCCACATAATATGTAATATGAAACAAGATGAGGTTGAGGATCAAGATATAGGTTATAGGCACATGGATCGAAGATCAACATATATCTCATGGATCATGAGCCACCAGAAAGGAGATGCTAGCACATGATTTTCTCGATGTAGCAAAAATTTCAATAAACTTATGGCACAAGCATATGACAAGTGATAAATGATTTCACGGTTTAAGATCAAGCTAGTAATCAACTTAAGTAGGTAAAACCAACTCATGAAACATTGGTACAACCATTTATAGAAGAGTTAAAATTTTGAAAGATTTTCAACATCAACATTTGCTATACCTTACAATATTGCAACATTTAGTAGTTTGAATCCTTGATTTTGTGAAGATGCAAATATTATGAGTCAGTAATCACTTAACGATGCATTTTGTACCATGGCATAAAAAAGAGGCCAATTGGTAAAGTTACACCAATTACACCTCAAAGCATCCATTCTTTTATTGAGCACATTTTTAGTTAAAAGCATGTCTTTGAACACACATGAAAGTTCTAGCATGGAGATGTGATTAGAAAAAGTCAAAAGCATCAAAATGTCTACAAAAAATCTATTAAAGGCAAACTCCTTCAGTTAAAAAAATCACTGAAGCAATCAATAGGTATTAAGACTTATTGTGAAAAGGGCCCTACTATATAAGCCTTCTTCTCTTTGTATTTCATGTGCTTCAATCTCATTTTTAGGAGTTTTGTTTTCAAATGGTGTTTGAGAGCAAAAGAGAAGGTTGTGAAAATGGGAATGCCATTTTCTATCTTGTTTATTGTTTCATGCAATTTGATTTTGCAAATAAGAAACACTCTTTCGCTTTAATTTTCATAGCATGGTGAATGTGTGGAAAAAAGCTTGACTATGGACATTTCTCTTTTGCTTCCTACTTGCAAGGTACCATGTAATCTGCTGCCTTCATATCTATGCAAGTGACAGACTCATTGTCATCGTCTTGATACATTCGATGGATGGTTGAACCGATGGCTTAACGACAATTGAAAAACCCTTGCCCACACCTCGTTTCTCTCATTCTATGCTCTTTACTCTCATCCCTTTGGGATCAATTACATCTTCAAGAGGGCATTAGGCTTTCTAGCTAGCATGCAAAGCAAGCCATTGAGTCGTAGAATTTAGAGAGAATGGTAAACATGGTAAAAGTGGCTCTGACAATGAGAGACATCTAACCTTGTGCATAGTCTTAGTAGTAGTTTCTAATGTCTCTTCCCTTGCTAATAGTCCTTTCTTCATGATATAATGGGCTACCACCTTGATCAAAAGTCGTGATGACACTCTTCAAAGTGTTTAGTGAATTTCATTCTTGAACATGCTTTTATAATTGGATGGATTTTGCACTACACCCTACTCGTCCATGGATCTTCCAAACTCTTCTTGCCTCTAGTTAACATTCACAATCCTATTATATTTTAACTTGTTTTTATGATACTAAATATGTTTGACCTCTATGATTTTTATTCATAAAGTGCTAAAGGAAAAAAAGAAAGAAAGTCTACCCGTATTCAAGAAAATATTTTAACAATGTAGAAAAGTCCAAGTTGAAATGGACGTGAAAAAATCTCCTCTAAACAAAAAATAACCATAATCTAAAAGGGACTTTGGTCCCAGAAGGATTCTAATTATCTCATAGCTTATCATACTAAAAAGCTAGAAATGAAAAGGACCTTAAAGATACCTTACACATTGTATCATGCAGGCATACCACAATAATATAATTTGCTAGGTCTCTAAGAAACAAGTTCCCATTTCATTTTTTGAAGTTATAAGAAATTGTTGGTAGTCTCATGATATACCACTTATGTGACTCAAAACGTTGTAATCTTCCATTTGTTAAACCAACAAGTTAGAGCACAAAAGATACTCCAAGAGACAAAAGCAACACTCACTAAAAAGTAAAACTGTGCATTTACCTACTATTCTGAAATTTAAACATTTGCACTATGAATACTAGAAAGTCTATGTTGTGTATCATTAGTTTATTATATTTTGCTTTCTATAATGCATGTGCAGTTTAATATTCTTAACATAATGGCAAGTGCACATGGCACCTTGGGAAAACTAGAGGACTAGCTTCTCTATGCCCTAGAGAGACCATTTCTCTCTCCTAGGATCATGATGTTGGATTCTCACTACATATATATACTCAGAGGTGAGGTGTTGGTCTTCTTGGACGATCCATCTCTAGTTGGTTGGGTTGTTAGTCTATCCCATGTTCCCTTTCCTAGCTTGAGCTTAATTAGTTTTGGGAGGTACTAAAAATAAGTTTATCAAATTAGCAATGAAGTAGAATCCAAGAAAATCTTCCTAATTATTGCAAAAAATCAAGCCTATTATAAATTTCCTCTATTTAGGTAAAAACGATGACATACAATAGAAGAGGTATTGAGCAAGAGTAGAATTCAAAGGGATAATGCAAAGAAATAGGAGTGAAAATCTCATGTAGGAGCACCATGGAAAGAAACCTCAAGATGGAAAGTGCCTTCAACATCAGGAGCTTTTAAAATCTATGTTTGATACCAAGAAAGATAGCAATGGGGATGATGGAGAAAACCACAAGCCGCGAGGAAGTGTTGTCTCACAATATATTCTAGAAAGAAAAAAAACTTGTTCTCTCTTCCTCACCTCCCAAACAATGTCCCTTTGGGACTATAAAATAATCCCACATTGAATCCAAATGAGATGGGGAATGCAAACAAGGGTCCACCACTGAGCTCTATCTAGAGATAGAGAGTGAAAGGCTCCCTTTCTCATGGGCCTTCTTTCTTCCTTGAAAAGCGAACCTTTTTACAAGCACACAACTTAGTTCACAATGCATGGCACTTCTAAGATCCTAGGCTCACAATGCCTTGTGTAAAGAGAGAAAGTCTCTCGAGCAAAAAGATAAAATTTTTCATGGAGAGAGAGAGAGAGAGAGAGAGAGAGAGAGAGAGAGAGAGAGAGAGAGAGAGAGAGAGAGAGAGAGAGAGAGAGAGAGAGAGAGAGAGAGAGAGAGAGAGAGAGAGAGAGAGAGAGAGAGAATCACACACTTCCTCTTGACAATTTCACCAAATTTTCTCAAATTAAGTCTATAATGTAGGACATTGATTTAGGAGCTCAAATCGACCACCTCCTGAGCATGTAAATGGATACAAATTATCACCTAGCTATGTAGAAAGAGGTGGGACACGTGGTCAACCACAAAAGCGGCCATGTGGCATGATCCAAACCACTTAAATTTTGACAATTTTCACACTCTTCAAAAACTAACATAGATTTGCTAATTACTCCAAGGGCTGATCTAAAATTAATGAATTTTGCTAACTTCCTTAAAAATAATCACATTCACACCTCGATATGGTGTGTTATATGATAAGGTCTTCATGCATGAGAGAGAGAGAGAGAGAGAGAGAGAGAGAGAGAGAGAGAGAGAGAGAGAGAGAGAGAGAGAGAGAGAGAGAGAGAGAGAGAGAGAGAGAGAGAGAGAGAGAGAGAGAGAGAGAGAGAGAGAGAGAGAGAGAGAGAGACTCTGCCTACCCACATGAGGCTTTTTGCACCCTGGGTCTTGGTTGTACAAAAATGCACAAACACAACCGAGTGGCCAAATTAAAAAAACTGAGTGCCAAGAATGGGCACTGCCCTATATGGGCAAAAGCTAATTTAGGGGGCCACTTATTGGGTTTCTCATCTGGCCACGAATTGATTATTCAAAGCTTATCCGCTCAAGATGTACATCAATGCTTATCAATGCAATATAATATTCAATGTAAGCTTTGTTAGGCCCAAAAGGAGCTATTAGCCTTAAGAACAAGGTGGTTCCCCCTTTAGGTCTTCCAATGTACCCAAATAAGGATAATATGCCAGTCGCTGTTGGATGTAAATCCAAAGTATAAATGGATGCAACATGCTGCAAGGAAACTTCAAGCAAAAAACTACAAAGAAAGTACAAATAGTGTGGAAGTGGATGCTAAACGCCGAAAAGATAGAATTTTTCAGAAAAAACTAGACTTTTTAAAAAAGGTTAAAACTTTGAAGTTTTGTGTTGTGGCAGTAGATGTAAGTGTAGTAGCTATGGAGCATGGAACATATGATAGAACGATCAATGATAATCAGTTTTGTATGAAAAATCGCCAGAAAATTTGCCAATCGGACATGAACACTCTCAAAAAGTGTGAAGTAGAAATGACTTGGGCGTCCGATGTATTTATAAAAAAATTTAGGTCAGGCCTCAGATGTAACTCATTGGATGTAATGGATCGTCGGATCTGAACATCGATTTTGATCCTTGGATGTGAATCTGTAGTCTACTCGTTGGATCTAAAGATGGTCGTCAGATATAAATTTGTCAGATGTAGATCGTCGGATCTAATCATTGGTTGTACTCGTCGATTTTGATTGTAGGACATAAGTCGTTGGATCTATGCACTCGTCGGTTTATTCCTTGTTAGTAGCTTGTATGACTGATAGCATTGTCGATTTATCATTCTAGTGTACCTCACTTAAAACGCTTCCGCAAAGCTAAAATTTGTATTCGAGGTATTTGTGCATGGCTAGGGAATCGATTTAATAATGGCATATTTTCTAATGAGTACAAAATGTACATTACCATTGTAGAGAGAAGGCAAGACTATTTTAAGCATGTTTTGCCTTGTTGGTGGATCTCAAAATCTTGAGGTCAATGCTAGGGTTGATGGAATATTTTAGGGTATTGACTTTAGGTTTAGGTCAATCAAGGTTGAATGGTAACCCTAAATCTGAGATGGATATGTATATATATCTATGAGATTTTTTCATAGATCTTTCACTTTCCTTGACATTGCTTTTGTGTGGCGAGTTAGAGCTTTGATATGTGAGTGATCTTATGCATTTATTACATTGATTGCTAGTTCTAAAGTTGATTACAGGTTCTTGAAGCTTGCCGAAATTTTTTATGGAGTGTTTGATCAAGTCTATGTGCCTAAAGTGGAGTTAAATGCCAAGATAGTTTTGGTAACTACTTTTGAAATGTGTAGACTAAAAAGATTGTTTCATGGCATTTGCATGGCCTTAAATGTCTCAAATCAAGGCATGAGTGGAGCCCCTTGTTGTGCAAATTTTCTATCTAGCTAAGGAGGAAGAGCTAAAAACTATGCATTTTTTGCAAATCTCAAAACTTCGAACACATTGCACATTGGCACATTTTCTCTCATCTATCCCTCTCTCTCAATAAAAGTAAAACAACCTTTCAAAATTTACCAATTATAAATGCCAATATTCAAAACATATAGTGTCACAAGATATGCTTTACTCTTATAACTCTCTCTCTCTCTTGAAGATTCTAAAGGTGGCATTGCCTAGAATTATAAGCTTGTTTGGAAGCTTCATCTCCTTCCAAATCCAAAATCTTGGCCATTGACTGCTATATATCTCAAATTGATCTATGTGGCTAGTTACATGAAGTTGAATTTTCAAATTTATTTGCATTAGAACTTTATAATATGAGTTTTCTAATGAACAATGATGTCATTGCAATGTGCAAATGTGCCTGCTAGAATTTTAAGTTGGAGTTTTGTATGTGTGAATATGAAAAGTTGCCAATCAATGTTGGAGAGTAATGTCTACATGATTCAAATTGCAATCATCATCTAAGACCAAGAAATTTACAAGGGCACATTATGCTTATACAAGAATCTAACCACAAAAACTTAACGAAAGTTTGTTTCCATGATTGCAAATACACACAATATAGTAGCACAAGGAACATTCTGTGGGAAACCAATAACCATATCAACATGTTTCTTTTACACTCGCAAACTTTCATAATTCAAGTGTCCTAATATTTGTGCCACAATTTACTTTCAATACCAACTTGAGCTACGCAAGCACTCTGCTCATTGAACAAGCATGCAAACGATAAAGCTTTCTTGAAAGTACTCCATCTATCACTTTAATTAAATCCTTCATCTCACTTGAATTACTTTAAGGCATATATGCTTGCACCATTCCTTTGCCTTTATGCCATGACCATAGTTGTTTTTCGACTTTAGATTTGATCCATCACTTAAAAGTGTGAACTTTGTAAATCATTCCCAATGAGTCATGATGGGCATAGAAGGCCTCAAATCTATGTAGCACCCATCATCTAATTCCTCACTTGATATAGAAGCAAAGAAAAGCTCATATTTGACAATAGCATCATGTGAACTCTCCTCAACAAAATTACTAGCTTGTCTCTTCTTTTAGTTGTTCTTATGCTTTTTGCACTTGAAGAAGAAATGGCCACATTTACCACAACAATTGTAGTTTCCATCCGACTTTCAAACAACCCCTAAATCCTCCTAGTTTCATTTAGAAAATGAAATACTAGTCTTAAAAGGTATTTCAAATTGCACAAACCAAGATGTACTACAAAACAATCAACAAATTTTCTCTCATTCATTTTAGACCCAGCTTGCCTGATATCATTGTTGTGCATTTTTTTCTCAGCAAAGCACACCACATTTCTTTGCAGTAATGTTATCCAATTCCACACAAGAATTGCTATTCACTGTCACAGTTAAATAACATTTGTAGTAGCCATTTTAGATAATCTTTATGTCCATATCAACATATGCATTAGAAAAGTTTTCAATTTTAAACACAATTCTTTTAAGTAGTTTGTGTCAATTGCTAAATAATAATTTTTTATCCATATTTAGCACTTCTATGATCAGCTCTCCTAGTCAATCTAGCAAGAATTTTGTGAACAATCTTGGGCCAAGTGCAAGGCTAAGTTGGATTCCACTGATGGTACCAAAGTTGATCATGCCTTGCATGAATCTTGAATCTCGGTGTATTTTTTTAAATTGAATTGTGGCGTAATTTTGAATCAATAATTGCACAATGGTACACTACCTTTTGTGTGCATGGAGACGTGCATCTATTTTAAAACCTTGGCGAATGTATACATGCAAAACTTTTTAGAGACTATACATGCCTTTTGGAAGTGGGATCTTTGAGAATTGAACTTGGGTGGGTGCATGGCAAGATGGAATTAAGATTAAGTTATGCAATGCACATAAAGTTCACCTAAGTAGGTCACTTGTAATTGTGGATTTTGTTTTGCTTTTTGCAATGGGCATTTCATAGCCCCATAGTTAGTTAAAGGTCTGAGTCATGTGAAGTGGTTAACCGTTAAGGCTTAGGGGCTAGTGACCCAATTTTTGTAGGATCTTGATGTGAAAAAGGGGAGTAACCCTTTCTTGGAATATGTACACAAGACGTGATATAATGACGAGAACACCATGTGGTGCATACGCTTTTTGCCATTGTCGTTTGCATTCATCGCATAGCAATTATTTTGTCTTTGATGTGATTGATTTGACCACATAAAGCGCAATTAGTAGCAGGATCGCTTGTCCTTGCAGGAATCAATTCTCACAAAGGTGACGGGCCCATGCGTGCGACCACTGCGCATTCAAGAGAGATTGAAGGAAAGTAACAAAGCTGTAGGTGACGAGAGATGGAGAATCAGACGACCAATGGAGCCGGAGTCATTGGGCAAATCGAAGTACTTCATAACGTTCATAGATGATTTTAGCAAGAAGACATTCCTTCACTGCATCAAGACCAAAGATCAAGCAATAGAGAAGTTCAAGGAATTTGTGAATGAAGTCGAGACGCAGCAACAGCTTACAAAAAAATCGCTTTCCAAACAAGCTGATGCGAGACTCGACACTTAACACTATATGGAGTGGACAGAAACCATCGGTTGAACATATGCGTATATCTGGATGCAAAGCATACATTCACGTGCCTGAGGATACACGAAAGAAGCTAGATCAGAGAGGTGTTCCAGGCGTTTTTGTGAGATATCCCGGTAACGCACAGAGATACAAAATCTATGATCCCAAAGGGAGAAAGATAATAAATATTGTCACAAGATGTTGTTTTCGACGAAGATGAGGAGACTGAAGAAGGTCCATCCGCAAGTGGTAATCATGGATGTTGGATGGGACGACATGGTCAGAGAAAGGGAGGACATGAGAATAGCAGGGAATGAGGCAACGGAGCAAGGAGGGGAGGAAAGGACCACAGTCCAAGAGATGCTGCAAGACCAGGGAAAGGAGGCCACCAAAGAGATATGTGGACATGGGACTCATAGGGCAGAAACAGGAGGTTGGAGACACAATCAAAGAACCTGATCCCTGGTCGGATGCTAAGGAGAGCGCTGAGTGGGATCATTGGGAAAAAGCCATGCAAGAAGAACTGCAATCGATCCATACGAATGAAGCGTGGGAGCTGGTGGATTTACCTCCAAGAAGGAAGGCAATCGGAAGCGAATGGGTTTTTAAGGTAAAATATACAACAGATGGAGGAGTACCTGGTTTCAAGAGGCTTCAATTAGATTGAAGGGGTGGATTACCAAGAGACATTTGCGTCCGTAATGAAGATGAATTCATTCAGATTACTTGCAACAATAATGAACATGGAGATAGAGCAAATGGATGTGAAAACAACATTCTTACACGGGAGATTGGAGGAAGTATACATACATCAACCGGCAAGCTTCGATGATGGGACAAGAAAGGTATGTCGCTTGAGAAAAGCATTGTATGGATTAAAACAATCCTCAAAAATGTGGTACTTAAAGATTGATGAGTTTTTCTTGAGTATTGGCTTCAAGCGTTGTCACTCAGATAACAGTGTATACGTCCTTAAAGAAGCAGGGGTATTCATGGTCATTGCTCTGTATGTGGATGATATCATCATTGTTGGAGACAACAAAAAAAAGGTGAAAGACATAAAAAATTCACTCAAGAGGAGATTTGAAATGAAGGATATGGGAAAAATACATTACTGCCTGGGGATTCAAGTCAAGAGGGACAGGGAAAATGGGGTAACATAGATGGGGCAAGAGAAATTCATAAGCACCATCATCAAGAAATTCAAAATCTTGGAAATTGTTTTGCAACAATTCCTCTTTTATCTTCCTCCAATCCCTTTTGGAGCACCATTCAGGCTTCGTGGGATTCCTCACGGCTCTTCTCATCAATTGCCTTTTGTTTCGAATCCAAAGGCACATTGAATTCAAGGCCCAAGTCTTACTAAAAGCATTGGATTGAGGGAATTCAGAATATAAAGTCTCTATTATTTTATTTTTGTCTTGAAGCGATTGGGAGGACCAATCGATCATGTAATCTTTACAAAAATATATAGCAACTAAATCATGCAAATGGGCATGAACTACATTGCCACGCGTATTTTTATAACTCCACCACATGGATTAAGATCATAATACACACTACACAATTCTTGAGAAGGGGCATTTTCGGAAGCCCTTCTGTCGGATGATTCACCCGAAGAAGATAACACGAAGATTTTTTTATTCTATCTCTTTGTTGAGAAGATAGATTCTCAAACCACTCTTGATTATATTCCCATGTTAGCACCCCTTTGGATCCAAGCATTAGGCTTTGGAGATGTGTCCCACAAATCAGCAAGAGAGGAAAGAGATGTGTCAACGTCCTTATAGGTGATTGGTAGGATCGTTGATGTATGCTATGATAAGCACTTGACCAGACATTGCAACGGTAGTCACAAAGCTTAGTCAATTTCTAACGAATCCAGGCGAAGAACACTGGGAGGTTGGTAAGAGAGTGGTCAAATACCTGAAGGGAACTAAGGATTTTGGACTGGTATTTAGAAAAAACGAACAAGGTCATGCTAGGGTATGCTTATTCGGACTGGGCAAGGGATCAAGATGATAGGAGATCCACATGCAGATATGTATTCATGATAGGAGGAGGATGTGTAAGTTGGAGCTATAAGAAACAGGCATCAACGACACTATCATCGACTGAAGCCGAATACATGGGGGTATCTCATGCTACGAAGGAATATGTGGCTGAAAAACCTGATGGACGAATTAGGTGTTGTGGCTGATGACATGAAGTTGTTGTGAACGACAATCAAGGCTACTTGTTCCTGAGCTAAAATGCAAGGCTCCACAAAAGAAACAAGCATATTGCAATACAATATCATTTCGTGAGAGATCTGGTCCAAGAAGAAACCCTTCGCTTCGAATTCTGCCGAACAAAACAGATGCTAGTAGATATTATGACAGAACCATTGTTGAGGCTACGTTTTGTCACCTTGAGGAGTTAGTTGGGAATAGAGAGTGTGAGTGATGGCACAGGAGGATATGAAATGAGAGAGGGTGTGGATTTTGTTTTGCTTTTTGTCATTTCATAGCCCCATAATTAGTTAAAGGTCCGAGTCATGTGAAGTGGTTAACCATTAAGGTTTAGGGGCTAGTGGCCGAGTTTTTGTAGGATCTTGATGTGAAAAAGGGGAGTAACCCTTGGCAAATGTACACACAGGACGTGATATAATGACGAGAGCACCATGTGGGGCATAGGCTTTTTGCCATGCATTCATCGCTTAGCAATTATTCTGTCTTTGATGTGATTGATCTGACCACGTAAAGCGCAATTAGTAGTAGGATCATTTGTCCTTGAGGAATCAATTCTCACAGTAATTGCTAGTCTATTACATCTCTCTAAGAAGATTTCATTCCTCTAATCAAGTTTAGATGTATTCAACCACTATTCTCATAATAAACATTTGTGGATCACATAGCCTTGCTCAAATGTGTGGGTGACTTCAAGTGCGAACACGAGCACTGTCTATTTCAAAAATTATCCATCATCTTTGCAAGCTCAAAATCAGTGTTACCATGCACAGACCATAAAGGGCAGCAGTCCTTGGGAAACAGTCAGGAAACTTGCCAATGCACATTCTTGCCTTCACATGACAAGGCCAAAAGCATTCGTAATGCATGATATTCTAGTTGTGCCACAAGGTTAAAGGATATCAATTTCTAGCCTTGTAGTCCTTGTTCCCAGGCCAAAGTTTGTAGTTTGAGACTATGCAAAGAGAAACCATAGCAGAAATAATAAGAGCACCTGTTTCTGTTGATTCACTATTCATTACACTATAATAGGGATCATCATAAACTCAAATGAAGAACAAATAATGCCACAGTTGGAGGCATAGTGAATTTTCACCTTGTTCTTGATCATGTGGACAGATTCTTGTTACATACAATAGAATAGTTTTGTCTATGTTATCTAAGTTATAATTCTTAAACAAGTCATTAAGAATTTCATTCTAGGTTAAAAATTTTCCTTTTAGATCACAAAAAAAATTGCTTGATGCTCAAACCAACTAAGAATGAACATAATTTGACCCATTGCTTTAGCCTAGGCATTAAGTAGTTCAATCCAGATACTAACCCTTGAAGTTAGTCATGGCCCCCCTGTCTAATTGCTGAATTCATCTGTTTGGTTGTGATTTTTCTTGTTACTGAGGGTCTGTTTGACTCAAATGCACGATCCTGTTCTCTATCTTCACACACTTTGCATGCTTAGGTCAAGAAGTTTTTTCTAAGAGCACTCAAAATTTTCTGTTATTTATTGTATGATATGGCTTAGGCTGACAAGTCTTTTGCGTATTTTCATGTGCATTGTAGTTGTTAGGCCAGCTACACACTTTGCTGGAATTAGACATGCCTTGCAGAGCAAATAGAATTCTTGTTCTGGCAGGTGAAAGACCTTATGATGTAGAAGAATCAGAGACAATAAAAAAAACAAATCAAGATCGAGACTCCACAACCTGAGCTGTGTAATTTAAGAATCACTAGAAAATCTTATTTATTCTTAAGAAAGAAAGCGTTGCATCTTTCAGCACTTAGAATGGTCAAGCGAGAAACCAAGCGAAAAAAAAGTTAAGAGGCATTTGAAAGAACTTGAATGGCAACTTTCACATTGTAGGAAGGGCTGCAATGGAGATCCAGTTATATAAAGGAGCTCCATCCATAATGAGCAGGTGTACTAGGGGTTCATGCACTCAGCCCTCCAAAAGAGTGCTGCAATTATAGGTTTGAATGTTTGAACAGAGATGAGACCAGAGTAGAAGAATGGACAACACATTCAACGGACCACCAGTTCATCTCGTGCATAGCCAAATGCCAAGTGATGAACTGCAGGTAAATGTATATTGTGAACTTTAGTTGCCATATGCTCTCAAAAAATGGCAAGCAAAGCATTCACGTCTAGGGATGGAAACTGGTGATTTGGAGTAGACTTGATGGTACTAGAGTTAGCATGATTGAGTGTAACAGGATAAGCAGATCAGACATTCTGCAATGTTGCAGACCTGTAGCGTGAGTCAGGCTTTCCAATATCCAGTCTTGGAAATGTACAGAAGCAGTCCTATAGTAAAGAAATTGGCAAGCATTAAAGAGTGAAGGTGGGCAGGCAAGCAATGTGCTATCTCGACTTGAAGCCACTTTGCCTCAAGCAGCTGCATATGCTGGAAGCGAGCAAGCACTGATCTGATTGACATTCAATCTATCATATCCACATCCCATGTTGAAAAGCTTTCAGAGGGGAGAACCTTGCCATGAATACTTTACAGAATCCTATGTCATTGCCCATTACAAGGCAAAAGATCTCGCTTTCCTTCATTTTGATGGCTTGTCCTTCCAAACTTTTCCTGATCACTCTCCAAGGGCACTTGCCTCACTAGAACATAACTGCACAGTTTGATGATCGGCATGTATAGCGTAATCTTTGCCAGTTTTAAAGAAAGGAGGCAAAGAGGTCTTGCGTTTCCTGATGATAGACGGTTTGAACATGGTAAAAAGTGGGCCTGATTGTGGACGATCAAATTGGCGTTCTATACAAGTGGTCCAAAAGTCTACTGATTGAGTGGAAGAAGTTGCAGTGCCAGGGAGTGTTTGCTGAGATAAAGGCAACAAATTTGCACTCATTTCAGTTCTCTGCACTGCATGAAAATCAGCACCCCTCGTGTGGCCTACTGATGTCGTGAGAGCAAGTACTGGATGTGACACAGCTGTCTTCTGTTCGTAAAATGCTCTAGATTGCATATCAGACTGGGTGCACCCTTTGGTTAATCTGCCACATCTGTCCGAGATTATTTTTGGCTCACTTGAAGCCTCAAAAGAATTGTGAGGCTCACAATTGACCCCTTTATATGCGGCTATATTACAATTGCGTGTGAACAAACTCTGTGCATTAAGAAAATGTAATGAAGATGATTGGCTGGATACTGTGTTTCCCATGGAAGGTGTTTTGCAACTTGGATCACTGTGAACATTTATGATCTCTTCCTCGCTTTGATGAAGTGGATTACCAGGAGTGCTTTTATCCGGAGGCTGATGTGGCAAACGGAAAACAAAACTTTTTGGATCAAGTGTGCCTTTCATTGTAGCTCGCAGCGGCAAAGATAACTCATTTGTGAGTGTGCCAAGCTTTTGGAAGGAATTTGGCTGGCTTCTACCATTTTTTTCTCTCGTAACAGGTTGTGCTTTATGTGATGAAATGCCACCAAAGTGAAAATCTGAAGTTCTAGCCAGAATAGATATATGATCACCAGTCCTAGGAATAATCAAACCCACATTATTGGAGGAAATAGCAGTGTCAGGAATGATGTCATAATTTAGACATGCCTCAGAAAGATGCCGTTGGACACAGTCAGCTTCATGGGTAAGATCTGAACTTGCTCCAGAATCAAAGACTGGAAAAGAGCAGACCATGGACCTTGTTCCTTTGTCAGCAAAACTTTGACACTTGCTTTGCAAGTACTTAAATTGACAAGCAGACACAGCTTTTTGTCCCAGACCGACAGGTTGACCTCCTTCATTTGCAGAACCTTGCTTAGAGCTGGCTCTTTTCAAGTTGGCCCTTTTGAAGCTATTGTAACAGGGAATGTCTGTCGAAGTAGTAACTTGGTGTGAATGTTGTGACTTTTTATGAGGCGGCTGACGAAAAAGGGTTTGCCCTACAAAAGAATAGCGACCTGATGGTAGTCCTTTCCGTGACATTAGGTGTGACCGCATTGAACCATCACCTACAGGCTGTTCTGACAATGCATTCATCAATAGCTTTTCTAGATAGGTCTGAGGTGGTTGTGAGATTTTATTAGGCGATAGTGACGACATTTTTTGGGTAGAGGTTGCATCAGTTTTCTTTTGAGAACTTCTACGAGCAACATCTTTCAGTCTTCTGTAAGAAATTTGGGTTCCTGCCGAGCCTATTGGAGGGTTAGCTCTCCCTGTAGCTTCTGCACCATTATCAACTGCAATTGGTAATACAGGAACAGTGGAAACTGTTGAGCTCTGTGACTGATCGATACTTATTCTCACATTGGAATCTGTTCTTGAGGTGAAAACTGCACTCAAGTGAGGCAAAAGTTTTTCACAACCATTTTCTGTATCATTTGTCGACCCTGGTTGCTGATTCATAGATTCTCCTTTCTGATTTTTTGACGTGTATGAAGCTTTGACAAATATATCACACTCTTGTGTGGACTCTATGTCTGAGAAATCAAATGTTTCAACTGCTTCTATAATGGCACGGTTTGTGCCACAAATACCAGTTGATAAGAGCTTCCCTGGTTGCCTCTCAGAAGTGTCATGTAGAGGTATTGTAGTTGATCTTTTATTGTTGGTTTCTGCAGCATCACAGCTTTCATCCCTTGGTAAATTCAGAGAATGATGCCACTCGTTGCCAGGTGGTGCTGCATCTGTCCTGCAACTATCGTCAACCATACGGCCCCTGTTTTTATCTGGTGCAATTATCCTGACTTTTCTTGAATAATCAATTTGCTCTGCTTCGATGAGAGTGGAAAACATTCTTTTATCATGCGAGCGAAATGAGCCTAAGCTACTGGTGGCACTATTACCGTAGTGCTCAAGATGTATGCCGAATGAATCATGCAAAGGTAGATGATTTTCATGTTTGGATACACTTTCCTGACATTTAAGCTTCTTATTGGAAGAGATCATAGATCCAGATGCTACCTGTAAGACTTCTATTTCCTTACTCTTACCACAATGATTTGCCATATATTTTCTTTGTTTTCCATGATCTTGTGTGTCACCGTGAACGGATACTCCCAACCTTGAGATCTCAGATATCGTCATGTTTTTCTCATTGTTATCCTGCTCAAAACATACTTGGTTATGCTTCCCACATTCCAAGTCCAGAATATTGAACGATCTACCTTTTTCTACAGGATTTTCCAGATCATCTGCTGTAGAGCTTGTCAGGCCAATGGATGTTGACATGTGCACATTCTTAAGCTGATCAAGGCATGGTACTTCTGCCCTTGAATAATCTTTGAAAATTTTATACACATATTTCCTGCACTGTTCAGATTGGCTGATGTTTCTTTCACAATCACCACAGCTGGAAGAATCTGACAAGTGCAACTCAAAACCTTGGCCATGGGCAAAACTAGCGTTTACCTGCAAGATTAATCATCTTCCTTGATGTGCTTGAAATAATTTTAAGGTAACAACTGCACTAGAACATTCTGATTTAAGTCAAACTCTATGAAACCTGCTAGTACCATCAGTGCTTAACTAAAGCATTTTAACTAAAGCATTGCATATAACTGTCAAAAACTGCATAAACTGCACAAATACAATATCCCGCTTAAAAGTTGCACAAATCACCGATTCAAAGGCAAAGAATCGGCGATTCTGAACCAATTCGGAATCGGCCGATTCGAATCGGCTGGGGACCCGAATTTTTTCCAGGGATCATGAATCAGACATGAAATTAAAGTACAGTGTAGAAAGTATGTAGTTATGTATACAACCTATATGTAGAATATAGATCCTGAATTCATGCCTGGATACCTGAAAACCAAAAAAATTTGCAACTTGACCGATTCAGCCAATTCGGTTTCTAGATGGGCGGTTCGAATCGGTTTGAACCAGTCAAATCGGTCCGATTCGATCAGCCGATTCGAATCGGACATGAAACTATATGCTTAACCCAATGAAGACTTTACTTAGAGTCTACTTTTAGGGATGACTTGTCAGCCACATGCAATTTAAACAGTACATAATCACAGTACTAACCAGATTAGCAAAACTTGAAAAAATTCGATTAAATTGCTCATGAAGTTCATCACATTAGCCAAGCCTTTATGGTGACTCTTTTCCCTTCTATCTACCAACATATGTGTGCACTGAATTCTAAACTATAAGAAAATGTATGCTTGCCGAAGATAGCTAGGGTTAGATTTGTAAGTGGAGAAACTTCTACAAGCATGTACTATGTAGAGGATAGCTAAGGCTAGAAACTTATCAAAGGTGAAACAGAGCTACAGTTAACCACCCAGCCATGTACTTGTGAATATCACCACCAACCATACTCGGCATAATAATTTGTAAAAACTAAAAAGTTGTTATGGAAAATTCCAGAGAACCATCTAGACACAGAACATACCTGGTAATATGCAAACCATTGCCCACTTATATGTACAAAGGATATCTATATAGAATGTTTCAACATTAATGAGTTGACATTGGGCCTAGACACTAGCATGTTGTGTCTTATTGCTTCTAGAACTGTATAATGTACATTAGAGGACCATGTTCTTTTTGTTAGGAATTAATGGTTAATTAATTCATTGTAAAGGCCAGCCTGCCTGCTAGAAGGCCTATTTTTATTATTAGTATAGGCACTATCTATTTTTAGTATAGGTACCTAAATTAGTACCAGTTTTGCTAGAATAGTATAGAAATCTATTTTAACTATTTAGCATAGATTTCTATTGTTAAGACTTCATAATTAGCATTCCAATTGCTATTGTAGAAGGATAGCTTTTGCTTTTGTTTTTGGGCAGTCTCTATAAGAGCAGATGGGCGCCCACCTCCATTGTTATCTCAGTTTCCAGTTTATGAAGCATAGCTTCTTGCAGTCCATCTTCTTCCTCTTGTGATTGATGTTTTGTGTGAGTACTAATAAGATTAATTTACTCCGATTTCTGACTTCTATCATGATATCAGAGCCATCTCGTTAAGATCGGGATCTACAGAAGGAAGGAGAAGATCAGCGCTGCAGGTTTTACTTGTGGAGATCGCATCTAGTGGAAGTGCTATTTGGTGAAGGCCGCATCTGGTGGAGGCGCCATCCTGTGTAAATTTTCTGGTCGAGGTCACATCTGGCGCAGGTAGTAAGAAATCAGCAGGAGCAGGCGTTTACTGAGGGTGGCAGCTTCTGGACAGGCAAAAGTACCAGTCAGGCAGATCTGAGGGAGGCAGCATCCAGAATAGCAGAACAGGCTTTTTCTAGTGCATACAGATCTGGTGCAGGCGCACCTGAACAGCAGGTCAGAACTGGTGCAGATTTAATCTGAGGGCAGGTTTTATCTTGTGCAGGTTTTATGTGGTGCAGGTTCATCTGAGGCGGCAGCAGCTAGTGAAGGTAGCAGCCAGGACAGGTTCTACCTGAGGACAGCAGCACCTAGACAGGTCTGGATAGAGGCAGCGTCTGAGACAGGTATTATCTGAGGGAGGCAACAGCTGAGGATGGCATCAACCAGACAAGCAGTGATCAGATAGGTAGTATTTGGACAGGTGCTATCCAGGGCGGGCGACAATTAATAAATTGTTGCATGCAATCAGATTCTTAGAAGAAATCCTATCATTTTTTGTACGACAGATGGGGAGTTTGCATGAATCTTTTACCGAAGTCAAGCAAGTTAGATGGATCTAACTACAGCTTGTGGAAGTTCAAACTTCAGAATATACTTCAGGACAAAGATTATTGGGAAATTTTCATGGGACAAGAGGTGATGGCTGACGATCTCAATGATCAAGATAGAAGGGCATTTGAGAAATGGGTGCAAAGTGCGCATCATATCATCAACTTATCCATGAAGGATAAGGTTATTCCTCTGATCAGGAATGTAGTCGAGCCTAAGGATGCATGGGATATTCTTAGGAATACATATGAAACGGTGAGTAGGTCTATTGTGGAGAGTGCTCGAAGCATGCTACGAGGTAAGAACCTCAAGAATCATTTGTGGGGCAAAGCAGTTAGTACAGTAGTTTACTTACTTAACAGAAGCCCTACAAAAGCTGTTCTAAATCGAACTCCAGAAGAAGCTTTCCCATGTATAAAACCTAAAGTGGATCATCTACGAGTTTTTGGTTGTGTTGCATTTGCTCATATTCCTAAAGATAATCGTCAAAAACTTGATTCAAAGGCAATCAAGTGTTTATGATGAGGAGGAGAAGGCATATCGCCTTTATAATCTTACCAGTTAGAAGGTGAATATGAGCAGGGATGTCGTGTTCAAAGAGATGGAGTCTTCTAACCTAGAAGATCATGAGGAGGATGTATTTTCTCCTACATCAAAAACTCCTCTTATAGATGAGTTCAGGAAGATACAGGTCCATGTGATACAGCTTCTACACAAGTTGTACCAAGGGTGTGTACACAGGTGGATCTTGGTAAACGTAAGGAAAGGTCAAGAGTATTTGATACTTATTCTCCTTCTACGTCACCTACAAAGAAGTTACCAAGATGGTATTTTGAGACTATAAAAGATAGTCAAATGTTGGATGAGGGAGAATTGAGTCAACAAGCTAAGAGATTGACACGTTCAAGTGTCAACTATTGTGAGATGGTGAAGAAATGCATTATGCGTTTATGGCTTCGGATTCAGAGGATCCTTTATTTTATGAAGATGCTGCAAAGGAACAAGTTTGGAAGACTGCTATGGATGAGGAGTACAATTCTATTCTGAAAAATGAGACATGGGATCTTGTTGAACTTCCAGCAGGTAAGAAACCAATTAGCTGCTAAGATGAATACTTTGAGAAGTGTTTTGGCAATTGCATCTCATTTTGGATGGGATATCTAGCAAATGGATGTCAAGGGTGCTTTCTTGAATGGTTACCTTGAAGAGGAGGTTTATTTGGAGCAGCCCCAGGGTTATGAGGTTGAAGGCAAAGAGAATTTTGTTTGCAAGTTAAAGAAAGCACTATATGGGTTGAAACAAGCGCCTAGAGCATGGTATACTCGCATCAACAATTATTTTTTGAAGCAGAATTTTCATAAAAGCATGTCTGAGTCAACACTATATATTTTGAAAGATTCGGATGACATAGTCATTATTGTTCTCTATGTAATGGTCGTATTATCACAGGGTCAAATAAGTCATTAATAAAGAAGATAAAGAACAATCTTTCACTGGAGTTTGATATGAAAGATTTGGAGAGACTTCAATATTGTTTGGGTATTGAAGTTTGGAGGTCAAAGGAAAATCTTTTGATATCACAAGCAAAGTATGCAAGAGAGTTACTCAAGAAGTTTAGCATGCTTGATTGTAAGTCCATTTCTACACCTTATGATCCAAGTGTAAAGCTAACAAAAGAGGAAAATTCTGAAAGTGTGAATGAAACGCTTTATAGGCAGCTTGTAGGTAGTCTTATTTATCTAACGACTACTCGACCAGACATTTCATATGCAGTGAGCATGGTGAGTCAATTCATGTCTTTACCAAAAGTTTGCCATTGGAAAGCGGCAAAAAGGATTTTGCGTTATGTCAAAGGGACACTCAGGTATGGCATTTATTATGGTAAAGGAACAAAAATAAAACTTGAGGACTGGGCAGGAAATGCAGAAGATAGAAGATCGACTATAGGATATGCATTAAATCTTGGAACAGGAGCCATATCTTGGAGTAGTAAAAAGCAACCAACAATTGCTTTATCTTCTACAGAGGCAGAGTATAGGGCTACTACATCAGCGACTTGTGAAGCAATTTGGTTACGAAGGATTCTAAAAGATATTCACATAGAACAAGTTGAACCTACAGTTCTTTGGTGTGACAATCAGAGTTGCATTCAGCTTGCTAAAAAATGAGATGAAAGAGGCACAATTGCCTTATGATCCAGGCAATGCAGATTCAAAAATCCAACAGCAACACAGAAAGGAAATAGGGATTCTGTCACGGCTGCAGCAGAACAAAATGGGATGATCGGATCGCAAGGAATGGGACTTTTTCAATTTATACTACCTCATAGTCTTGGCAGATTTTTGTTTGTGTTCAGATCCATATGTAAGTCAACGCCAGTAATTTCTTGAGGCATGGTTATATTTCCTGAAATGTTGCTCTGCTTGTGTTTCCAGCAGCGATTTTAGACCCTATGCTACCAAGGTCTGTTATTGTTATGAAGATGTGGCTTCAATGCCCAAGATAGCATGGGATACCATTATACAACATTTTGCTGGCATAGAGCCTGAATTTGTTGATGCAAAGTACTTTTGTGTGTGCCATCGACAGCGAGGCTATGTGCACAACCAAAATGTAGAAGGCTGAAAGTTGATTTGGCCATAGCCCCCTATTCTGGACCGTGATGTTTGCCATCCTCGAGATTATGATTTCTTTCTATGTAGTCGTGCAGGCATCATTGTAAGTCTCAGTATAGCTTCAAAGCTTCCCAATGGCTGATGTATGTGGTGGAAAGTTTTGCCAATTAAATCCTTTGAACTACTAAGCAAAACTGTGTCATTCACTACAGGGAACCACACACTACTATGTCTTATATGATGAGATCGGTTTCTCCCCGGATGAACTTCAACAGCTTACTAATTACTTATGCTACAACTTCAACCCTAAACCCTAATAGAATTGCAGTTTTACTTCTCCATGAAAAAGGTACATACACAAGTAGTCAATTCCAAATGTTTTCAGGTCCTGACCGACGAAGTGTCCCTGAAGCCCTGTTTAACGTCGACGGACGTTCTGGGTTGACCATCGGTCAGTTCCTCGTCCTGTCTGTTCCCGCAGGTTCCTATCGAGCTTGTCCACTAGCCGAAACAGACGGCACCTAAAACGGATCCCGTTTGGAGAAATGGGGCCGTCGAACAGAAAGCTGCAAAACTGGTCCGTTTCGCGTGACCTAATTGCGTTTCTCTCCCGAAGGCCCATTTTGACCAAACGATACCCGAATCGAGCAAGGCCAAGTCCGTTAGGTCCGTATCGAGTTCACGAACCTGTGGACTGCATTCCTGACCATTTAGGTCAATTCCAAATGTTTTCAGGTCCCGACCGACGAAGTGTCCTTGAAGCCCTGTTTAATGTCGAACTTCGGACGGACGTTATGGGCTGACCGTCGGTCCGTTCCTCGTCCTGCATGTTCCCACAGGTTCCTATCGAGGATGTCCACTGGCAGAAACAGACGGCACCTGGAACGGATCCCGTTTGGAGAAACAGGGCCGTCGAATGGAAAGCTGCATATTCTTCTTAATTGGTGTTATGTATATCCATCACGACAGTGAACATCCATTAATTTAAGAGAATATCCAAGTTCAGAAAGACCACCTTGGCGTTTAAAACTGTGAGCAGCAGGTTTATTGCAATTGTTTTCCTCAAGCTATGGAATCAAGGATGCACACAACACAAGCACCTCAAAACACGCAAAATGTTACACCTTTTGTTTGGTTACTCTACAAATCAACAAACACAAAGGATGTATGTGAACCAGTCCGCACGCAACTCCCCATCTTTGTACTGCCGATCGCTCTGCCACAACGGATGAAGTATGTGGGCTACACTGTGAATCGGCCGGTGAAACTTCTGCCATCGCCGCGCCCACAACCGCCTAATAGGCGCCAACCTGTGAAACATACCATGTGGAAGCAACAACTACATAATTGCGTGCTACGACACCAACACAAAATAGAGTGTGAATGGAAAGAAAGTTCGTGAACGGAAAAAGGTATATCTGGCCGCGTCCAGATCGAAATGCGCGAGAGACTCGCATATGCGGTCCAAGAACTCGTATATGAGGCCCATCGTGCACCCCTCTTGATCGAGCAGAACAGAATACATGGGGCGCATATGACATCCATGAGTTGCTCCATATCAAACTAGAAGGGCTACATGAAGAGGAGGTTGTGGAAGGCCAAGCCCTCTGGGGTCTGGGGCAGGTCCATGGCCGTGAACTCTACCGAAGTGGCCATGTGCCCTTCAGCCGGTGTAGCCGCTCGAGCATGATGAACTGGTAGGCGAAATGCGTGGGAGCAGACTTCTTCAAATCCAGCCTGCATTGCAAAACGAAATAAGAACCGCACAACAAAAAGCATTTGCAACCGTAAACCCTAATCCCTGGAATTATTGGCGTGTGCAACGAAACTGTCAAAGAGCTTAAAAATAAGTAGTCTCGTACCTGCTGAATGTGCAGAAAAGAGCAGTGGTGCGGCGCTTGCGTGTGATGCAGTCCACAATTGCAACCTTCTTGAGAACCTCACTGACCCAAGGCAGACGCCCGATGGAATGAAGGAGGAGGTCCAGTGAGTGTGCGGCACATGGAATCCACACAATGGAGGGGTTGTAGGAAAGTAAGAGTCAAGTCACCGAGATCTAGTTATCAATCAAGCTCCACAAGAAACGAGAGAAGAGGCTGGGCGCCCAACTCTGAGAGAGAGAGAGAGAGAGAGAGAGAGAGAGAGAGAGAGAGAGAGAGAAAACAACAACAAGAGCAATGGAAAGCAATGGTTAGCCAAACTGAAAAATGTGACACAATAAGCAAAATATGTACTCTACCTACTTACTGAATGTAAGGCACCTCCAAAAGTCAAGTTAGTGCCCCTAAACCAAATTAGACCTCTAAGGACCCACGACTCAATACATGACCAAAATTGGGTCCAACTGAACTTAAGACAAACTTAAGATGGCCTAAATAAACTTGATGAGGTGTTGGGCAGTTCGAAACTGGTTGATTGCTGCCCCTTATCTCCAGCAATAGAAGATGGTACCAAATCTGGAAAAACTTCAACATTCACACTATGTGGGCTGTCCCCCTTCAAGATATGAGTTGGGGCCATATCTAATGAATTCTTTTCATCAAAATGCACATCACGACTGTAAAATTCCCTTCTCTCGAAGAAATGCACCGAACGTACTCTTTTTGTACTCCCCTCCTCGATCGGTGCGTAGGGCCTTCAAAATATGCCCAAACTGATTTTCCACCATTGCTAGAAAATCTTTGAAATGTTGAAAAACTTCCGATTTAGCCTTCATAGGATAGATTTATGTAAAACGGGAAAAGTCATCAATAAAAGTCACAAAATAGATGCACTTTCCAATGGATTCGGTCCTCATTGGACCACAAACATCACTATGAACCAAATCAAGTTTATCAAGAACCCTTATAGTTCCATCAATTGGAAAAGGTTTCCTTTGAAACTTTCCAAGTATGCACCCCTCGCATACATGCCCTTCCGGCTGCTCAATAGTAGGAAAATCTTCTACCATATTAAATGTCTTCAGCTTTTTCAAACTTGCAAAGTTGAGATGCCCAAACCTTGCGTGCCACAATTCAGCCAATTCCAATGATTGTGATGTAGAAGCAACAAGACATATAGAGGGAATTCGTCGCTCATAGGTATCCATAATGAATAAGCCAGCATGCATTGTTCCCGAAACAATAATCAAGAGAGATCTTTTAGGATCCTTGACAAGACACTTATCTTCTTTGAACTCAACAACTAGTCCTTGCTTCAACCGAAAGAAGATTCTTCTTGATTCCCGAAACATAAAGCACATTCTTAATGTACTTTTCTTCACCATCAGGTAAAATGATGGCTACAATTCCAATTCCATGAACAGAATAAGATGCATTATTTGCACATTGTACCTTGCTTCCATTTTGCACTTTCACTAATTTAGTGAATGCTTCTTTGTGAGAAGTTAGAGTAGCACCACTATCAATCACCCACTCAACGGGCTGAAAATCAGCAACTTGCAAAACAGAATCTGAATTCCTCATAGATGTAGAAGTACTAGTGGAAGCAATATTAGACACAAAAGCATAGTCTTGGTTGAAGAGATCACCACTAGCTTCAAGCTCTTGCTCCAAAGTAGCAAGTGAAGCACTAGTATCAATTCCCTCTTTCGCAAGCTTCTTCTTACAATCCTTGATGAAGTGCCCATACTTCTTGCAATAATCCTTTTGACTTGCCTTTGCCCTTGCCTTTCATGAAGAAAGCTTGATCTTGTTGAGTGTCACCCACAAAATTTTGCCTCGTTTGCTCCTCTTGAAGAAGCAGCCCAACAAGTTCATCAAAGGAGAGTTGATGTTCCCTAAGAGAGATACTCAAAGATGAAACAAATGGAAGATAAGAGGAAGGTACTGAGTTGAGAATAATGGAAACAAATTGAGCATCCTCAATTATCTCATCAATATTGAGAAGCTCCTCACGAAGATCCTTGATCTTCGTCAAGTGATTGGTCACTTGATTTCCTTCTTGCATCTTCAACAAAGAAAGTTGATTTCTGAGATACACCACTCTTGCTGGATTTTTGACTCTATACATAGTATAAAGTGTATCCCACGCACTTTTAGATGTCTTACAAGACCTAATATGAGGTAAGATAGATCTTTTCACAACAAGAGCAACCACAGAATGTGCTTGTGCATCCCTTCTATCCCACTTCTTTTGTTCTTCTGAAGATGTAGAAGATGATGTTGCTAATGATGATCAATGAGGTGTATAAAGTGCCAAAGAAGGAGGCCTTTCCTCATCACCATTGACCAAATCCCACAGCCCTTTCGCTATGAGAAGATTCTTCATCATGTAACTCCACAAGGAGTAGTTTGTGCCATCCAACCGATCTTCACTAAACAAAGAACCGATAGCTTCCGATTCTTTAGCCATTACCTCCAACAGAATTTCAGCTTGTAATAGATAGAAAAGAGAGCCTTTCCAAAACCAAATCTACTCAGAAAAATTTGCAACAAACAAAGAGCTGAAAGTAGGAGCACAAGATGTCTTTCAATCTGCAACCAAAATGCCCAAAAGATAATGGATAGTTGGCTGTCTTTCTGCACAAAAAAACCAGCTTCTTGAAAATCAGGTTAGCTTCGATTGAAGCCTACACCGAAACCCAATTAGGAAGCCAAATAGTGTGATCAACACACACTCCAATAGGGCTGTTGAAAGCACCCTACTGCTTGCTGAGAATCTGCAAACTTCCAGCCACAAGTTGACCTAACCCTGAATAGGGTTTGCTGAATTTTGGGCTCCCTCCTACACAAATGCAAATCTGAAAACAAAAACAGCAAGCTAAGGAGACACCACAACCAAAAATCAGTAGCAGATTTCTGGGCGCCCTCCTCCAAAAAAAACCTGCTGAAAACTGGTTGCATAAATATCAGATTTAAGATTCTGATTTCTGGTGCCACAAATTGCTCCTCCAAGATCTCTGATGGGCGCCCTCCTTCAACCTGAAAAGAGACAAAAAAGCTGATCCAAACTCCACTTGGAAAGATCAGCAAGATGCTGAAATTTCAGAACAAAAAGTAGAGAAGCTCCTCTTCTAGTAGGGCGCCAGCATACAAGCTTGCTGCAGATCCAGTGGCTCTAATACCATGTAGGGGGTAGGATTAGGATCCATTTCTCAAGAGGAAGAGAGGTGAATTAAGAAACAGAAAATTGAAAGAGATCAAAAGCACCTCAAGGAGGGTAGATACAACTCTAAACTTGCTGGCTCTTCACAATCCAAATGGTATTGTCCATGGCTGCCATGAGGAATAAGAGAAAGCAAAGAGAAGGATGCACCACCACCTCCACCTCTTCTTCTCATGAATATCTTGCATAGGAGAGGCATGCCTCCCTCTCCATGCTTGCCTACACCTTGCCAAGTGGCCTTGCCTTGCCACCTTGCCTCCACATAAGCAATTCTGGCCACCTACCAGCTTTCTTGCCAGCTGGCGGCCAGGTCTCACCCCCCCCTCCTACCTTCTTCGTTGTCCTGCCCTATTCCACGGGCTACACAGGCAAAAGGCCTTCGCAGGGGTCCCACTGGTCTTTTCAACTACTGTGCGGCTCATTCAAACTGAGCGGAACTGCTGCACGCTGCAACCTGCCACCTGTCCGGACCTGGACAGTGCCACGTGGCAAGGTACCGCAACGCCAAAAACTTTTTTTTTTCCAACAAAAAACTTGAAAAACGACGACTAGAAGGAACCGAAACGTGGGTAAAAAACACATTTAACAGCCTTTTTAAAAATATCGTCAAGAGATCAAAAACTTACAAGAAAACAACATCGGATCAACACACCTGCTTTCGACATGCAGTGGCTATGATACCATATGTTAGACTCTCACTTACTGCAAACATCCAGGTGTCGGTTAACCACAAGAGACCGGACGATTCACGTTCCACCCCGCCATAGGACCTAATTCGGGTCCACCCTCCGTGCCCTGGCCTGTGACCATATCAAGCAAGATCCGACCTCCATCCTAGACAGTGTCCCATACCACTACCTAGGCTCTCAGCCATCTCCCGCCTCAAGCTAGCACTCATCCTGGTCGTGCACACGCTCTCCATCCACCTCCTCCTAGGTAGATAGAATGGATGGCAAATGAGTCCTTGTATACCTCCAAGGTGAGAGACTCCAAGCCATGCGCACGTCCTAGATCATGACACATGGCAACCATGCAGGTTCACAAGTCACCGGTCAAGTCAACAGGCCCAGTCATCGTCCAGTCTCAAGTTTGGGTTTGGGACCCAAGAGAGAGTTGGGTCCCTAACACACTTCGCATACATGGGTACTACCAGGATTTCGGCTGATGTTGCAAGTCCAGTCACGACTTACGGTGACTACCTACTTCATCTGGGAGCAGCTCATGAGTTAGCCATTTTTAATGGCCTCTCCTGTTGGCCTAACTTTGGTGCCTTCACGTGCCACCCTCATAGTGGTGGTCATAGTGTGGTAGATTATCTCATGGGATCCCCCTCTCTTATCTCTCTCATCTCTGACTTTCACATCTCTCCCACTACACTATCCGACCATTCACACCTATCTTTCTATCTTGGACATATTGCACGGTCTAGCATACATCCTATTCTTGTATCTACTCCTAAGCGTGCACCCATATACCGGTTTGATCCCATCCTCATCCCTCTATACCAAGAATCTCTCACTGCCTTACTTCATCATTTCCCTACTGACACTTCATTGGAGGCTCAAGCCACTTTTGGCAGTGATGGCATTATATAAGAGAGTTTGGGTTGTTTCAGAGGTACGTCAGGTATTTGCGACCCAATATGGAGCACCATTGGGGGGTGAAACATGGGTGCTCCCTTTCACCTACGCTTTTTGGCTTATATATTGACAGCTTAAGACAATTATCAAACAAGATGGTGGGATCGGCTATAATCTAGGTGACATACTTATTGCTACATTGTTATATGCTGATGATGTGGCTTTAGTCTCACCGACTAGAGACGGGCTCCAAAGACATTTGGACAGCTTACATACTTTTTGTACCCGTTGGGGATTGAGGGTGAACATATCGAAGACCAAAGTGTTGGTCTTCAGTACTTCCAGAGCCTTCATGCAACGCCAGAAGATTTTCCTTGATGGTCAACCTTTGGAGATTGTTTCATCTTATACTTGGGTGTTCTATTCAGTGGTCCTATTTTCAGTATGCGGCAGGCAGCCTCAGATCGCCTTAGGAAGGGCTTCCTTCCTCCAACTTGAGAGATTTGTTTCCGGAGTTATATTCATGATGCTCCCATTAAGTGTCGTCTCTTCAACACTATGGTCACTCCTACAGCATTATATGCGGCAGAGGCTTGGTGTACAGGTCTTACCTCCTCAGATTGGTCTCGTACATCTCGTCTCCAAATCACCATGCTATCTCGGATGATTAGGGCTTATTGTCTTTTCCAGGATGCACCCACTTTACGCTCTCTCATCACTTATGCGGATCCTAGATGTGTTGCCCTTATGATATATGAGATGTCCTTACCGCAGAGAGTCCAGGTTCCAGTGGATAGTGACACACAGCATCAGATTACGAACTTTTTCACCAATCGTCGTCCATGAGCAGATTCAAAGTCGGATGATGACATAGACATTGACCTAGCCCATCGTGATCAGAGACAGTGTTTGGCCTCAGGTATTGCCATAGCTAGTGCGCCTTCATGTACCATGAGAGTATGCCTTCAGAGGTCCCATACTAGTCAGAGTCAACACCCACAGAGATGACACAGACGACATCAACGTCCATCCTCTACTATAGTATAATCCTCTGGGCCCCGTATCACAGACTTCTTCAGTAGTCTCAAATGATATCACATACACTTCTATCTTTTGGATATATTTTTGTTTGTTGTAGTTTTCTAGTGATAGACATTATGTATTTCAGATTATATTTCTTTAGTTGTTTTGCAGAGTTACTATGCTCCCATGTTACTACACACTTGAGATGTACTACTCAGTCTTATATGCTTTTTTGGCATCAAAAGACATTAATAAAGCTTGCTCTCTCTCTCTCTCTCTCTCTCTCTCTCTCTCTCTCTCTCTCTCTCTCTCTCTCTCTCTCTCTCTCGCCAGCCATCGTTGCCCTCTCCGAATCCAGCGCTCCTGCTGCCAGCCATCGCTGCCCTCTCATAGCTACCATCATTCACAAAGAAATGGAGGATCGCTGCCATGCCATCACCTAGGAGGATTTATGCCATCGCTAGGAGGCAGGCTCTCAAATGCCTCACTTGGTCAACAATCAGGAGCACCACCCTTTTGCGTTTCTTCAAATGCTTGCCTGCTTTCATTTGCGATGCTTTAAGTCCACCCTACATACATACCCCCTCAGCAGCGCCACTAGCTTTTGGATCAGCGGATCTTGGATTTCTTTGTTATGAGGAAGTAAGAGAAGCTTGTTAAAGCTTCACATCTAGCGGATCATACCTTACATATTCAAAGGTGTAAGAAGTAGGATCCTGTCTCACAATCGGAGCCCAACTATTTTCCGCAGAAAAGAGAGGAATCAATCTGAGGTACCACTTTTCCCAAAAGTCTCCACTGATATCACACTTTGAGGTCATTCCGACTACTCTCTTTGATCACTCCTTTTTATCCTTCCAGCTGGGTTCTATCCCAACTCCACAAACCTCGCCTCGTTCCTCCATCAACCGTGCTCCCAGATAAACCTTCGCTCACCCTTACATCGAGGCTTACCAAGAAGCCCTTGCCTCTTTACTCCATCACTTCCCGCACGATAGCACATTAGAGTCACAGGCTCGTTTCCTTTACCACCTCACTTCATACAACCGCCTTGGTTTCCTTTCCATCCACACGTCACCGTCATGCAATCACACCAGCTCGTTCTGCTCGACCTCCGTGGTTTGATGATGAGTGTCGTTCACTACACCTCCGTGTTACACATGCACATACACATGATCCACTTATTCTCTCCATTGTTCATCGATCTCTCCATCATACACTTCCCCGCAAAAAGCGCGCCTACGAAGAACAAAAAGGGAGAAACCTCGTTGCTTCCCTATTTAGTTCCTCTATTCGTGCCTTTTGGCATGCATTTATCCCTCGTGTTCCACCCCCTCTTCTTGGCAACCTACATGTCTAGTCCACCTACGCTACCTCACTCTACACCATACTTATTGACTCGCCCATTTCCATCTCCCCCCATCCCAGTGAATTCACCTTCTTCACCTCAGAAATGGTCATTGAGGCCATAAAGACATAGAACTTGAATCAGAACTTCTTATCCATGCTGCAGATCTACTCTCACCCACTCTAGCCACTCTCCTTAATCATGTTGTCATCTTTGGCTTCCCCCACTCCTGGTGTACTAATATCATCCATCCCATCCACAAAAATGGTGACCGCATGATTCCTGGTAACCGTACTATCATGATTGGCCATGTCATAGCGAAGCTTTTATGGTACTATACTTCAATCGGCGATCAGCTCTGAGGCTGAGACCAGGAGACTACATGCAATGGGCCAGGCTGGCTTTCGTGCTCACCATTCTACTACAGATCATGTCTTCACTCTTCAAGCTATCATTGAGGAGGCAGGCATAGGAGACAGAGGGTTTATTGTTGCTTTGTCGACTTCAGAAAAGCCTTTGATTATGTTCCATGCTTTCTTCTCATCCAACAACTATGTGATCTTGGCTTCTCTACTAACACAGTCCTAGCTGTGATGGCACTTTATAAGTGAGTTCTTGAATGTTTTCGGGGTGACACTGGCCTCTCAGAGCATATAAGGACCACCATAAAACAGGGTTGTTCCCTTTCACCTACACTATTCGGACTATATATTGATGAGCTTGAGAGAGTCATAGAGCAAAGTGGTGGTACAAGTTGCCGACTTGGGGATATTTTGATTGCCATTCTCCTATATGCAAATGATGTTGCTTTAGTCTCCTCGACTAGAGAGGGGGTATAAAGACAGTTGGACAGTCTTCATGGTTTCTGCACTAGTGGGGTTTGCAGGTTAACATTGAGAAGACCAAAGTTATGGTCTTCAACACATCCGGAGTTTTCATGCAGCGACAGGAGCTTTTTCTATATGGACAATTGTTGGAGATTGTGTCATCCTACACCTATCTTGGGTTCTTTTCACTGGTCCTATATTTGGTATGAGACACGCAGCTACAGCCAGTCTTCTCAGCCATAAACACTCCGTTGTGGCTGCAAATACGCTTTATATTCTGCCTCAATAGAAGAAGTAGCAACAGTGGGCTCCTTTTTACTTGACCAAGAAATTGCAGAATTTCCATAGAAAAAGCAATGTCCACTTGTAGACTTGATCTCCACCCCAATCTGAGTCACTAAAACCAACCAAACATGCATTATCACAACCAGGAAAAATCAGTCCATGACTTCTTGCTCCTTGAAGATATCGAAAGATCCTCTTCAACGCTTTCCAATGTGATGTCATCGGGGCATGCATGAATTGACTCGTGAGTGAGACACTATAAGAAATGTCTGGTCTTGAATTACATAGGTAAATGAGACGGCCAATGGCTTGACAATATAAAGTAGTATCAAATGGTTCACCATCACCTTGACTACTTAATTCCAGGCCTGTCTCCATAGGTGTAGCAACCGGCTTGCAATCTTCCATCTTGAACCGCTTCAAAATCTGCCCAATGTAGCGTTCTTGAGAGATGAAAATTCCAGCCCCTTCTTGTACAAATTTAAGACCAAGATAAAAGTGCAATAGGTCTAAATCTGAAGTTTCAAAAACCATACCAAGATCAAGTATTAAGGCATCAATCTGCTGCTCATTACTTCCCGTAACAATAATATCATCAACACAAAGCAAAATAATGATGATATAATTTGAAGTATACTTAACACAAAGAGTAGATTCGCTAGGACTATTACTAAACCCACGATCACAAAAATAGGCATGTATCTTTTGATACCACATCCTCGGGGCTTGCTTCAGCCCATAAAGTGCCTTCTTGAGAAGACAAACTTTATCTTCTTGGCCTTCAACCAAAAAACCAGCAGGTTGTTGAAGGTACACTTCCTCATTGAGATCACCATTGAGGAATGTTGTCTTTATGTCAAGTTGCCGCAAACGCCAACCAAAATGGGCAGCCACAGAGGTTACTGCCCTCACGGTAGTCATCCGAGCAATAGGACATGAGATGTAAGAGCAAAATCTGAAAAATCACCCTAGACCACTCATTTGTAGAGGCACGTGCCTTTCCATGATAAAATGAACTTACTTTGATGTCCTGCAAAGTCGACAACAGCCACCGTGAGACTGTTTTAGGCTGTCCAACAGCCATGTCTCTTCTTGCAATTTGTTGTCCAAGATCTGCCGACACTGCACTTGGCTGTCCAAGATCTTCAAAAACTGGTCCTTGTTGTCCAACAGTTCCTGCAGCCTGATTTTGAGCAACAATGGGCGGTTCTTGATGAACATTAGGCTCTAAACTTGATGAGGTGTTGGGCAGTTCGAAACTGGTTGATTGCTTCCCCTTATCTCCAGAAATAGAAAATGGTACCAAATCTGGAAAAACTTCAACATTCACACTATGTGGGCTGTCCCCCTTCAAGATATGAGCTGCAACCACATCTAATGAATTCTTTTCATCAAAATGCACATCACGACTAACAATAATCTTGTTAGTGCTCAAATTGAACAGCCTATAGCCTTTGCTTTCACTACTATAGCCAACAAAAATGCATTTAACTCCTTTATCCTCAAGCTTTGTACGAAGTTTATTCGAAACAAAAGCTTAAGCCGTACAACCAAAAATGCGAAAGTGAGAGATTGAAGGCTTCTTCCCATGCCAAACTTCGTAAGGAGTTAATACTTCAATGCTTAGTAGGACTACGATTGCTTATGTATGCCACCATTATAATCGTTTCAACCCAAAACTTGTGAGGCAGCCCCTTTGCTTTGAGCATGCAACGGGCCATCTCCAAAAGTGTGCGATTGTTTCGCTCGGCAACACCATTTTGTTAGGGAGTTGTCATTTGATGTAGAATTCCCTTCTCTCGAATAAATGCACCGAACGTACTCTTGATGCATTCCCCTCCTCGATTGGTGCGTAGGGTCTTAAAAGAATGCCCAAACTGATTTTCCACCATTGTTAGAAAATCTTTGAAATGTTGAAAAACTTCCAATTTAGCCTTCATATGATAGATCCATGTAAAACAGAAAAAGTCATCAATAAAAGACACAAAATAGATGCACGTTCCTTCGGGCTGCTCAATAGTAGGAATATCTTCTACCATATTAAATGTCAAACTTGCAAAGTTGAGATGACCAAACCTTGCGTGCCACAATTCAGCCAACTCCAATGATTGTGATGTAGAAGCAACAAGACATGTAGAGGGAATTCGTCACTCATAGGTATCCATAATGAATAAGCCAACATGCATTGTTCCCAAAACAATAATCAAGAGAGATCTTTTAGGATCCTTGACAAGACACTTATCTTCTTTGAACTCAACAACTAGTCCTTGCTTCAACATAGTTGAAACCGAAAGAAGATTCTTCTTGATTCCCGAAACATAAAGCACATTCTTAATGTACTTTTCTTCACCATTAGGCAGAATGATGGCTACAATTCCAATTCCATGAACAGAATAAGATACATCATCCTCACATTGTACCTTGCTTCCATTTTGCACTTTTAATTTAATGAATGCTTCTTTGCGAGAAATCATATGACGAGTAGCACCACTATCAATCACCCATTCAATGGGCTGAAAATCAGTAACTTGCAAAACAGAACCTGAATTCTTCATAGATGTAGAAGTACTAGTAAAAGCAATATTAGACACAAAAGCATAATCTTGGTTGAAGAGATCATACCACTAGCTTCAAACTCTTGCTCCAAAGTAGCAAGTGAAGCACTAGTATCAATTCCTTTACTCTCCTCTTTCACAAGCTTCTTCTTACAATCCTTGATGAAGTGCCCATACTTCTTGCAATAATGACACTTTCCTTTTTCTTCTTTTGAGTGTTGACATTTTGACTTCCAATGGGCTTTTGCTCATCCTTGAAAGGAGGCTCCCCCTTTCCTTTTGACTTGCCTTTGCCCTTGCCTTTCGTGATGTGTCACCCGCAAAATTTTGCCTCGTTTGCTCCACTTGAAGAAGCAGCCCAACAAGTTCATCAAAGGAGAGTTGTTGTCCCCTAAGAGAGATACTCAAAGATGAAACAAATGGAAAATAAGAGGAAGGTAATGAGTTGAGAGTAATGGAAACAAATTGAGCATCCTCAATTATCTCATCAATATTGAGAAGCTCCTCACGAAAATCCTTGATCTTCGTCAAGTGATTGGTCACTTGATCCCCTTCTTGCACCTTCAACAAAGAAGTTGATTTCTGAGATACACCACTCTTGCTGGATTTTTGACCCTATACATAGTATATAGTGTATCCCACGCTTGCTGAAAATCTGCAATTTTCCAGCCACAAATTTGCCCTAACCCACAATAGGGTGTGTTGAATATTGGGTGCCCTCCCTCACTACTGCAAACCTGAAAAAAAGCAAGGTAAGAAGGCTCCAAAACCCCAAATCAGAAGCAGATTTTTGGGCGCCCTCCTCCAAACAAAACTTGCTGAAAACTAGCTGCAAAAAAATCAGATTTGAGATGCTGATTTTTGGGCACCAAAAATTGCTCCTCCATGATCTGTGATGGGCGCCCTCCTTCAACCTGAAAAGAGACAAAAAAGCTAATCCAAACTCCACTTGGAAAAATAAGCAAGATGCTGAAATTTCAGAACAAAAAGTAGAGTAGCTCCTCTTCTGGTAGGGCGCCAACATACAAGCTTGTTGCAAATCCGGTAGCTCTGATACCATGAAGGAAAACAAGAGTCAAGGCACCAAGATCTAGCTATCAATCCCCCAAAAGTCGAGATAGGGCCCCTAAACCAAAATAGACCTCTAAGGACCCACGAGTCAGTACATGAACAAAATTGGGTCCATCACAAATTAAGACAAACTTAAAATGGCCTAAATAACTAAATACCCATGGTTACACAAATCTCGACCTTTTGGGTCAAAGGAACCTGTAGTCGATGTTGTGTACTTGAGAGAATTCTCTGGCGACAAGTCGAGCCTTTCTTCGATCGATACTTCCATCTGCCTTGTATTTGATTTTGAACAACTATTTGCAATCAACTACATTTCTGCTGGCAAGTAATTTGACAATAGTCCATGTCTGGTTCTTGATAAGAGATGAATACTCTGTATCCATAGGGTTTTTCCAGAGATCGGAATCGGGCTGACTGAGTGCCTCTTCAACAGTCGTCGGCTCTTGAACAAGCTAAGCTGCGATGTACCTGATAGGTGGTCTGCTTTGTCTTGTCGATCTTCTGGGTGATGATTGAAGTTGATAATCTTCATCATGTTGTAGTTGTTGAGCTACAACATCATCATCTTCGGGTTCGTTGTTGATAAGTTGTTCGTCGGGAGTAGACAAGCTTGGACCTTCAATAGGAATAGTCAAATTTGGAACTTGAAAGTTCAATGTTCTGGAAGAGTCCGGAAGTTCGACTATATGAGCTTTGCCTTTATCTTTGAGGTCAATAAACTGATCTTCAATGAAGATGACATCCCGGCTAGTGAATATCTTCGACTCGAGAGGATCATACAACTTTGATGCTCTGGAAGTCGAGCCTCTTCCTGAGATCATGCGGAATTTGCGCATAAGCGATACATCCAAAAATCGTAAGTTTTATAAAGAAGGTTTTGGAACCCGTCCAACTTCGTATGGTGTTTTGTCTAAGAGACCTTTAGTAGGACATTTGTTCTGAATATAAGCTGCAGTTGAAACTACTTCAGCCCAGCAGGACTTCGGAAGTGTCGCATGTGATAACATGCACTTTGCCGATTCGACTAAGGTTCTGCTCTTTCTCTCAGGAAGAGCATTCGACTGAGGCGAAAAGGAGGTAATGTATTGTTGCTCAATGTCGTTGCTAAGGCAATACTCCTTGAATTCGGTAGAGATATATTCTTCCCCGTTGTTAGACCTCAGTGCTTTGATTCTTTTACCAGTTTGATTTTTTGCATGCTCTTTGAATTGTCGAAACTTGTTGAAAGCCTCTGATTTCTGCTTAATGAAATAAACAGCTGTTCTTCTCGAATATTCGTCAATGAAGGTAATAAATTACTTTGCATCAAGCAACGACAAAATGGACCACATATATTTGAATGAACAACGTCTAACAAATCTTTTGTTGCATGCCTATGACTTGATCTAAAGGGAATCCTAGTTTACTTTCCAAGGATGCAGCTATGACAGACAGGGAAGTCGACTTTATCGGCTGGATAGTTAGATCAAGTGCTAGGGATCATTTAGACATGTATGAAACAGATGTATGATTCAAGTGTCCTAATCGATGATGCCATAGTAATGCTTTATTGACAAGAACAGAAGTTTTCAAGGCTTGACTAGTATCAAAATAACAATGTGCCATCTATATAAGTTTCCATGCATCTTGCCGAGTGCAAGGATTTTACTTGTCCTATCGATAATTCGGCATTGATCAGACTCGAACTCTACCTTATGACCTAAATCAGTGATCCTACTTACTGATAGCAGATTTGTAGAAAGTTTAAGAACATACAAAACATTTGATAGTAGTTTGGATTAATCATGCTGGAATTTCAATCTCACAATACCTTCGCCTTCGATAGTGTGAGTGCTATTGTCGCCAAGATGAACGTATCTTATTGTATTGTAAGGCGTATAGGAGTGAAAATGTTCACGATGATTGGTCATATGTTGAGTAGCTCCAGAATCCAGAAACCAAGAATTATCCAATAGTGCTTTTCGGTCTTTGACCATAAATGCTCCTTCATCCATGTCGATGTCGGGAGGTGCTGTGACTGCATTCACCTATTGATCTGGTTGCTTACTGGCATTCTTCGCGTTCAGAACCCTACAATCCTAGTTTTCATGATTAGTGCGCTTGCAATACTTACAGAACATCTTCTTCTTCATTGTGGATTTGATAATGGTTCTTGACTTTGAGTCGGTTTTTGATTTGATGCGGACTGCTTAGAACTTTTCTGCTTCTATCGTTTTGAGCCTTTGTTGACATATAGAGCATGAGATGATAAAGTCGACGAAGCGTCTTGACTTCTTCAATTATCTTCCTGTAGTAACATAGTGATAACTCTGGTAAGAGTTAAATCTGAGTGTGTTGATATGATCATCACCCAGTTCTTATATGTAGAGGGCAAGCTTGAAAGCAATGTCATGATTGTGTCTTGATCGTCTATGACTGATCCGACAGTGGCCATCTGTTGCAAGAGATTCTTAAACCGGTTAACGGGATTCTGAAGTGAATCACCATTCGACATCTTGAGAGTGAAGATTTTCTTCGTATATGTAACTTAGAAGTTACGTCTCTCACATCATATAGTGAGCTCACGATGTCCCATACTTCTTTCGAAGTTTTAGCTTCAAATATGTGGCCAATCTGAGTGTTAAATATATTGAGAATAATAAGCGTGAAGGCTTTACCATCCTTCGACTTGCATTTTGAGTCGGTTGTGTCGTCTTCAGGCTTCTCTTCTGTACCTGCGACAACATCCCACAACTCATTGGTGATTAGCAAGGCTTCATCTTAAATTTCCACAAGTCGTAATTGGATCCATTCAACTTGTCTGCGATAAGACCGGCTTTACTCTGAAAATCCATCTGGGACTTTAGTCTGTCGATATATTGATGACGTTATGAGAGAGATACTGCGTTGCGCTACAATTGGAAACAACTATCTGATACTGAAATTTGATACCGCAAATTGAAAAATATGGTATCGATTTGATATCGCGAAAGATATCAAGTATTAGAGCCCTGGTATAACAGATCGCTCTGATATCATGAAGGTACGCTCTAATATTAAATATTAGAGCTCTAATACCGTGGTGGAAAGAGGTGATAGCAATAACGACAAGTCGAAGGCAGTAAACGACTTATCGAGTGCAGCGGAATGAAGACTACTTTCCTAATGCATGACTACGGCTATCAATATTGAACAAAACATAATGACAAAAGTCATGTTCAATCTTATAGTAACTAACTTTGAAATCGTCAATACTACAGTGATTACGTAGCCAAACACTGAATTATTAGAGAAAAGCAATATGAGATTTATCAGCTACAAAACTATCACAGAGATGCATACATTCTGATATAATACTGAATGCAATAAAGGATAGATTGATTCAGCATGAAACAGATGATGATGAGCATAAGACAATTACGGATAGAAATCGCATACTCTAAGCTATCTTTGAGTAACTGAAGATCTCTATCTAAATTTGCACTTCTACTGATAAGCAGTAAGCGCTAATAGCAAAACTCTAAATGAACTCTAAAGAACTGCGCTAGAATGCTCAAGAGTGTTCAAGCTTGAAAGCTTGAGAGATCAGCTATTTATACTAAGCAAAAATGCGGCAAGTCCAGTAGGACAGCTAATTAGATCGTAGATCTTAATGGCCAGTTGGCCATCATGAGCTGGCATCCATCCAGTTGGTACTTCCTGGAAATTGAGCGATTCCCAAGTATTTCTGCAGATTGTGTAGAAACATGCATAAACCTGCAGAGCTGGATAATGTAGTGGATGAAGATTAAAAACGATTAGTCTCAGGAGAATAATCCAATAGAATTTAGGATTTAAGGATTAGCCATAACGTCAGGAAGAGGGAAAAGGGAAGAGAGAAAGCAACAAGGAGAAGCATGCGAGAAGACGGCAATTGCCAAGGAGAGTCAAGAGGCTAAGGATTCAAGAAGAGGAGAAAATATAGATATCATGACACAGGCTAGGGATCGCTTATAGGATCATATGACATATGTTGCAAATTATGGCTCCTAGACACATTAAATGCTCACCATAGACTGTGACAGGCCCCTCTATTTGCCTCCTCTTTGCAAACGGTGACTCACTTCCTTTGGAGGCTAAAAATACCGAATAAAAATCTTACATAGGTTTCAATAGCGAATCATGAATCAAATCGCAATCCGTATCACGAACCAAAAATTAGAGGATTCAAATAGACAAGTCTCCAGTAGGATCAGGTCTGCCACAAGCAGTTAGGTGAAATCTTGATTAATTGCATAAACCTGAATGACAAAAATTCCACAAATACTGTTGAACGGACATTTGGGACTGAACCTTTACTAAAACACAGTGAAATGCACACTGAACCATGCCAAACCCAAAAAGCCGTACTAAACAACCCTAAACTGCAGACAATGCTACTGAACTGGAGCAGATCCTATTGAATCGCAAACTTAATCCCATGAAGCCTGTGTGCACTGCCTCCGATGCCAAATGCTCACACGCGAAGATCCGCCTTCATTTGCCACCGGCATTTTTTTGCCCCTCACTGTGCCCATGAGAAGAGGGCTGCCGTGGCCAGAATTTATGGAAAAAAAAATTGGTCATATTTTGCAAGCTTGCAAAATTAATTTGAAAAGTCAATAATGCCATTAGGTGAAGCTTATTTTAAGCATCCATGCAATGCAAAAAGTCAGGATCCAAATTAAAACTATAATACAGAACTAAAAAAACAAAGAATCTTAGTTAGCCAGAACTACTTATGTCTTGTCAATAACCAAGTATAAGTTGCTATCTAGGTTTTAAAAAAAAGGCATTTCTGCTACACGTCTTGGAATGCACTATACCGGAATGTTGTCTAGCTATGTATTCTAGATATGTCTTGAGAAGTTCCTAGTGCAACTAAAATGAAAAGCATGCTTGAGTTCGCTATGTCGAGTTCGAGGAAGGGGACATCTTTTTCCTCCAAATAGAGAGAAACTCAACTTCTTTGGTGGTAGGGAAGTGTCACAAACTATTTTTAGAATTCTGTGAACCATGGAAACTCTTATTAAAAAAATGAACAAAGTGATAAGCTAGAATTAACTCAAGAGTGCAAAAGTAGTCCTATTTCTCGTTTGAAAATGGTCTTGCTTGATGGAGATAACTTCTATACTAATGGCATCATTCTTTTGCATGAGCAATTAAGCTGATGCTTGGGCCTCCTAGAGTTTTGAACTTTAGAGAAAGGCAGTTAAGTCGTCATTTGCTACAGATAACATGGCCTGGAAAACCTTTCGATGATAGTACTAGGAAAACCGAGCAACATTCGCATGCCATTACTTTGATTTTAACATCAAGCACGATAAACTGAAAGGTCCGGGGGCAATAATGTCATATGTTGTTATTTGATCCCTAGCATAGAATTACTTTCAGCAGATGTAATAGACAATTGCAGAATTGTAAAAAGGATCAGACATGTAATGGTAAATGGCTAAGTCACCTGCCTGTGACATGGGTCTGTATTGAAGTATGTTCACAAGGGACACATGGTCAAAGGGTTTCGGAAGCTCTTGCATAACATGCCTATGTGTCAAGGTACAGACAAGAGGCATGAGCTGGTGGCTCATTTTCATGTGCCAAAGGTTAAGGCCAGAGGATTTTAAGGGAATAAATGTGTGAGTTTCGAAGGAGACATGACATCACTTCTTCCTATGTGCAATAGGTCAGGTGGAGAATAGCAACAGACTCTTGCTCTTTGTAGATTACTCTCTGCATTTCTCTCTAGCGTACATATGCTGTTTACAGATCACATTGAACGTACATATCCCTCAGTTGATATAAAACATGTGCTATCCAGCATAAAAATACCGTTAAAGAGTAAAAGAACAATGATACTGTTTTTGGGTATCCCAGCCACCCCATATTGTCAATCTTAACAGTACATGATAATTATAATCTTAATTTACACCACCGTGTGCTTTTGAGCATGATAACTAAACACATACATATACTGTTTACAGATCACAATAAAAATAAAAATCCATCAGCTGATGTAAAACACATGCTAACAAGCATAAATAGACTTAGGAGTAAGAAACCACAATACTATGTTTGGGCATTCCAGATGCCCCATATTCTAAATTACCAGTACAGAATGTGCAATTAATCTCTGCTAGGAATAATTGTAGTACGAAGATTACCTTTTTTAGCTGGGAAACAGGTCTCAAAGAAGTGGATTTCCGTGTAAACACCCTTCTCTTATTTCTCCCCATGGAACCACAGATGCACTTTCTTTTTGATCTCACCCTATGAGAAATGCGTGTAGTTGCTGGTTCCTTGTTCCTGCTTTGACTATAAGCTTGAACCTGAAAACTATACGGTTCTGCATGCAGTATATCTCCTGCTCCAACATTTGAAGTTACTTGATGATTTGATAAGTGATTTGACATGTTCTCCATGTCAGATGATCTTATAGAAATGACTTGACTTTCAGCACTTCTGTCTGCGGATGGTTCTTCCGTACTCCGTTGTCGAAGATCAGCGATGCCTGCTGCGTCTTCGATCTGAGGATCACATTGTATGATGTCTGAAAGCAATCGAGTTTTTTTTGCCTTGCATTTTAGTTTCCTTAGTTTAAAAGGTTGGGTAATTTCCTTTGGAAAAGAGAAATTGGAACATCGTTTATTATGTCCTTCTATCTCTTTGGAATCAAGGGTTGAATCGCAAATAGTGAATGAAATTGATTCTGGACAAGCAATAGTGTCAAATTGATCGGATATCAAGGCCATCTGAGATTTTAAAGCACCTCGCTCCACTTGAATGATATCATTCTTTGCAACTTCCTGGTCACACAATGCTTCTTCCTCTATACTATCTTCAAGAATGTCCACTGACTCATCACCGAAATTTGAACATCGTGTTCTCCCTTTGCAAAGATTATCATCCCGAACATCGTCCTCTCTCTGTGTAAAGTTCTGTGGATCTTTTGTTGCTGACAAGCAGAATTTGTTGAATTTGAAAGCCTTCTCCCAAACAAATTTTTCATCGTTGAGCTTCTCGACAGAAAGTGGTAGGTTTGAAGATTGTTGCTTCTGTGAATTCCCTTCTGATTCCAAGTTTTTAAGCAGCTCAGCTTCTTTTGGATCACCCAAGAGCTCACCGTTACTATCCACCCTAGTTTGACTCTTGACAGAAAGTTGCATTTCTGCATGATGTTCCTGCTCAAATGTCAATCCCTTTCCCATGTTTTGAAATAATTTCAGATCTTGTTCTTCTCTCAAAAATTCATCACTACTAGGTGCACTAGCCAACTTACTCTCGATGGCTACAGTTAAATGCTCGTTGATAGGTTTATCAGTCTCCACAACATAAGTCCTAGGACATGCTCCATCAATTGTTTTTATTTGACCTCCGAATTCTAAATCAAAGTCATTGCACCTTGTTTCGTCCCCTAAATTGACATGCAACCTGAAATCCGCATGAAATTGTTTTTCTTTGATGCTTGTATTTTCACCCGTCACCAATGCATCTTGTTGGCTGGTAACATCTAATGACATCCCAGGTGAAGATGCACAAATAAGTGGGAGGAATACCTCGATGCTCTTAGATCTGTTCATTGGTGCCATTGATGAAAATGGCCAGGCAATGCTTTTATCCCTCTCTTGCATTTGCAACACATAGCCTCTGAATTGGCAGTAGGTGAACGGTTACTAGAATGTAAGAAGACTGAATTTTTGAAAAGCAATTTTTGATATGAACCAGCAAAACTGTAAGCACGGTAGGCAGACAACAAACTCCAAATTGCAATTCCAGTGAATCAACAATTTGTTAACACCAGTAGGTGAATGCCTCCTAGAAATTTAATGAGACAATTAGCTTCGTGAAAACGATTCTTGATAGGAATGAATACAGCTTAAATTACAACACCTAGCAGCTTCAAGTACCAAGAATCAAGAAGTGGTAATTTGAGCAGTATTCATTTCAAGAGTCAGCTCATTATCAAGCCATAGAGAGTAAAATGTGGACTGCCTCTCTAATCTAATATTTCACTCTGAGCTTGTGGTCTTCTGCTAAAACATTGAGTCAGAAAGGAAAAATCTATGCAAAAAATCTCCATGAGATTAGAGAATTTCCAAATTTACAGTCAATTTCACATGACAGTAATGTCATAAGGCTAAGGCTTACAACAAAAAAGTACGTCCAACCAAAGGTACCTGATTGTAAATGATGATGAGAAAACTTCTTGTGCAGCTGAGTCTTCTGACTGTTCCATTTTCTGTTCGCTCCAAGAAGCGCTTTCCCCATGCAGATCACAACTTTCTAACTTAGAAGTATTTGCCTGCTCTAATGTTGCCAACACTCCTTCCAATGTAAGGGCTCGTTTATGAAGAAAATACATTCTCATATCGTGTTTGCTTGAATACCTGCAGAATTGTGCAGCTGATCAAAGCACCATCAGAACATTGTGCAGCTGATCAAAGCACCATCAGAACACATCTTGTAGTGAAAACCAAATACCTCACGCATTCTCATGCACATGTTACAGCTACATATGAAGCAATTAAAATAAAAAACATTTGAATACCCAAGACAGAATAGAATATATTCATATAATAATGTTACTGCATGCTGGACCTGTGGTACCAAAACTGGCACATAAGGAAAAGGTGCACCCATGTGCATGTGATAGGAGCATCAAACACCTTCTGGAGAGAGGACCAAATTCTACAACAATCATATAAACTGTCGATACTAAAAGGCACACCCATGTGCATGTGATAGGAGCATCAAGCACTCTCTGGAGAGATAGAAGTTAGAACCAAATTCTACTCCAATCATATCTAGCTATGGATGCTAAAACTAATAGTCACCATTAACTCTGCATGCACTTGCAAACTTGGAAATTTTCTTCTAACGCATTGCCAAACTTGTGCCTATCTTAGTTTTGCCATGAACCGTGGTTCAAAAGACGAAGGTTTGAACTGGCAAATCGTATAGGGCCAGTTCAAACTGGGATCCCAGACCAGTTGGAAAGAAAAAAAAAAAGCCTGATTTGTCATTGATTATCAGTTTTTGATATTTTATCATGCTTTGAATACAAATTCCACGACTTGTATGAAGGAAAACTTCAAAAGTAAGGTTTGCTCCACCAAAACTCCACAATCCATTTATAAAAAAATAATAAATTATCCTCCTACTTTGCTTCTGTCTACCGGCACCATGCTCCTTGTAATCTTCTATGATGAAACTTGACCTCACTTGACTAGTAAGAATAACGATGTTGTTTGAGCAACAATAAATTGCATAACAAAAAAGGCAACATCTATTCCAATAAAAAGCAACACAAAGCCCTTTGGAAGTGTTCAAACTTTTGGTGAGTAGCTTTTCAAATTTTATGGTTTGTCAAGCGATGTGGTGAGTGACCATGATGCTCAATTCACAAGACATTTCTGGACTTTCTTTTTTCAAAATTTGAGACCACATTAAGTTTTGGTCGAACGGATCATCCAGAATCATATGGTATAATTAGTCAACTTCTAGCCTTACATCAGAGGTTAGGCTTGAACTAGTGGTTAGCACTCAAGGTCGTTTATAGTTGGCTATAACTAGAATTACTTAGGTCAATTAGAGGACACCTCAATTGGACATGTGGGAGTAGTTGTTGCTGCTGCACAATAAGGGGTACTAGTGGCATAAGTTGGATTATTCGAACTGATAAGAGCTCTTAGTGATTGTCGAGCACCTCCCTAGTCAAGTGGCTCATGGTGTGGTATGCAATGCCATGGCTATGACATAGGACATAAATCGACAATGCTATTGATGTCTCTCAAGCTTGGAGGTGATCAAGGGTTTGGTGATTAACAATTGGGTTACTTAATATTTCCAAGGCTCTATTTGTTCTTAACTAACTCCAATTTAACCGAGCAGGTGAAGATTGATGAGCTTTACATTGGTTGCTCCGTGTAAATCTCCTCGAGTTCTCCATTTGGAAAAGCATTTATTATGTGTACAATGAATTCAATGATCACTAATACTGGGAGATTTGTTCTTGTGGAGATTAGTTTTACCACTAGTGCATAGGTCTCTATGCAATCGACACCCTTCTCTTGAGTGTAACCCTTGGCAACTAATCTAGCCTTATACTTTTCTATCCCTCCATCTCCATCATGTTTTATTTTCAAACCCAATTGCAACCTATGGGTGTCCTCCCCTCAAGTAAGCTGGTGAGTATCCAAGTTCAATCTTGCATTGTTGACCTAATTTTTTCTTGTATTGCCATCATCCACTTGTCTGCATTCTCCCCTTGTGTCGCGCTTCTTCACAATCTTTCAGTAATGGGCTCCTCTATTTCTCCCATGGTCATCTTTGAGAACCTTTTTGGTAACCTCTAAAATTGTTAGATCTCCTAAGTGAAAAAAAAATTTCATCCTTTGTGCAAAGATCTTCCTTATGTGTTTCTTCTTGCTTTCCTTTGTCGTTTTCTGATTTTTATTCAAGTTGCATTTCTTCCAGCTCTGAGATTGCTTTCACCTTTCCTACTTGCAAGATTATTGCTTAGGCAAACGGTCACCTATAGCAATAGTTACCAAAATAGTATACCGTTTTCAATATGGTATCCCAAAAAGGGCCATGCATACGGCAATTTTAATACACATACAAGGAATATGCCATGCCATCAACAATTTCAAATTTCTTTACGAAGAGAGATATGTAAAAAGATAAAAAATTGATCACAAAAATTGAACTTGAAACAGCCCAAAGATGATCTTAAAACATGAAATGGCCTAAAAAATAACAATTTTTTTTAATTTTGAAGGTAAACCTTGAAAATGGTACAAAAACAGGCAAGAACAGCTAGAAACCGGCTCAATACGGCATTTGAAGCCATATTCAGGGCCAAAAACATTCTATTTGCATTTTTTGGCCCTTGATATTCTGAAAACAATTAGATTTCAACTTGCAGAAAATGTTGCATGTCGCATGTGCAAGTGCACCCATAAAGTTAAGCCATTTGTAGAAGCTCCAAAACTCCAAGGGTCAAAACAGACCATAAACTTTTATTATCAAATAGAAGGATCTTCATTGGTGCTGATTTTGACCAATCAACTTTAATTATCGAATAGAAGGATCTTCATTGTTTCTGACCTGTTTATGAGAAGAATATAAACTTACAAGGCATAGTCTATCTGCCCCTCTAGACCGACACCAATTTGCCCACTAATTCTCAAGTAAGATTTAAGGCAATAAAGGTTAAGGTTTCAGTACCTCGAGTGTCTTCACGTTCTTGCTTCCCATATGCACTAACTACCAAGACAAAATTCTGGCACATGTGCTGTGTCCAATTCCTAGCCTGCATCAACTTCATGTCAGACAAGTAAGAATGAGTACCTCTTTTGAGCTTAAAGCAAAAAGAGAGATTGATCTAGGTCACTTTCAGATCCACTTCTAAGCATCGCAAATGTTCTTTTCGGAGAGTAACAATCAAAGTAAGACCTCAAACATCCACACTGGTATAAATGGAAAAAAGAAAGAACCAAGAACATAGTAAGAGGAGGAGTTCTAGGGTTCAAAGTTACGGTGTAGCCACCATATAACTGCTTCTCTACACTAGAGAAAACTGGAATACAAGAAAACCAGATCAAACTATTAGACAACCTGTCTGTATTGTCTCATTTAACCGACTTCGGATTGACAACTATGGAATGATACAAGCTGGAGCTGTATATTGAAAACTTACGAGGTGCATTCAAGAAATCTGCTGGTGGCTTAGAAATCGCAATACTACAACAAGAAGAATCACGGAGGCTTAACTTTTACCTCCTGGTATTAGAACGGGGCTGAAAAACTGTTGTGGCTGCAAGATCCTTAGCGCAAGATCCATCGCACCAGCCCAGCAACAATCAAATAACCGGAAAAGAGTGGAAAAAGGAAACGAAGAACCGCAATATCCAAAAACGGAATGAGGTCGAATTACCGGAGCGGGAAGAGAGTGAGAGTAATGCCAGGTTATTATCCCTTGCCACCCTAACCCGAAAACAACAAGCATAAAAAAACTCTCACCAAGATGAGAACCGAAATTCCTCTTGAGCAACAGATTATCCCGAGGATCAGCTGATTCCAGGGAGCAAGACCTTGTGAGCCTGCCCTCGCGCGAATCACAATCGATCGGAAGGAGTTCGCTCAAAAGATATGATTTCCAAGAAGAAATATAGACATTCGGAAGGAGTTCGCTGAAAAGATACGATTTCCAAGAAGAACTATAGACATTCTGCTGCTTGCTTTCCTTCCTCAGTTTCTTCTGTCTTTCTTTGTTTCTTTGATTCTTTTTGTGTCTTTTCTGTATTTGGGATGCAAAAGGGAGGAGGAGGAGGAGGAGGAGGAGGAGGAGCATTTGAAATATGGGAGACGATCCAATCCCGCTCCCGCTCCCTACTTACTCAATGCAGCAAGCATCAAGCAACTGACGTTACAAGGAGCCGGCACTAATTTGGAAATGCACCCACCAATGAGAATAAGGGACACCTTTTTTCCTCTTATCTACACCAATAAGCCAATAAGGACACCAACAAGGACAGGTCCAAAAACCCATGGAACACTCGCTCTACGTCTTCTCGTCCAAAAACACCGCACACGCATCTAATGTCGTGTGCACCCAGATGCTCATCCAAGGATAGAGGTGATCTGAGATGCCCATCCCAGGGTAGAGGTGAGATCTGAGATGCCCATCCAAGGGTAGAGTTGCTCTGAGACAACGACTCCTCTCCCTCTCTCTCACTTCACCTGCACCCTTGGATCGTCGTGTGGTTATATCAGGCGTTAAAAAGACTGTGATGAAGCTCGTGAAAGCTAAGTGGGTGGGTGAACCTAGTGAAAGGTGAGTGGACGTGTGGCCATCACGCCACTCTCATGCAAGCCTGTAGATTGCTTCATGATAGTGAAGAGATCATGACGAAATCTAACTAACATTTTGCAATTTTGCATTGTCGAATATGAGCGGGACCCCTGCTCACTCACAATGCAAAATATGTTCCTTGGACCTTCACCCTTTGAGCGTGTTCCAAGCGTCACGGGACCTACGCATTTCGTCCGATCGAGGGAATACCTCTACGGCTTTCTCACTCCTTATTTGCATTATTATTGTTTCCAAATAAGGGTACATTCATCTTTGAAATGAGGACTAAAAAGGTTGTGAGAAATTATAAGATAAATCTCTAGGGCTTCATGTTTCCTCAATAGCATAGTCAAGTGTTTTCCAAATACACATATATCTTGCTTCGTAAAGAGGACCAAAATGTTGACTAAGATAAATCTCTTGGACCTAGGGCTTTACCTTTCCTTGGTAGCAAAGTCATGGTTTTCCATATTCGGGTATATCTTGCTTTGAAAAGAGGTCCAAAAAGGTTGAGGAATTCATTTAATATAAACTATAGGGCTTCATCTTTCATTGATATCAATCTTAATGTTTCCAAATTAGGGCATTTCTTGACTCCAAAGAGGACTCAATAAAATAAGTGGGCCTAGGTCTTAGGAGTCATAGATTTTTGCAATTTGGATTTCTTTTTATTCTTAAAACTTAAGAAAATGCATAGTTTGAAGTGTGATAATTTTGTGATAGGACATGTGGATATTTATTATTGTATTTTTTTTTTCTTACTCTTATTTGTGTTTTGAGACCCATCTCTTTGCATTTAAGCTAAAAAATATGTCACATCATTTTGTGGCATTGTGCTTTCATATAAGCTATTAGAGTGCAACTCTCGAGTCAAAATCTTAGCTACTGGTTAAAGTTAGACACTTCAAAGTAAATGACATTCATTGAAGTTTATAAAAACTTTGCACAATCTTGATCTGAAAGCCAAGGTTACAAGATGAAATTTTATTTTCCCAATAGTTGGTGAAAGTAGAAACTCGTGTATGACTCAAGGTACGTTTTTAAATGGTTTGATCATTAGTCCTCTATAAGTAAGGAGGTTTCAACTCCCTAGTGCTCTTTTTCCAAAAAAAAAAAAAGAACCTTGTTTGAAACTTCTACGCAAAAAAAAAATTAGGCAAATAACATTTCACACGTGAAAGATCCATGCAACAATAATTTTTTTAATTTTCCAAACTTTTATCACCATAACTAGAGAGAGAACAGCTAACACATAGTGCAAATCCACTTCGGTTTTTGAATTCCAACCCCCAAATGGAGGGAGGATGGGCTGGCGCATTAATTGTCAAGGAAGTTCTACATGTGGAAGATCTACATGTGAATCATTTGTGAAAAAATATATATAAGGGTTGAATAGTAATCAAGTTGTGTTGACTACTCGAAACCTCATTTTAATATGTTGGAGTGATAGCTTTTCATGCATATGATGATATAATGATTTAACGTCACCAAAAATATCATCAATAATCCATCAATCATGGAAAAAACTTGCTTATGAAAAGTCTCTTCCATAAAAAATCATCGTATTAATCGAACAAAAAATATTTTAGCAAGCAATATTTAAATGTTTTTATTAATACCAACCATTGTTAAGTCAAATTCCAAATTATATCAATCATGTAAATTGATCAATGAAAAGGATTAGTGGTTTGATCAATTGATGCAATTTAGAAATAATTCATAGCCTACGAAATTTTTTTAATTATTGATGGCATTATTGAAACTTTTATAGAAGTGACGTAATTGAAAAGCTTGTTAACTAATTTTTCATTGGAAAATCTAGCAATTCATATGTATTTCAAACTGGTTTGATCATGTTAGAATCGGCTTACATGATATGTGTAGAATGGTGGAACAATTGAACTTAGTTGATTATTCAATTCAAATTTCGATTCTTCCAATATTTCCTCATGATTTGATTTGGTTTTGTATTTTGAATAAATTAAATGAAAAGATAGTTGTTAAATTGAGCTCAAGGACATTCTATACTCGTGAGGAAACTAGGAGAAAGTGATGATGCCTACTTTCAAAGTAAGTTTACACATGCAGAATTGGAACAAGTTAAGAAAGTCAGAGAAGCATAGTTGTTGATGTGAGAATTTGTCAACTCCTTTGCTTGTCCATTTTTGGTCAAACGGAGGCCAAACATGTACATATGGTATTTATATGTACATGTTTGGCCTCCACTTGACCACAAATTGGCATTTATTTGATGTAATTTGGCCATATGGACTAAAATTGATAGTGTAGGGTTCATTTTTTTATATTTTAGGGCTATGTGACTCTAGAGAGAGGAGAGAGATTCATCTCTCATGCCTATAAATAGACTAATATTTATGGAAAAGGAGGTTGAGTAGTTCATTGTTGGTTAGAAGATCATTTATGGAATTTCTATCTTGATTTTGCATTTATCTTTGCATTTGTTGTGGAAATTGTTGGAGTAGCTAGTTTTGGATGCTATTGATGAGATTTATGATGATGATTTAGGTGCTAAAATACCTACTAATAGTAGGTTAAGGTTCATATCTTAATGCACTTCAAGTTCTATTTATATATATTCAATCATGTATGGTGTTTGTTTGATCATAGTAGCAAATTTGTGAGTGATTTGTCTAACATTTGGATAGTGGAGGTTAGTACAATCATTCAAGGCCTAGACCTTACTTTTCGATATTGAGAAATTTTGTTTTCTGCATTGGAGCCATGCATGCAGCCCATGTTGCTTACAAATATGAAGAATGTTGTTAGCGAAATGTGTGCTTTGGAGGTGATTTTGCTTATGAGATTGTTTTTGTATGCTAATTAGATGTTTGATTATTTCTTAATTATTGTATCAATCTTACGTATTTCTCTCATTTGCATGCACGGGGGTGATTCATGAGATTCCACAAAGCATGGACATTCTCCCCCCTACAACTTGGATCGAATTGTTAGGACCAAAAACTGGCACTTTACTTGCATTTCTGATTGTTATACTTCTCATGCCATCATTCCTTGTCTCTTATTAAAAACTACACTGATTTGTACCATAAAGACCTATACAAAGAACCATCCCTTAAATTATTCCTGATCCTCTTCTAGTGACCTTGTTAATCATATTGCTATTGTAAAGAAATCTTGAAAAACGAGGGGCAACAAAATGCAAGGGCTCTAAAGGCATTCTTCATACTAAAATGCCAATGATATTTGTAACACCACTGGGAACCCTAACCTCCACAATTACCTTAAAAATCTGTGCAGTCATTTTAGAAATTTTGATAGTTGCACTGTTGTGGCCTCACGAAGTGTACTCACATAAATTTTGTTCAAGTAGGGCAAAGTAATATCCTCTTATCTTTTCTTAATAACATAAACAAAAAACTGACTCCAGAATTTAACATTTAACATATGTACCATGAGCCATTTACTATGTAACAATGTAATGATCTTCAAATGTCTACTTAAAATTTAATTGCACAGCTTGAAACAGCGTATATTTAGTACAAGGGAATGGGAGATTTGGTGGGGCACAGGGGAGGGTAGTTAGCTTGGAATAGTGTTTTGCCCTTGTGGCAGATGCGAATTGGGGTTTGCAAGAAATAGCAACCCTTCACAAGTACAGTGGTATGAATATTTATGATGTGTCACTAAAGTTTTTTCTTTTAATTTCCGGCGATCAATTTCAAGTTGTCCATCCAACTTCCCTATACTTTAAACTAAATAGTAGTAAAACTAACTCAAGAGTAGCTATTTTTGTAAATGATATATTCCATCTGCATGCTGGCCCATTGCTAATAGCAATGCCTACGGTCTCATGCTACCACTCTTTCTAATTAGCAAGCACCTTAACCCCATATTATGTCATACCTCCATCTATTGTAGACACACTACTTACGTAGACGTATCAGCTGCTGCTATTTGACCCCTAATTAATCCTCAGAATGTGATGCAGCATTTCCCCTATAATCATAATTACACTGAAAAAACTTCGCTTTCCAAATGTTCATAGTCACCAATTTGTTGCAGCTGATGTGTGTGTTAAGTTCTTATCTCATACTCTCTACCAAGCCATTGAAACTGCCTATAAGATCATGCTCTTCCCATCTTTATCATGTGGATGTGCTCGTGCTATCATTAATCCATTATGGTGGCACACATCATTTAAGTCACAGTTTTGACAATTATTGTCAATGACTCGTGGATTGCAGTCTACTCAATCTCATATATTTTTAACAGCAATCTATCACTTGAAATTTGAGATCCAGCTTATGCAATCCAAACAACACCTCACTATGTAAGTTGCTACGTCTAAACATGTATTTTTGCACTTGTTCTAGAAAAAGAATTTGAATTTTCTTCCAAAAATATGCCCCTTTCAGGAACACTTATGCAGGCTCTTCCAGTTGGCTCACCAACTCATTGCAACTTGATGCATGTGGTCACATCATCCTTTTCCTGTTGAGAATTTCTGCACAAACCACTAAATTAGATACACAATTTGTTAGATCAATTTCCAATTTTACAAGCAAAAGGAGACACTGACATTACTACATATGTTGAGAAAACCAACAAAAATAGGCATGGGAATGACAAACCATCAAGTGCAAACCAAGCATAAGCTGCTACCTGTGTAGACTTTTCTTGGTTGAAACCAGCAATAAATAAGTCCAGTACATAGATCTGGGCTTGTCCTTGCACTTGCACAAAGAAACGTTCTCCCTTTTAGCCTCATTGCAAGCAAATAGATTTAGGCTTGTCCTTGCACTTGCCTAATTCTCCAAAAATATGTGCTCCCTTTTTGGATGCACCTCATGGTCATGGAGATTGCTCCATATTTTGCAACAATTTGATCCTTCAGAACCATTTTCATCCATGATTCATCCTTGAAAAGCTCTTGGGGACAGATTCCTGATGTCAACTTTTGATCACTTGAGATCTGATTTCCAATGGGCATCACCTTCAGCAGTTCAAATGTGCTCTAACGATTTCTGAAAATAAACAATATCATCAATTTCAACATCCTTTTAGTTATTTCAGAGCAAAAACGCTGAACGTTAACAAAAGGACAGATAAATGCTAAAGAGACTGCCAGACTTTCTTTTTTTTGCAGGGCATTTAAATTATAGCTTAAATTGCATCCAGTGATCAAATCGCCACAATACCCAGAGAACATGGCACTCGTCATCTATTACCGAACAAACCGTGGCAGACTAACTTATGACTCCCTTACAGAGCCAGATTAATCATTTCAACATGAAACACATCATCGTCAACAAGTTGAATAGCGTGGACACATCACACAACGTGAGGGCCTGTTGCCTCCTGTGTCCAGTGTCAGCACTTAAGCTTCTAATAAGTTACCACAAATTATAGTCGCATAAGCCATACAGTATACTATCAGGACCTTAGGAGAAGAAAACGAAGCCATCAATGAATCTTTGCATTAATATGTACTCCAATACAGCTTAGGTAAAAGTTTTGCAGGATGAACTCCACAATATACAGCCATTTTGAAGTAAACAATCTCTTGAATTAAAGCAAAGATTAAGTGTAATAACACACATTATCAGATCCTAAAATTTCAGCAAAGCTTCTGAGCGAACAAAAGCCAGCTAAGCATTCTTTTCAACTTTCAAAGCTTTGCATTGATTATCATCACCTTGTAGTAGCTACAAGAATCATGAATGAGCTTTTCCACACAAAACTTTGAATCTCACAACCTAATTTTACTGCGTATAGTAGTAATGTCATCAGCTTCGAAAGGCAAAAGAGAGTTCTATGAGCTTTCTAGGATCAATAAAATCATTTACAATCTAGCTACCAATTTAAGCACCAATGCATGATTAAGTTTATTCAAGTTCATTGATTGATAGAAGCACAGCTTTAAATAATGAAATTTCTATCCAAAGGGTGGTGATTCAACTACCATTGAAAATTTTAAAACAGAATATTCAAGTTTTTTTATGGCACTAACTGGAGAAATACAGTTATCTTTACATGAGTGCATTCAAAAGCATCAACAGTAGCCAAGTTTGGAATATGTTTACGAAGATGGGTGCCAAGCCTAAAGACCGCAAAACATAGGAACTAGTAGATTGTTGCCTTTTTAAGATAGATTAGATCTTGAAAGGATCACATTAAAAAATACAATGAATATCTACATTGCTTGGTCAAAGAACTGATCATTGTACAAGAAGAATTTTGAAACATGTTAAGTATGAATAAGGTACTCAGACAAAAAGGTATCTGTGACACAAGCTCAAAGGAAGTCCCTGAGAGATCTAACATGCTGGATCCTAAAATGATTGCATTTAAACGCAGCAGATAAGAAAAAATCATAGAGATTGCTAGGCCCCACTCCAGGACCTGACAATGACCTGACAAAGCTTTGCATTGATTATCATCACCTTGTAGTAGCTACAAGAATCATGAATGAGCTTTTCCACACAAAACTTTGAATCTCACAAGCTAATTTTACTGCGTATAGTAGTAATGTCATCAGCTTCGAAAGGCAAAAGAGAGTTCTATGAGCTTTCTAGGATCAATAAAATCATTTACAATCTAGCTACCAATTTAAGCACCAATGCATGATTAAGTTTATTCAAGTTCATTGATTGATAGAAGCACAGCTTTAAATAATGAAATTTCTATCCAAAGGGTGGTGATTCAACTACCATTGAAAATTTTAAAACAGAATATTCAAGTTTTTTTATGGCACTAACTGGAGAAAATGCAGTTATCTTTACATGAGTGCATTCAAAAGCATCAACAGTAGCCAAGTTTGGAATATGTTTACGAAGATGGGTGCCAAGCCTAAAGACCGCAAAACATAGGAACTAGTAGATTGTTGCCTTTTTAAGATAGATTAGATCTTGAAAGGATCACATTAAAAAATACAATGAATATCTACATTGCTTGGTCAAAGAACTGATCATTGTACAAGAAGAATTTTGAAACATGTTAAGTATGAATAAGGTACTCAGACAAAAAGGTATCTGTGACACAAGCTCAAAGGAAGTCCCTGAGAGATCTAACATGCTGGATCCTAAAATGATTGCATTTAAACGCAGCAGATAAGAAAAAATCATAGAGATTGCTAGGCCCCACTCCAGGACCTGACAATGACCTGACAAAGCTTTGCATTGATTATCATCACCTTGTAGTAGCTACAAGAATCATGAATGAGCTTTTCCACACAAAACTTTGAATCTCATAAGCTAATTTTACTGCGTATAGTAGTAATGTCATCAGCTTCGAAAGGCAAAAGAGAGTTCTATGAGCTTTCTAGGATCAATAAAATCATTTACAATCTAGCTACCAATTTAAGCACCAATGCATGATTAAGTTTATTCAAGTTCATTGATTGATAGAAGCACAGCTTTAAATAATGAAATTTCTATCCAAAGGGTGGTGATTCAACTACCATTGAAAATTTTAAAACAGAATATTCAAGTTTTTTTATGGCACCTACTGGAGAAAATGCAGTTATCTTTACATGAGTGCATTCAAAAGCATCAACAGTAGCCAAGTTTGGAATATGTTTACGAAGATGGGTGCCAAGCCTAAAGACCGCAAAACATAGGAACTAGTAGATTGTTGCCTTTTTAAGATAGATTAGATCTTGAAAGGATCACATTAAAAAATACAATGAATATTTACATTGCTTGGTCAAAGAACTGATCATTGTACAAGAAGAATTTTGAAACATGTTAAGTATGAATAAGGTACTCAGACAAAAAGGTATCTGTGACACAAGCTCAAAGGAAGTCCCTGAGAGATCTAACATGCTGGATCCTAAAATGATTGCATTTAAACGCAGCAGATAAGAAAAAATCATAGAGATTGCTAGGCCCCACTCCAGGACCTGACAATGACCTCAGACCAATTCATTTACCAAAGGGCCAGTCAACAGTAAGCTATGGCGATGGCCCGTAACCATGGTTAGGCATTTGGGCCAAGCTAGGTCAAGTGTTTTGTAACCAACGACCCAACAAACCCGTCACTTGCAAGTAGTTGAAGATGCAAGGTGAGGGTTACTGCTGCATGGACCTAGCCGTCAGTGCCGAAGTAAGTCGAGAAGTGACAAGAAGTCCCATGATAGCTAGAATAATATCTGTCGAGAAACCCAAGTCGCGTAGTCTCTGGATAAGTAGAGAACGTGGGACAGAGTCAAAGGCTTTCCTGAAGTACAGTAAACCTTTTCTTTCTTGTGCCTAGTTTCCTCAATGAGAGCTCGAAGCATGAATATGTGATCCCTAGTGGAGTAATGAGCGCGGAACCCTGCCTGACCCAATGCATGCAATCTCCCGGACTCTGCCTCTGAGCTAACTGCAAACTGAAGGATGGTGCCATATAACTTCGTGAGAACATGCCCACAATCATGATAGTGCGGTATTTACTAGGTAACATGGCGTCACCATTTTTATAGATGGGATGCATGATGTTGGTGAACCAAGAGGATGGGAAGCCTTCAACAACAACATGGTTAAGGAGAGTGGATAGTGTAGGGGCAAGAGTGTCGGAGGCGTGAATCAGTTACTCGGATTCAAGATCTTCAATGTCTCTAGTTCGATGGGTTTTCGGTCTTTTGATTGTTGCCAGCCTCCAGGACCAAATCAGGGGTGAAAAAGGTGAAGTCTGAAGGTCGAGGAGAGATGGAGATGGGCGTAATATCAGTGGGTATAGTGTAAAGTTGGGTAGCATAGTCGGTCCAGAATCCAAATATGTAGATCGTCCAGAAGAGGGGGTGGAGCATGAGGGATAAACTTCGTACCATGGTGGATGGAAAGGTCGACGTGATCGCAGATGGGCTGGTTTGTCGTTTTGAGGTTTAGATGGAAAAGCCAAAGTTGCAGCAGTATGGAGAGAGGTGGTGAGGAAGGCGGCTTGAGACTCCAGTGGTTTGTTCTGTGGAAAGAAGTGAAGTAAGGAGGCAAGGGATTCTTGGTAGAGTGGTATGTAGAGGGGGTGGAAAGTGTTATTTGGGTGCACGGGGTAGTGTGGATTGTGGTGGAGATTGCGATGGTGGAAGGTGGCCAATAGCGAAGGAAAGGAACAAATGATCAGAGAGAGTAATACGAGAGATATGGAAGCTGTGAATGAGGGGAATGGATGAAGGTGACCCCATGAGGTGAGAGAGAGAGAGAGAGAGAGAGAGAGAGAGAGAGAGAGAGAAGAAAGAAAGAAAGAAAGAAAGAAAGAAAGAAAGAAAGAAAGAAAGCTTTATTAACGTCTTTTAATGCCAAAAGGCATATAAGACCAAATAAATACATCTCAAGTGTGATAAATACTGAAAGGAGCATATAAATGTCTCCATAACAACAACTACTAGCTAATGTGATTGGTCTATCAAGACCAGACAAAATCTCTAAACTACTCTCAGACTATACAATAACCGTCCGGACTGTGTGATAGATCATGTCACCACCGAAACACTGCTGAAGAAAGTAAGTATAAAAGAAGATGCAGGTGCTGAAGCAGTGGGCCTACGCCCACGAGCTCTAGGTCTGGGAAGTCTCCTGGTAATTGTAACATGTGGTCTGGAGGCAATACGCTATCCGCGATTGTGATGAGTATCCCGAGGTAAGATATCTGACTCATCCTCTAACAAAATATCGGCATCTGCTCTAGATCACCTCCAGGAGGTAATCTGAGTCTGTTGGGAGTCATGGTATCCATACTGATTGATCTCTCTGACAAATGTCTCTACGAAGTAGGAACATCTCGCGAAGCAACAGTGCCACACATCGAGGGTCAACGTATAAAATGAGTGAGTGAAGTGACTGGAGAATCCCGGAAAAGACAATGATAGCGTCCTCGAATCCCATAATAGACAAGGCATCTAAATAGAAAATGCTCCTCTGACTTCACCTCCCCTAATGTGCACATCTGACAAAATCTGCTCATATGAGGGATGCCCTAGAATCGCCCCGTCTCCACATATAGTTGATGTGAGGAAACTTGGACTGACCCAGAGTAAAATGGAGGCAACATGAAAGTCAGCTATCCAAAATAACGTGGCAAAACTGGGACCCCAACATTGTCTAGCTCTAGGAAACTGGAGCAATAGAAGTCTAGTTTGACCCCCAAGGGCCCCTGCCAAGTCATTTGAGAATATGCATGATAAATAACCCCCCTGATATACTAATGAGAAACCACTAATAGATCAGAAATGTCAATGTCGTATATGCATAGCAGACGAGAAGCCTGGGAGTACCATGATAGTTGATGACCTTGGAAATAATGAAGTTGTTGAGAAGAGAGAAAAGCTGTGTGTGGATATCGTGAAACCGGAAGACTCATCACGCTCTGGATGCATATGATCAACCTGAAAATAGCCTCAACCCGTAGTGGAATAATGACAAACTCAGCAAGTATAACCTGGCGAGGAACAGATGGTTTGGCCCAGATCATGCGTACAAGCATATGCTAGTCCACTCTGACTCAGGAATCGCGGAGCACCAAGCCTCTACAGCATACATAATTGTGGGTGCAACAATAGTATCAAATAGGTTGCACTTAATCGGGGCATCCCGAATGTGCTTGATGAAGCAAAAGTGCTCGAGAGTACCCAACGCAACATGCCCCTTATGTAGTCTAGTTGTGGCAGTGTGTCATACTGAAAGCCGTGAAGGAAGTCCCCAAATAGGTGTAAGGGGATGCCACCTCAAGTGGTTGTCCCCCTAGAGTGAATAATTGTCGCTGCATAAAGGTCCTGGAGGTATTAAAGATCATAACATTGATGTTCCTGGTATGCACATTCAAACCAAATAAGTCTCCAAAAACCTGTAATGTATCCAAATGCCACTACAACCCCTCGCTAGATGCAGATAGCAAGGCCACATCATCAGCATGAAGCAAAATGGAAATGAGTATATCACCATGCCTGCAGCCAATACCACCATGTTGATTGATGGCTCTCTCAAGCTCATGAATATACAAACCAAAAGAGCGAGGGGGAGAGGGAACAACCCTGCTTCACCCCAACAGTGCTCCTAACTCTCTCCGAGAGACCTTCATCTAATCTGAAGCATCCCAAAACCTGCTCATAGAGTGCCATGATAGCCAATATGGTATCAGTAAAATCAAGATCTCTCAGCCTTTGGATAAGCATATGACATGGGATAGAGTCGAACGCTTTTTGGAAATCCACAAAACAACAATATACTCTCTCTGTAGATCCTCGACATCCCGAGCACGGTGAGTCTTCATTTTCTCAATGGTAAGGGAGACCACGCTAGGAGTGAAAAAGGAGAAAGTGGAGGGACTAGGAGATATAACAATCAGATCAATGCGAAAAGTATAAAGTAAGGTGGCATATTCAGTCCAACTACATAAATCTCTCAGCAATGGAGGTGGGCACGAGGAATAACCTCACGCCAAAAAGCAACAGATGAAGAACTATATAGAAGATCCACAAGGCATTTCCCTTCAAAAGTTTCGTATATGCGTTTTTTATAACAAGATAGCTAGCTATATAGGTGTCTGAGATGCCGAAGATGGGGGGATTGTGCAGTGTTGACTTGAAGGTGAAGTTGTTTGCATATATCATCATACCAAGATTGGTGAGGATGATGAAGCTTCGTATACGTGGATTTCCTACGATATGTGGATGGGAAGGCCATGGAAGCGGCAGTATGAAGAGCTATAGTAAGGAAAGATGTTTGGGATTGGAGTGGGCTATCGTATGGAAAATTACAGAGTATGGGGGAGAGAGCATCTTGGTAGAGATGAGTTTAAGCATTATTGAACATGTAAACAGGGGCACATTCCATATAAGAAGGATTAGAAGGAGAGAGGTTCAACACTGAGCCCAAATTGATGGAAAGAAAGGAATGGTCATATAATGTGGTGGGAGAAACAATAAAGTTAGATAGAAAGGGTAGAAGAGATGGTGACCCCATGATATAGTCCACACACTATCCCCACCACTATGGGAGTGGCAAGCATAGTCTCCAGAAGTCAGCCAACAAGATAAGCCATTAAAAATGGCAAGCTCGTGGGCCTCACCCAATAGAAGAAAATGCTCACCATATGCAGAGACCAGGCCACCATCATCAGCATAAGCCATAAAAAATGGCAAGCTCGTGGGCCTCACCCAATAGAAGAAAATGCTCACCATATGCAAAGACTAGGCCACCATCATCAGCAGATATCATGGCAATCCCATACCAAAGATGCACCGCGATTCTGAATCATGATCAGAATCGCGATTCAGAAACGCGTTTCGGGATTTTCCCAGAATCGCGCAAAATCGTTTTTTTTTTTTGAGATTGTTTTAGGCAATATGGGTATCAGATGAAGTCTTTGTGAAAAGAAGGATATCCCCCTTTGCAATGAAGTTCTAAATCTCCTGCTACTGATGAAGAATGAATGCCATTACAGTTCCATAGCTTGATACAAAGGCGAGGTGGATGTAGGTGATGTGGGTGATATGGATGGGGTCTCGGGCTGCTCCTACGCCCGAGAGCCCCAACTTCCTAGGTGCTGGAGGTAGATGGACCTCAATCCAAATACCGAACCTGACCATCTGGATAAACTGCAAAACGTCCTGATGCTTTAGCCTCCTGAAAAATTTTTTTACGTTCCTGAACTTGGATATATGTAAGATCCTCATCCAAGAAAATCTGTGTACCTTTTAATTTAGGTTTGAGTCTCAATTTTCTGGTCCTTTCCTCTTTTGATAATGAGAGTAGAATTGTCTTTTTTGGTTCGTCGTGCCTTATCCAATCCATCAGTATTGAAACTCAATGTAGTATCTAAAAAGGATTTTGCCTCTTTCATAGCATCTTGAGTGTCAAGAACACCTCGAACTCGGACATTGAGAGATTTGAAGTCACGTAGTTTTTCTTCAGAGATAGTAGCTGAAATGATAGTAGACATAAGAGCAGCATTACCATCTTCTTTTTAGAACAATGAAGCCCATGATTTTGTAGGCTCCTTGTGTTCGCTCAGATGTCGCTCCAGCTCGTTAATTTTGTTTGTCACTAGGGATGGCGTTCCCTCCAAGGTCTGAATTTTCTGCCTGAGAACCCTGTTATCTTGAAATACCGTCATCATTGTCAGCTTAACTTCTTGTACCTCGAGTCTTAAAGCATCCACCTCTGCTTCTAGATACCCTTCAAATGCCTTTCTTGGTGTGTAGATATCCTCTTCAACAAGAGAATTCTTGGAAGAGCACTTCCGATGAGGGGACAGCAAATTCAAAGACTACTGCAGCTGATTGTCCAGCGATGGATCAGCAGCATTGGAGGCAGTGGAGGTATTGGGAGTAGTAGGGATACTGCAGCAGCGATGGAGGCAGCATCATTGGAGGTGGTATAGGTGCTGGTAGCAGTAGGAATACTGCTGCCAGCGATGGTTACAGCAGTGCTGTAGGTAGGTAAGGCAGCATCATTGGAGATATCTATAACAGCAGCGCTGAAGGCCCCTGGGTGTCTGTAACAGTAGCGCTGGAGGCAGGAGAGTTGTTGGAGCAACCAATGATGGAGGATGAGGAACCAGCGATGGAGGGGCTGGAGATGGAGCGAGGTGGGAGCGGGGGGAGTTGGCTCCCACCTTGCGCGAAGCCATATGAGTGGAGCAATGGAGGGAGGATAGGGCTGCAGTGGAGCTGAATGGATCAAGGCGCGCACGCAAGAGAGAGAGAGAGAGAGAGAGAGAGAGAGAGAGAGAGAGAGAGAGAGAAAGCTTTATTAATGTCTTTTCCATGCCAAAAGGCATATCAGACTAAAGAGGTAGTACAACAAAGTAAACAGAACTCGGACGGGACAGTGCCGTCAACAGAAAACGAAACTAAAACTAAAACGTAAAATGTAAATCGCTATGTAAAGAAAGCTCATCTCTCAAGCAGGAGAGGAAATAAATGGCCGTAGCTCAAAACATCTCTCACGTAGGAGAGGGAGAAGAATCTGAAATTTTAAGTTATGCAATTTTAACCAAGACAGGGCGTCCGTCTCGAAAAAGAGTCCGGAAACCATTGGCCTTGGCATCTGCGATAATTTTCTTTCTCTCAGTCCATTGAATGGGCGTCAAGTCTTCATCCATAAAAATAGTAGACCCCTTCAGGCAGCCTCTTTTACACAAAAACTTTTGCCGAAACAAAGCATCCCTGAATTGCAAAAACACTGTGGTGGATTGGAGCTTACCCACCCAAGCAGCAGATATGACATCCTCTTTAAGACCAAAGGTGGAATGAATAAAAGCATTTGCCTCAGCCACGAGGTCCTTACCCGCAAAAGAAGCTCCCCTAACCCTGACATTGAGGGCCTTGAGATCTCGTTTTTGATGTTCTTGAATGGATTCAAAAATAACTTGCTTAGAACCCTTGAGCATGTAGGCCCAAGAACTCTTCGATTGTTGAAGTTGCTGCTCCAAGGAGTGAACCCGTTCTTGCAGCTACTTTGCCATGTCTTCTGAATTCGCATTGTCGCTTCCTTCTTCTTCCTCTTCATCTGATTCTAGTTCATTCTTGAGATAAGTAACATCAACCTCAAGAATGCCAACTTTGCCCTGTAGGGCCAAGACCGTGTTCTCCAGAGTGGAGATTTGGAATGCTTGTTTCTTGATGATCGCAAGCAAGGACGCATTGTCCTCACGAAGAAAATCAATGATACGGGGGAAACCAGATAAAAATTCAGCTGAAAGAGACGGAGACAATGGGGGGGATGAAGATGAAGGGGTGAAAGAGGGAGAGGAGGAAGAAAGAGTAGAGGGGGTAGTGGCAGTAGGAGAAGAGGTAGCGGTTGCGGGAGTGGGGGGTATGGGCGAGGGAGAGGAAGCAGGAGAGGGAGGGGGCAAGGTAAAGGGATTTGGAGCCGTAGTAGGGATGGCTGAGAAGACAAAAGGAGAAGGGGGAGGGGTTTTCTTCCCCTTCCGATTCACTGATTGCCAATCAACCATAATGGTCCGGAAGAGAGATACAAGGATGGGCCAAAAGAGAGAGGGAGGGACGGTGATGGAGGGAAAGGAGAGAGGGACAGCGATGGAGGGACCGGATCAGCAAGGGACAAGGGGCAGGGGGCAGTGGTCAGCCAGGGCAGCAAGGGACAGTTAGCAAGGATGTGAGGGTCAGTGAAGGACAAGCATGAGGGACAGGATCAGCGATGGAGGGGCAGGGTCAGCGAGAGACAGGACAGAGAACGATGGTCAGACAGGAAGGGACAGGGAGCGATGGGCAGGCAGCAAGGAGCGATAGTCAGCAGCAAGGCGATGGTCAGCAAGGGAGCGAGGATCAGGCAGCGAGGGACAGGCAGCAAGGGAAAGCCAAAGATGGAGATGGAGAGACAGCGAGGGATAGGAGGGTGCCACCATAGCTGCGAGGAGGGAGGGCGCCCTCCATAGCCGCGAGAGAGAGAGAGAGAGAGAGAGAGAGAGAGAGAGGGAGAGAGCACTTAGAGCTTAGAAGTTAGGGTTTAGGATTAGTTTTTGCTTTGAATTTTGAAATTAGTACTTACTACTGTGAAGTTCAAAGTTATTAGTTCATAGCTATTAGCTATGCCGAGACAACGGGATCCTCTATGGGATCACGTCATCCTAAATTTCAGGGTATGGCACGTCAGGCACAAAGAAGTGGACTTGTAAGTATTGCAGAAAACTTATGGAGGAGGTCCCGTTCATATAAGGGTGCATCTTACCTCTCCAAGGATACGAGATCGTTGTTTGCACGCAAGCACCAAAGTCACTGCTGATTGCCGGGATCGGGGATGACTCTCATGCGACTTTGTGACCTTTTGTCATCAACCATATTACATAATCCATTAAAGTTTAAACATTTGCAATATAATACATTGTTACAGGTGCGGCAGAGTGCCGAGATTCCACATCACAGCCGTAACATGTAGCTGGTACTAGTTCCACATCCATTTCTTCTTCTGGAGAGACTTAGACAGTGCTAGTAGGTGGAGCGGGCGCTAGTGCTACTGGTAGGGCTGGTGGTGATAGGGGTTGAGGACAGCTTAGAGGTAGGGACATTTATGTGGCACCCTTCTAGCAGTCGAACAAGGATGCAACTATTGTTGCTGTTAGGAGGTGCTTTTACTTGTGCGACCTCCCCTTTCATGTGGCTATGACCCCTGCATGGAGGGATACGAGCAGTATTTGTATCGGTGCTGAGTGGGAAGGCTCAAGCATGGCGCAGTCAAGGACAAGAGAGCTATATGTTGAGCGGCAGTCCGTGGAAAATGATCTACAGCCCATCAGGAAGTCATGGACGAGGTATACCTTAGTTCCTTAAAAACCTTTGTACTTTCAAGTTTCGAGTTTGCACTTTCAAATTTGTAAGTTAAAAGTCTCAACTTTCAAATTTCAACTTTATACTTGACTCTTGACTCTTGACTCTTTGGTGCTCTAGCTAGTAGCCTGAGGCCTCCAAGTTACTTGAATGTTGAAACTTTTGTTGAACGTTCTAGGCATGAATGCACCATCCTATCAGATGGTTGGACCGATGTAAGGAGGCGTCATATTGTGAATATATTGGTGTCTTCTTGCATGGACACCATGTTTTTGAAGTCCATTGATACATCGGAGGCAGGCTTGGCATTGGATGACAGGAGATTGTTTGAGTACATCTCACAGGCCATTGAGGAAGTCGGAAAAGAAAATGTTGTCCATGTATGCACTTTAGTCTATAATGCACATTCAACATTGACGTTACATTGAACATTGCAATTTGCATTTGCCATTTACTGTTTTTTATGGATTTCGACGTTCGTTGTGACTTATTTGAACTTTGCAGAATGCTCAATGTTCATGAGTTATGATTCAACCTTTGTCGGAATCCAATGTACAGGTTGTCACGAAAACACTGTTAGGAATTAATGTTTATTTTGATACCCCTTAATGATAGTTTGGCCATGCCTGCGTGCTATTTTTAGGGGCCATTCTATTTATAATAAATTCGTTTTTTAAGGCTTATGCATGTAGGTGGGCGCACTACAACTAAATTAGGATCTATTTAGTACTTAGAAATTCATCTTGGGACTTTACCCGATATAGGTAGTAATTATAGCAATTAGCTTTTGCTCTTTTGCTATTTACTTTAGGCTCTTAGCTTTTCTCATTGATTAGAGAATCTATTTAAGTAGGTTGGCACCACAATCATTCCATTCATTCCATTATGCTAAAGCAATTGCTCAATTCTCCTATGATCTAAATTCTCTCTATGCTTGGTTTTGTGTGAGTGCTAGTAGGACTAGTATCTTCATTTAGAATTTGTATCACAAATTCTAACATGGTATCAGAGCAAGCTATTTGGTAAGAGAGAGTTTATTTGCAGGGTTGCAAGAAGATTAATTGGAGGAGACAAAGCTGCATGCGGAGTTGACGGTGTTGGGAAGACAACGGATCTGGATCTCTGCACCTGAATCGCTGCTGGTGGTATCAAATCTGCTGCTGGTGTCTATCACTGAGATGGATTGAGATAGATTGTTGGCTGCATGTTGGATTGTTGCCTACTGATTGAAGAAATTAGATTGATTGTCTGCAGATCACTGACTGTCTATAATCTTGGATCACTGCAGAACAGATCTGGCATCTGGTTCGCTGGTAGTTTGACAGAGCTGGTTTGCTGGTAGTCTGACAGAGCTGGTTCGCTGGTAGTCTGACAGACCTGATCGCTGGTAGTCTGACAGACCTGATCGCTGGTTGACTAACAGACATGTTCGCTAGTAGTCTGACAGATTTGTTCGTTGGTTGTCTGACAGAGCTGATCACTGGTTGTCTGACAGACCTGTTTGCAGAGTTGACGGTGTCGGGAAGACAACGGATCTGGATCTCTGCACCTGAATCGCTACTGGTGGTATCAAATCTGCTGCTGGTGTCTATCACTGAGATTGATTGAGACAGATTGTTGGCTGCATGTTGGATTGCTACCTACTGATTGCAGAAATTAGATTGATTGCCTGCATATCACTAACTGTCTATAATCTTGGATCACTGCAGAACAGATCTGGCATCTGGTTCGCTGGTAGTCTGACAGAGCTGGTTCGCTGGTAGTCTGATAGAGCTGGTGAGCTGGTAGTCTGCTGACAGACCTGATTGCTGGTAGTTTGACAGACCTAATCGCTGGTTGACTGACAGACCTAATCGCTGGTAGTCTGACAGATTTGTTCGCTGGTTGTCTGACAAAGCTGATCACTGGTTGTCTGACAAACCTGCTTGCTGGTAGTCTGACAGATCTGTTCGCTGGTTGTCTGACAGATCTGTTCACTGGTTTTCTGATAGATCTGCTTGCTGATTGGAGCAAAATTAGTTGTTGGAAGTTGCTATAGATCAGTATTATGGCAGGATTGAATGATGATGTGTTACCGGAGTCTAGCAAGCTTGATGAAACAAACTACAGCATATGGAAGTTCAGAGTTGCGGGAGTATCAAAGACGTAGAAGAAAAGCTCATCATATCATCAACTTGTCAGTTAGAGATATGATTATACCTCATATCAGAGATGTTGTTGGACCCAAGGAGGCTTGGGATATACTGAAGAACTTGTATGAGATGGTAAATCAATCACGAATCTTATTCTTGACTAATAAGCTTTTCATACATTGAAGATGGGTACATGTGAATAGTAACGGACTACTTTACTTGGGTGAAAGATCTGAGAGGACAACTTATTGCCGTTGGAGAAAGTGTTCAAGATTAAGTGCTTGCATATCTGAGATTGTGATATGCTGCGTGCATTGTGCATGTGTCATGAGTCATGACTCATCTTTGGAGTTATCATGTACTATGGACTATCTTTTACGTACTATAGCTTATAAGTTATGATGAATCATGATTAAATGTAAATTGTAATCTCTATTTCAATTTTCTGGTCACTGGTAAGTCATAATTGGTCATGTCACTACGTGTGAACTTTGAAGCACTCAGCACTGTGAACTTTCAACTTAGTCTTGTAATATGTATGGTGTATTGTAGTATCTAGTATCTACAAGTGTATATCACCTATTTATGGGGTCCATATAGGGCCCAAATTAGGGATAGACATATAAGATAAGGGCTAGGCATAGAAGTGTGATTGTTGACATGTTATCGAGTACCTACTACCATGTCCAAAGTTTTGAAACAATTCTAAAAAGTTCTTCAATCTTCTTAAACTGTAATTTTTGACATTGAGCATTGAAGCCATTGATTTCAATCTTGATTCTAAGGTTCGAATACTAGGTGGCAGGTGTCTTGCTTTCATTAACCATGTACCTGCTATAATGCTATTGTGTTTCAAAACAATCTCTTAGAGCTTCCCAAGTTTTAATCTTCTTAATTAAAAATTATGACTTAAAGTTATCACAATAAGCACTAAAGCCACTAGGTTGGAGATAGAAATTGGATGTATCTGCTTAGTACTAGTCTTCATATGACATGTCTAAACCCCAAAAACCCATAAAAACACATTTTTTTAAAAAAAACCTAAAGGAGTTCAGATTTTTTTGGCCTTTTTCTTTGCAAATTTTTGGGTTATTTTTTGGGGGGGAAACTAAAAAAAGAATTAATTGATTAATCAATTTATTAATCAGTACGGTTCACCACAGTTCTGAGCAAAAAAATTTAAGAACCGTACGGTTCACTGTACGGTTCTCAGAACCGGGGTAAACCGATAATGGTCCTTGATAAAAGGAACAAGAACCTTTTTAATCATTTTGAAGAATTCAGCTTGCAGACCTTCGATATCTTGAGCTTTGCCATAAGAGGAGCTAGTAATTCCAACTTTTCACTTCTCCTGTAGAGATCCCTACATGTGTGGCTGGTTAATGGAACATCCCATGATGCAAATGACTTCATATGATTTTCTGGCATACAAGAACCATGAATCAGCCAAATATGATTTGCATGTCTTTTGGGTTTGCCAAGTAGCTCTTTCCAATTGCTCTTAGAATCCTTTTCCACATAGGACAGCGAATTTGTTGGCTTCCATACAAAATCCAATTTCTTCTTTGAAAGCAACTGATTGTAAGCATGAAAAATACTTCCCAGCACCACCGGATTGCTTTGACTTCCTTTTAGCCTCTTTGCATTCTTCATCAAACTAGGGATTTTTGGGAAAAGCGGTTCTCTCCCCCATAATTGCTTTGCTAGAGTGTCTTTCTAAAAGGCCTCGTATACATCTTTCTTATGAAATACAAACTTAAAATTTTCTGCTCAAATTTTCAGATTTTTATATAGGGGTTTCACAAGTGACATTTAGATACAAAAGAATAGGATGCTGATCCTATTTCAAGAAAGGTGCAACTTTCATATCTCCAATAAGTTATAATGTACTAAGTGATGCCAAAACATACTCAACAATGCTATTATCTTTTATGGACGAGGGAATACAGCCATTTGAGAATAGCCACTTATGCAGTCCATCGCATATAACAAGTTCATGTACATCACAAAGATTGAGTAGTTCCTTACTAAAGTTGATGATGGGATTGTTGTCGTCCATAGACAATCTCTCAAATCCTCAGGAGGCATCTGACCACATTCCTCATAAAAAATCGGTTGGGCATTTTCAATCCTTCCATAAAATTCCCCAACAAGATGGCATCTAAATCTTCTTTGAATTTAATTATGTCAACTGCATTTTCCAAACAGATCTTCACTATCCAAACTCATAGCATGCTACAAAACAGATCTTTAAGGAGCAAAATAGTGCGCACACAGAAAGATTACCTTCTTTTCCGCCATCATTCTCAGCCTGTTTTTTGGCATCCTTTTTTGAAGCTTAATTGGCGCCTCAAAGGTTTTGCAAATACAAGCCAAGACTCCAAAGCCTGTTTTCAAACCTTTTTTTAATCTTTTTATGTTCTGTTACATTGAATGAAAATTTGAAGCAAGGACAATCTTGTTTGCATGTGTCATAAGAGGCATGATTATTAGATTTAAATCGCCCAGAGCAATGTTCACAAAATGGCTAGCTAGCTTCGTTCTGTGATTGCCATCTGCATCTCATTACGCCCTTTATGGAGTGTCCCTTGGCATTACAAAAAAGCTGTCGTGGCACATAGTCCTATCTCAACCTGCAATTTGTGTCGTGCATAAGATGTTTTTCACTTTTGCAAGTCACTAATCTTTAGCCTTATCTGAGTAGAATTACTAGTTGATTTTTGTATTCCTTGAGCATCCAAAATTGGAAAAAGCTACCAACAACTTTGAATCATGTTAGAGACCTACCCTGAAGAAGATCGGACCCCACAAAATTAGGCCAATAGTTTAAAATTAACAAAACACCTAAAGTCAACTGTCAAAGTTCCAAAGAATCACAAACAGTTTCAAACAGTTTCCATCCACACTCATTCACATCCATTCATGATTCTCATTAAATTTTGAAAAAAAACCCTTTTTTAGGGAACTTTATGTTTCCCACCTTTTTGCATTATTTCAAAGAATGATACAATTTTTTCTTATCGTTTTGCCAAAAAAAATCTCCAACCACTCCAACCATCTACAATATGTAGCTCATCAATCTTCACTACTGCCATCTCCAAATACTTAGTCAACATCTTTCAACTAACCCCCATCTGAAATGAAAAAAATTCTTAGTAAATACAAAAATTTGTCCCATGATTGAGCTCACATTTTCTACAGTATCCAGCAAAATTTATGCATGTCAAAAGAAAATGAAATATTTCAGATGGATGGATTTATAGATTGCCGACAGGAAATATTTTTTTCTTCTCGAAATATCTGTGACAAAGATCGGCTAGGTTGTAGGGATTAGACAATAAAGCATAAAAGTCAGAGGGTGTTATTCAAACGTCTTATAAGGAGACCAAAAGTCTAATGAAGTTGTTTGTATACTAAATACCTTACGGACAAACATTCTGGATCATCAAATATGACCACCTCCAAATATCTCTACTAAAAAAGTAAATCTCCCTCTATAATCTGCATGATTCTACTACCAAATAGTAGAACAGTATGGGTAAAAGTGCAAACAATATGAGTAGCAAACAGAACTGAATTCAAGCAAACACCAATCAATCAATAAACCGACATTGTTGTTTAGATTACTAGACATTCTAGACTACGTAACAATTTGACATTTATTTGTGATATAATTTAAGCTTGAAGGCTTTTTAAGCACTGAATTACAGTGCCTGAGAAACAGAAAAGAAAAATGAATTGCGAAGCTATTGATGTTCATGTGACTAATACACAAAAAGAGAACAATTAAATGATGACTATATAAATAGCATGAATATTGATGAAAGATGATGAGCAAAACAACTTTGGGGACCAGTATACAACTTTGAAAGGAAGAAGAACGATATGGGTAAAAGTGTTACCACCCGCATCACAACACCACTTGCAAAGTTGGACATCGTTCCCGTCCATTATATGCCCTCCTTATTCAAATTGTCAAATCTTGTTGCCTCTGTACTTGACCATATCGTATGGAACTCCAAGCTGCCAAACATTTGCAAACCAAGTCCCATCAGGCTAATGACTTTTCCAACAATCCATGAATTTTTCTACAAGGATACACACACACACACACATATATACATAAATAAATAAATAAAGCATGAATTTATGATTATGATTGCCCTAGTTTACATGATCAAAAACTAGGGTTTACTATCTTCTGAGAGCAATATTGGGGAACTAAGTTTCTAGCGAATTGCCGCGATTCATTGCTATGACCTTTCCCATTAATTGTTGTTCTCCTTGTTGATTTTGTTCTAGATTCAAGGTTCAAATCTATTTTATGATCGGAGAGCCCAACGAATTTATTCATGTCCTATTCTCTCAAATCGATATCCATGGACTGATCCACACACGAGAAATTTGATTTCACTTTGGGTGAGTTTTAATGTTGATTTCCATTCAGGGTTGATCTTGGATCTCCTCAATTCACATTGCAGATTCATTTATGCCTTTCTGCATCTATTCTAAACTTTGGTCAACACAACCCTTCAATATTTGCATTTGATACATTTTGAGTTAGGATGAGTTAAAAACATATGATTGGGACTAGTAAGTAGAGTATCAATGACTTCATTCATTTGACACCTCAATCATTGTTATTCACATGGTGATTGATTGGGCCATACCCATGGTGCCTATATGTATTCTTAGTGGACAAACTTAGGCAAGCTTCACTAGGGTCCAAGTGGCAGCACATATACTCTCAAATTTGTGCCATGTTGATGTATGCCCTAATCTCATAGCTTCATAGTACTATATTCCCTTGATGGCCTCTAGATGAATGGTAGGATCTCGGTTATTTATTTCTTAAGGGCCTCCATATACGTAGTAAGATCTCTCACGTCTAGTCTACACTTGGTTTCGTTCTTCAAGAAGGATAATAGATTGAAGGTTTCTTATGAAAAAAGGCCATATTTGCAACAATCGTTGCGATGAGCATCTCCAAGGCGTTGGCTTCCTATTTGCCCCTCTCGGAAGTGTTTCCTCTCCATAGTGAAAGCATATTTTATCAAGTCTCCTTGTGCAACATAATTCTGAAGGTTTCTTATTGTGGTTCTTAGTTGGAGGTAGCTATATGAAAAAGGGCCATATTTGCAACAATCCTTCCGATGAGCTTTTCTTCTAGGAGTCAATGAAGAGTTATTGCACTACCACTTGGCTATTGATTCCACCGCGTCTTGATATGCTCGATTTGCCTTCATCTCCAAGGCATTGGCCTCCTATTTGCCCCTGTTTCCTCTCTATAGTGAAAGCATATTTTATCAAGTCTCCTTGTGCAACATAATTCTGCCTTTTCATTTCCTCTTGCAACAACAATACCCGTCGGCAAACTCATGAAGCGATTATGTTAAGTACAAAGCAAAATATAAACGCAAGGGAAACAAAGTCAAAATTCGGTCTCACCACTTGATCTTCAGTCTCACCACTTGATCATTGGTATCCTTCCCCTGCATAACGTGCTCAAATATGGTGTCCTCTGAAGTGATCCTTAGTGGATGTTATCTATTTTCCACTACAAGATAATGGATGCAACAACCTCCTCAGCTATCAACTTCTTTGTCCACGAGTGTAGGCAAAGATTGAGAATACAATAAGTTGTCATACTCCTTCAAACAAATTCCTTAGCCTCCTTTTCTATATAGTGCAATTTTTTTCCTCTAGTAACAATTTCCAATGGTAATTCATCCATGAGAAAAGTTTCCCCCAAGAACTTCCTAGGATGGTGAAGATAGTCAAGACACAATATACCAATTCCCTTAATAAGTAAGAAAGCAAAAACCTTAAAATTTCCATACAATCTTTTCCTTGACAAAGCCTACCTACCCATGCTAATGACCTAGGAAGAAAATTGCGAATGCTTCTCCCTCTTATTATGATCTTGGAGGCAGACTTGGTGATGTCAATCTAGTCTAGGTTTTCCTTTGCAATTTCACGATTCATGAGGAAAAGTTTGACATATTTGTTGAAATCTAAGTCCTGAGTTCTACCTAGTAACAAGCAACAGATTCGCAAGATTCTACATGCATTTAAGGAAAGACAATCATCACATACTTACATGGGCTCTCTCTGTAGAAGACAGAGTCAAATGCACATTAACAAGTCGTTCTAGCTATGAAGTAGAAAGTCCAATCCTCTTCTTTGTGTGCATGAAAGAAAAGATGATACTATTTCTCTCACAAGAAACCATGTTATAGTCTTGAGAGAGGAAAATTTTGCTGCAACCTAGGCTCTACGTTTCTCCCACCAAGAGACTAGTCATAGCATGCCAACTCTTTGCTCTGCCATAAGCCTCCCAAAGGTGAGCCTACGGTTCCTAAAAATCAAAAGGTCATCCTTGGGTGCTTGCAATTTCTCAACATTTATCATGAGTTGTTGAATATGGGTGAACCATCCCACATCCTATTTAGGGTCTCGGCATTGCAACTCAGTCCTCCACAATGGATGACGTGAGTCTCCTACCGCATACAGAGGCTTATGGTCTACTTTGCCATATGGCCATTACTTCCTCAAGCTTGTGTGTTCAAACTTAAGGTGTAAAGTTTTGGACTACTCGAGAATTGACGATAAGAATTCAAGAATCAAATTTTAGCATGACAACAACAATTCACAAAACACCATTTCTTGCATTGCAAAAATTTATAAAATCTATACTAGAAACTACAAAGAGAGGAGATTATTCATGTAGCTCAACTTTGTGCAACTATCTAGTTGCCAACCCAATCTGTCCATAAACTCATAGAGAAGGTCCACGGTTGATCCCTCTCCACTGATGAGGCACAAAATATGTATCAACTACAGCCCTACAAACCATGGACCTGGACTCATCACAAGACCGTAATGACGATACAATCATCCCAAAGTGCTTGCCTTAAGCCTCTCGAGATCTCCTCCATTGTGCCCCATGGTTCAAAACAATCACATGATCTAAAGCATATTGTGCACCTTTAGAAGTAGCTCAAGAATGATGAAGATGAAAGCAAGCCTATTGAGGACAAGTTTCCAAATCTGCAAGGCTTTGCACCCTTTGTACATTACAAGGGTTACAGGGCCTATGGTCTCTTGGTAATACACTCCACCAAGAACCGCACGACATCCACCACCCTTTGACCCAAGGCAACTTTGCAGTATCCTCAATCTGTTCAACATACTATGCACATCATATACAAAATATATGTGGGGTATGCCTCGTTCACCATTGTTCCCATAGAAGCAAAACCCATTATCCCATGATCACCTACACCACATTACTAGGCCCCACCTCCCCAATGGCTTGCTTAATTAGCTAGAACATATACCTAGTAATATACCTAGCATAGAAGTGTCAATGGCTCTCAAAAACATGGTGCCAATATAAGAAAACACCATACTTTTAATCATGTGGCCCTTCTTCACATCACTCCAATGGAATAAAACAATGTCACGGATGTACTAAGCCCGTGAAAATCAAATTCGCTTGAGATCTCTGCCATGCAATCAACCTAAGAGCCCTCAACATCTTTTTCCTCAGATTCTTGATCAGCTACCACTCACCGCCAACAGTGGCAACTACCTAACTCATGTCTTTTGATCAAGAGTTTTGGCTTAGTGGAAAGGGAGGTTGCATAAGTAGACACATCTTCTGGTTGCAAAAGGTCTCTTCTTCTTGCTCATTTGTTCCATATAGAATCATGGGAATCTTCATCCTTGAACCCTTGCAGGTCCTTGATGAACTTGCAGCCTACAAAATCTACAACATTTTCACTAGCGAGATCCTTTCTTTCATCTTCAACGCTCACAAGAAGCAAATCAACCACAAATTATGATGTGTAAATACATGTCGTACACCTTCAAGTCAAAGGCCCTAGAGAACATGTTGCCACGATGATTAAACAAACATGGACAAACAAAACTAAATTCTCGATTGTTTGCTCTTCAGGGATACTATGGAAATTAAAGTAACTATTCCAATTTATTAATCACTCATCCACCACCTCTGGTTTCTTATCCAGCATTTCCCGCGTATATGGTTCAAGCTGAAATCATAAGTTAGGAAAAGGTAGTATCTTCATCTATGTAAGTGAAATTTCCATTTGTTGATCTGTTAAATTGTTCCCATTGTTTATCTCATTAAGTGATGCACTTACCTGTTGGCAAACCTAGAGGTGAGTGGGCACACCTCCTACCAACAAACAAAAAAGTAGTGCAAAAATGTGGTGCAAGCAAGCAAGCCATGATCTTGTAGCCATACACATCCAATACATGTGCTAGTATACATGTACAACCACCCATGTAGCTCGTCTTGAAATTATTGCACATCCACCTCTTAGTCCCAAAGGCTCCAAATGTGGAACAAATTGTTACACGATCACAAGGATCTCTTCACCTCACCAGCACTTCATGCCAGGAGGGGGTCACCCTAGACCTTGATTGGATCTCCAAATTTGAAGCCAGTCACTTGCCTGCAACATTATTGAGAAAATTATTGCTAGAACATATTTAAAGAGAGGCAGTATTAAAATAAATAAATCCAAACCTTTTAAGAGACTCAAAACTCAAAGAGAAAGTGCAAACCTCAAAAAAGGTAGGGCAATTTAGAAATTCAACCAATATACAAAGGGAGAAAACTATTTGGTGCAATAGTGGGTAGCTCCTCTTCCTCCTCCTAACAATAGATCCTCTTCTTCTCTTTCCTCCTCCCTTTTCCTTCCTCCTTTTGTCGTCCCTATCCCTTCCTCCTTTTTCACCCACCTTTCTCTTCCTCCGCTTTGCTCTTCCTTGCCCTCACCTAGGCTCCACAAGTGTCTGCAAAAGAGACGTCGAATAGGCCCCCAATCTTGTTTGGGTCAACGAACTATATTTCAATCCTTTGGGATTCGAATCATGCTCGTTTGATTCTTTAACTATTCACAATTTTAGCTCCATTTGAACCACGATTCTAGGAAACACTAGTGGGAGTGAATTGAATGTTTGCTTATGTCTTCTTTGTATTTGTATGGGACTTAACAAGACCCCACAGTCCCCAAACCAATTAGTTCCCAGAGGGCAAAGGTGATGGTCACAAATTTGGCTAGCCATTGAGCGCAAGTAGGGGACAAGTTTGTCACAAGTAGCAACTTAATGAGCATCTTTGGCAAGCAGTCAAGATGTGAGTTGACCATAATCATACAATTAGATCCAGACTACATCATGTTCTTGTTTTCTTTATGGCGTTGCTCACTGATAGCTACCTTTTCCTTGCTAGATAGTACTTGTTGGGATGCAAGCTGGAGCCCCAGAACTCTATTCTCCTTTTTAGCAACAAGAGCAATTGATATTTCTCTCTTCTCACTTGCACACAAGCTTCCAACCCGTGGATTTGGAGCAGTGGCAGGTGCAGTTACTCTCCTGAAAGTTCTGCTTGAATCTTACAGGGTGAGGCTTGGAGGGCCTCAATTGGAAGGTACACAATATTGAATCATACTAATGTGGAGGAGCAATAGAAAGACAACATTTTGGGCAGCTGAGCATGATGATGGACACCAATTGCAACAAGGAATGGAGATCACTCATGCAGGAAAAGGAACTTGTAGATTCTTCTGTAAAAGATGGTCAATGACCAAGATGTAGTAGCATAGGCTCATGGTCAGCAAGGATCATGAAGAGACATGGAATCATGGTATCGTGGAGCACGCGATGGTGGCAGAACAAGAGAGACATCTTGAACAATAGAAAAAAGGCACTCATTAAACACAAATGTTCAATGCAGGTCGTTTCAGCCAGCAATCTACAAGTATTTCCTCTGACAATAGTTTCTTGGACAAAGTAGTCCCCTCCCTTTTGAGCTTTCATATCTCCATGATTCGGAGATCAAGCTATTTAGACAAAGGCCTTAAAGCATTCAAATTTTATGAAGGTCGAGGCCAGGTCTAAATAGAATGAATTAGCACCATGAGCAACCAAGAAAGTAAATAAACAAGACAAGTGCCAATAACGGGTCTAATCATATTACTCATGACCATTTAGAAAGTAGTTGGAGCATTAGAAACACCAAAAGGTAGAGCACAAAACTCATACCAACCAGATGTAGTATAAAGAGTTCTCTTAAGCTTGTTGGGATGCACACGAACATGATGAGAACCAAATCGAAGATGAATCTTAGAGAACACACAAGCTTTTCTTGATTGGTAAAAAGGATCGTTTATATGAGGGGAGGGTACTGATTACATATACTAAGACAAATTAAAGCACGACAATCACTACAGAAACACTTAATAGTATCTCTTTTGTCAGCAAGCAACACCTAAGCAACAAAGGGGTTTTGATTAGGAATGATAAGACTGTGCCAGAATGAATCCGACTTGTTTGTGAACATCAGGTTTTTCTTGATGAGACATACGTTACGTTAGAAGCAGGAACAAAACCAAGAAGAAGACCAATACAATCGTTCACATCACGTTAATGTAGAAGAGAGAGGTTCCTCAAAGCATCGAGATATTTTTGTTAGTGAATATGACTGGCTGGACCGCAGAGGAAGACGCAGGAGAAGCATAATGTCTGCACAATATGCTTTAGGGAGTCCTTGAAAAAATTGTTTACTAGAAAGAAGATGTTAATCAACTTGGAATTCATCACCATTAAGGGTTAACAATATCCATCATGAGTAACAAATACTCTACTCGACCAACCTGGGTAACATCTTTAAGGGATGCAAACCAATCGATGCCAAGGATAATGGCATACCTTTCAACAAGGATAATATAGAAGTCGGCTTGAGCGGCAAAAGTCAGCAACACAATAGGTAAGGCAACGAAGGATCAGCGTACTCTAAAATGAAATTAAAATTGGCAACTTAGATCTGCAAAAGAGAGGTAGCATCGACAACTGCAACACAAACATAAAAAACAATAGGACCAGTAATAAAACAATGCGTGCCCCATATATTGACAAAGGCGATTATTCCTATACTAGTAATCTGTAGACCTGAACAAATATGACGCTAATCAGAATCATCGACAATGAACATGGATTGCAGAGAACAAGTGGATGGCTGTTTACAATCTCGAGTATGATGATCAGGTAAAGGTTTTAAGAACATATCTTAGCGAATATTTTAAGGGACTAACAACAAAGATTATCAGGACAAGCATCAGAAACCGGATGATTGGAGATACCAAAAACCACAAAAGAAGCAGAAGTAGAAACATAGTACAATTGGAGTGGAACTGCAATTGGCTTAGGAGCAATGAAACATTATTGATCAGGATACCCTATGTTGTAAAGTGCTAGCAAGTGACATAGTGAAGGACGGGGGGCACAGAAGGTAAAGTGGTCAAAAGGAGCTAGCGAGGAAGGCAAAAAGAGGTGGGGAGAGGAGCAAAAGGAGTTCAGAAGGCAGCGGAAGTTAGGAGTGGGCTGAATTGCTAGGAGGTGGGTAAAAGGAGTTAGGGAGGGGGAGGTCCGAGAGGCCAAAGCAAGGAGAAAAGAAGTGGACAAAAGGAGGAGAGAGTGCGGAAGGAAGAGGGGGAAGCAAACGAAGGTGGGGCAAAATGAGAAGGCAAAAGCGCGTAGCCAGAGATGGCAAAAGGAGGGGGGCAAAAAGAGAGCAACAAAGGGAAAAGGGTAAATGGAGAGATGGAGGGAGAAGAAAGAGCTGAAGGGGCAACAATGGAAGAAGATGAAGGGGGCAGCGATGGGGAGGAAAAGAAGTCTCCTCTATGTAAGGCCAAAAAAGTGCACTAATACCAAGCTATGAACGAATTCACAAAAATAGCATCACATAAAGCATAAAGACTATAATTAATGAACAATAGACACTCCTTTAAAGATTACTAAAAGATCACCAAATACAATCATAGAGGTTGGATTGCAGTTAATCAAGCCCAGGCCACTCAAAAAATTAAAAACTACATAATGAGTGTCTCTAGTCTCTATTTATAGGCTTCTGCGAAGCCTTTCAAGAAACCCTAATGCATAATAGGAAAAGCAATACTTTTAGAGGGAAACAATGAATCCAATTGTTAGGTGCCCTTGAATTGTATAAAAAATCGACCCTAGAGCATTGTATGCCCTGTCAAGTACTATTTGTCCTTAAAAGGCACAATAATGCATCAGCATAACATCACACAATTAGCCAGCAATAAGCTGGTGAATCTTTTGATAGGCATGTAAGATCTCCTTGAACATACTTTGAGAATAAACCTTCAAGAAACCTTTCCAGGTCTCGCAGCTAATCCAAGATACCCAAAAAATGCAAAGATACTCGAGCGTCAATAAAACCGTTAATGCAATAACCAGACATTATCCGTTGATAGACTTTTGGCAATGTAAGTAAGCCCCAAAAACAAATAACAGATTCGTGAACTCACAGCCAATATATCCACGTTAAGTCTGGGATAGGAGAATAGGGCCCAACATAGCTAAGCAGACATGCAGTCTTCAACTTCAAAACGACCACCCACTAGGTTTTTTACCATCAACCCCATCATGCATACCACAAATTAAATGCTGTGACATCAACGCTGACTGGATGTTCAATACATATATTCAGGGAATTTATCTGATGTTCACTTCACATGCTCTTCTTTAAGATCACCAGCTACTTAAGTCTTAAGTAGAAGGCCCATGGGAACAAGTGGACCGCATATCAAATAAAAAACGTTTCTACACTGCAATCTAAGCATCCTGATATCAACCAGAATTTTAAACTAAAAACTTAGAAGACACATGAAAACTCAGCAAATAGCCCCTGAATAGCAAACCTTAGCTTGAAGTAGAGCATGCAAAAGAAGTTCAAAAGGATCATGCTATAGCAGCAGAAATCACGCCACATGATTGAAATATCCAACCACAAAACAATCTCCAGGTGTTCCACCTTCTGGTCCATGCTTGATTCCTGTATTAGAAACTCAATCCTGCACCCTTTCAGAATTGTTAAATCACCTGCAAAGCTGGCATAGGTTCACTACAGTTGTAGTTATTAAGGTACACAATATTCCAAACCTTTAAAGGAATCTCCACAATATTGGCTTTTTACTACCTACCATCAAGATAAACCAAATATATCGATGTCATGTCTAGGCTAATGCGCAACAGAACAAAGGAGACACAACCGTATGGAGTCAAACCAGAGTCTTGGACCATAAACTTCATAACGCACAACATCGACCAAATGCTATGAAATTGCTACTGGCATCATCAGCGCCCTAGAGTAGGTACGAATCACATGCACAAACATGTGTTCACATTAGCTTTCATAAATTTGTACAACAACCAGCGTACTGAGTTTTTCACACTTCTCTAGAGGCGAGGGAGTCGTGTGATGAAGGCAAGCACTAAAGAGCAATCAAATCGAATGAATTCTGTATTTCCTCACGGGAACGTTAAGAATCGCATTTCATCACTTCACTTGCTTGTAACCTAAACACATACCAAAGCCTTGTCAATGGGACTCAGCTCCAGGCCTTAACGAAATCAGCATCTAGGGGCTATGCCAAACGAATTTTATGGTGAATTTAGCACTATACCGTGCTGTAGGAATCCCAACAAGGCAACCACACGGACTTTGTTATACATGTAGATCACTGCTTTTCTCCTAGAGATGGAATGCACATATAGGCATAAACAAGTTGCAGATATAACAGCTGGATTTCAAATATCAAATTTAACTGAATCTTGCGGCTGCGATATTTTGAATATTTGATTACCCAATTAAAGAGAGAAGAGACTGGCATGAAGAAATAGGTATTCATTGTGAATGTCACATTTCTAGGATCATGTCTAACTCCTATAGGATTCCAACCAGGAACTATGGTTGACCTAATTCAGGAAAGACGCTTGCTCTTGTTATACTCTGGATGCAGGTAACACAGAGCTTGCTATGTCGTAAATAAATGTCAAGTAATAATTCTATTACCCAACCAACAAGCATCTACTCAATCTACCTTGAAGTGTAAACTTCAAAGCCTTGAGTGTCTTGTCTTTTTCAACGTGCATGGGAGAGCCTAGAAGCAGATATGTTTGGTTGAGGTCAACTTGAATACTCAATAAAGACCGAGGTAAGCTGATAATATTTTAAAAAGCCTCTTTCGATTCCATTTTTCTGCTTCACAAAAATTTGTTGCTCCTTTCTCCAACCAAAAATCTCACGCTATCATACTGCTCAATTTTAACTAGACTGAACCCCTTCATTTGGTTGAGATGAGCTTGAATTCTCACAGCCTAACATTAGTGGATTTATTCTTGAAACATTCTACTCAATTACATTATTTCTGCTTTTCGGAAAAAAGGTTGCAAGCACCATTCATAATAAACATTCCAATCACTGGGTACCGCACACATGGAGAGAAACTGACTGAACTTCAAGAACATTCGCAGAATGAGCTGTCACTTGTACAGCCCCAACAACAGGATGCGTGTTGAAACCAAACGATGCCTTGCAAAACTTCCACCAGACATTATTCACTGTACTTTTATCATCTTAAAATTTCTGTGCCAGACAATACTAAATTGATTTGAGCAACAGTAAGGTTTGCGAATGTATAACTCTCAGTGCTGCTCATTCTGCCTTGTTTCTCTAGCTTTCAAGTAGACTGAGAAAACCTGACAGAGCAAAAGCACTTATGCCATCATCTGTAGAAGTGGTGCAGACTGAGTTTATGACCATGCCACATCAACCTTGGACTAATCTCAAGAAATCCAGACAAAGCAATAATAGAGGGATTTACAGAACTGCGTTGATGATTCATACTGTCTATTTGGGGTTCTCAGAAGCCACTAAACTAAATAGAAGCCAGTGGAAGAAACCACTAATGTTACTTAATAACCCTGAAAGTCCTAGAAAGTGAAGATCTGCCACTGGTAGATACTAGAAACCACTAAATTTGCTTAATAAGCCCAAAGTCCGTCGACTGGAAAGCGATGTGATGATTCTGCAATAATGCAGATCTACAGATCTGCAATGCTGATTCATACTGCCTATTAGTGAGGCGTCGGAAGACATCAAACAAAAAAATATGTCAGTCGAAACCCACTAACATCACTTAATAGCCCTGAGCCGCCCTCCACAGGTAGTGAGTTGTTTAGAACTTCCTTTCCCCTCCATCAGCTTAGGGTTCGGCTCCAATCTGCCATATAAATGAGCATATGGAAGAGAAGAAAACAAACCCTGAAAGCCCTGCTAACTGAAAATTTGCCACTGGTAAAAACCACTAATATAGATTGTGAAAGTAAAAAACAAATCAGCACGAGACAGAATACTCATTGTGTCTTAAATATTAGACACTGCCAGTGCTCACAACTGGCATAAGCTACGGAAAGTGCTAGAACACTCCAATCTGAGACATTCCCATACCGGAATGGATTAGATAGAGATGATATAGCATCTTATACCTCTAAACAAAGCTCTGTCGTCCTTGTGTGTTTGCAAGAGCAGTAGTCAAAATGATTCTGGCAGTTGCCTTTAAAAACTTTTTTTAGATTATTTCAACCCGTCCCGTAAAGAGAGTTTGTGATCCATCCCAGCTGCCTGATTTCAAAAGGAGGGGGCGGGATGATCGATCCCAGTCAAAAACGTACGAAAACCATGCTGCAGAAGTATGTCCTAAAACCAAGCCACGAAATGTAATGCTGGGGGAATTACACCCAAAACCACACTGAACAACAGTTTTACACAAAAATGCACACTGCCCTTATACCACGCTTCTTTGGGAAGCTTTCATAGCGTATATAGATCACAAATCCCTAAAAAAATAACGCTCTATTTCTGCTAGGATGAACCACAAGAGAAATTCTGCTGGGCTCACTATTTTTGTTGGGATGACCATTTCTGCCCTAGATTAGAATCAAAAATTTTATTACAATTCATGCATATGGAACAAAGTACATTCTGTACCAAAGGGTGCGGAATGGGATTTTATATATTATTCTACACAAGCCAAGCTTTGAGAGTAATATCATGGTCATATAACAAACAAGTTGTAGAAGTTGGTAGAGGCATTGCATTTAACAAAGCCAACTTCAATGATTGCTCATAGTTTCCAGGGATAAAAACAAGCTCCTTCCAAACTCCATACAGGCACACAGGAACTTTCCCAAATTGTGCGCAAAACCCTTTTTCCCTTTTCTTCATGTTACAAAATAGAGTAAATTCACTTCATTTTTCAATACATCGTATGAATGGAACGGCAATCAGAAAGAAATTGAGCCATGGTTCGTCGCTGTGCACTGTATCACATCATTCGCCTAAAGTTTTCTGCTCATTGAAAGTATCAAATTACGAGTAAGTTATAAGTGAATGATAGATACAACAACTAAGGCCAACTTATGTCATACGGTGACCCAATACATAATCTGACTCCCTTGTGCTCGTCTAACAACTTCCCTAGCAATTCTAACTCTCACACAATTCCAATAAAATTACCCTCCATTCTTCAAAACAGCAAAGCGTTGACTGGTTTTACCAACCCCGCCCAATTAACTATACCTACCCGATTCTTGAAAATAATGAGGCAACAAGGTTGAAAAAATGTATTTGATTCACTAAACACTTTGCATAAGCAAGCATATATGTATACTGTCTAAAAATTCTTGTGAATCGCTTTATTCTCTGACAACAAAGGAGGCTATCATCATTGTCAGCTCCGAAACCTCAAGCTTCACAGGTCTAAACAAAAAATAAAACATAAAGTCATAAGGTGTAAGACTAATAGCAGGCGCTATAATCAAAAGCCTCTGGCCAGACCCAATCCATGAGGATCCCAACCACGGAAACCAAATGCACTTTGTATTCCAAGAAAAGGATAAGGTCAACACTTATATCCATGACATAGCACTATAAAGCACAACTCTCTGACTAACCCACTCCAACCTTTGCATTCATGAGCCTACAAATTACTTCTTACTCTAATTCCAGGATTTACATCCATCTTAAACTTCTGTAGAGTTCCATCACTGCCTACAATAAAAATGCCACCTCATGGCACACTTGTTTAATTTTATTGACAAAGAATAAAATTATACATCCATAGCAAAAGCCATAAACTAGCGGACCTACGATTCTAAAGTTCTGGTGGACTTTCCTCTCAAGATTGTCCTTCACACTTAAGACAATGCACTCGAGGCAACACAGGTATATAACAAATATGGAAATGATTGTTATGCGCTAGCAGCAGCAACTACTTTCTCTTTAAATCCACCATAGTAATAGCACACGTGAATGCTCATCCTTAGATTGACACACAAATTATTGATGAGAGAGACAGAGAGACCAGACAAAGTTTAGGCACTGTCCAGGCATCATTGTGCTTTCAGAGCCTCTTTGCTAGTAAATCTAATGTTTAGCTCAGCATCTCCAACTCTCAGGATAAAGTATCATAGTTATAAATTCCAAAGCCCATATATAAAATGTTCTTAAAAACGCATTATTTTTCCCAGAGTTCCAAAAAGGCTACTCATTTCTTCAATTTTCAAGGGAAAAACCCTGCAAATGCTGATAATTCTCACAATCTGGCATTGTACTGGGTGCCAAAAAAACCCATCTGATTATGTTTGCACAAAAGATAGACGCATACCTATTGTGTGCCCTACTAGGGGCATGCACAAATATTGACTAGAGTGTTGATTTTGTTTTCTACATAACATATCTATCAATGCTAACAAGGTCTCAAATATTGAAATGTTCTCTGTGCAATCTATGTCAGAGTAATATTTACTTGCCAAGAAGAGCTACCCATCCGCAATAGTTCAATCCAACACTTAGCTACTAGGCTTCAACAAGCGTACAATATGTGAAGGTGGTTGTAACAAATCACTTTATGCTTGGAGATTGCCCAGTCAAAAAATAATTGGGGCTCAGCCTATGGAACAGTCGCAACTCTAAAATAACTTGCAGATTGGATGATGCGCATTCAAAAACAATAGGTTATCTGAAACGTTCACTCTGAACGTAAAGCATTCATTACCTAACGTTCCCAGAGCTTACGACATTTAAATAAATAACTAGATTCTACACATGCGCAGTTGGAAGCATACCTGCTATAACACGCATAAGCATGAGCTGTAGCCTCAAATATATCCTACTTAAACGTGTAAAAGCTTCAAGAAATCTTGCCAGAGTTGAATATTTTCATATTGTGATAGCAAGCCAGTATAAGTTAAACGTGCCTATGTTTGACCGTACAACATGTACTAATGACCTGTACAACTACTAATTGCAAACTCTCTTTTGCTAAGGTAGTATGAGTCATGATCAGCCAATGCAATGGAAAATTATGTACTACAAGCCTTATCCACAAGGACACATATCCCCATGTACACAAAGCACTCATACATATCGATTGCCAAATCATATAGAGAACGATATGAAGTCATGCTCAACACCTACTGAATACTTTTGAGTTTTCAATCAAACTTCATCTAACAAAAATCAAAAGATCTTCTAATATCGTCAAAGGATGGTCCAGATTTTTTGTGGCAGAGGACCAATAATGCAGCATTGAAACAAGGGCCTTCAGGCCCTTACATACTCTGTAAAATGTGATGATTCAATAACCTTGATACAAAAATATATGTGATTAAAAGTTGATTAACAAACAAACAGCATTTCTTCTAATGTCATCAATCCAGGCATTTTCCTTTCGCGTAATCTTAAAAAGTCTCTGCTGCTTGTGAACCTCTAAAAATATAACACGCTTTAGCTCAACCTTACTTGGAAAGTTAATCATTCTGCAACAAACATTGAACCGTTGCAAGAAGATCAAAGATTGAATGACATTAGGTTTTCCCTCACAGGATTTAAAAAAGACTGCTTGTACCCCAACGAGGGCACCATATCCTCAGTGTCAGGAAATACTACAAAGGCATAGCTATCTTTATCTCATTTGACCTCTGTTTGATGGCCTGGTAGGATTCGATTTGTACATCTGTTGCTATTCCAAGAAACTAGATTATAGATTTTGACTGGTTAAGGAGGCATACAAGAGAACACAAAACTCAAGAAAAATACCTTAAAAAACCTTAACACATCTATTCACTTTAACTAGCCCAGAATCAAAAGTGAGACTTATAATGTTCACTTACATTCTCACTGTGAAGTATGAACAACACATAGGTATGCCTAGTTTGATCCTAGACATCTGAACAATCCATAATTACATACAGACCTTCATGTATGATAGCTATTACTCCAAAAGATAATAAAACCAAAGATCTATAATCCCATACTGGCATAGGTTTGAATCAAAATGCAAGCCAAACATAAAAGCTAAGCCCAAGTCTAATTAACATTTTAAGGATGACTCTAATTTTGAGTAAATATCTCTTCCACTACATACTATGGCCTTACTTCAAATTTAGAATTACTCGATCATAGCAAAAGCCTTGACCAGTCTAATTTCTATTACTTGAACTTAAAGCAGAGCCTACTGCATAGTTGGTGTGATGGAAATTGGCGTTCCACGAGTCCTAGACTCTCTTTCATCTACGTACGTGAGCTGCAGCCGTGCGATTCACATCATAGACTGCGTGAGCTGCAGCTGTGCGATTCACATCATACGCTGCATGAGCTGCAGCCGTGCGATTCACATCATACGCTCCGTGAGCTGCAGCCGTGCGATTCACATCATACGCTCCGTAAGCAGATGCTTGTCCACCAACATATTGCACACGATTCTCAACACCAACTGGCACCTGGAAAGAATCACAGAAAAGTTTAGCAAAATACTCAACTATAATTGTCATCTTTGAAGTAACTCCACTCAAGTGAATATGCTCCTCATGTAGAGATGCAAGCACTTAAGTTATCCTACCTGATGGATGCCATAACCATCTCCATATTGTGAAATTGCCGAGTAACCTGCATCAGAACCATCATACACGCCTCCATAACCTCCAACTGAAATGAAAAATACCATAAAACAAAGATCGATGCAAGAACACCTGTGAAAACAAAAGATACAGCTAACAGGGTGAAACTCCAAAGGCACCAGCACAGCTGCCAGGAGTCAACTTAGGACAACTCCAGATTGACATCTGTTGTTTCACTTTCAAAACCTATCCGCTTCAGATACCTCCAATACTTTCAAACAAGGTCCAACTATGAAACCTGTAAATTACCTGCATTACCACCTGCACGTGCTCTCTTTTCTGCAACTGTCAATTCTGCACGCAATTTCTCAACCTCTCTTGCCATTGAAACCAGATTTTTCTCCATCACTTGTCTCTCTTCAAACTGCTCATTATTGGCCTTCTTTTCAAACTCAAAAGCGGTTCTGCTCAAAATGGTACATTTGAAACACTAAGACAAAAGTGAATCTGGTTTGAGCAGTATAAAATAATGCTGATAATTTTTTATAAGAATAATTTAGGAAAGATTATTCCAGGCCTTATCTTGATCGGGAGGGCGAGAAATCTGAACAGCAGATGAGAAAAACTATAGTTCATAAATGCAAGGTCTTCCAGAGACATTGCACTCTGGGATGCATATAATATGCACTTCTGGAACAGTTTCTGCAATGTGGAGCATTCTGTTTCAAAATGTTCAACAAAAAGTGAATTTTCTTTAAATTTAGTAAAGAGTTTACTTGAAGATGAGTTCCGCTTTAAAACTATGTAATGATAAGTATAACTCCAGAACGCAGTTGATCAATTACTATGAACTAAGTACTATCTAATCATTTCGTACATGAACGTATATAAAATAGATCATAAATATATATAGTACAGTATCTAGATTACATCCACTAAAGTCAAATCACACACATTTGTGTATATACGATATACATATATCTCAGAAAATAGTTCCTACCCAAACAGGTCGGAACGTACTGCTAAATATAATGGAGAAGTATAACTCCATATCCAATTGATCAGTTACGATATCCTATGTACTATCTAATCGTTTAGTACATGAACATATATAAAATAGATCATAAATGTATATAGTACAGTATCTAGATTACATTTACTATAGTCAAATAACACATATATATGCGTATATAAATATATCTCAGAAACCCATCCTTACCCAAACAGGTCGGAACGTACTGCTGCCGAACATGTTTAAAAATTAATAAAATTACCTAAAAAGTGCAGCAGCCAGTCCATTTACAATATAGTTGAGACCCTGCTGGCTGCTGCCCTGCAATTGGTCTCTCTCTCTCTCTCTCTCTCTCTCTCTCTCTCTCTCTCTCTCTCTCTCTCTCTCTCTCTCTCTCTCTCTCTCATGATGAGGAATGTCACTCCCATCATCATCTTGTTACTCATCCCCGTACTCATGCTCCTTATTTTCTCCGCTCTACCCATCGCTCCTATCATCGTATACTCCGCCGTAAGAAGCGTGCCTATGAAGTGTCTAAAGGGAGGCATCTCATCGATCTTCTTTCTAGCTCTTCTCCCTCTGATCTCATAATATATGGGGCATCTGAAAACAAAACGGTCCTCGAACTCGACCTCCCTAAGAGTACAAAACTGGCAAAACATCTCTGCTCGAGCAATACCCTAAAAACGTCCCCTTGCAAACCTGAGCTGGTGTGAGGAAACTCTGAGCTGGCCCAATAGGAATCTGAAACCATGCGAAAGACCAAAATCTAGATAACGAGGTAGAAGCAGCAACCCAACTATATCCAACTCCAAGAAATGAGTCTGATAAAAGTCAGGTTTGACTTCCAGCTCACCACGCCAAGTATACTGAATAAAAGTCCATTAAAGAAAGTGGCGGATATACTGATGAGAACCAGTAGGGAGATGTGAGATGGAGATGCCGAATGTATCAAATAGGCGAGAACACTGAGAATACCATGAGAGCTGATACCGCTGGGAGTGGAGATGTTGTGAAGATGTAAGTGCTACCCGAGAGTGTCTCAACTCTGTACCTGGGAACTCCATAACTTGTTGGATATAAATGATAAGCTGAAAGATGGCATCAAGCTGAATTGGTGTGACTTCAAACTCAGCAAGGATAATATTGTGTGGAATTGAGGGTGGAGATGCTGTGATGATGTAAGTGCTAACCGAGAGTATCTCAACTTTGAAACTAGGAACTCCATAACTAGCTGAATATAAATGATAAGCTAAAAGATGGCATAAAGCTGAAGTGGTGTGACTGTAAACTCAGCAAGAATGATCTGGTGTGGAACTCAAGGCTTAGCCTGAATCATATGAGAGAGCAGATATTGGTACATTATGGAAAGCCACGGGCAACAATACAATTAAGGAGAGTGGCCAAAATGGGGAAAGCAAGTCAACAGCATGGATCAGTAGGTCGGATTCAAGGTCCTCTATGTCTCTCGCTCTATGGGTCTTTAGTCTCTTAATGGCCGCAAGGACCATATCAGATGTGAAGAAGTTGAACTCAGATGGGCGAAGAGAGGAGATAGGTGAGTCCGTCGGTACGGTGTAAAGTGCGGTAGCGTTATGCCTCCGATAGCATTACTTGGCAACCTATTGCACAAAAAATTAGCACAAATGATGGCTTCACCCCAAAATGATTTAGGAAGAGAGGCATCAAGTCTCAAAGACTTGGCACATTCACAAAGACTCCTATTCTTCCTCTCGGCCACTCCATTATGTTGTGTAGACTCACACCTTATGCCATGCAAGCTACACAACTCTTTCATCCTAGAAGAAATGTACACACTACGCTCTCTCATCACATATGTGGATCCACGCTGCGTAGCTCTCATGATTCATGAGATGTTACTACTTCGGTGCGGTTTAGTGCAAAGTCCCACCTCTCAGCTTCAGATCACCTCTTTCTTCTTGGGGAGAAGACCACGTGATGTTTTTGAATCTGATGATGAGACTCATATAGCATAGAGATTAGAGAAGCAAGGTACAGCATCATACGACTGCTAGAGCTACTCGACACCCTTTGAGATCGCATACCCAGCGATCAGCTACTTGACATCCATGCGGACGACAATGACGATGCCCCACTCAATACGTATCTTTTGGGACATATCACATCTTTCTTCTGCAGGATTAGATGATGGCATCATTACTTTTTACGCATATAGCAATGTTATATTTCAGGGATCTTTTTCCCTTACCTCTAGTCCTTCTATACGCATTTTACAGCTTTTCGGAGATGTTTTTTACAATCCTCTAGTTTCCAATATACACACCTGACATGTACTTCGTCTTATATGCCATTTTGGCTTATATATATGAGAACCTGTATGTCTAGCGTGGCTTATTAGGCTGCAATCCCATAATTGTTGACTACTTCAAATTGACAAGTCCGAATTGCATGTTTGGGTCACAACCCCTCCCTCAATCTTGAGCTACTTTCAAAATTAGTTAATCCCAATAGCGATTCAAGATAAACATCTGCCATTTCTTTTGTGCTGCAGTAACAGAGAATCTGTGCCTTCATGAAACATTTCTCGAACGAAACGGAATTGTAAAGCAAGATGTTTCCTTTTCTTATAGAAGCCTTCATTCTCCCCTAAGAAAATGCACCCTACTTGCCGTTGTATTCGAGCTAGCTTCATGTCCAATCCTTCAATACCCGATTCACTCATTAGCTTTTGACTAAATTTGTGTTACTTGCTAGCTTGGCATACACCTAGATACTAAAGCATAGTGCCACAGAATGCTGGCTGGTAGACCTCCAACTGACTGTTTCCATTGCTAACAAAAACACATGCCCACAGGTTGCTTGCCTATCATCAGAATCACCTTCCCAGCAATTGATTCATCACTTGACTTCTATAACAATCCCAAGTTAGATGTTCTTGTCAAATATCCCGAGACTCTCTTACCCAGTGCTTGTATCTTGGATCAGATAAGAATTGGCTGAGTTTCATGACACCCATACTTCTATTTAGTCATCTTATAGGGCTTACTTTGCATATCAGCATGCTCTTCTGACCCTCCGCACATCTCAGACGTGAGTTTCTTTCCTACTTCCATTGGTATGCTCAATGGGCTGCATGTATGCATGCAAAATCTTTACAATATATTTAATATGTAGTGCTCATGTGTCATCCAAGAGGAACATTTTACTCGATCCCTAAGTATCTATATTCACAGACAATAGTGTAGATGTTTCCAAGAAGCTTTATTAGTTAGTGAACTGAGGAAAGCTAAGAAAAAAACTAATCTAAACTAACTAAACTCAGTAAACACTAAACTAATATTGTTGGAAAACTATCACGGTAGCTCATTGCCCTTCTAAGTCAGCTTTTTATCTATTCATAACACACTTTTCTCCCCCAAGGGCCACCTTTCAGCATTCGAGAAGCTTATTGATCTAATACTCGGCCATGGACAGATGTACTAGGTCTTGCAGCCTCATTAATTCTCTAGTACACTAAGGAAGCCCTACTCTCCATGGCTGCTACTCGGTAAGCTCAAGTACCTCAGGCTACCTACTCTTCATTGCTGCTACCCGGAAAGCCCAAGTACCTCATTTTCCTTTCTTTTGGCTCATAGCTACTATTTAAAAGCACAAGTTGTTATATGAAGAGTGTACCCTAAGTCTGCAAAAAGCTCTGACCAGTCATATTATGAAAGGATACCATGACGTGATCATTCCTAAAATGCGTCCCTACTAGGGAGTTGGCACTGGGACGTAGATAGCTGTCCATTGCTGCCTGCTTGGAGAGCAATCAAAGTCAAAAAATCCATGATCTATGAAAATTTCATCTGTGTTTACTTCCATTTGTATTTTCTTGCCTACAGGCAGATTACTTCCTAGGAGGTTAATCTTTTTGTCGAATTCCAAACAGCCTACCGGGCAACAACAATGCTGAACCACATGCTGCTCTCTACACAGATTGTTACAAATAAAATATATACTCTCTTAGTTTTCACTTCAGTCTATACTGTCTTAAGACGCGGATAGAATTGACTGCAGCAGCTGATTTATCTTGCCTAATTTAAAAGCCTCTCTCTCTCTCTCTCTCTCTCTCTCTCTCTCTCTCTCTCTCTCTCTCTCTCTCCCCGCACGAGCCTGCCTCCAGCGATGGCGCGCACTAAAGAGTGACAAAGCAGCAGATCAGAAGAAAGCTTCCTCTGGTTCAAGACGAGCTTGAGTGCCAAAGCCGGTGCTTTTGTATCTTCAAATATTCTAATTCCATAATCAGATTTTTATTATTTTTAGGAGAAAGGTCTCGGTTTTGTATTAATACTTGTAAGTTTAGCTCTTATCTTTCTGCTCTTTAATGTTCTCATTTGTGTGGCGAATTGGAGTCAAACTCCTGACCTCTAGCAGAAAAAACGAAGTCCTAAGCAACTAACAATTTATTGGAGAACAGTTTCACTTTAACGTTGCCTGCCATTGTTTTTAATATCACTATTAGTAAGAGTGCACCTCTTGGCCGTTAGGATTTTATCAAAATCTAAGGTTTACTGGTATATTATATTATACCCCACACATAAATCGTACAATAATGAAATTTGGATTTCAAAAAATAGATTACATCCCGCACCTTCAAACTACATTCCAAGCATTCAAACACAGTTCTGAACGACATCCTAAGCATTCCAAAACACTAGGGGTCCTGAGCACGGAGTTCCTGCAACTTCGCCAAAAATATAGGACTTCCAAGTGCACCCGAAGAAGGAAGAGCTCGGGAAGTTAGCTTACAACTTGATTATAATGAACTATCTGCAATTCTCATCAGAGCCAAATAGCCATTACACTCTTAGTCATACAAATAGACCTACATATAAGTATCATTTGCCCAGGTTGAAGCTCAATCACACGGTACACAAAACACGCATATGATGAAACTGTCTGCTTACCTGGCACGCTGAATTTCTTGCCTCAAACTCTCATTCTCACCACGTAGAGCAGGAACTTGCTGAAGATCTGCATGTGCTCGTTGTAATTCCTGACTCAGAGTTTGGATTTGGGTGCCAAGTTCTTGCCTGATACCATTGAGCTGTGCAGCATCATTGCGAGCTTGATGAAGCTCAGCCTTCAATGAATCTGCTGCACGCAAATCAGCCTCCATGCTGTTTTGCTTCTCAACCAACCCTCTGATTTGAGCCTCCTTTTCAGCCTGCACTCCAGCAAGAACTTCTTCTAGACGCCGAATCTCCGGCTGTGCAGCTGCTAATTCTTCTCGCAAAGCTACATGAGTAGCAGCCAGGCGCTGGTTCTCAGTTAGAAGCCTCTGAATCTCTGCATGCTGCGTAGCAAGCTTCTGTTCAATTAGAGCAGGGGAAGGTCCTAAGCCCCCCTGAGGTCCAACCATTCCTTGTCCAAGCTGAGAACCATAAGGACTAAGGCTAGGGTGTAAAACCCCAGCACCTACTTGGTGTCCCCTTCCTCCAGCATTCAGAGCCATTCTGCCTCTTCCGGCCATTTAATCACAAACTATAACCTGCAATCCTGCTCATCCAAAAAGTTGATTAAACAGCATTCAGCAACTTGCATGTACTATGAGTCAAGTGTATGTATTTATCTATAAGTCAAATGTATGGATTTATCTGTAAACAAAATACAGTGTATGACTGGAATAGCTTCATAACTCTATACCCAACGGGGTTGGCTCAACTGGTTAGCTTGGCATCCAAAGTTTCTTTGGTCCCAGGTTCGAGCCTCCCCTTGGAAACCAAGAAGCATAACTCTACTATTTCAATACATAGTATCTCCGTCAAAAGCTTGTGCAAGGGACCAAATACTTGAAACTGTTGTACCTTCTTATTTTCTGTACACAACTTTTTATTTAAAAAATTTGGCCTAGGAGAGGAAAATTTAACCTCGGTGGGCAAGCCCAGCACAAGAATGCTAAAATACCACATCACAAGAGGGCTCATCATGTACACAGCTTTATGAAAAATACAAGATGAAACAACCAATAACAGAGGGTCCAGCTCTGTAAGGCTAGCAGATGTTAAATACATTACATTTCACTATGCTAGAACAGCAAGGCTTCCAAGACCAAAAAAAAAGCCGCAAGGCAATATACACTTCAAAATGTCTAAATCGGTAGAATTAAATCGGAGATCTCTACTGCCTGGTAATACTTTTTTGTTATTCTGTTGAATTAAGCGGCAGCACTGTGTACAGAAAAAACTACTATAATGTCATATAGATGACGATTTCCATCTATAACAAATCCATACATGTTTCAATATAAGCTTTATATCATCCAAATGACCTGAAAAATCTTCAGCCCCAGATTCAGATACAAGAGATATATATAGATAATACCAAAACAACATAGAACTGCATTGTCATAACCGTATCAAGGAAATGAATACCAAATTCCAATCAATATTAACAGCATTCAATTTCCAGTTCCGTTGATGCCAAACGGATATAAGCTACTGCTTGCTGGTTGATGTTAAAACATACAAACATATACTACCTAGATACCATTCCACTTCAAAGTTGCAGTTGAATGTAATTACTGGCCTCGAGGTACAAAGTTATGGAGGGAAGCTTGCCGAACCCCGCATGCTGTCCATGGGCTCCCGAGCTGGGTGCTATTTGCTGCATCCTGCCCAGTTACTCACAACGTACTCCTGTCCACGTCACTGTGTACTCCTTGTTAATTCTCATTTGCAGCCCAGAATGAAACTCCCAACAGCCTAGTCGAAAAACCCTCCCACCCCAAGCTCCCAGTTGCCTCCTGCAGCCCGCATTCCACCTTCGGCCCACCCCTTGCTGCCATTTCGTGCTCCTTTTGCTGCTTTGTGAACCCCAACATGCAGCATTGCCTCATATTCTCTTCTTACCTCCCCAGGCCGCCTACCATGGTTGTTGCCTCCAGCACCTCTTCCCAATGCCACTTACTACCCCTCATCTTCTTCCCTTACATATTCATTCTTGCCTTCCAAGCTCCACTACCTCCACGCAGCCTGACAGAGGGAAATGCTCCAAACGCCATGCAGCCTGACAGAGGGAAATGCTCCAAACGCCATGCAAGTATGACACGTTCATAACTTCAAATGTGTCCAATAACTGCTAACAAGGTTTGACATTTCAGATAATTGCTTTTGTTCTTTCACAAACCTTCGGAGATTTGATAATGTTTCAAACAATAGGTAATATGAAATAAAAGATGCTGGTCAACTTCTTCAGAGCATATATCACATCGATGCCATCTCTATGAGTGCAAGTCCAATGCAATAGACAGCAATTCTGAAAATCATGAAGGCCCTGCCTTACCTTTGGGAAGGGAGCAGATAGGGTCATCCTAATCCCAGGTCCTAAGACCCCAAAAAATGATTGGTTTATAAACATAGCATAAGTTAAAACCTTCCAGTAACAAGCTTAACATCTTAAAATGCATGTGTGGAAAAGAAACTGTGGAAGTCAAGTCAAGAATGAAAAAAACTCCAATAAGATCATGCATGGAAGGAGACTATGCCATGCAACTGATGCAGGGAGTAGAATAGCCTTGTAAACTGATTCAAATCATGAAACTTGGCAACCCAGTTAAGTCTCAAAATTGGGAAATTAAAAACACCGCACTAATGGAAAACCCACGGGACAACAAATAGGCAGCGGCGGAAGTTCTTCAAATGAGTAAGGGATTACAAGACGGATCAGCGAAGACCGTGGCGCAGGATGGACGTCTAAGGAGCAACATTGACCATCAAAGAGACCATGATAGTCTTCCATGAGCTGTCACATGTAGCTGCACCATTTACCGATATTGTCAAAAATGGTGAACTCCTGCAACTTTGCCGCAACACAAACATGAAGCGAAGGTCGAACGGAGAACAATTCGAGAAGGTCAACGTCCCTTGACTCAAAGGACGAACAATTCGCGAATCATTCGTGAATCGTAAACATACCTCCAAAACCGCAAAAACCGCAAAGGGACGCAAAACGAAAAGAACGAAAGAAACGAAGGGGAATCCTTCGCGCTGCCAGCTGGCAGCTCAACGGGCTTGGAGTCCTAGACTTCACACCCAGCTGAAACAGGTAGCAACGACAGAGAGTAACTGATTAGTTGATTAGCGTTAACTACTCTTGTGATTCTCGATTTAGCTATCTTGTAAACTCCACATAGTGGAGATATAAACTATCCTTTCTCTATCATAAAAATTATTCTGTAATACTGAGAGACAGAGAGAGTAGAGCAGAAAAAGAAAAACACTAGAAACGAAAGAGTTGTGCATGAAAGTCTGCCAACGAGCAGAACACAGCGAAAGAGCAGAGCGTCAGGCCGCCAACGAGCGAGACACTGACGATCTCACTCTAAAAATCTTACTGATAATACAGTTGCTCTATTTACGTGCATCTCCTTGCCTTGCGCCATCTGTCTTGATTGCTAGAATAGAATCTGTTCTGTGATGTGCAGTCACGTGTCTAGGTTCCTGTGAAGCTTCCGCGCAAAAGAAAATTCAAGACACACAAAATCGTTCGCGACAACGAAACGAAAACCAGTTTCGCGACATGGTATCAGAGCTCACAGGTTATCACTACTGATATCTAAGCAATGATTTTCTAGACAACACAATATGGCTACAACAATCCAGACAAGAGTAGCAATCAATCTTGATGGAGCAAATTACAGAATCTGGAAATTCAAAATCAAAACACTTCTGAAGGGCGAAGGCATCTGGTCGGTGACCGAACTCTCAGAGGTGCAACCTTCAGAGGGAGACCCGAGGAGAGCTGAATGGATCAGAAAAGATGAGCGTGCAATGGCAATCGTCGTTTCGTCCATAAATGAAGATCTACTCATGCCGATTGAAGACTGCGAAAGCAGCCATGCAACGTGGGAAAGATTAAAACAGAAGTATGACGTGGGGACTGTAGCTTCAGTCATGCACCCTCAAAACAGCTACAATCCATACGATGGGATGGGAACCAGTTGGATCAGCACGTTGAGAAGATCAAAACGATCTTCGCTCAACTCGCTGCATCAGGACAGGAGCACCAAGTCCCAGCACCACAGCAACTGATGTACTTCATGAAATCTCTACCGACGTCCTATCAGCCGCTGAGAATGCTCATACTGAGTCTACCAGATATGACATTCGACAAAGCAGTCAATCTTGTCGCTGATGAGAGACTGATGAGAGACGAAGGAGAGGGAAGCAGTGATCAAGAAAAGGCTCTCTTCACGAAAGGAAAGAACAAGAACAAGAACAAGCCAAGATTCGAGAAGACGAAGTCCTCGAATCAACAATCTTCTTCATGTGATCACTGTCACAAACCAGGCCATACGGCCAACAAATGCTGGTTCAATCCAGCAATACCTTGCATGCACTGCAAGAAGAAGGGGCACTCTGCATACGATTGCAGATTCAACCCAAAAAGAAAGAACAAAGCTGAAAAGGTAAATGTTGCAGAGTCATCCAAGGATGCTGACAGAGGTGACGAAGCCTTCACGATACTTGATGAAGCTTCAACGAGCTACACTGAACACGACTACGATGTAGTCATTGATTCGGGAGCAACATCTCACATCACCTGCAACAAGAAGACTTGATCAACTTCAAAGAGCTCGAAAATAACAAAGCAGTGATTCTAGGTGATGGGAGCAGACACGATGTCAAAGGCATCGGCACTCTACAGCTGGGAACACTGTCAGGGCAAGCAGAGTTGCAAGGAGCACTCTACGTGCCTTCACTCAGAAAAGATCTGCTATCAATCTCCAAGATGGCAAATCTTGGAATTCGAGTTTTGTTCGACAACAACACATGCCGCATGATCGAGAAAATGACAAACAAGTTGCGGACGGTCGGATGCAGAGAAGGAAACCTCTACCAGGCCAAGATAATCAGCAACTCTAATAGCATATTCAATGCATCAGAAAATGAAGATCAGCTCTGGCATAGGAGAACGTATCATCTGAACATGCGGAGTATGTATGACATGTGCAAGAAAGACATAGTCACAGGTCTCAAGATATCAAGGCCCGAAACTGAGTTCTGCGAAGCCTGTCAGAAAGGCAAGCAACATCGGAATCCATTCACGCATGAGGGAAGAAGAACCAAAGAAGTTCTTGAGCTCGTCCACTCTAATGTCTGTGGACTGATGAAGATGGATTCGCTCTCAGAATCGAGGTACTTTCTGACGTTCATAGATGATTACAGCCGGATGACCACGATCTACTACCTAAAGAAGAAATCTGAAGTGTTTGATTCCTTCAAGAAGTTCGTGGCATTTGCAGAGCGACACACCTCGAAAAAGATACAGATCCTCAGATCTGACAATGGAGGTGAATACAAAAGCAAAGAATTTTCAAGATTCTGCGAAGAACAGGAGATCGAACACCAATTCATCAGTCCTGCATACACACCAGAATACAATGGTGTTGCAGAAAGAAGAAACAGAACGATGGTCGAAGGAGCCAGATGCATGATGGCACAGGCTCAATTGCCAAGTCAATTCTGCGCTGAGGCAATAGCTGCAACTGTACACCTGCAGAACAGACCAACAACGACAGCGCTGGATAACAAGACACCATACGAAATGTGGACAGGTAGAAAGTCTGATCTATCATACGTACAAGTGTTTGGATGTACAGCATACAAGCACATTCCAAAAGAAAAAAGAAGCAAGCTCGATGACAAATCAAAGCAAACAATCATGGTCGGCTACTCGAACGGAACACAAGTGTACAGGCTCTACGACCCAACCACGAAAAGGGTTGTTTCGAGCAGAGATGTGAAATTCGATGATTCCACATTCCCTGGACTGAAAGACGAAAGAGGCCATGAGATCTTCACGTTGTTGCCTATTCAAGAGGGAGATCGAGGACAGACATCAAATCATAATGCAGAGCCACAGACTCCAGAGCAGCAGGAAGCAGAAGATCAACCCCACGAACAAGAAACGTTCGAGCAGCGACGAAATGAACCTAAAAGGTCAACAAGACAAAGAAGACCTCCAGACCGTTACTCTGACAATCTTCAGTGGAGCGAAGACACGCAATTCGAGTACTGCAGCTTCACTGAAGAGCCAACAACATATCAAGAAGCTATCCAAAGTCCAGAGGGAGAATTCTGGAAGCAGACAATGTCAGAGGAGATCGAGTCGATGAGGCGAAACGAGGCATGGACACTAGAGCCACTGCCAGAAAACAGAAAAATAGTCGACTGCAAGTGGGTGTACAAGAAAAAAATGAAATCAGATGGCACCATTGGCCGCTACAAGGCAAGGCTTGTCGCGAAGGGCTACGCGCAAAGATATGGTGTTGATTATTTTGACACATATTCGTCGATGGTCAAGATGACAAGCATACGACTACTATATGGACTTGATGTCATCTTTGCAGCTCACCCAGCTTGCATCATTGTAGTGGTGTAGCTCAAATCCTTTTCCTTCGTTTTCAACTCTGTAGGTTAATCCCATATTTTGGGTACCCTGCAGATATTGTAGGATTCGTTTTGCCATTTGCCAATGTGCCATGCCAGGATTGGAAGAGAATTGGCTTAAGGCGTAAACAGAGAAAGCTAGATCGGGTCTAGTACAAATTGTAAGGTACATCAAACTACCGATCAAGTTTTGGTAGGGTATACCTGCCATCTTTTGTCCTTCCTCTTCCGTTTTTGGGCAATCCTGCTTCGTCAGCTTGGCTCCAGCTATCATTGGTGTGGCTTTTTCTTTGCAGTCCATCATGTGGTACTCCTTGAGCACCTTTTTGGCATATTCTGACTGACTCAAGTGCATTTCGCCCTTTGTTCGATCTCTTCTGATCTCCAGCCCGAGGCATTTCGTTGCTTCTCCAAGATCTGTGATTTCATAACTTTTAGAAATCTGACTCTTCGTGTCTATGATCAGCATCAAGGAATTTCCTATCATTAGGGAATCATCCATGAACATAGTCAGTATCACAAAATCTTTTCCTACTCTTTTTATGTAGACATTACAGTCCGGTTCTGTAGGATTGAAGTCTAGAGACTTCAGAAGACTATCTATCGAGCTTCTTATACCAAGCTCGTGATGCATGTTTTAGATCATAGATGCATCTCTGCAACCGACAGACATATTGTCGATTGTCGGAGTCTCTAAATCCTTCAGGCTACTTCATGAAGATTTCCTTCTCTAGATCTCCGTGGAGAAAGGCTATTTTCACATCAATCTGGTGAATTTCCAGATTGTGCTGTGTGGCGTACGATCGGGGTCTTAGGCCATGAACGATGCCAGCGGACAAAGCCCCAACTTCCGGTCGTTAGCGGAATTGTAGCAGCTGGTCCGCAGCACACGAAGAAGAGGAACTTTTTTCTGTAGTCTTGTTTCTTTTAGGTGGTAGAGCTTTCATGCTCCCACCATGCATACTTGACATGTACCTGTTTATTAGTCGTTTGAACCTTAGGGTATCTCATGGACATTAATAAAGGTCTTTCTCTCTCTCTGTTTCTCTCTCTCTCTCTCTCTCTCTCTCTCTCTCTCTCTCTCTCTCTCTCCGCCACGTGCACACACACACACACACACCCCATCGGCGGGCACACTTCGCTAGTATACACACATACACAGACCAAATAGTATTTCAACATGAACTGCTCGTCCAAAAAGACCAACGAATACAAAGTACAATGCTGAAGACCTAAGCAAGAATGCCAAGTTCTTAGACGTAAGATATTGTGAACAACTGGAATATCTTGTGTTTTGAAGCAATTAAGGAAAAAACAGGAGGAAGTTTGTCTTTGTTACTTCGTGTCTCAAACAGACGATCCAAATTTTGAGTTTGGTAAAAGGACTACGACTTTTGGAGATATATATATATGTCTCCAATCCTATTGGAAAACAAACGGTCCAGAAAGAAATCATTCTTAAAGAACGCTCACTGCACAAATTCCTAGAGCTTTCAATAAGTAGACAACCACTATGAATGTTTTCCAAAACGTTCCCATCTAACCATGATCACAAGAAGCTCTTTGCAAACAGAAAATACTGCAAAATGTCACGCCCTCATCTCTTGAGCAAAACAAAAGACACAGCAAATGAACAGATCATGGCAAACAACAAAGACTCCAAAATGTTACACCCTAACTTCTTGAACAAGATTAAAGGCAATGATAACCTGATCACACCAGACAACCACACTGAAAATCTCACGCCCTAACTTCCACACGAGAATAAAAGGCAAAGATGAACTTATCACGGCGAACAGCACAGACTGCAAAATTATACGCCCTAATTTCCCTAACTTCTTAAGCAGATTGAAAGGCAACCAGACACAGCAAATGAAGGTCAGAAGCGAGAAAGAAAGGCATGCTTGTGCTTCTTACGATCTATGCAAAGCTCGCACGATCCCGGCCTCCACAGCAACTCTAGGGCAAAAGCTCCGCCGACTCGCTCGTCTCCTTGGGATTATGCTCTTCTGCGCACAGAAGATGAAATAGACGACAATGCGAATTGACAAAAAAACGGAAAACAAATATCTCCTATATGTACTATGAAAAGAACTACCATTTAGGCACGTGTAACCAGGAATTAGGGCCAAGCCAAAATGCTCGTTCTGGCAGCCCTTAAATTCACAGCCAGGCAACTTACCAAAACAAGTGCATTGTGGCAAGCCACAAATATATCTGACCAATAAGTGTATGTAATTCCAAGTAAATTTATTGAATTTTGTATGTTTGTCCAAACATGATTGAATTGTGTGCTATATATGGCATAATTGTAAAAGACAATGTAGATATGAGATGTATTTGTATTGACATGGTGTCTTGATCAATAACTAGCTAGACGTCTCATGTAGCATCAACTTTACATATAAGGTGAATTGAGTAGACATATAAGTTGCTTCACTCTTGACATATAAGTTGCTTCACTCTTGACACCCGCACCATGATCGAGCATCTACATGTTATCTAAAGTGTTTCAAGCTTCTATTTTAGGAAAGGTCTTGAGCTCCTAGATCTTTATATATTTCCTTGTTGTATGTCTTATATTAATGAGTACTAAAAATTTGATTTCTATTTCCTATTTCTAACTTTTTAGAAGTCCAAATGATTTCATAGTAATTCCCATTCATATACCACAAATGACACACACACCTTTAGTATTTTTAGTACATAAGATCAATCTTGGAAATTTGTAACCATCAAGTGCTGTTTATTTTAAACATTTGCATGATTTGAGTACCAAGCTACTAGACACAACCCCCTACTTAGACTAGTCATAGCTATAGTTAGAAGCTCTTTTGGCAATCCCCATCGTATCTCCTATCTCAAACTAGGAAATTAAAGCAAATTCTAGAGTATGAAACTATATTGTGACAGGAAAAAAATGACATAGAATAGCTGAACATTGAAGTCATATGTTTAATTGTGAAACTCATGTTGAGGTGCAAGCATATACATATTCTTTTGAACGCTAGTGATTATTAGAACTATTGAATTGCTTGTTTATCTTAGACTTGTTGAAAATGGATTAAGAGTCATGCAATTTAGGAGTAAATCCAGTACTCCTTTCCTTCAGCTTCACCCTCACCCTCACCCTCAGCAGACTCAGCACCCACCTCTTCATAGTCCTTTTCAAGTGCTGCTAGATCCTTCTCTGGCCTCAGAGAATTCACCCTCCTCCATTCCCTCTCTAATGTACTAACGCACAAAGCATGCTTTGCGTACATTAAATCAAACTTGTGATTAATTCTCGAAAATACTTTAGCGTCGCTAGTGGAGTTGGATATCATGTAGATTGCTCTTTGCACCTTTGCTAGATGACGACCTAGAACTACTGCAAGAAGCTGGTAGTTGATTCTACATTTTAATCATGTACGACACCAATCTTTGAATTGGGTAGTCCTCTTGGTCTTGATCGTTCCCACTGCAGCGTTCAAATATTTTGGAACCACATCTCTACGATACATCAGACAACAAGTCGTGTATAATTTGTCATGGCGAGGAACACATCATCACACTTTGCCATCATGGGAGAAAGGTTCAAAGGCACTGCCTATGATCTTTGCAACTGAGAGCGGTTCATGATAAGTTTTCTCAGCTGATATCACAGGAGCATACAACAAAAGCATGAAATGGATTGCGAGGATAAATAACCAAGTGTTTGAATTAACGGTTATGTCTATGAGAGCTCTATCAAATCACTGTCAAAGATGATATAACTTGCGAGACTGGTCAGTTGAGGTTGGTGTTAGTGCGACGCTCTATGTCTAATGACATGAACGAGTTGAAAGAACACTATTGTAAGTCTCTACGACGGAAGTGGAGACTTGAGGAGACGGATAGACATCTACCAGCCACAATTGTCTTGCCGTCGGATCCTGTCTGAGAAACCATCTGAAACTCTCTGTTTTGGATTATCAAAACCTGATGAAAACTGTAGGATGAAGCAATTGCCAACCATAATTATAATAATAAGAATAACAAGCAATTTCGAATGGACAACAACGCCTGCCTGTGCTTGTATCGATATATTGTCTGATACTAGAAATGGAAATATGGCGTTGTTGCAAACATGATATTTTCAAGCTTTGTTTAACAATCACCTCCGCTAATTGGAATGACCAAATTTTGTTATGCTATTTGTGCTTGCCAAATCACAAATGCACCCAGAGATGCCAAATCACAGACGCAACCACAGATACAGCCCTCATATAACGGGACAACAGATGGGAAGATCAAACAACATTCGGCAACCGCGCCATCAAAATGGTCGATGCCCCTCCACAATTGTTCTCGTTCATAAAGTAACTAAAGACATATGATGCGCTGGATCTATGGATCGGTACAAGCGCAAATTCCATCAACCTCCAAAGCCGACATCTCTAGATTTATTTGACGTTTTGCTACACAAATTCATTGAGATGAGACGTTTCAGATAAGACCTTTTGCAGATGAGAGGTAACCTCTCATCTGAAATTCCATCGAAGCTGCACGACATTATACAGTCGAATCCTTCAAGGTCAATAGCATTTCAAGCCTCCATGTGTTCTTCGATCTAGATTCTAACTCACTTTGTGGAAGATCCCTGTAGCATGAATTTGTGTAGTTCATCTTCTTCTTGCCAGAGCGGAAGTTGTGTCCTCTGTGAACGTGGATGTAGCGACTGTGATATTGGCCTTACTCATCACCATGCATGCAGCATGCAGGTACAATGAGCAGGTTAGAAAAAGGCAAGAAACGTGATGAACGAAACTTTAGAAAGCACGTAGCTCAAAAACCCAAAACCCATTCAAAGACCACAACAATTGGAAAACCACGTGTCAATCTCTTAATAATCCAAAATTCCTTAATCAAAATAACTATAAGTATTTAAAAAGTAACAAAAAAACGAAAAAGCATTAGCTATGAAAAATCCATAGAAATAGCCAATTTATTTAAAATGCCACATGTTTAACTCACAAAAATAAAAAATACAAATAAAAAATATTTATTTATGTCTTTTAAATTAAGTCCACGACCCAAGCAGGTCAATCCTCAACATGAATGCTAAGTCCTCCTTGCAAAGCAAGGCATGGCCAAAAATGGTATAGGCATCAGTACCCACTCAGTCTAGTGATCATGAGTGATGAGGCAGGACCCACAACAGGTGAGTAGGTGATCATCGTCAGCATAAACACATCACACAAGAGTCTAACAAGGAAAGAATGGATCTCCTTCCAATCATAGGCAAACTCTTATACTAGTTACTTGCTATCCCCATGGCGTTAGGCAGGCCAAACAAGCCCTCTGACCGAACTACCACTCTCATGCTTCATTGTGCCCAAGTGGTTGGCCCCACAGGTTGACTTGGTCAATTGCCTAGACTAGTCATGCCTACTACTGGCAGTCAGTTATTCACTCGTCATCAGTTGTACCTCGCCATTGGTAGAGTCACTTGACCCATTTGGTTACTAGTCATTTCGGGGTACATTAGGGCCACATTCTAATCCCCCTTCACGAAGTCATCATTCGTCAATGACAAACTCAAGGTACGCTTAATGTAACTTGTAATGACTCTCTTAAATAGTGTTAGACAAGGGAAGCCCTTTTCATGCAATTAGATACTCTTAGAGGATATGATTCCTTGATCATTTCTTGTTTTAGTGGCTCAATCTGTTGCACGCCTCGCTCTTTTTTACCTTAGCACAACCCTTTTTTGCATGTCGCGCTCTTTTATACCTTGGTAGTCTCATAAAAAATCAAAACCGCGGTTTAATATTGATGAACATTTTGGATCCACCTTGGGATTTTGTTGTTGCGATATGGATGCATTAAGGTGTACACTTGGTGATATCAAAAATACTGCATATAATGATCTTTTCAATTTGGGATTGTCTTTGAGTCAATAGTTCGATCAATGTCATGAATTTGCCCAATCATTTACTCAGGATTTCTTTGACAATGTAGTTGATGTCAACAAGCCCATTTGATTATTCAAGTAATGCAAGTGATTTTTATATAAGGATAGGATAGAAGACAGGTATTTGATCTTCTCTCAAAAGGATTCCAAAGATTGGATGTAAAGAAGTATTAGAGATTTCTTGAGGGGGCGGGCATGTTGGATTTCTATGCTCAGGACCAAATTCATTCAGTAATTAACATCCTGAAAATTTTTGACTCAGCCGACAAATCGAACCAGGCCGAACTATTGGACCAGGCCAAACTATCTGATGAGTCCGAACTATCTGACTTCGTCATCAAGGAAAAGTCGATCTAGGACTTTATGGGAGTTCACCTACTTGTACATAATCTTTATTACTTAAAAGGTGGTTACCAGCTACAAGGCGGCTGTAATTAATTAAGTAGGTAGAAAAGCACTGACCTGAAAGACTTAAAAATATCTTGTAAATAAATATCTTTTTGGTTAGTTATCTATAAAAGACGGAAGCTCTGAAATATCTGCACCTCACTGAATTGCGCTAAATCTTATGGAGCAGATGACTACAACTAGCTCAGTCATTGGCTTATCTAATTAGCAAGGCCCAATATAGGCCAAAACTATTGACAACATTCTCTTAAGAAAAATAAAAGTTGTCAAAAGACTATTGTACTGGCTAATTTTCCTGTGAGCGGCTACCTAGCTAGTCCAAGTAGATAGTTACAGGACAAGTGCCCACAAATTCCCAACAAATATGTCAATAGCGAGTCAAGTCTCGACAAATAATACAATAAACTAAATAAACTATAAATCTAATATAATTATACAATTAATTATGATATCACATTTGAAGCTTACACTGAATCAATCTAATTTCTAACGATAACATAATATGGAACAAAGTGAATTGACATGGCAACAGATGCAAGAAAGATCATAACAAAGATGGGAGATGTGCAATAAAATATTAGGCCTTTATTGACAAATATAAATCTATATCTAAGTTGAAATTTCATGTTGGCTTCAAAATTGCCAAAATAGATCAACTAAACTAGTTGAATTTTTCACACTCCCTCTTCAACTAGTTTTAGCATAGACACCAAGACCTCTTGCAAGTCTTCCATATTTGGCAATGTCTTTTGAATAGCAAAACTTTGCACCAAATTATGATGATCATTTAATAAGCCATTAAGAACAACTTGAACAAGCTCCACATCCTTAATGCTATGCATGCTAGTTCATCACTCAAAGCTTTAACTCTAAAAAAAAAATTCATGAGCACCTTTGTCCTTCTTTTGAAGACTTTGAAAAATTTGCCTCCTTAGGGCTAGAACCCTAGATGTAGACTTGGACTCATAAACCTTCTTCAAAGATTCCCAAGCCTCAGTAGATGTTGTGCACTTATCAACTTTCTTGAGAAGTTCATTAGTCACATTCATCTCGATCACATGTAAAGATTTCTTTGCCCTCTTGTCAACCTCAATTTCTCTTGAAGTGCCAAAGGTCTCTCCTCCACACCTACAACAATATCCATCAAATCATTCATCTCAAGCAAAGATTCCATCCTCACCTTCAAAGTTGAATAATTTGTTGAGGTAAGTCTATCATTGCCTTCCAACATGAAGCCACTTGAGGTTGCCATGTTGCAATGATATGATCTTCTCGTTGAACCTACAATCTAGCCTCTCCTTTTCTCTCTTCTAGCAAACCTAGCACATAGAATATTGATTTCTTGATCACAATAGATCCAAACACAATATGATGAACTTTTTTCAACACCTAATATTGAAACACACTCTTGAAAAATTCCAGCAACTCAAAATCAAGAAATCCTATCAAATTTAGGGTTCTTCCAAAAATGAAAAATATTGAATCAAGCCAAAAACTATATGCAAAAGCTACAATCTTGATATATCATCCAGTAGAATGTAACATCCACTACCATGAGCAATTGTTAATTCTATCCAATATACATTCATGTTCTGCAAAGAAATCATTCCACTAATCACAACTATCATCACCTACATATTTCTTTACTTTGTCAAGAAGAATTCTTTGCTCCTATAGACAAACCATATAATTGATCGCTCTATTTTTATTTTTTGCATCCTTCGTCTCTTTTTTATTTAATAGAGACATCTGCTTGACTGCTTTCATATCGATTTTCGGAATGAATTTTAGAAACTTCAGTCCATCCTTTGGAGCCATTTTGTTCCAAATGACAATTGTTTTGCAAATAGAAAGACATTGTCATTTTCCAAGGGTATGATTCGGAAACAATGTTGGAAGCTAATATCATTCAGACTTTCAAAAGAAGAATCATTATCTGCACTCTTGGCAAATAACTTGAAATCGAAGGTTTCCCTTAAATGGAGTACTTGTGATCTTGGCGTATAAGTTTTTTCAATGAGAGATATTATTCTGGAAAGAGTAAAAGTGTCATGTCGTGATAATTTCTTTGAAAAAGTACTAAACATCTTATCGATGTCGTCATGAGTATGACCAACAAGCAAAAAATTAAGTTTAATCTTTCTAACTATATTTTTTGCCACCAACATATTGAGATATCCTAAAACCATTTGATTTTTATTTTTTTGAGCTGTATTGTCCAGTTATAAATACAATACAGGGGACAAGCTTTCGGGCCAAAACTATATCACCTTGTGCATAATAGTAACCAGTAAGGTTGGATACGTCCAAAAAGCTTTCAGATGCACACGGACGTTATATATCAAGCACCCAACAAGATGCATTTGAATCATGTATCATCTGTAATCTCTTTTGGAGGTCGAACAAAAAAAAAGGGTTTGTGGAATGGTTAGAGGAAGTCTTCCTCTACATCCACAAATTTTTTTTGGAAAAAAGATTGATTTTAGCTTGTGTTTTGGATCAAAACTAGTGTTTTTTTTTTTTTTTTGCATAAATGAAGTGTTTAAACTTTTGATTTTTATTTTGAAGTTATGTTTTTCAAACCTGTAAATCTGAAAAGCAGATCTGAAAAGTGAAGTTTTCATAAGGACTTCATTAGTTATACCTTTATTGGCAATGTAGGAAGGAAAAGGTAGTACAACTTTATGCATAAAAAAAGTTTTGAAGTTTTGTTTTTTGTCATTTTGAAGTTTTGATTTTCAGACCTGTAAATCTAAAAATCTAAAAAGTGAAGTTTTTCATATAACTTCATTAGTTTTCCATTTTTGAACACTAGTTTCATGGATTTGAAGAACTAGGAAAGTGAGAAATTGAAAATTTGTGTTGAATTTGAAATGACAAATGGAAATGGAAGTGGAATGGAAACTTTATGTAAACATTAGCTTGAAGTAGTTAATTGAAGTTTACATAAAGACTTGTTTTGATTTTTGCTTTGGATTGAGGCAAAAGTAGGAAATTGCTTGATGTAATTTTCTCTTAAGCTTGGATTGAGCTTGCAAAAAGTAGGTTTGGATTGAGCTTACGAACAATAAGTATTGAACGAGTAGAAGTAAATGCTTTTATTTGTATTGGATTATGTAAGAATTGAAGCATTTCTATCATTCTAATTGGAATTACTTGTTGTTGTATTTACATAATAGGAAAACACACAAGCAACCCCAATGGATCAAACCAATGAAAACCCATCATTTGATCTATCAAACCCATCCAATGTGGCACAAGCTCTTGAACTTTCATGTCAACAAATTCAAACCACTAATAAACAGCTTCTTCAAACTAATCAAAGGAACCAAGACTTAGAGTCTAGGTTAGCCAACCAGAAGAAGCATGTAGTTCCACCTCCCGTAAAATTGTTTAAGGGGGAGAAGAAAGATAGGAACTTGCAAGTGGTAAGTTCATGGCTTAATGTATGGAACAAATACTTTGGCATGAACCAATTTCCTGAATGTGAAAAGTTGTCCACTATAACTATGTTTCTTGAAGGAAGGATGATCTAGTTGCAAAAGGCAATCAACCTTGTACATTGGATGATTTTTGCATAGTTTTTAGGGAATACTTCCTACCACTATTAGTTGACTATGAACACTTTCAAAAGTTAAGTCATTTAACAAGGTTTGGAACCATTTATTCAAGATTTTCATGAGTACCTGAATTTACTTTATAGTGACATTCCATCAAAGGTACAGATGTTAATGTTTATTGATAGGTTACCAAAAGATTACCAAGTAGATGTTCATAGGAACCATCCAAATACCCTAGAGGATGTTATTAGGGCTGCAAAGTATTTTGATGACACACCTAAGCCATCTAGGGGTCATCACCCTACTGAGCCAAATAAAGGTTTTCAATTCAAGAGGAAGGATAGGAAAGTTGTTAATAAAACACATCCCAAATCTAACAATCCTAAGAAAACCAAAAAAAACTTTAAAAATCATCAGGGTGGCAAAGATATAGTTGAAGCTCATAGTAAAAACTCGTGCTTCAAGTGCAATGGCGAGGATCACCTTGCACGAGATTGCGTCAAAAAACTAGCATCTACCTCAAGTAATCTTATCTCGAAGTAATGAAACGGATGTATGTTTTCTTAGTTCTTTAGTTTTTGGACCTAATGACCTTATTTGCATTAAAGGTAAAGTTAATGATCAAGTTGTTAATGTCCTTTTTGACACAAGATCCACTCATAACTTTATTAATGTAAATTTGTTGCATACGCTAAACCTTCCTACCAGAAAAAGTGAGAAAAAATATTGTGTGTGACAATGGCATCGAAAATGAATTCCGTGTTTATGGATTATGTTGTTTCTGATGTAGAATTGCACATACTGGATCACTCTAAAAAACTAGAATTCCATGTTGTTGCATTAGCTAATGCGGATGTTGTTCTCGGGCAACAATGGCATTTTGATAAAAATAAGTCATTGAAAAAAGATGTTGTTGAAAAATCTTTATCTTTTATGCATGAGGATTCTTTGATTAAGATCAAGGCTAGTTTAAGTGTTAACACTAAAAATGTTAATCCTTATTCTAAACAGGAACTTAATTCAATAATGAAGAATTTGGATTTTAAAGTTTATTTATGTTTTCACAATGATTTTATTTGTTTCAATGATAATAAACTTAACATAAACGCCATGAATATACCCAGTGAGAACACTATAGATTTTGAAGCCTATAATGAAATTAGGAAATAATTCAATGATGTTTTTATAGACCTTCTTGTAGGTTTACCACCCAAAAGAACAGTTGATCATAAAATTGAGCTTATACTTGGTTCAATTCCGATCCACAACATCCTTATCGGATGAGTGCATCGGAAGAGGTTGAGGTAAATAGACAATTACATGATTACCTGAAGAAGGGGTGGATACAACCTAGTAAGTCTCCTTGGGCATCACAAGTGGTTCTTGTGGCCAAGAAGGATGGGACTAAAGGTTTTGCATAGATTACAAGAAGTTTAACAGGGTAACCGTTAAGAATAGATATCCACTGTCGCGGATGGATGACCTAATAGATTATCTTGGTGGTGCTAAGTATTTTACCAAGATAGACATAAGGTCCGGATACCATCAGATATGCATTAGGGCAGAAGATATACCAAAAACGGGTTTTCGAACTCGCTTTGGACACTAAGAATTTTTGGTGTTGCCTTTTGGTCTAACCAATGCACCAACAACTTTCCAACAGATGATGAACGATTTGTTCATAGTGGTATTCTTAGACGATATCCTAGTGTTCAGTAAGATTTTTGCGGATCATAAAGAGCATCTTAGGATTGTCCTGGACATCCTAAGAAGGGAAACGCTCTTTGCCAAATAGTCTAAGTGTGACTTTTTTGCTAAGGAATTGTCCTACTTGGGGCATAAGATTTTCGAATGGGGTCTGGAGATCGAGCCCGATCATATCCAAAAGGTTATTGACTGGCCTGTGCTTACCACAGTTTGAAAAATCAAGTCTTTATTGGAGTTTGTAGGATTTTTTCATTGGCATATTCCCCAATTTGCTCGATTGGCATTTCCTCTTACTCGGGCCTTGAGAGGCTATAAGAAGCTAAGCCGTAGGGCTAAGAGTCCACTAGTGCAGTGGACGAAGGATATGAATAATTGTTTTGAGTTGCTTAAGAAAAGTGTTACCTCAGCACCAATACTAATCATTGGCGATTCTAATAAGGCTTTTGTGGTTAGGACTGATGCTAGTGATTATGCCATTGGAACTATTTTGATGCAGGATGGACATCTTGTTGGTTATAAAAACAAGAAACTCAATCCTGCTCAATCTAGGTATTGTACCTATGAGAAGGAATTGTTTGCAATTGTTCTTGCCTTGAAAATTTGGCGACATTATTTGTATGGAGCCATATTTGAGATTTTGACGGATCATCAGACTCTTCGATATTTCTGTGATGCTACATATTTAAAGGGAAGACAAGCTAGATGGGCTGAGCTAATGCAAATCTTTTACTTTTCTATACATTATTGTAAAGGAAGTCAAAATACTCTAGCGGATGTTTTGAGTCGTTTACCGGTTATTCATCGGTTATGTTTTACTGTTATAGAACTGGGGTTGTTTCAATCTCTCCAAAGACTTTATGAGTCCGATTCTTTTTTTGGAAAGTATTGGCAACAAGTACTTTTCAGGTATGCAAGATTTCTCGAATCAGGAAAAGACTGAAATAGATTTTGTTATTCGAAACAGAATTTTGTTTCGTAAAGGCAAGGTGTGTGTACCGGAGAATGACACAGTTGGGGTCCAAATCTTGCATGAGTGTCATGATAGTCCATGCGCATGACATCCGGGTATACAAAGAACACTTGACTTAGTTCGACGACAATTTTGGTGGCCTAAGATGAAAAAGTCAAGTAGAGGCCTATGTACTTAAATGTGCTAAGTGCCAGTTAAATAAAGCAGAGAGGCTAAAAGCTAGTGGCCTATTACATCCTTTAGATATTCCTACCGGAAAGTGGAAAAGTATATCTATGGATTTTGTGGTCGGACTTCCACGTACAGGGAAGGGCCACGATTTGGTTTGGGTCATTGTTGATAGACTTATGACGTTTGTTCAATTTATCCCAACAAAAACTATTGTTAAAGCTTCAGAACTAGCTCAACTTTTTGTTGAGAAGCCTTTTCGACTGTATGGGCTGCCTTGCGATATTGTCAATGACCGTGATCCAAAATTCACTGGAAATTTCTGGCAAGCAGTGTTTGAAAAGTTGAAAAGAACTTTAAGTACGAGTTCTACAGATCATCTGAAATCAGATGGTCAAACGGAAAGGACCAATCAGACGATGGAGGATATGCTACGAGCGGATGTGGGCCATCGGCAGTCTGAAACACTCAGCGACTGAATTCAGCCATTTCATGCTTATGTATGGTTATCAATCTCGATCACCGATTAGTGTTGGCATGAAGAACCTTAGGCTGCAAGCCGCCGCTGATTTCCTTGCAGATATGCAAGAAATATTACAACTGGCTAAAGATAGCATAAGAAGTGCCCAAGACAGGGCAAGGCACTATGTTGATCTATCTCGGAAGCACAAGGTATTCATGGTCAACGATTGGGTGTTTTTGAGGGTCCCTAGTTACTCTAGAGGCTTAAAAACTGGTAAGTGTGCAAAGTTGGCACCTAGGTATTGCGGTCCTTTTAGGGTTATCCAAGTGATAAATAAGGTCGCATATAGACTAGACCTTCCATCTAATGTTGGAATTCATCATGTTTTCCACATTAGTAAGTTGAAACCCTCGTTGGGGGTTGGGGAAACCCCGGTCCCTATGGAAGATCTAGTGGAGCTTTTTCTTGATGAGTCCGGAAGTGGACCACTTGAACCCGAGGCGATTGTTAGTAGCTGGCCGAAAACTCTAAGGAATAGAGTGCTTCGGGAATTTTTAGTCAGGTGGAGGGGCAAATTAGAAGAAGAGAATACCTAGGAAAAGGAGGCTGATCTCCAAAAGAATTTTCCAAATTTTTCCCTACAAGGAAAAATTTAAGTTTAGGGGGATGGAATGTTACATACCTATGTTACTAGCAGTACTTTAGGGACCCCTATATGTCCATTTAGTGTTGGGGGCTAATGGCAAGTTACCCTTGGATAAGGGATACCCTTAGGATTAAGGATAGGTGCCTTTGGATAAGGGCAGACAAGTGACTATACCTTGGTCGGAGGTATGGAATCAAGTTACCCTTGGATAAGGGATACCCTTAGGATTAAGAGTATGTGCCTCTAGACTTAGGGACTGGTGTCCTTGGATAAGGGCAGGTAGGTGTCTATGCCTTGGTCGGAGGTATGGAACCTAGTGAGGTGTTAGAAAGTCATTACCATGGGTTTTTGACTATTTTTCTAAACCTTGGGCCTCAACCTTGAACCATATCATTTTATTGGTATAGGACCAAAGTATACAAGCACAACTTGGGCAATGGACCTAGTAGGAGGGCACCCTTCCAAAGGGTCCATTGAGTTCCCAACTCCCACAAGAAAAGCATTCAAAGAGTCATAGGTTATGGAAGAAGTCTCTTGGCCTTCCATAAGCCTATGAAGGTCCTTTAACTCCCCTAGGCCTCTCTCTTTCTCATTGGTTGTGCATGGAACTCCATAGTGTATTGGAGGGTGCCAATTGCCATCTATATGAGGGGCGTAGGGTGCCCATTGGGAGGGAGAGAGATCTTTCTTGTTTGCTATGCTTGTGCTCTAGTGTGGCTACTAGTATATAGAGTGTTTTCTTGTGTGTAGTATGCTTAGGGTTTGGATCTTTCTTATGGTATGGAACATAAGTAGGGTTTGGATCTTGAGTATGCTATGGTGCGTGGTGGTATGCTTGTGGTTAGTTATTGGTTAGCAAGGGGGTGCTAGATTAGCTTGGATGCAGGATTGCATGTGCGTGGAGGACAGATCCATGGAGGCTTGAAGATCCTTACTTGCAAGTGGAGGCATCCTAGCTTGGAGTTGGGGAGCATCTTGGAGCTTGCAAGTTACTTGGAGGACCTTTGGAGGCACTACTTTTGGATTAGGGGGACTTCCTGACTTCACTTGTAAAATGTAGACCCTATAATATGACGAATGATTGTCATACCCCACGAGGTATCCTTGTTCGACTTTCTCATCAAGCTTCCTTCGAAGCTTGTCTAGAACATGTGCATAAGCTGCACAGCCAAAGATCCAAACGTGCGTTAGATTGGACTTTCTACCCCACCATAGTTCGTGTGGTGTCGTGTGAGGAACACAAGATCTGCCTTATCTATTCATGATATAGGCAGCTGTAGCTACTGCTTCAGCCCACAACACTCTTGGTGCTTTATAATAGACCATCATGCATCTTGCGGCTTCCGTGAGTGTCCTGTTATTTTTTTTAGCTACACCAGTATGTTGTGGTGTATAGGATTGTTAGGGCCTGTTTTGACGAGGGGTTGGTCCAACCAAAGCGTCCTAAAAGGGCCAAGGGGCCCCACCTCTAATGACGGTTCGGCCCTACGTGAGCAACAGAGGATTTGCCACTTCCAACCATGATGGCCTTCTCTATTGCCCGTGCTCCCCAACCGATGAGAGTTTTTCAAGCTCTTAGAGATACGGTTGCAAGGAGGGAGTGCTAGTACTTTTGGCTGCAATGATTCACTAGCTTTCTAGGGTCACGGTTCTGTAAAACTTTTGATCATCACTAATTCGTGTTAGGATCTTGCTAATATCTCTTTTCCCATTGAATTCGGCTTACAGTTAGTAAAAATCTTACATGGGCTGGAAACTGATTTACTGCCTATGATGTGCTCGTGGGGTGCAAGTTATACGCACCGCTTTGTTTGCTAAGCGACAGTATTTTCGCCAACCGTCGGGTGTAGGTATTTCGCTAGACAGTACCGACGGCGGGTGTGACTAGTTTGACGCTTAACCAAGGCGGTGTATTTCAACCGTGGATGGTGGACGGCCCGCTCTGGTGTTTTACAGAGGTCGGGTCCAATTAATATGCTTCATAATTGAAAAAACGTAAGAAACACTTCAAAAACTTGACGATTCCATATAGTTGTTTAATAAATCTAACTCAGCAAAATGTAAACTACCCAGCCTACTGTTCTCTCCCCAAAACGCATTCTAAATCATTGCGAAACAAGTCGTTTACTAAACAACTTTCACTAAGCAAGATGGAAATAAGCACTCATTGTTCTAATTACCCATATCGCATGCTTATAAAATATTATGATTTCGGACTGAATTCGGATTTGTGCTAAAAAACGATTCACTACAATGCACAATCGACCCATACTCTACGACAATCCATTCACTAGTTAGATAATTGCAATTACTAAACTTAAGCAAACAGCATTCCCATTGCAAGCAAGTGTTTTTTGTTAAAATTGAAAAACAATCCATATTGATTTTTTGGCTTGCTACAAATGTTGTACCATGCAAATATGTAGCTCATTAATGCAAAATGCCAAGTTTGGCCTACATAGAACTCGAGCTACATGGTAATGTATTGTCTAGTTTGATAAATGCAACTTGCATATAGTTTGTAGACATAGAATTAGCATGATTATGCTTGTAGAAACTCGTGGCAACTCACATGCATTAATTGTAAGTGATCCATAGTGACATGCAAGGCATGCACAAAGTTTATTGGCACAAAGTTTATTGGACACATGCATGATGATTTGGAAATTTCTAGTTAGAACTAGTACACTTGTAAAAAGTTGGTAGAATTTCATGCATGACAAGTGACAAATGTCACATAGACTCTAGATGTCACTTTAGATGTCATTTTGGAATGGATAGATATGGTTCTACCTCGAGCTACCTCAATCTCCATAAATATGTGTAGCTCTCCACACAATTGATAATGAAGAACCAAAGTTTTGTAGCTATCTCATGTCATTTTGGTTCTAAACAAATATTGCTTGTTATCGCTCTAGCTGTCTCTCTCTCTCTAACTCGTGTTGAGGCTAATGCTCATACATTGAAATCTTGTATTTTTTCATTCTTTGATCAAATCGGACTTGAACTGAATTTGTAGACCTGAATTGAGGAAGTACGGAATTCTGGAATTCTGCACGTGTGAAAATCAGAGTTTTTCAGTCCCTTTGTTCTCCTTACTTATAGATCCAAAGATAGCAGTCTTATAGCTTGATGGAAAGCATTTGATCTGTACTTTTCATAGAAATTGAAACCAAATCAATCTGATGTGTCTAGCAAGAGTTATAATCTCTTAAAGAGGATAGGGATAGGTCCAAAATCTGAGTGACAGCATATTGATTTGATTCAATTATACTTTGTTCTGAATTCATTGTTTTGAGCACCCAACACAAGAAACTGTAGATCAAGACTGAGTTTGAGGTATTTGAACACCCTTTGAGCCCTCTGAGTGTCAACAGTGTTTTCTTTTGAAGCATTTCACATGTGCCAAAAGTAGGATTCAAACCAGTCAGTGTTACAAACCACTTTTTGTGTCTGATCTATATAACTTGTCTTGTTGAATATTTGAGATTCATCTCATATATAGTTGCAAGTGTTTCACATAGGAAGGTAGTTCAACCTTGAAAATACCTATAGTGAAAGAGAGCAACAACTCTAAGTCTGATAGGAACAAGCTCAAACATATTTCAATTCAATAACTAAGAAGTCATCATTATAATGGCATCTCAGGGAGGATATCTTCTAGAAGCTAGTGAAAGACTAAACACTTCTAATTAATCAATTTGGAAGTTAAGAATGGAGTCTGTTTTGACTCTCCAGGATGTTATGGATATTGTGCTTGGTGTTGAGGAGGAGCCTCAAGCACAGGTTGAAATTGCTAAATATAAGAAGAGAGCTAGAATGGCTCTACATTTCATTAAGATGAATGTATCTAGTGAAATTTTGAGAGAGATAGGATCTTGCACTACAGCCAAAGAAGCTTGGGATGCACTAAAGACCATCTATGAAGCAAAGAATATTTCTAGAATACTCACTCTTAGGAATCAGATTTTCCAAAGTTTCCAAAGAAGTGAAGAGAGTGCATCTAACTATGTTCTGAGAGTTAAAGATTTACATAGAGAGCTTTCCTGTGTTGGTGTTACCATTAACCAAGTTGAGCTAGTTCAAGTCATACTGAATGGCTTGAGAGATGACTATGATAATCTTGTTCAGTCTTTTGCTATTAAGGAGGAGTTACCTAATCTAGAAACTCTCAAAGGAATTCTTATTTCTGAAGAATCTAGACAAAGCTATAAACTCTCCAGGATGAACAAACTTGAACATGGTGGAAGTGACAAAGCCCTCTTTGTCAAAGGCAAGCAAAAAAGGAGGAGTAAGAACCAATTCTCTCAAGCATACAACAAAGACAAAGCCAAAGATCGAGATCGAGATGGTGAAGAGGATGATACATCTCATCCCTCTAACTCAAAAACCAAGAAGAAGAAAGTGAAGTGCTTCTTCTGTGGCAAAAAAGGGCACTATGCCTCTAATTGCTTTAAGAAGAAAAACCAACTCAAGCAAGCTAATCTCTCCAAAGAGATTGAAGAAGATTCTGTTGCAAGTGATGGAGAAGGATCACTTATGGTGTCCAGTTTTTCTTCATCACCTTTCAAGAAAGATGGAGCTTGGTACATAGACAATGGAGCCTCTTCACATATGTGCTGTTCAAAGGAGTCATTTGACTCAATCTTACCTTTCAAAGGACTCAAGAGATCTATTTACACAGCTAATGATCATGAGTGTCCAATAGAAGGAATTGGCAACATTCCATTGAAACTTGCTTCTTCAAAAGTTCTTGCATTTTCTAATGTTCTTTTCATTCCAAAACTTACAAAAAACTTAATTAGTGTGGGAAAGTTGCCTGATAATGGTTGTGATGTAAAGTTCAACTCCAATACTTGTTTTATCAAGAGAAAAGACGAGATCCTTGCTGATGGAACTAGATGTGGTGGAATTTTTAAGTTGAATTCTAATGAGAATGCAAACCTTTGTGAAGTTGTTTTGTTATCTAAGGAGGAGCTGTGGCATAGAAGGTTGGTACATCCTAACTTTACATCTATGTCTTCTATGGTTAAGAAAGAGAAGGCTATTGGTCTTCCAAAATCTCTTTCTAAAAATTTCAAGCCTTGTGAGGCTTGTGCCATTGCAAAGTCACACAGAAAGCCATATCAGAAGTCTTTTATAAAGACTACTTGTCCATTAGAACTCATACATTCAGATGTACATTTTTTCTCTTCTAAAAGTATTGGTGGTGCAACATGTTTTGTCACCTTTATTGATGACTTTACTAGATACACTTGGTTGTATCTACTTTCCAAAGGCTATGGTTTTTTATCACTTCCTTATCTTCAAAGCTTATGTAGAAAAATAGTTTTCTTGCAAAGTTAAAGCTTTAAGATGTGATGGAGGAGGTGAATATATCTCCAACAAGTTTCATAATTATTGTGAAGGTGAAGGAATAAAGAGAGAATTTTCTTGTGCCTATTCTCCATCTCAAAATGGAGTAGCTGAGAGGAAAAACAGATCTTTATGTGAGTGTGCTAAAGCAATACGAGTAGCAGCTTCTTTGCCTATTGAATACTGGGGTGAAGCTATAAATTGTGCAAACTATTTGTGCAATAGATTACCTCACAATGCTCTTGTTGGAAAATCACCTTTTGAAGTCTTGTTTCAGAAAAAACCTAAGGTAGATCACCTTAGAGTTTTTGGCTGTACTTGCTTTGTTAATATGCCCTTGGAAACAAGGAAAAGAGATGATCCTAATTCTATTAAAGGGATCATGGTTGGATATGCATCCAACAAGAAAGCTTACATGATCTATGTTCTCTCTACCTCAAGTACAATTGAGAGTAGAGATGTGATATTCCATGAAGATCAAAAGTACATTCTTGAGAAGGACGAGTTCAAAGATTCTCACAAAGATACTCCAATCATCACCCTTGAAGATCATCATGGAGAGATGGGGCCGAGATTTGAGGAGGAGTCACCTCGAATTTTTTCACCAAGGAGATCTCAAAGAGAAAGATCCGAGCCTAGAAGGCTTACCTACGAAGATAGAGGAAAGCAAGTGGAAATTAACTCCACTAATTGTGCCTATTTTATTTCTCATGAGGAGCCGAAGGATGTATATGATGCTATCAACTCAAAGGAATGGTACCTTGCCATGAAAGAAGAATATGATGCTTTGATGGCCAATAATACATGGGAACTTGTGGATCTTCCATCCAACAAGCATACCATTGGTTGCAAATGGGTTTTTCGAGTCAAGTATAATCAAGATGGCACAATCAACAAGTACAAGGCTAGGCTTTGTGCTAAAGGATTTGCTCAAGTATATGGACTTGATTATGAGGAGACGTTTGTCCCAGTTGCAAAGATGGTGTCAATTAGAATCATAATTTCTCTTGCTTGTTTTTTCAATTGGCAAATTCTTCAACTAGATGTTTCTAGTGCATTTCTAAATGGCTATCTAGAAGAAGAGATCTATATGGATCAACCTATTGGGTTCATCCATGATGAGGAAAAAGTTTGCTTGCTCTTCAAAAGTTTATATGGATTAAAACAAGCCCCAAGGTCATGGTATTCTCGGCTTAACACCTTTCTTGAGTCACTAGGATTTAATCTTACTAACTATGTCAAGTTTTTTGATAAAGATATTGTCATCCCTTTTATTTATGTTGATGATATCATTCTGACAGGAAGTTGTATCAAGTTAGTTGAGAAAACCAAGATTGCACTTGGAAAAGAGTTCAACATGCAAGATCTTGAAAAAATACACTATATTCTAGGATTAGAGATTGACTTTATTAAAGATAAAGCTTTCATATGTCAATCTAAGTATGCTCTTTCAATGTTAAAAAAGTTCAATATGTTGAATTGTAAGAGTATAGAAACACCTATGGAACAAAATGTAAAGGACTCTAACAATGGTGATGAAAGATCCTTTGAGGACATCACACTTTTTAGAAGTCTTATAGGCTTCTTAATTTGGCTCACAATAACTAGACCTAACATAAGCTTTAGTGTTCATAAGTTGAGCCAGGCTATGCAAAATCCTTCAATTTATCATTGGAAAAAGGCCAAGAGAGTGCTTAGATATATATCTTCAACTTTTGATTTTGGTTTATTATATAAAAGTGAAGATCTTTCTATTATTGGTTATTCTGACTCGGATTTTGCAAGTGATAGAGCAGATTGGAAATCTACAAGTGCTAATGTCATATATCTTGGAAGAAACTTGATATCTTGGCTTTCCAAAAAGCAAGATACTGTATCACTCTCATCATGTGAAGCTGAGTACAAGGCGCTCACTACAACAACAAAGGAAGTACTTTGGATCAAGAGGTTACTAGTGGAGCTAAAGATAATTATGGAAGAAAATATACCTATGATCATGTGTGACAGCATTTCAGCTCAAGCCCTTGCCAACAACCCAATATTCCATGCAAGGAGCAAACATATCGAAGTTGCACATCACTTCGTGAGAGAGAAGCTCATTGGAGGTGAAATCAAATTGGAACACATCGACACATCATCCTGCATTGCAGATATGCTCACCAAACCTTTGAGCAAAAGTTTCTTCAACAAGCATAGAGCCAACCTTGGAGTTATACCAAGATCCATGTTCAAATCAATATAGATCATTTTTAGGATGAGTGTTAACATTGAAAAACAATCCATATTGATTTCTTGGCTTGCTACAAATGTTGTACCATGCAAGTATGTAGCTCATTAATGCAAAATGCCAAGTTTGGCCTACATAGAACTCGAGCTACATGGTTATGTATTGTCTAGTTTGATAAATGCAACTTGCATATAGTTTGTAGACATAGAATTAGCATGATTATGCTTGTAGAAACTCGTGGCAACTCACATGCATTAATTGTAAGTGATCCATAGTGACATGAAAGGCATGCACAAAGTTTATTGGACACGTGCATGATGATTTGGACATTTCTAGTTAGAACTAGTACACTTGTAAAAAGTTGGTAGAATTTCATGCTTGACAAGTGACAAATGTCACATAGACTCTAGATGTCACTTTAGATGTCATTTTGGAATGGATAGATATGGTTCTACCTCGAGCTACCTCAATCTCCATAAATATGTGTAGCTCTCCACACAATTGATAATGAAGAACCAAAGTTTTGTAGCTATCTCATGTCATTTTGAATCTAAACAAATATTGCTTGTTATCTCTCTAGCTCTCTCTCTCTCTCTCTCTAACTCGTGTTGAGGCTAATGCTCATACATTGAAATCTTGTATTTTTTCATTCTTTGATCATTGCTATTATATTATGTTGATTAGCATGCTAGATTGTGGATTAGCCATTTCTTCAGAACTAGATTTTGTTGATCAATCTAGAATCAAGTTATAGTGCCAATCACAAAGCTTAATTAAGATTAGTCACTCTTGTGGACATTCTCCACACGTGTGAATTCTGGAAATTTCAATCCACATATAGACTGAATAATTCCGGATAAGCCATATTGATATTTATTAGTAGACCTGCATCGTCGAATGCGCCTAAATCTACAACCGCTTGTGGTTTGTACAGCTGAAGCTGCCACTTTCGCTTCCAAAAATGTCGCTTATGATCTTCATTTCGCAAAAATTGAAGTTCTTTGATACAGATATATTCGAGAGCTTACATGTATAACTCTGCAGATCCGAAAGGTACGACCTGAAATTTACCCTGGATTATGCCCCAACAGAGACATCCTTTCTGCTCGATAGTGAGCTAGGCCCATAACCAGAGAAAGTCGTCCTTCTCCCACAGTCGCTTCTAGTCGTCGAAGGCGATGTCTACTGCGTCTGGTAGCATCATGTAATCTGCAACTCAATATTAAAAACATGTGGACACCATTTCCAGAAGCGATCAACAAATGCACGGAATCTATCAGCACATACCTTCGACTGATTTCGCCGCATTCGCTTTGGCTGAATAGATGTAGTTGCCAAATCCTAAGTTTGCAACTCAGCAACCAGCTTCTGATCTTCCATTTGTTGCTTTTAGTTTCACAGCTCCTGTTCGAACTGGTCAATCTTTGCAATAGCCTCCAAGAATTCTGGATGGTCTGAGGCTCCGGTGCAGGCAAGCACAACTTGGAGTTGCTGTGTAAGTCCATCAATTCGCAGTAGGGCCTACAGATAGTCATTGTTTGCATCGGGCCCACTGCAAGATGGGGTGGCATCATTGGAGAGCTCCTTCAGCTCTGCCAACTCTTCCTCTACAAGAACCTTTGCATCCTCGAACGGTTGTAAGAACTCGATTCAAAAACTATCGAGCATCTGGCCTTGGAGCTGGTTCAGCTTCGTGAGATCGACAGTGATTGACCCTGCGGTGGTGCTCAGGGACAAAGCAGCTTCTGCCTTTAATCTTGTCATTCGCTCCTCCTGTAGATGTTTTTGGAGCGCGACATTATGTTGATTTGCAGCCAAAAGTTGCTGCTTCAAAGAATCGTTTTAAGTATGAAAATTGTCAGACTTGGCCTGAATCACCTTATTGGTCTGCTTCAAAGAATCAGCTTCCTTTATTAAAGTCTGAAGCTGTGTTTCGAGGGAACGATGTTGTTCGATCAGCTTCGTGTTGTCTGATTCGAGCGAATCGATCTTCTCAAAGGACTCCTTCAGAGAGTCAAGTGATTTATACTCTGAGGTGATAAGCTGCATTGTGAGTTGACGGTGGTACTTGTCGAACTCATATATTTCAGCCACAAGGTCCTTGGCTTTCTCAGTCATGGATCGAAACCATTGGGGCTGGTTCTTCGTCATCTATCACATGTGCCCCAGTGTCGCCTTCAGCAACTATGCGTTCCTTGTTTGATATATCTGACTGGGTTGCGTCATCCTCAGAGGTGGATGCGCTCGGCTGCTTCTGAGATGTGGAAGCAAATGCTGGCTTTGAAAAATCCACAGCAGCAGCAGCTCCATCGGTGTCCATTGCCACAGCTTCACTCTCCATAGCAGTGGTGGCTGCTACTTTGACTGCTGGTGCAGCATCGACTGGAACCAGAATAGGTACAGAAAGGATGCTGGAAAGATCTATTGGCTTGGGAACCAACAATCTTCCTGTCAGCATGATTTTTTGTTGATCGTTCAATATGTCAAAATGAGCGCAGAGTCAAGATACATGGGCTCCAACTCCAGAAAACTTTTGGTGCTTAATCCAGCCGAAAAAGGCTTTGTATGTGATAACGCCGAAGCACAATGGATTACCCGCAAGAGCATCTAATATATATACCCAAAAGTTTGAACTCAAATGGTAGCATCCGCATCCGTCAAAAAGATTGCTTGGTTTGTATATTTACAAAACAACTTGAATGTTGTATCTCGGATCATAGAGATTTTGTACCCCTTAGTAGGTATGAAACATTTGCTTAAAAAGTGGGCAGCTTCATCCACCGAATCTCTGATAGTTGAAAGCAGCTTCCCATCCAGAGGTATTACGAGAGCTGTGCAGAACAGGTTTTCAGTGATAGTGAATAATTGGCCTCGTACGTGAACTTTGAAATCCACCTCCAAAATTGAATGGATGGAGTTCACGAATTCAGTACTGACTTCAGAGAGGATGATAGAGGGGTCCACTTTCAAATCACCCAACCTGCATCGATCCAAAAAGGACTGGATGGATGCCAGGCAAATTCCTGTGCGTACTTTCCAAATGATATTAGAACTTGAACCTGATGTGAAAGCCATTGTTTGATTGTTTAACGATAGCTTCGTAGATCGCAATAGTTCACAAAAAGGTGTTTTGATCGCAAAGAGTGAGCGCAGGAAAGCATAAACTTCGTAAGTAGAAAGTGTAAAGAGGAAAAATGAAAAATAACTTTGATAAGCAGTAGCGGTGTGGACGGGATGATGACGTGGCATGGTGACTTGACATCTGTCGCTTCCATTTATGGAGGACGTGCATGGCTCAATGTTTGAAACTATAATTTGCCAGATCGATCTTTAATGAAGAAAGACCGTTTGTAAAAAGAAAAATAAATAAATTAAGAAAAAACAATATCAGTGAGCGTACACACGTGTGAATAATGATGATCGTGTGCCCATCATCTTTAATGGAGGGATACAAAAAGTAGGTCGAGAGATTCTCGAAAATATGCTAGAAAGATTCTAGAAAGTTTCGCGAAAATTTCTCGAAGGATCTTAAAAAAAAACTGTACAGAAACTCACGAAAATTTCTCGAAAAGTCTAGCAACATACTAGAAAAATTTTCGAAAAACTGGAGAGAATGCTAGAAAAATTCTCGAAAACGATTTACGAAAATTTGATTAACAATTTTAGTGTCGCGAAAAAAAAATAAAAAAATCTCGAAAAATTTTCGAAAATACTTTTAAAATGATATTTGAAAGATTGAGAGAAGTCAAAAAAAAATTTCTCGAAAATTTCTAGAAAAAAAAAGAAAAGAAAAAGAAAGAAAGAAATGTCGCGAAATTTTTTTTAGACAAGATAAAAGAAAATTCGCGATTATTTTCAGAAAAATACTAGAAAATAATAAGAATAAAAAAATTTCTGGTCAAAGGTAGTATTTCTTCAGTCTAGACCCGTTAATACGTGTCAATAATAGTTCACTTTCAAGTGATTGAAGTTGCACAGAACCATTGTCAAACACCTCTATGACTTTATACGGTCCAAGCCATCGCATATGGAGTTTTCTAGGGAACTTTTGATGGCGACTGTCATATATCAGCACATAATCATCAGCTTTAAGATCACTTTTTTTTATATGACTGTCATATTTCTTCTTTCTTTGTTTCTGGATTTCCTCCATTAGTTTTTGTGAAGTCTCTCGAGCTTCAGCTAGTTCTTCAATATTAGTCAACCTTTTGTTTATTAATCATGCATATGTTCGTTGAGCTTGAATATGAAAGGTTTTCATCTCGAATTCAATTGGCAAGATAGGATGCATACCATATGTAAGGAAATATGGTGTCTGTTTCGTCGTGATTTTCTCTGTGTTGTGATAAGCCCAGAGAACTGATGGTAGTTTCTGATCCCAATCCGTTGCATGTGCAATAGTAATTTTAATCTGGATCTTATATAAGATTCCATTAGCTCTTTCTGTCGACCCGTTTGCTTTTGGATTATACGGTGTAATTTTTCTGTGTTTGATCTAAAAATAGGTTGTCAGCAATCGTATCGTATCATTTAGAAAATGTGTTCCTCGGTCACTTACTAGTTCAAGTGGACAACCATATCTTGTGATTATACTTTTGAATAAGAACGTCGCGACAATTTTCGCATCGTTTCGTTTCGTCGCCTTTGCTTCAACGTTCTTTGTATCATAATCCGTGGCAAATAGAATATAACAATATTTCGTATGTTGGATAACAGGTTTGATTGGACTGACAAAGTCAATTCCCCACTTCTCGAATGGTGCAAGAGGCAAGATTGGTGTCAATGGCCAATTCATTGCTTTTGTAGGCTTACCAGATCTCTGGCATGGATCACATGAACGAATAAAATTTGATACATCCTTGAACATTGTTGGCCACCAATACTTGGTAGTCAATATCTTATTAACTGTATTCTTCAATGCAAAATGTCCAGCCGCATCTTCTAAGTGTAAGGCTCTAACGACCTTTTTAATGTCTTCAGTTTTGAGACATCTTCGTAGTTGATGGTCAGCACCAAGCTTGTACAGAACATTGTTAATAATTGTATAAGGTGCTATTTTATATTGAAAAACTGTCTTTTGCTCCAAATCGTAACCATCCGGATATATCTGATTCTTAAGATAAATAATAATATCAGAATATAACGAATTTGTAGATAAAATCTCGAATAAATGTTCGTCTGGAAAATCATCATTGATAGGGTCTTCAATTTTTCCGGTGCTGAGTCGCAATAGATAATCAGCATCCGTATGATATTTTCCTTGACAAAGCTCTACTTGATAAGTAAATTCTTGCAGAAGTAGAACCCATCGAGCAATTCGTCCTGATAGATCTGGTTTATTTACAAGGTACTTAAGAGCATAATGATCCACATGAAAAATAAATGCATATCCCAGCAAATAATGTCAAAATTTTTTAACAGTGAAAATCATGCCAAGTACTTTCCTTTCTGTAGCCGAATAATTCTTCTCTGATGCACTGAGTTGTCGACTCGCATAGTAGATGGGATGATCCTTCTTCTGGTCGTCCTTCTGGCTTAGACAGACGCCAAGAGCAAATATAGAAACATCCACATGATAGTGAAATAAAATAGCCTAGTTGGGTGGTCTCAGAATAGGAGCATTAATCAACCTTTGCTTAAGATCTTCGAATGCTTTCTACTGTTCATTCGTCCACAAGTATTCTACTTGTTTCTTCAGTAGATGTGTAAGAGAGGCAACAATAGAAGCATGATTTTGAATAAATCTCCTATAATAGCCAACATGTCCTAAGAAAGCTCTTAGTTCACTTTAATTGGTTGGTATCTGGAGATTCTTTATAAGCTCGACTTTATCTTTGTCGACTTCTATTCTTCTGTTAGATATTCTGTGTCCGAGCAATATTCCTTCTTTCATACCAAAAAAATATTTCTCTGGATGAAGAGATAAACAAGTATCTCGACACCGTTGCAATGTTAATTTCAACTTCTGCAGGTGTGTCTTTATATCAATGTATACATAGAAATTATCAATAAATATTTCAAGAAAAGTTCTCAGGAAGGCAACGAAGATTAACATCATAATTCGCTGAAAAGTCGCTAGAGCATTACAAAGACCAAAGGGCATTTTGTCGTAGGCATAAGTGCCCCAATCCGTAGTGAATGTGGTCTTTGAACGATCCTCCTTTCGCACTCCAACCTAATTATATCCAGAAAAGCCGTCACAGAAACTGTAATGCTCTTGACCAGCAACCTGATCTAGGATGGAATCAGTGAAAGGCAGAGGATGATGGTCCTTCCTTGTGACAACATTGAGTTTGCGAAAATCCTAGCATATTCGTATTTTGCCAGTCTTCTTCTTTGGGACGACAACAATGGGTGAAACCCATTCACTACTTAAGACGGGATAGATTATACCTGCCTTAAGGTGTTTGTTAAGTTCATCCTTAACCATGAGAGAGTACTTAGGATTGAGATGATACTATCTCTGTCGAATAGGTACAACATCTTCCTTAAGATCAATTTGGTGCTCTCCGAAATCTGCAGGTATACCCTTCAAATCGTCGAGCGACTAGGCAAAAACGTCTTCGTACTCCTTCAATAGTTCAGTGAATTCCACTAATTCTGATTCTCCAAGTGACTTCGAAACATGCACAAATCTGTCAGGTGCAAGTTCAATCAGTTCAGTAGAATCTGGTAAAATGATACCTTTTGTCATACTGGCCTTGGTATGGCCATGAATTTCATGCATGGTTGACTCCACAGATGTTTTCTTGTCATCAACCTGGTTCTTGTTACCAAATTCGTATTCAGATTCGTCACTCGAATCATTAGACTCTTTCGAGTTCATGTCTGCAACGTTAATTTCTTCATACAAAACATCCGCTGCAACGTCGCAGGCATCAAAGAATTCTTCGTCATCAACATTCTCATAATATTCAAAGTACTGCACTTCAATATCAAATTCATTGGAAAAAATATTCAAGGCATACGAAGATTCTTTTGATGTAAAGCTGGTGTCGGACAAAGGAATTTCACCTTCATAATTGTCATGACTCCAGGTTATGATTTGTTATGCTGGCTTACCTCGGTTATTGGTCTCACCAGTCTGAAATCTCAGCTCTCTAGATTTCCAATATACACTTGCGTTTGATTGATAAAGCCAAGGTCGTCCAATAAGCACATAATAGGATGACAAACTGATTGGTTTGATAACAATGAAATTCATTGTGAATGGCTTGGCTTGAATGTAGACAGTGACATCCTTCAGTTCTCCAACAAGTTTTCGTCGTGTCGAATCGGCTAACTTGATGTTTCGCTGTGTCGGTCGAATGTCAGTCAGCCCCAGAGCATGAGCTATGTCTTTTGTTATTATATTTACACTGGAACCAGAGTCAATTGGCACTTTTTTTATCAGGCATCCTGCAATGGTATTATCAATCTCAGGAGCACCGAGGTCACCTAAATCGATAGACAAAACACCAACATCTAGTAGAGAAACTTTTTTCTTCTTTTTGGGCACAGAAAGTCCTTTCAGTTGCTTTTTGTAATAAGTGTTATCTGCCAACAGTTGTTCAAAAGTAATGTCCGGACGAAGGGATCCAATATCAGTCACGATGTCATATTCTTTCGTCTTTGATTTCAAGGTTGGTTTATCGATAACAACACTAGACAATTTCGTCTTCGCGATTTCTTCGTCCTCTTCCTCGAAAGTGACCACCTTTTCTGCAGCAGCTGTCTGAAGTTCAGCGTTGATGATTTCCTTTGCTTCTACCGAGATATCTTTTGCAAATAACTTTGCAGCATTGCGGTCATAGTCAGGGTCATCTTTGAGATCTTCCTTAGTCATAGATTTGTTCGTTGTTTTGCTAGAGAATTTATTCTTCGAGGATTTTTTGCGCTTTGTCGAAGACTTCTGATCAAGTTTTGAGGAGCTTTTGCTTCTCGTTGTGATTGAATAATTTCACCATGTCACTTGCCAGGACTGATCTTATGTCTTTGCCAGTTTTTCTTCAATAACATCAATTCTCTGCACAACAGCATCAGTCGCAGCTTTCGCTTTCATGTCTGCAGCAGCTGGTGTTGCTACATACTGATATTTGGGTCGCGACTTTTGCGGCTGAGGGCAATCAGGATACTTGTGGCCAGGCTCTCTGCAATTTGAACATAATGGTACATAACCAATCGGCTTTCGCGGTTGAGGACAGTCAGGAGAAAAATGTTCCGGCTCTCCACAATTGTAGCAGTTGCCCGAAGCTGGTGTAGTCACCGTTTGAGACTTCCCTGGTCCAAAAAATTCAAGAGGATTATGCCTTCTTGGTGTGAACTTGGGTCTGTCCTGCTGGGCTGATGCTGTAGTACCCTGGACATAATTAGTAGTCGCATCATTTTGAAAAATAAAAAGTACCTCCTGGACAAGATCTTCAATGTATTTGACATTCACAATAGTGCAGTCTTCCTTAGTGTGTCCAAAAGTTCCACATTTCGTACACCACATTTCTGAGTTGGAAGAAGACGCTTTTGGTCTTTTATCTGCAACTTCAGAGATCTGCACTTTCAAGTCATTAAACTTTTTATGAAGGTCAGCCATATTACTTTTCCAAAGCTTTTCAATTTTAGAAGTTGATGACTTATCCTTGACAACTTTCGTGTCATCCTTTCATTTAATTCGTCATTTATTCTTTCTCTCTCCTTTGTCAGCTTCTGATTCTGATGAATCGTTGCTTTCAGATTACGAGCTTGAAGAACTGGTACTTGAATCAGAATCTGAATTTTCATCGCTGTCACTAGAATCAGTCTTCGATTTTCGAGATTTCTTCGTCGATCGTCGCTTTCGTGCTAATTTCGAGGTCTCGAAATTTTCGGCACTAGCTATTACTGCTGCTAAGGAGGTCATGTCCCCTTTTCTGCAATACCGATCAATCTTTGGTGGTAAACCAGCCAAAAACCATCCGATCTACATATCTATGAGATATACACCGGTTAGTTTCCTTATGAGATTTTTAACCTTACGTGTATATTTGCAAAGGATTCTTTACTCTTCTTCTGAACATTGTTCAGACGTCCAAGAATTCTAGATTTGTAACCGATCTCTCTGAACTGGTTCAGAAACGCATCTTTCAGCAAGTACTAGGTTCCTACACGGCCTGGTTCAACTTGACTGTACCATATGCGCGTCTGCTTTCTTAGCAGACTAGGGAAAATTTGTAGTTTGTCTACGTCAGTTCCCTCGTTATTCGCTTTAGCGATTGACTCAAATTGTGAGACATAGCTATCTGCATCATCGAAAGAAGTCCCTTTAAAATAATCGAATTTAATTTAGGAGATAGACGTGAAACGTGCAGCAGGACTCTCCATACCGAAGCTAATTAGGAGTTCAAGTAACTGGGCAGTGATTTCATCTAGATTTCTTCGACTAGTATTCTCACTTTGTCTTCGTAAAAATTCCTCTCTAAGCTTACGGTATCGTTCTAATCTGGATTCTCTATCTGACATACACTAGAGATGGAAATGGAATTGTCAGATTTCTTATAACTTTCCTAAACTATCCCCGGCAACGACGCCAAAAATTGGTATATGTCGTCTAGATTTAAGAAATTGAAACACTTTAACCTTAGAATTTTCTGAATTCCAAGTCCATTCCCACAAGTAGTAATTTATAAGACATAACAGTCTTTCAGAAGAATAACTTCATCTGGAAAGAATCATATAAACCAGTCTGATGTCTTATATTCGAGAAATTACTAAAAAGTAAAGGATTAATAAGAAAGCGAGAAATAGATTTGAGGGCCTTTGATTTTGTAAATAATGACATTGGGATCTAGATTAAACCTCAAAATTTTTTAAAATACCCCACATTTGATCAAACGGTTTTTTATTTTTCCCATATCGTGACTAGGTACTAAAACACACCATTGATCATCAGATCTTTACGGTCCTAGAAATTTTCTTTCCAAAATTATTGATGTCCCATACCATCAGCTTTTCCTTCCTAAAAATCCTTAACCTCCTTATCTAATATTCTAGAGATCCACTGATCTTCTAGCTGTCCTATATTTATAGGATATTATCTCTTGTTCCCAAATATTGGAGAATCCATTTATTTGGATGGTTGTTAGCCTATCAGATGGATACCACAAATCCATACCTGCTTCTGTGATTTAGACAAAAGAATTAATATGGTTCAACACTACATTCAGATCCTTACATGTTAATGATAAGCTTCAAATCCCCCTGGATCCAAGAGCATCAACTCTAGGGACAAGCTTCTATCAACTAACAGATCCAATGTAATCCATATATCAAATTCTACTTCTAACATCACAATTGACATCCAAAACTCGCGGATAACTCAATGGTTACAAAGATATAAGCTATGAATTCAACTAAATGAATTCTATCCTAGAAATTAATAACTGGTATTAAGCAATTATTACTGAGATTATCAAAATCCTAATTGCAAAATACATTTCCCGATCACACTTACTACCTCTGATGTCCACTCTTCTTCCCTCAGAATTTTCAGTTTTCTGAAAATCTATTTCAGCTAAGGTACTAAGAAGACGTTACGACATTAGTAAATGTTTAAAATTAATTACTGTAGGAAAAAATCTGAAACAATTTCATTTCAAAAAAAAATTAGACTATTCTCCCTTTTCACTTACTGGCTTGAGAATTACTTCGTTAAAGTTATCTGTAATTAATGGAAAATAACATTAGGATTCGGGTACTTTCTACACTGTATTCATTCCAAATAATTTTGTCGAATAAAGAATAGCACCACCAAATACCGTAAGATTTTCTCCATTAATTATTTAATAAGTATCTCGAAAGCTTTGGTTTGCTCAATTTTAATGATAGGAAAAATCATCAAAACCACAATAACCAATTGACCAGTGTTCCACCGATTTGAAAAGGAGAAAATCGAAAAAAAAAAAACACAATTTAACTCCATTTACTGGGAGTACCAATACTCCAGAGTTAAATGGTTTAAATAGCATCGTACCAAGGAATCGAATTCCTAAACTGGGTATATGCTTGAAACTGTACTGTTCATCTCGTTCTGTCAAAATCGGCTTAAAAAACCTCATTTCCAAAACCGACTATACAGCTTGACCAAAGATCAACCAGTACATAAGGTCCAATTTTCTGGCTTAGCAAAAAATCAAAGTGATAAATTCCAAAAACATGCATACTGTCCCTAGAGAAAGGAAATTGAAATTCCTTCAACTCGCTATACGGGAACAATATTTAACTCCAATGTCGAACTTTGACAATTGACACCAAGAAACCAAAATTTCTATAACTGGGTGTTAGTAACCTAATTTTTCGAAATTGATCTCAAAAATCGATTTCGAACCAATTCAAAGCTATCCAATGTCCAAAATCCTTGATTGACTGGCATGTAATAGTACTGATGTAAATAGTCACCCGATTCTTTGAATTGTTAACCATTCACAACGCATCAGAACAACTTTAGTCACCTTGCCCATCATGCCAAACAAAGCTCTAAGGTAAGGTTTTAAAATTACCAAATAGGCCTAAAAACCAAACCCTATCTCAAATTCTAGGGCCGGCTCCCTCATCTTTTCCTGGGCATTACGAGCCTCCATCAAGGGAAAAGAGAAAAGTCGCCACAGTCTCCACCTCTGTCCAGCCACTTCTCCCACTGCTGCCATCACTTCCATCACGGAGGTTCTTGTTTTGCAGGTTCTTGTTTTGCAGGTTCTTGTTTTCGTTTTGCAGCTCCTGCTGCACAATTGCGCTCCCAGGCTTCACACTCTTGCACTCGCTTTACCAAGAGGAAGGAGGATTGATGAGGAGCCACCCTCCCCTCCCCAGGATAGCGAGCCTACCACAGTATATCTAACTATTTGCAGCAAAGCAAAGAGTGAAGCGAGCAGTAGCCACAACATCAGATCATTACCCTCTGATGTCAAAAGTGTGGACAGTAGCTGACCCTATTCCAGAACGTTGGGCTGACCAGAATCTCAGCCACTGTGCCATGACTTGTTTTCTTTCATTTGCTACATTACTAAGCAAATCAAACTCTGCAAAATGACCTCAAAACTCCAAGTGACTGTTTAATGGCTCTGAGCAGTTGTTCTGAAATTCCATAATTCCAAAAACGAGTGTGACAGGAGGATTAATACTATTCTCAACCTCATGCCTGTCTTAAAAATTGCAGGTAACAGCAAAAATCTGTTAGGAACTTTATTTCCAACAAGATGATTGATGTAAACTAACTTTCATAGCTTTCTTTCATCTCAAAATCAAGTATTAGTAATACTGCAACTCCACCAAAATGTACGCAACATGCAGATTTACAGATTTACCTAGAAATCCATAATCTCTCCATGCTTCAACAGGAATCAAACGCTTATATTCCAACCAGTCCATACAAAACTGGACATACTGATTTTACAATCAATTATCAATGAACTTGAACAAAACAATATGATTCAGCACACTTTGGACTAATGCATTCTTTCAAAACTTAATTGAGCGAAATCTAGCAATGAAATCAGTAACTAAATCAACCATTACAGATTTTTGAACAGCAATTGGAAAATTCCCTCAAGAAAATTATGAAATTACATGTAGATTCCACAAATTCGCAGCATCTTTTACCAAAAAAATCCTTTTAGAAGTGCAGTCTACCGTAATTTCGAAAAATATGCTACTTATCCGGAATTTGTGAATTTAACTCCATAATTTCTTTGAGAACAAAACAACACTTCATCCGGGATGTAAATCCAAGCACTTCAACTTCCAAATTGATGTAGGCTTGATTCCATCCTATCCTAGACCGCATCTTAGTCGGGCTCTGATACCAATGTTAAGTCCCTTATAAGGATTGCCCCTAAGATGAGGATAGGAGAACACAATAAGAGAGACTATGGAGCCAAACCGCCCAACCAATCCTAGATCAAACCTAGATCTAGCCCCCAAGCCATGCCATGTGAAGTAAGAGGAGAAGAGAGAAACTGGTAACCTAAACCCAATATGTCGACGAGAGAATCCCCACCTTATTATATAGAGAGTGGAGTCCTGTGCATGTAACCATGCAATCCCCATGCAGGTCAACTATAAATAGGTCTCATCTCTTCATGCAGTCCTCCTGCCTATAACCGTCACACAGGCATGCAATACTCCATATGTCTCAATTAGAGTGTCTGGGTCCTCTCAAGGTAATTAGTCACAAACTGGCCTTGACATGGAATTAAATCATGGCATGACCAATAATCTCGAGTACTGGACGGCCAATCTATCATATTAGGACTATTCCAGGTCCTTAACCGAATATGGCCATAACACTCCATTTCTTGTAGGATCCATATGATTGAGAATCTACTCATCCGCAAGCTCTGCCTCTCCATCGTAAGTCAAAGCATGACTAACATGTATTAGATCATCTTTAATCGAATCTGGAATCGGTTCAGTTGATTTCCAATGGAAAAGTGATCGGCGTATCCAAAGTTCGATCAAGCAAGAAAATTTTGCTCAATTCGGATTGATTATCTTGTTGACACATATAGTCTGCTGTACAATCCATTGTTGCAAGAGCTTGATTCCAATTGACAGTGTCAGTTTGAGAGTCATAATGGACTCCTAGAGTCTTTACTTGTTGATCACAAGTATGATCCGTTGTTGATGAATCATCATTCTCTTTTTGGACTATTGGCTTGATAATCCAAATAATTGGATCTACTTTGACTGCACGCCCACGATTCTCAAAAGTAATTTTGTGGGTGCCCCAGTAACGAATTACTTGCGCAACTCGTAACTACGGACGTCCCAATAAAACTCGATATACATTTGATGCGTCAGGTAAGTCCAATACTACAAAAGTAATGACAGACTACACTCCAGCTATTTTGACAAGTATATCTTCAACCATTCCTCTTGGACGTATTGTCGTTTGATCAACTAGCTTAATGCCAAAAGTAACAGACTTCAGCCTGGTAAGTCCCCATTTTGCACATAGCTTGAACTTTCATCAATCACGGCTGCTTCTTTACTAAACTATCTATGTTGTATCGGTAGGGTGATGTTTTTCTGCTCACTTTCCCAGGCTGCTCCCACATTAAGTACTTCGCTTGATTCTTCAAACCCAATACAAAGAAGACGGACTGATGGTTCCATCCGAGTCAATCTTTCTGCTATTACCTCTTTTGCTTTCGGCACCAGCTTAAGAAATTCTCCCAGTGTGATATCCATCTCGCTAACAAATATTCATGATCATTTTCGTTTGTGGTGCTTCAGGTTCCGTAATCTTGAAAGGTTGTTTATGATGGTGCAACTATGTATTAACATTTGTTCTTGGATCTGCTTGTGGCATAGATGGAGAAGGGACTTCAGGTGCTGCTTTAACAGCTTCTAGGGCTTCTTCTTCTTGCAACTGTTTAATCCACTATCTCATATCTTGGTATCTCTTATTTTCTACTTTGAGATTCGGATACACGCATGATGCAGTAGGTATATCTATAGTTGGTGTAGACTCAGGAGGTACTGGATCAGCTAGAACTCCTTTCTGTTTCTGAGCTCTGGTAACAACCATCAAAGGTACAGTTGGTTCACATTGAACTACTGGTCTTTTCTTGATTGTAATCAAGTTCACAGAAGCAGTAACCAGAGGTGGTTTGGGTATTGTAGGACAATCTTTATAATAGTGTCCATAACCACAGTCTCTACAGAATGGTACAAACTTCGCTTTGTTCGAACATTTAGCAACTCGATGGTTTACTCTGCATGCAAAACATCCAAGTGGCGCTCTGGTCCATTGTCTAGTGCTTGTTGTTGCATGACAACATAGATAGCATACTGCTATGAATGACCACTCTCGTGATCATTGCTATAATTCCATTGCTCATTACCAGAATAAGGTTATGTTCCGTGGGAGCTGGCTGAACTAGTCGTTTTGGAAATCCAAGGCCAAAATTAAAAGGTTTTCCGTCAAGACCCTTTGAATAGTAGGTTCTCGGTACTGAAGCTTAGCATACCTTTGTTGGATAATCCAAGAATTAAACGAGAAAAAGACTGTTTCATGACCCGTGGAATTACACAAATGGCAAATAGTATTCGTCATTTGTTGTTTTAACGTTGGACATTCATTCATAGTATGATTGCCTACACAAATTAAACACCAGACATTTTCTTGGCTAGGAAAAGTCTTTGCAAGCTTTTCAGATTCTTTGTTCGCTTTACCATGGAAATCTTCCAAGGCTTTGATCTTTTCATCAAGTTGAGACTCCATATTTTCTAGCTGCATCTGCTATTTTTGACCCAGTTTCTCAAACTCATTCATCATCTTCTCTGTAGTAGCATTGATATTCGTTGATGCAATGGTGGTGGATGTTGTCGTGGTTTGCCCTGCTGTATAAGACAACATTCCAACATTTGGTTCATCGTCAGAATCTTCATCCTCCTCATGAATTGCATTAACTATAGCGCTTTGTATCGTAGCATATTCAGTATGGCGTTTCAGCTCGCATCTAATCCTAAAAATCACATAATCAAAGCATCTTCATTGATGAGATCGGGATCACACTCAGATATGAGGTGTTTGACCCGTTCAATATAATCTCTTACTGTCTCTCTCTTTTCCATTTTAACTATACTTAAAAGGAGAAAGGGATCTTCTATAGATTTTTGGATCTCCCAATCTTGACGTTCTGCTTCCTCTTGGTTGTAAAACCAATCTTGAACAGCTCAAGTTAAGGCCATAGGGAATAATTGAAGTTTATCTTGTGGAAAAACTTCGCCATAACCCTACATGATTAAGAAAAGATCAAGAGAAATCCGATGGGATCAGATAACCCATTGTACTTTGGTATATCTAAACGAGGAGACCTTCTAGCAATAATTGGTGGCAGGTTCAATGGTCCTTGTTCAGCCATAATTACGACAACCAGATTGAGATTGGATCTAGATTTTTTAACAAAAATCCTATCTCGGATCAGATCAGGTCTGTAAAAACTTTATCACTTGAAAATAAACATATTTCTAATTTTCAAAAAATAGATCTTGATCAAGTAATCGACACTAAAAATGAAGATCAGTATCAGAATAAGAAAGAGATTTGTGAGGTTCCATATCTTTGTGATTTTTTTTTGAGTTCATTTGTTGACATTCAAAAGAGTGCTTTGTGTATTGTAGTAGGTTGAAAGAGAAGATTAGGTCATTCCAACATGGCAACCATGATGTGCACTTACGAACATCTCATTATGAAGATGAGGCCCTGTTCATCAAAGGCAAATTGAAGGGCGAAGGTAAAAGAAAATGGTCTAAAGGGCAAGATCAGGGTGAGACTTCTTCTTTTGGAAAAAAGAAAAGATAGATCCAAGTTAAAATGTTTTTATTGCCACATCAAAGGGCATTTGCTAATGAATGTTTGAAGAAGCAAAGAGATGAAGGTAGCCAGCAAATCAACTTTACTACTAATGATGAGGATCTAGGTGGTTGTGATTCTCTTTTGATGTGTTCTTCAAGTCCAATATCAAGTGAAGGTGACAAATATTCATGGTGGATTGATAGTGGAGCTAGTTCACGCATGACTAGTCACAAGGAGTTCTTTACTTATTTGGTCACTTATGATGGAGCCAAGAAAGTGATACACATGGCCAATGGTGCTAAGTGTGTGATTGAAGGTATTGGTTCAATTCCTATTTGTCTTTCTACTAATAGGAAAGCAATACTTTATGGTATTCTTTACATTCCTTCACTTTCAAAGAATTTGCTAAGTGTTGTTCAAATGATAGAGAAAGGATACATGGTAAAGCTTGGTGGTGATGCTTGTTTCATTACAAAGGAAGCAATCTTGGTTGCTAGGGACAATAGACAAGGTAGACTTTTCAAGCTTGATGCTTTTGTTATGGCTAACAAAAAGGGTGGAATGGAAAAGGAGATTGGTCTCAACTTTCCAAAGTTCTCTTTTAGCATCAATAAGCCTTGGTGGATCTTATGCAAAGTCTAACAAGCTTCCTTATACTAGATCTAGGTCACGATCTAATATGCTTCTTGGAGATGTTCATCTTTCTGCTAACTTGGCTAGCTATGAGGATAATGATGGTTCTTCAATGGTTCTTCATGGAAAGAGCAAGCATGCAAAAGGTAAGGAAAGAGCTAACTTCATCAATGGAGGTGGTGAAGGTTCGTCCTTGGAAAAGGTTGTTGCTAATTATTTCTTTGATCATATGCAAAAAGATGTTACTAGGTGCATGCATGAAGGAGGTGGATTTTCTACATTTCTTTGTTATGATTCCAAGAAAGTCATTTGTGCAAAAACTGGAGTCACGGTCTTCATAAGGAGAGTAGATCAAATGGTTCTATCATGAGACTTGAGTCAAGAAGAAGAGAAGTATGTGAAGTATTTAAAGTAGGAGGTACTTTGAATGATGTCATTGTAAATGATAGTGCGGAAGAATCATTATCATATGAGTCATTACCTAAATCATTGAATAGAAGTTCTTGTTTGAAAAAAGAGAGTACTTCAATCATCCTTATGTTGAAGGTACTAATGATTTTTTTCATGGCTTCTAATGTTTTTGAGGTTTCTACTTCTTATGATGCAATCATTAAGAGGGAGTCCTGTGAAGGAAAGGGCAATGGAAGAGTGGTTCTTGGGAAGATCCAAGGCATGGATCTCACATCTCTTCATCAACTCAAAGGATTCTATGATTATGAATTGATCACTCATGATCGAGATGGCAAAACGTTGGTTGGAGAAGACTACATGGAGCAAATTGAGAGGCAATTTTTTCAAGGCAAGGGAGATACCATTGGTGAGATTATTGAGGTTTGTTATGGACTCAAGAGGGCTGGATTTATTAGGTTTGATACTCATCTTCACCTACTCTACTTCATGCTGGATGGAAAGTTTGGAATCTATCTTTTGCTTTATGATTGTGCCATTGTTTTCACTAACCTTTGTGGAAGGTCAAGATTAAGCATTGATGAGATCTTGTTGGATCTAAATCATATGTTTGAGAGGGAGTATTTTCAGAGGTTCAGGTCTGAAGATATTCATATCTTTGATGTTCAAGAGGAAGATCAAGAGGTTGATCTCAAAAGAATTCAACAAGACAAAAGGGAAGTTGGCAATTTGGAGCTAGTCATAAGCATCAAAGGAGAGCCAAATGGCAAAGATCTTTTGGATTTGTTTTTGCAGGTGTTTGAAGACTCAAGTAAGGTCAAAGGAACAGCAAGGAAGTGTTGTTAAAGTTTACTTTACTTGTTCTATCTCATGTTTGAGCAATTTCACGTGGATGTATGCAAATTGTCAAGATATGGTAAAACTAGTTACATTGATTTGCATCATTTTGATGTTGGAGTTGTATTAGAATTCTTGGCTGGTTTTTCTTATGGAAATGAAGCTATTGAAGGTTCATTATACTATCATTCATGCCTAAGTTCTCAAGGTTTGAACTATGTGGTGCCAATGCTTGGAGATTGTCATTTTTTTGGTGAATCTATGGTCATTTTCTTGTGTCAACTGGATCTTGAAGAAGGACTAGTGCTATCAACTAGTTATATGGAGTCATATGGAGCTGGATTAGCATCATTTTTGTACTCTCATACTCATGGATTTCCAAGGTTTGATGGTTTCTTGTGGCAAGATGGAGAAAAAGGCTCAATCATGGAGTTTTATGGTGGAGACATATCAAGAAAGGAAGTTGGAGGAGACAAGCAAGCAAGTGGTCATCACTCACATTTATTGATTGGTTGATGTAATTTTCCAGATAGTTTAGGGTTGGAAGCATGGTGGAATCATTTTATTCACATTCTATTTGGTTCTTCATGTTCTAGTTACATCTTGATGTGTAAAATTGATGTAAGAGGTAGTGAAACATCCAATTTGGACACTATTCTCTATATCAATTATGGAAGATACTTTAGAACCTTGGAAAGGAGATCTAAAGTTGGATCAAAGTTCTATGGTTCAAACTATGCCAAAACTACTTGAAGATGGAGTGTGAGAAATTTCAACTAGTTTAGTCATATTTTGGTTAATTGTCAATATTAGGCCAATAATATGCATTTTAGACTTAAAGATAAACTTTATGGAAGTTATTTTAGTCTAATTTCATTTGAATTACCACTTTTGAAAAGTGTGGGAAAGTTAGAAGGTCGAGTTTGGAAGATTCAAATTTGAATGTTTAGTTCATCGAATCTAGTCCATATTTTTAGTAGGGTTTTTTATCTAGAAATTTCTATGGAGGGAAACCAAATTGAAAAGCACGATGACCTAAAATCGAGCGACCACTTAATGAATTCTGATATACTTTACTTACAAGAAACACAACAGAAACAAACAAGCAGCTCACTGTTGCAAATTCTCCACGACGTACTGCAAACAATACCCACAAATGCTCCTACGACAATATTAGACGACTTAAACATTGATATTTTAAAGCACAACTTGCCTACACTATTACCTCATAATTTCATGGCCAACCATGGACTACAAATACTTTTCAAAGAAGCAACAACTCTATACGACTCCCAACTTGACCGTATATGGACAAATTGCAACAACCATGAATGCCAATCTGGTTTGACTTATGTATATTGGTCTGATCACTCTCCAATATACATCTACTACAAAATGAAAAGCCACTAAGCAACATTCGTTGCTCATGAATGAAGAACGTATATTTAAAATTTATGTTGTAAATCTATCTTTGATGAAATATATAGAATCAAATATACGGTAATACTAATAAAACTAAATATCAAGTATACGTTAAAACTTCAACTATGTTTCACGCACTTACCATCCTTTCATCTAATATAAAAACAATTTGTTTGAATTTACAATTTCTAACATCTTACATCCTTCCATCTAATATAAAAATAATTTATTGATTTCAACAACTAGCTAACATAATAACCTTCTCATGTCACAAAGTCAATTTCAAACTGAATACTCTCACCTATATTTTATCATAGATTATGTTGTTCAATACAACATAATTATAACTAATATCAAATTTCATAAATCAAAACCAAAACATAAATCCATTTCATAAACTAAATTCAAACAAAACCAACTATGACCATGTTCAACAAAATATATGCAATCACATCAAATATAATCAATCATGATTTATATTCAGTATACAACAAAATTATAAGCATCAATGAATCTTATCAATTTGTAACTTTTAAATCTAAATTCAAAACTTACAACAAACTAACATCCTAAAATTTCAAAGTACAAAACAAACTTATCAAATTAATTCACATATTTCAAAATCAATATATAGATTAATTACAAAAAAATATTTCTCACACCAATATTTAAAATGCTTTATCCAAATCCTTAAATTTTAAAATTCATACTACATGGCAAGGCCTTTGTGGTACATAGGCCACATCGTTCTTGTTTGAATATGAGCTTTGGAAATAGAGCTTACTAGGTCTCATGTACCCATGTACCCCTTGGCCCAAACCATCTTTTCCCAAAAAGGGGAAAGTACATCTTGTGGTACCCTTCCCCACCCATTTTGATTGTTTGGGGTACTTCATTGACGGGCAAGGGTACCTTGAAGCCCAAGTCAAAATCAAGAGGGGTGGCCCTTTTCTCTCTGTGTAAGGGGAAGCTATTCACATTCACAATATAATCCTTACGTCTTTGTGTGTGTGTGTGTGTGTGTGTGTGTGTGTGTGTGTGTGTGTGTGTGTGTGTGTGTGTGTGTGTGTGTGTGTGTGTGTGTGTGTGTGTGTGGTGTGTGTGTGTGTGTGTGTGTACTATCTTATTCGTCTGTCGCGAATACTTTCTTTTTGGCACTCGAATAACGACTATCTTTGGTACATTCTAGCACGATCATTGAATAAAGCTATATGTATACATATGAGATGACAGTCCATGTCTGAAGAATTAAGTATCTGATCTGTCTTCCTGATTGGCATTGACATAAGTTTCTAACATACTCTAAAACTCTTCTTGTTCTTTAACCATTAAGTTGGACTTTAGTTGTTGAGGACTTCTGTCTAGAAACGAATAGTTCGCGAACGCGATTAATTAATTGTCTGCATAGTCGTGAATACATTGAACAATTCTCGATTCTATGTTGACACCTTAATCAGCCAGAGTGTAGTACCGCTGTACTACTTTGATAACATCTCATTTGTAGAACGCGCTTCATCCAATTCGATAGAGGCCAGATTGTTGTTCTGAATTTATTAACACTACCCATCCCAAATATAAGTAATACTGGTTACTTTTTAATGTCATCATCTATAAGTAGTACAATGAAAGGTCAAAGGTTACTAATTCTTCTTCAACAACCTTAAATTGTGTAATAAAGTTAAGTTGATAATGTCAATGATCTGATAAACACTATCAATCAATCGCCATAACCAATCACCAAGAGAAAGAGGAAGAACACGCCATCACACAATTACACTAATTGAAAGAGAGTACAATAAACCTTGAATATATAGAGAGAGAAACACCTAGGAGTTGACTATCAAACTAGGCTATAGCTAATTACAGCTATCAATAGTAACGTAACTAATAAGCCATAATAATTGAGTTTATCATTGATTTCTAACACTCTCCTTCAATGATAAAATTACATTCTTCTATTCCTAAGAGACTATAAAATTTCTCAAAGTTACATCTACCTAAAGACTTAGTGGAAATATCAGCCACTTGATCTTTGGAGTTACAAAAAACTAGATCAATGGCACCATCAATACTTTTCTCTCAAACAAAATGATGATGTATTTCAATATGTTTGGTTCAAGCATGTAGAATTGGGTTTTTAGCAAGGTGAATGCAGCTTTTGTTGTCGCAATATACAGTTGTAGCATCCACCTGTAATTGATCCAAATCTGTTGGTAATCTTCGAAGCCATATTACCTCTTGTATAGCATTGCTAAGCGCACGATACTCAGCTCTCGTCGAAGATAAGGCGACTATAGATTGTTTCTTATTGCTCCAAGAAATAGGAGCTGTACCATAGCTAAATGTATGACCGTTGGTTGATCTTCTATCATCAATACTACTTGTCCAATCAACATATGTATAGCCTACGAACATAACTACTTCAGATTGATCATACTTCAAGCCAAAGTTTAACGTGCCTCAAATATATCTCAAAATATGTAGTCTGACCAGGTTCTTGCATGAATTGACTTACTACACCAACCGCATTGGCAATATCAGGACGTGTGTGTGTCAAATAGATTAAACTGCCCACTAAATGCCTATACAAGTACGAATCAACTTTGTCAGCTTCATCGAATGTAAAAAAGTTTGGTATTGGCCTCCATTGGAGTACTTAGTGACTTGTAATCCTGCATATTGAACTTATACAATAGATCTCGTGCATACTTGCTTTGCATGAGAAGAACACCGTCTTCCTTTTGCCAATCTTCAATACCAAGAGAATACTACATCAATCCTAAATCGCTCATGTCAAAGGTATTGGAAAGATATGATTTGATTTCATCAATTAAACTCATTTTACTCCCTGTGATAATCAAATCATCGACATAGAGAACAATGAACACTATATCTGAGTTTTGCCTAAGAATATAAAGATTAGGATCAACATCACTCTTTACCATTCGCTTTTGCTTGAAGTGTTCATCAATGCAAGAATACCATGCTCGTGGCACTTGCTTCAGTCCATAAATAGCTTTGTTGAGCTTGCAAACAAGATGTTCTCTCCTTGGCTCAACAAGTCCTTGAGGATGTACTAGATACACCTCTTCATCCAGCACTCCATTAAGAAAAGCAGATTCAACGTCCATTTGCTGGATATTCCAACCATAGAAAGTAGAAATAGCAATGATCGAACGTATAGTTACCATCTTAGCTACGGGTGTCAAGGTTCCCTCAAAATCGATACCTTCCTACTGCTCAAATCCTCTCACAACCAACCGTGCTTTGTACTTGTTGAGTTGCCCATCCGCTCCATATTTGATCTTATAAATCCATTTGCAAGTGATAGGCGTCTTACCATCAGGTAGCTCAACCAAGTTCCATGTCCTATTTTTTGATATGGCCTCCATTTCTGTTTCCATAGTTGCATGCCACTCCTTGTGCTCCTTTGCTTCATGAAAGGTTTTTGGTTCTTGAGCCTTGAGTACAGAACCCATTAGGGCTAGATTCATCTCTAACCTTGCAGGAGGTTTCTGATTTCTGCTTGACCTTCTAAGCTCTCCCTGTTTGCTAGATTCGGGAGTATCTCCCTTCTTGGCATCACCTGTGACTGATAAGTACCATTTAGGTACTCTCTTAGAAAATTTCAGCATCAAACTTGCCTTTGTCCATTGGGTCTTCCGCATCAAAATCCACTTCCTTCTTGACCTTTCCTTCTTGACCTGTACTTTCGCTCCCTCATCAAAAGGTTTAGTGATGACTTCAGATTCTTCACCTTGACCCATCTCGTTAAATGTAGCATCCCTAGAAATCACAAGCTTCTGTGCATTTGTGCCATACAACTTGTATGTCTTGGCCTTCTCATCATATCCAAGGAAAATACACTTGAAAACTTTTGCATCCAATTTCCTTCGTTTCTCATCAGTAATATGGCATAAGCATCACAACCAAATACTCTCAAATGAGAAATATTAGGTTTCTTTCTAGCCAAAGCTTCATGAGGTGTCTTACCTTCCACGGATTTTGTAGGACACCGATTCAAGATGTGCGTAGCTGTGCTACAAGCTTCTGCCCAAAAGGTGTTTGGCATACCCTTGCTTTTGCCAGCATTGCCCTCGCCATCTCAACAATGAAACTATTCTTTCACTCTCCAACTTCGTTTTGCTGTGGTGAAGCTTGCTTCTTTTTTCTCTGGTGTGCATGTATGCTGCACATTTGAACACACGTATATATGATAGATCAGGCTTTCTACCTATCTATATTTCATATGGTGTCTTGTTTTCCAGGATTGTTGTTGTCGATCTATTCTACAGGTGTACAGCTACAGCTATTGCCTTAGTCCAAAATTGACTTGGCAACTGAGCTTGTGCCATCATGCATCTGGCTCCTTCAACAAGCCTCATGTTTTTTCATTCTGCAACACCATTGTACCGTAGTGTATATGCAGAAGTGAACTGATGCTCTATTTCTTGTTCTTGGCAGAAGTTTGAGAACTCCTTGCTCTTGGACTTGCCACCATTGTCAGACCTGATAGTTTGCACTTTCTTGGAGGTGTGTCTTTCTACAAATGCTACAAACTTCTTGAAAGAGTCGAACACTTTGGATTTCTTCTTTAAATAGTAGATCATTGTCATTCAGCTATAATCATCGATGAACGTCAAGAAGGACCTTGATCTTGAGAGTGAACGAACTTTCATCGTTCCACAAATATCTTAGTGGATGAGCTCAAGGAATTCTTTGGCTCTTTTTCTCTCATGTACAAATGGACTTCGATGCTACTTGCTATTCTGACAAGCTTCGCAGAAGTCGATGTCAGGTCTGGATATCTTCAAACCTGTGACTATATCTTTTCTGTTCATGTCGTAGAGGCTTCTCATATTCAGATGGTACATTCTTCTGCGCCAAAGTTGATCTTTGTTCTCTGATGCATTTAGTATGCTATCAGAGCTGCTGATAATCTTTGTCTGGTACAAGTTACCTTCTCTGGACCCAATAGTCAGCAGCTTGTTTTATTTTTGCTCAATCATCCGGCATGTATTGCCATCAACATGACTCAAATTTCGAGATCTGCCATCTTTGAGACTGATAGCAGGTCTCTTCTCAGTGAGGGTACATAGAGTGCTCTTGGCAGCTTTGCTTGTCCCGACAATGTACATAGTTGTAGGGATCCGATGCCTTCGACATCATGTTGGCTCCCGTTGCCTACTATCACTGCTCTTGATCTGTCGAGTTCTCTATAGTTGATCAAGACATTTTTGTTGCAAGTGATTGTGAAGTTGCTCTTGAGTCGATGACTACGTCATAGTCATGTTGTGTGTAGCTGGTCGAAGCCTCCTTGAATATTGTGAAGGCTTCATCGATCCTGTCTGCATCCTTCGATGATTCTGCAGCATTGGCCTTTTCAGCCTTGTTCTTTCTTTTTGGGTTGTATCTGCATTCATATGCTGAATGTCTTTTTTTCTTGCAGTGCATGCAAGGGATCGTTGGGTTGAAATGTCGGTTGTGTAACCTGGCTTTTGACAGTGATCACAAAAAGAGATTTGTTTGTTGTTGTTGTTGCCTCTTACTTCAAATGAGCCTTGTTGAATATGGGCTTGTTCTTTTTCTTTCTCTTCATGAAAAGGGCCTTCTCCTGGTCACTACTTCCTTCTGGCCTTCGGCCTTTTGGCTTTTTGGATTTTTGGTCTCGAGTCCTCGTCGGCCACTTCGATGTCGATGATGTCGGTGACTTTGACTTTGGACACTTCGAGCTTTGGTTGCAAGGGCATACGTCGGGCAGTTCGACTTCAACTTCGGCCACCATTGGTTTTAATGGCACCTCGGGCACTTCGGCCTCTAGTTGCAATGGCACCTCGTCGAGCACTTCGGTGACTTCGACTTCGGCTACTTCGGCCTTGGCCACTTCGACTTCAGGAAATGCTAAGGAATGGTTGCAAGAGTTCACCATTTCCAACAATACTTGTAGAGTTAACGAATCTTTTTGAGGAAGATTTTTGGGTTAACTTATAAATGATTTGGGTAAGGATCTAAATGTGGTGTTATATTAGTATGATTGAATTCTGGATCTATACATTTGAGTTCTCTGAATTATTGGCAATTAACTTGAGTAGTTGATTACTCTGGGATGAAGTTAATTGGTAAACAATCATTGTGATGAGGATTCACTAGAAACTGATGGTTTTGAATTATATTGCTTGTAAGCCGCATGATTAGGATTCATCAGTTAAAATTATGAGCATTGGATATACATTATTCTTAGTATAGAGTATTCTTTAGTTAAGGAATACACTCAGCTCATTAGTGATTGTATCCCAGAGCGCTCAATTGGATAACGAATCATAATGAATCCGATAATAATAATTGAATTGATATTCAGTCTGAGTTTGGGTATCTAGATTTAACTCTAGACGTTAATCTAAAGTTTTTGTGATTAAAGATGATTGTTATTATTATTTCGGTATGCTTTTTGTCTTTGATTACCTGTGACATATAGAACTTTAATATCTTGCACTTCTATTAAAGAATCCAGTTGAAAGAATATTCTTAAAATCTAGTATTTTCCTTATGGGAAAGATTTTGGAAATGATTCTTACTTTTTATGAGTTATGTTGGACATATACTCCGGTATCTTGTAGTGATTAGGTATGATTTTGGATTCCAGTGAGTTAAAATTGACGAGTTCTATGAATATAAATATTCATGATTGACGAATCATAAAAAGATACTTAATTATTATCAGAAGATTATAAGGAATTGTGATGATTCTTAATTGTGACAATTAATTCTTGATCTATTAGTTGAGTAAGAATTCATATCAGTGTTTTGAATCTCTTTACTGCGGCATTGAGAGCTTATGGATCTCACAGTCATTCTCACAAAATAAGTTATTTTACTTGTGGAGAATCTAATGAATTTAGTGGATGCTATTCTGCTACAGATTATGGTCTGCAGATGCTCGAGTACAGTTCTTTTAATTAGATCTCCAGTTATCATAGGGGACAAACATATCTATTAAGATGAATGGATGCTATTTTCTTGCATTTGATGCTAGAAACGAGAGAATTTAACTCAAGAGAGTATCTCGGATACTCAGAGTTGAGTTTTATTCATTCTATATCTTAATGATTCTTCTAGATATTCTAGTTGAGTAAATATTATATCTTATAATTGTATTATAAGAATATTTGTACCTGGAAGCTTTTGAATTGTCTACCAGAGTTTGTGGATAATTTTAGACTGTAATTATTATTATTTTTTCTTTTGACTTTAATCTCCTAAGTTAGGTAATACTTTGCTCAGTGTTTCATGTAAGTGTTTTACATGAAAATGAATTACTAACTTATAAAGAGTGAAACCTAATTGAGAAAGCTTATCGCTTAGTGTACTTTCCAAACCTGAATTTGTACTCCAGAGCAGAGATTAATGATTGAAAAATAGGTTTGTCTCTGAGTACTTGTTTGATATGTAAGTCCAACTAAGGATAATGATTTTCTAGATTAATAATGAATGATATTACTAACTTATAAAAGTGAAACCTAGATGAGAAAGCTTATCGCTTAGTGTACTTTCCAAATCTGAATTTGTACTCTAGAGCAGAGATTAACGATTGAAAAATAGGTATGTGTCTGAGTACTTGTTTGATATGTAAGTCCAACTAAGGATAATGATTTTCTAGATTAATAATGAAAAGTTAAAGGAAATGTTCTTGTAATTCTTGTAATTCTTTTTTGTTTTGAGGACAAAACCAAATTAAGGGGGGAAGAATGTGATGTCCACGTCCTGAACATAGGATTCAGTATAGTCCTAGACTTGGATACCTGGTACTCCAGTGAATCAAGCTTATTAGTGATGCCATGTCATACTATATGGGACCCGTAAATAATTAATAACCTTGTGAGGCCCAAACACACTAATTGGAGTTAGTACAAGGTTTGGGACCATATATGCATGTGTAGAGTATCAATAGCAGTCTATGTATAGGGAATCCATGTATAGGAACTCCATGCATAGTGAATCTATGTATACGGGAGTTAGGACCTTGCATTTCCACATGCACAGGGGTCTTAGGGCTTATATAAGGAGGCCAAACTCGCCCTACTACACCATCATTTGGTTTATTCATTGCCAGGATCTCTCTCTACTCTCATGTTTCCTATTCCTTGGCTTGGGGGTGAAGCTTCTAGAGATTGATTGGTTGCTTCTACTTGGTTGGGTGGTTTCTCCAACAATGTGTTCTCAATTGTTTTGTCTTGTAAGCAGGACCTTGAGGAGGCGACTCTTACACTTCTTATCTCTCTTCAGCTCCCCGAAATATGGCCTAGGCAAAATGCCCCATATTCGGCCAAGATAAGTTCCAAACTTGATTTAGCATAACTTCCATTTACTGGTCACACAAAATGTTCCAATTATCCATTTGTTAAGTGCCACACTCAATTTTTGACAAATTTGCAAGTACGTCGGCAAAAAAACCATTCCCTCGAGACTTGTTCCTTACATGGAATTGTTTTTCCAAGCACAATATAATATTATGTTTCTAAATAAAATAAATTCCAATTTCAACGAGGCCAATTTTTCATGGCAAGCCACAGGTGAACTATTGTCTAAATTTGAGGAGTTATACTTGGGTCAACAATACATCCAGAGCTATGCCTCAACTTATATCCGAGTCGTATTTTTATTACTAACTACCTCATATAGACTGCGAGAAATTCAACTAGTTTTGTCATATTTGCTACATTTGTTTATTTGGCATTTGAGGCCAATTTCATATTAGACTTAGAGTTTGACTTTTCAAAGTTATGTTAGTCTTAAAATAATTTGAATAAATACTTTTGAAAGTGTGGGAAATGTAGAAGTTGAGTTTGAGTAGATTCAGATTTGAATGTAGGGTATACTGAATCTAGTCCTAAAAATAGTAGGATTTTTCATGATTGGAGGAAAACCAAATGGCAATTTAGGTTTTGGACCTGTTATAAAAGGATCTCGTGGGAAGAGAGAATACTCTCCCTCTCTCTTATATCTCATTCATGCTTATACATGGTTCTCTTGGGTTCTACTAATTATTGGTGCACTCAAGTGCTTAAGGAGTGACAATGGTGGCGAGTACATATCTACCAAGTTCAAGGCCTTTTGTGATGAGCATGGGATCAAGAGGGAGTATACAACACCATCTGTAGATTCAAATGAAGACATTGATTTGACAAGTGACAACAAGAAAATTTTGAGTAGCACAAACAATAAGAACTTAAAAATGTATTCTTCCTCAAAAAATTCAAAGTCAAAGAATAAGTTTTCCAGAAGGTTTGATGAAAGTAACAAATTGACTTTGTTACAACCTAAAGTCTCCCAACAAACGATTGATAATAGTCCAATGCATTCATTTCAAGATCAAGCAATTCAAGTATATGATGTGTTGAAAACAGTACAAAGGACCATAAATGAACCTACATAAGGCTCCAAGAGTGATTGCTATCTATTGCAAAACTAGTCACAAGATCTTGATCTAGAAAAGCAATATTGGATCCCACAATCAAGAGCAATCAAAACCATTGATCAGACATGGAATTTTGACCCCACACATGTGTGGTACGGACTCTAGTATAGTCTACTATTAGATATTAGGTGGAATCAAGTTTAGCTACCAAAGCTTTCACAAAAACTCAATACAAATGTGTAGAAAACCAAAATTGCCAATTTACTCCAAAAATTCTATCTCCTCACTATAGAATGATGGATTGTATATACAAAAGCTCTTTCCCACCTCAAGCTAGGTGAAAATCCAGCATGTAATAAGGAAGGTGATTGACCATTTTTGCCCTAATTTCAATCTTACCTAACCCTAGAGTTTTGCCAAGTTGGTGGCTAGGTTGGATATCCACCTCCATGATTCAAGTAATTTGGCCCTATAATTTAGGAATTATGACCAAAAAAGCCTAACTAACCCTATGAATGAGATCTAAACTACTTTGACCTCACCTCACATGTGCCAAAAAGGATTGACATGTGTGGGACCCACCTATGTACAATTTACATAGTTTTGATCAAGCTAGATTTGCCAAGGAAAATCAGAAATGCTAGCGGTATAATCATTGGTTTTGAATTGAAGTTAATAGTGATGTAAAATAGACGATATCAATTAGTCCTAGGACATCAAAGAAAAACAAGCTCCCATACCAAAAAATTGCCAAATGGGAGATCTTACTTTACGAACACAAATTTTTCCAACACATACCCAGCATCTTCTACAAAGCAATCAAAATGTTGATACATCAAGTACTATCATCGATATGGATATGCTTGCAAAAAGGTGCAATGAAACACCATCCACCATTGACTATAGGAACCGATCTCAAGACACAAACATAGAACAAATATTGCACTCAAAAATAGGATATCAAGACTTTCCAGATATTCGAACGTCTCCATATTACAAACAGCACATTAATCGAAATGTATTTGCAATGATGCTTCAACTAGGCCCTCCGACATGTTTTTATCACACTTTCATGCGTTGAAGTACGTTGGCCAACATTAATGAAAACCCTTGAAATCTTGAACAAAAATATTGTCAAGCATGAAAATTTCGAAACAAAATCTGCCTATTTCAGACGACTTATAAGAATTGATCCATAACATGCACTCGATACTACAATTCCAAAATTCAAGCTGTGAGAAATTTCAACTAGTTTAGTCATATTTTGGTTAATTGACAATATTGGGCCAATATGCATTTTAGACTTAGTGATAAACTTTATGAAAGTTATTTTAGTCTAAGTTCATTTGAATTATCACTTTTGGAAAGTTTGGAAAAGTTAGAAGGTCGAGTTTGGAAGATTTAAATTGGAATGTTTGGTTCATTGAATATAGTCCATATTTTTAGTAGGGTTTTTGATCTAGAAGTTTCTATGGAGGGAAATCGATTCAAAAGAGGTCATGGGTCGTTATAAATAGATGTACACACGTGGGAAGAGCATCATTCTCTAAAACAAGGAAATCGTAAAACAATTAAAATAAAATTGACAAGGTGTTGGATCATTTTGATTGAACTGGCTGATCTGGCTACCAAAACTTGCATAGACGGTTGCCATTCACCAGAGTGTCGGATCTTTTTTCATCCAAATGTTCTAAAATGACCGTTCCATAGCTCAATATTTCCTTCACTCTATACGGTCCTTCACTTGTGAACTTTAATTTGCCTTTAATCAGTTTTGTCTTATACATTAGTGCTAGATCTCCTTCCATCAGATCTTTTTTGTGTAATCGGCGATCGTACCATGCCCTCCAACGAGCTTTTTCTACTGCTAATGCATGAACTGCCATCAATATGGTCTCACAAAGTTTTTGTAAAGCCTCATGACGCATCTGTAAGGATTTTGCATCATTCAATCGTTCCGTTGCTGTTATGTGTAGAGGTGGTATCAAAAATTCAATTGACATAATTGCATCTTGTCCATAACCAAGCTAAAATGGCGTTTAATTCATACTACCTTTGTGAATTGTTCTGAATGCCCATAAAGCTACATAAATGTTATGTTCCCAATCAGAACGACTTGCTTCTATCGTTTTTGTCATAATGTCGCAGAGAATCTTGTTGGAAGATTCAGCTTGGCCATTACGCCTCGAATAATACAAAGTACTAAACCGATGAATAACAAAAAAGTCTTCCAACGGGCACTTTATTGTTTCATTCACAAAATGTATTCCACGATCATTAATGATCTCGATAGGACATCCAAATCTAGTAATAACGTTTTAATAGAGAAACTTGGCCGTTGATTTTGCATCTGCAACTCAAACTACTTTCGCTTCAACCCAGTTGGTCATATAATCAGTTGCAACAATGATATATCTAGCCTGAGATCCTCTTGTCGCAGGATGAATAGGACCAACATAGTCGAGGTCCCATTTCTTGAACGGTACTTGCGATAAAACTGGATGTAAAGGTTCATAATTCTGTCAAGTAGGATGACGTGCTTGTTTACAAACATCGCATGACTGAATATAATTTTTTGTATCTTTGCAAAGTGTAGGCCATCAACATCCTGATTGTAAAAGTTTGCGAACAGTGATATCTGTTGAAAAATGTCCTTCGCCCATGCCATCATGAGAAAACATGATAAGTTTAGGTACTTCATGCGGCAAAACACATCTTTGTAAAATATCATCCATTCCTCGGTGATGCAATTGTCCAGCAATCAATTGATAAGGTTGTGCCTTATGAATTAATTGTCTCTTCTGTACTTTTGTCAAGTAGTCATTGGGTTGGCCAAGCATAAGATATTCAACAATATCTACTGCCCACTCAGGTACTACTTCAACATAAAATAATGCAACATCTGGTAGTTCATCATCCACTTCGATATTAACAAGGACTGATTCAATCCTTGAAACCTGGTCGGCTAGATAGTGTTGTTTACCCTTTTGAACCACAATGCAAAAATCGAATTCGGTCAATAATAGTAGTCATATCGCAATACGCCCTGTGTTGCATGTCTTGTTCACCAAATAAAGTAACGGTTGATGATCAGTATAAAATGCAAAATGCGTTGCCAATAGATAATGTTGAAATTTTTTAACAAAAAAATCATGGCCAACGCTTCGTGTTCAGTTGTCGAATAATTCTTCTCCATATCTGTAAGCTATTTGTTTGCAAACCTGATAGGATAATCCTTCTTATATTCACATGGCTGCATCAAAACTGATCCAATGGCATATTTCAATGCATCAGTGTGAACATGAAATTCAATTGTCCAGATTGGAGCTCGTAGTATCGATGCAAAAGCTAAAGCTTTTTTCAATTTCTCAAATGCTTCCAGTGCCTCTAATGTCCAAATTGGTACAATAGTCAATTGATATATAGGTCTTGCTAAATTCACAAAGAATAGTACGAATATCCGATAGTAATTTGCATGATAAAAGCATAGACTCCTCAAATTGTTTCTGGCGATGATAACTCGATAATGACTTTGATTTTGGAATAATCCGTAGCAATGCCATGTCTTGATATCACATGTCCAAGGATACTTAAACTGATACAACTCTTTGTTCGGCATTCAGATCTGTGTTAATATTGCTATGCATGTTCTTCATTTTGTCTAATCTTTCGAGCTGCTCTTTCTGGTAATAGACGATCAATTTTTTAGTCTTGTCTTTCACGAACAATTCACGACTAATTATCAGTCGAGCACATTCGCAACTCCATGAGTGACCCAAATTTGACACTTTTATGAATTTAAGGAGATTTGGTATTTGCGACAACGTTCAAATACTTTTTCCAAATGATCCAAGTGGTTTGTATTTGCACTATGGACTCCGAGATCATCCAAGTAGATTTCAAGGAATGTCTGCAAGTAGTCTCCTCATATTTTGAACAGGTATCCACATTACTGAAAAAAAGAGAAGTTCATCTTGCACGCCACATATGGATGACCTTAACGCTTGAAATTGTTCGTAAGTAAATTGCGCTCCAACTTGAATAATTTTTTCTGGCTCTCCTGGATCAGCAAGATTCATTGGCTAAGTCCTAGCTGGTCCATCGTAACCTCTTTTTTTTCAGGTTCTTTCTCTTCAGGTTCACAATGAGCTTTCGATAACATAATCACCACATCATCCAAAGTATAACATTTGAAATGCTCAGGCATATCATGCTGGACTTCTTCTTATTGTTCTTTTTTTATAAGGGTTAATCTTTGATCTCCATTTAGCCTTCTTGGCAGGAATCGACCTTGGAGGTGATGGCTTTCTTGAAGATGTGCTCTTCTCTAAAGGTGACGACTTCCTTGATTGTGATTTCTTGCGAGAATTCTGACTTGAAGTATCATCCTTGACCTTCCCTTTTTCTTTGTCCAATAAGGGTGGTACATTCTTAAAATCAACTTTTTGAGATGATTTTTCCCATTTTAGGACCGCATTATAGTGTTGCTTAGCTTGTTTCTTTGTCATAGGTCCTGTCATCTTGTCCTCCTTCAATATAACTACTTTTGGCAGTTTTATTATTGGTTCATCCGGAATATCTCAAACTCCATGTTAAGACCCTCATAAGGATTGCCCCTAAGATGAGGATAGGAAAACACAATAAGAGAGATTATGGAGCCAAACCGCCCAACCAATCCTAGATCAAACCTAGATCTAGCCCCCAAGCCATGCTCTGTGAAGCAAGAGAAGAAGAGAGAAACGGGTAACCTAAACCCAATATGTCGACGGGAGAATCCCCACCTCATTTTATAGAGAGTAGAGTCTTGTGCATGTAACCATGCAATCCCCATGCAGGTCAACTATAAATAGGTCTCATCTCTTCATGCAGTCCTCCTGCCTATAACCGTCACACAGGCATGAAATACAGCATATATCTCTATTAGAGTGTCTGGGTCCTCTCAAGATAATTAGTCACAAACTGGCCTTGATATGGAATTAAATCATGGCGTGACCAATAAGCTCGAGTACTGGAGGGTCGGTCTACCATATTAGGACTATTCCAGGTCCTTAACCGAATATGGCCATAACATTCTTCCCTCCTTAAACCTTAGAAGCTCCAAAGAACAGGAAAGAATTACAGTTCCTTTAACTTTCAATATTAACCGAGAAAATCATTATCCTTAGTCTGACTTTCATATCAAACATGTACTCAAAGATAAACCTATTTCAAATCATTAATCTCTGCTCTGGAGTACAACTCAGGTTTGAAAAGTACACTAAGAGATAAATTTTCCATCTAGGTTACATTCATCATAAGTTAGTAACATCACCTTCATGTAAAACCCTTACATGAAACACTAGGTGAAATAACCTAACTTGGGAGACTAAAGTTAAAGAAAAAATAATATTTACAGTCTGAAAATTATCCACAAACTTTGGTAGACAATTCATAAAAAACTTCCAAATACAACTATCCTTAGAAACTAATTCTAAGATATAATAATTCATTCAGCTAGTTATGATCCGTCAACCATAAATATTTAGATTCGTATGATTCGTCAATCACAATTTTCTAGAATCCAGATCCAATACTTAACCATTTACAGGATACTAGAGTATATGTCACACATAACTCAATAAAATAAGAATAATTTTAAAATCTTTCCACTAAGAAAATACTGGATTTAGGAATGCTTCCAAAACATGATTCTTTAACTAAAGTGCAAGATTCAAGAAGGTCTAGAAACTACTGGTAATTAAAGACTGAACGCATACCAAGATGACAATCATCTTCAACTACAAAAACTTTAGATTACAATCCAGAATCACATCTAGATACCCAAAGTCCTGCTGAATATCAATTTAGATACTATTCTTGTATTCATTATGATTTGTTATCCAATTGAGCGCTCTGGGATACAATCACTTATGATCTGAGTCTATTCCTTAACTAAGGAATACTCTATCCCAAGAATATTGTATATCCAATGCACATAATTTTAACTGATGAACCCAAATGATTCACTAATCGTGCATCTTACAAGCAATATAAATCAAAACCATCAGTTTCTGGTGAATCCACATCACATTGACCATTTTACCAATTAACTTCACTCTAGAGGAATCAATTAATCAAGTTAATTGCCAATGATTTAGGAATCTCAAATGTCTAGGTGCAGATCACAAATATACTAGTATGACACCACATTTAGATTCTCATTTAAACCATTTTTAAGTTAATCCATAAATCTTCAATCCAAAGATTTGTTAACTCTGCAAGTATCTGTCAAAACAATACTTGATCATATGTTCATGTTCATCGACTAGGTTAAGTGCACCAAATAAGTCTAGTAACCAGGAATACATAGTAGATTCATACAAGATTAATCGTGCACATATGTGAATAATCTCACTATGACCCAGTACATAAACACATTCTTATCTGGCAGATTCCTCCAAAACCACATATGTTACTCACATATCTCACTGAGATCTTGTAATTCAGCTACAAAAGATTTTCTATTTCTCATGAGTAAATAACATATTCGAGAAATCTTTGAGACGAATAACATTCAATCTCAACAGTTTTCCAATCCAACTTACCTCTAATTACATAATTTCATCCACTCAATCAACCCCTCACTGATCCTCATCTAGAAATTGGACCAGAGCGTCACTTGGATGCTTTGCATGTGAAGAAAATCACAAAGTTGCAGAATGTCCAAACAAAGGCAAATTTGTACCATTCTGTCGTGACTGTGGTTACGGACATTGCTACAAGGAGTGTCCAGCAAGACCGAAGCCGCCACCGGTCACAACTCTTGTAAATTTGATAACAATCAAGCAAAGACCAGCAGTTCAACATAAACCAAGTACACCCTTGATGGTGGTTACTAGAGCTCAGAAGCAGAAAGAACCGGCAGTAGACCTAGTACTTGTTGATTCTATATCATTAACTGATATACCAACAGCATCTGGAGTCTATCCAAATCTCCATGCCGAAAAGAGGAGATATCGGGATATGAGGCAATGGATTAAACATTTGCAAGAAGAAGAGGAGCTTGAAGCCGCTAGAGCAGCAGCCAAAGTTCATTCTTCACCAGTGCAGCCACCAAATAATCCACAAACAGATATGAATACTCAGTTGCATCGTCATGAAGAACCCTTCAAGATGATTGGACCGGAAGCATCGCAGACAAAACTCCTCATGAGTATTTTGTCTAGTATCAATATTACATTGGGAGAATTTCTGAAACTGGTGCCGAAAGCAAAAGAAGTATTAGCACAGAAGTTAACTCAAACTGAACCAGAAGTCCATCAAGGACCACTTCTTTGTGTTGGATTTGAAGAAACTAATAAAGTACTCCATGTCGGAGCAGCCTGGGAAAATGAGCAAAAAAATATCACCCTACCAATACAGCATAGACAATTTTCTAAAGAAGCAGCCGTGATAGATAGAGGTTCAGGAGTTAACTTGGTTTCAACAAAGCTATGTGCAAAGTGGGGCCTTACAAGAATTAAGTCTGCGACTTTTGTCATTAAGCTAGTTGATCAAACTACAGTTCTTCGTCTACGAGAAATGGTTGAAGACGTACCTATCAAAATTGTTGGAGTACAGTTTGTCATTACTTTTGTAGTAATGGACTTACCTAACGCACCAAATGTCTACCGAGTCTTATTGGGATGCCCATGGTTATAAGTTGCACAAGTAATTCATAACTGGGGTACCGGAAAAATCACTTTTGAAAATTGTGAACGTGCAGTCATAGTTGATCCGATAACTTGGACTATCAAACCAGTAGTCCAAAAAGAGGTTGATGATTCGTCAACAACGGATCATCCGACCAGTAAAAATTGGGGAGTTCATTATGACTCTCAAACTGATACTGTCAATTGATATCAAGCTCTTGCAACAATTGATTGTACAGCAGGTTATATGTGTCAACAAGATAATCAGTGCGACTTGAGTGAGATCTCATTATTGGATCGAACTTTAGATACATCGATCACTTTCCTTCGAATGTGCTGAATGTAGCTTGGATATCAATGGAACCATACCAGATCCAATTGAAGATGAACTTATTCATATGAGTCACGCCTTGACTTATGATGACAATGCAGAACTTACTAATGAGCTGGTTCTAAATCACATGGATCCTACCATATTTGGAGTATGTCATATTCTCGATGAACCAACAATAAAACAGCCAAAAACAGTTATATTGAAGGAAGACAAGATCATAGGATCAATGATGAAGAAACAAGCTAAGCAACATTATAATATGGTCCTGAAATGGGAAAATCCACATCAAAAGGTTCATTTCAAGACTATGCCACCTTTATTGGATAAAGGCAAAGGGAAAGTCAAGGATGATTCTTCAAATCAGAATTCTCGCAAGACATCACCATCTAGGAAGTCTTCACCTTCAAAGAAGAGTCCATCTTCTCGGAAGTCATCGCCTCCACGATTGATTTCTGCTAAGCGAAGATCCAAGTCTAATCCTTTTGACAAAGAACAATCAGAGGAAGTCTAGCATGATGTGCCAGAGCATTTCAAACGTTATACTCTGGATGATGTGGTTATCATGTTACCAAAAGCACATCGTGAACCTGAAGAACAAGTACCAGAATCGAAAGATGTTTACGATGGCCTAGCTAGGACGCAGCCTATGAATCTTGTTGAACCAGGAGATCTAGAAAAGATTGTACAAGTTGGAGCACAACTCACTCCTGAACAATTTCACAAGCTACGGACATTGCTTATTAAGTATCAAGATTGCTTTGCTTGGACTTATAAAGATCTCAGAGGGATTCCGACATCATTGTTCTCGGGCATGTGGTATCAAGACATGGCATAGCTACAAATTATTCCAAAATCAAAGTTATTGTGGAATTACCACAGCCAGGAACAATTCGTGGAGTTTATGTGTTTATGGGTCATGTGAATTATTATCAAATTTTCATTATTTTCTTTGTGGATCTTGCAAGACCTATATACAAACTGACCATTGTTCCTATTTGGACAGTTGAGGTGTTGGAAGCCTTTGAAAAATTGAAAAAAGCATTAGCTTCGGCACCGATACTACGTTCTCCAGATTGGACAATTGAATTCATGTTCACATTGATGCCTCAAAATATGCTATTGGATCAGTTTTGACGTAGCCAGGTGAATACAAGAAAGACTATCCCATACGATTTGCAAGCCGACAGCTTAGAGATTCAGAAAAAAATTATTCGACAACGGAACGTGAAGAGTTGGCCATGATTTTCTTTATAAAGAAATTTCGACATTATCTTATGGAAATGCACTTTGCATTATATACAGATCACCAACCGCTACTTTACTTGGTAAACAAGACGTGTAATACAGGTCGTATTGCAAGATGGTTACTGTTATTTTGACTTTTGAGTCGTGGTTTGAAAGGGAAAACAACATTATCTCGTCGACCATGTTTCAAGAATCGAATCCGCGCCAGTTAATACTGAAGTGGATGATGAATTACCAGATGTTGCGTTATTCTATGTAGAAGCAGTACCTGATTGTTGGTGGCCTACACTTCATAAAGACACCAAAAATTATATTCAGTCATGTGATGTTTTCCAATGAGCACGAAGTCCTATGAAACATAATTATGAACCCTTATATCTGGTTTTATCGCAAGCACCATTTGAGAAATGGAAACTGGATTATGTTGGTCCTATTCATCCCGCGGCACGAGGATCTCAAGCCAGATATACCATCGTAGCCACCGATTATATGACCAAGTGGGTTGAAGCCAAAGTCGTTAAAGTTGTTGATGCGAAATCTACGGCTAAGTTTCTCTATGAGAATATCATTATCAGATTTGGATGTCTGATCGATATTGTCAGTGACCGTGGTACACAGTTTGTTAATCAAACGAGACAGTATTTGTTGCAAGCTTTCTCTACTGCTAATGCATGAACCGCCATCAATCTGGTTTCACATAATTTGTGAAAAGCTTCATGGCGCAGTTGTAAGGATTTGTCATCATCCAATCACTCTGTTGCTGCTATGCGTAGAGATGATATTAAAGATTCAATCGACATGACAACATCTTGACCATAAACTAGTTGAAACTGTGTTTGATTCGTGCTCCCTTTATAAGCGGTTTTGAATGCCCATAATGCTGCATGCAATTTATGTTCCTAGTCAGATCGACTCGCTTCAACCATTTTTGTCATAATAGTGCAGAGAATCTTATTGAAAGATTCAGCTTGCACATTACCCCTGGGATCATACGGAGTACTAAACCGGTGTATAACAAAAAAGTCTTCCAACAAATACTTTCTCGTTTGATTAACAAACTGTGTACCACGGTCACTGACAATCTCGATCAGACATCCAAATCTGATAATGATATTCTCATAGAGAAACTTAGCCGTAGATTTCGCATCAGCAACTTTAACGACTTTGGCTTGATCTCTATATGTTCCTTTCAAACATTATTTTTATCATATCTACAATTTGTACTACTCATGACAAAGAAATTGCAAATAATTTAGAATCATTTTATGTAGATCTATCTGTTTCATGTGGTTCAAATGGTTATACCATATTGAAAAACAATCCAAGCAATTCCAAAAAATATTGGTACTTGAAAAGAACTTCATTACATACAAATATAATACATAATAAAGTTGAATGTCAACTATAAACCCTTAAACTATGTTTTGATTTATCTTCAAATAATCTCCCAAATATAAATCTGAACAAGTGACTACAACATCTCGTTTGTTTTGAAAAATGTGCAAAACAACATATATGAAGTTGTTGTCTCCAATTAACATTATGAAAAGTACACACAAAATGACAAGAATCATCTCAAAAACATGCAACATCAATCTCATGTTTCTTTTTAAAATTTATGATTCTCATTTATGAATGTCAATCTAATAATTACAAGTTTCTAAGGTAGATTCTCAATTTTGGCCTTATGATTGATAGTATTATTAGAGTCACCAACATATGAAACATTGCAATGATGTCATGTACACCTTGCCATTTATATCATACATTTATGGTCTAATTGATGATTGTATTAAAATATTTTTAAGGAATCTTTCTCAAATCACATTGGATGAAGTTCCAAGCCTTGAATACATATGGAGTGCATTCTAGAATGTTGAACCTTAAATGTAAATGTACATGAGGATGGCCTTTGTTTTTAGTTGAAAACTTCGACGAAGACAAAGTGGCACTTAGAAAAAAAAAAACTCAAATTTGACATTACATGAGCGAAGGTCCAAGGCCTCCGGAATTCACCCAAGGTCTATGGGCATTGTTCTAGGGGATCTCTAGCCCTTAGTCAAAGGCCCTTCCTTGAGGTAATGTGATTGTTCATGGGCCTTCTCCCCTTTGGGGGGAGGGGGGGGGGATTATGTGAAAATCTTCATGTTTGTTGGTTAGAATTTTACATGATTCAATGATGGATATATATGTTTTGGGTAGTATCTAGTGTGATATTTAGTCCACATGCTTTGTCATATTGAGCCCACATGTTATCTTGAGAATCTCATTAGGTTATGATTTTGATGCCCCAAAATTTTGAGCCCTCACATATGGAGCCCGAAAATCTAGAGCCCTCCTAGATGGAATTTGAAATCTTGGATGGAATCTTGGACAAAATCTTCCCCATGTTTCTCTACTAGATTGCTCATTCTCTTGAGCCAAAAAAGGTTGAAAAGCTTGAGTTTCTTGCTACCACAAATAAAGCTAGAGAAATTTCATAGCTTTGCATATAATGTATTAAGCTACCAACGCTTCATTTCCTCTCTTTGATATGTCGCTCGACGGGTGGACTTGGAGGTGTTGCCCACGATGTATTACATTCTACGTTGTTCTCAAGGGTGCAAGTAGGATTCACGTATTCTGCATTGTGATTACATGTCACCCTCATCCGACGATAAGAAATTGCGCATGAGATTTGAAAAGCGAGCTTTATAGTCAGGATAAGGCCCCTGCCCGCACCCTCGATCAACGGGCGGAATATGTTACTCCATTCAAATCATGCTCATTGTATGAAGAGTGGAGTAGTTGTCACACAAAAGTGCCACATCTTATCATGCTTTTGAAAACTAAAGCCTGGATGCCTGGCTCCTGGCTGGCTGGCTCCCTGGTCAAGGCCTATTAAGGGGGGGGGGAGGGAAAGGCTTATTTGGAAATTTAGTGAAACCAGTGGGCCTAGTCTTCCTTACCTACCCCTCCTTCCCTTAATACCAATTCAACTAAAAAATCACACCCATTATTCCTAGGGCCTAGGCTCCACTGGAGCTGATTTAGGCCCTCTCCCTTGGATTTGAGTATGACCGTTCAGATTTTGCCACGTCTTGAAAATGAGTGATTGAGGAGGCTCCAGGTGGCGTGATTGATACGTGGCAGGAATCCAAGCCGTGGGGATTAAATTACGTAGCGTCATTAGCCTTGGCACCGGTGATCTCCGCTGGGTGACCGGATATCGCCGGTGGTCCCTCGCCATTTCCTCCCTCCACGGCTGTGTCTTTAATGCCACGAATGACCTAGAGCGCGCCACCGTTGGATTCTCTCTGACGTGCTCAGATCTTGCCGCGCGTGGTTTTCAGTAGCCAATGATAATGCTCCAAGTGGCGATGTAACACGTGGCATGAATCCAGCTGGTGGGACCTGTCTCTCCCTTTGTCCTCTTCCTCCCTCACTTACAGCTGCCACTATCGTCTCTCTTTTTTCTTCTTCTTCTGCAAATTTGCTTCGATGCAGCGAGAGAAGCGCAGCGATGGCGGACAAGGAAATCTCGCCCATTTTCTGATATGGGTTGCTGTGATTTCCTTTGAATCATCTGCATTTGCGCTTTGGGTTTGCTCCCCCCCCTTCCTCTTCCAATTCTCGCATCAATTCACACAGCTGTTTTGGGTTTTAGTTGACTTGGTGTGCATATCTCCTGCCAGACTAGGCTGATTTTTCTGCCTGTTTTCCACCTCCTGATCATCCAGGTGGTGATCCTTTTGATTCGCTTTTGTGTAATTCTTCTGTATCTGACAATCAATTCCGTCTCCTTGCCATTTATATTGGCCTCTTTTCTCGTGCCTTCATAATGATGTGGTTTTTGGATTGCGTCGTCTATTTTTATAGTGTTTCTTAGTCGTCTGCAACTGGTAGGCTTCTGCTTTGCTTTAGATTTGGTAAGAGTTTGTTTGCTTTGCTGGGATTTTCTTTGATGTCACCGAAGCCGATAGACGAAGTAGTTTTTATGAGGCCGTGAATTTTAGAATGGATTTAGCCAGGAGTAGCTGACAATGAATTGCATCATTTAAAATCTGCAGCAGATCTGCCAACGGGCTGGGCTTTCTTCCGTTGAGTTCCACAGCGAAGGATATGTAGGACTTTTCTATGCGATTCATTCGGCGAATGCTAGGCTTTGAGATTATGCACTCTTGTTTTGTCAATCTAATTTGAACCAATGGGAGTGTTGGACTCGTGGGTTTGTTGCACACGGACTCATTTCTTTAAGATTTGACAGACAATGAGAAGCAAAGCATGCAAACGAAGCGCAATTCTTTGAAAGGAATTTTTTTTCCCTGCATACAGTTGTAAAACCCTGGGCCAGGTTGAAATCAGAGAATTAGACTTATGATCAAAATTCTCTGCAGCAACTCTGAAATGCCATAATTCCCCGGTGCTACAAGCGTCTAAAATTCGGATGTATAATGAGCTCATTTCAAGGTTAATTTGTCAGAGCACATCATTCCTCAAGCTAAATAAACGGTTTATGTAATTCTCTTCCCCCAGTCAGTGCTGCACAGATGTCTTCTTTACCGAAGCATTTACTCTGTAGAGGATTCAATGGAAATAGGATATCGTGGTGGGCTTGGACTACATACCTGCTCTTAGCTGTGACTACATCTGCAGATTTGACACACAAAACTTTTGAAGGCGTGCAAGGTTCTCGTGTGCTTTTAGATTCTGGGATGCCTGCGGCAAGAATAAAAGAGCTGGACCAATTGATTCAGGTCAATGCATTTAGCTCTATTGGGAATTCACGGACAGGTGAAATGTACAACGTCGCACTACCATCAAATCTTACTGGAGTGAATGCCTCCGCCATTCGTCTTAGAACTGGGAGCTTGCGCCGGCGAGGGTTGGCATTGAAGGAGTTTTTGGTCCCACCTGGTGCTGCAGTGAATATCACAACTGTCAGGGTTTTGCTGGTTTACAGGCAGTTCAATGGAATCAATGTCTATTCACCTAAAGGATACATGCTTGTATCGCCAGTTCTAGGCATCAGGGTATACGATGCTTTCAATCTCTCCTCAAAAACACCAATGCCAGAATTGGATCTTACTGCAACAGGAGCTCCAATCACTGTGCGAATACCCTTCTTAAGCATGGCTCGAGTCAGTGTCCCTCTGTGCGCTGCTTTTGATAGTAACGGCAGTGTCATCACAACAAATGTCAGCTCTTCTCCAAATGTGTGTTCAACATTTCAATTGGGGGATTTCGCTCTTGTAGTTCCAGCCTCGGCTTTAGCACCAGCTCCACAACCCGCTTTGTCGCCTCAGTCAGCTGCATCGCCTGCTCCGCTTGGTTTTCTACCTCAACCGCCGTCTGAGAGTCCATCCTTTTCTGCTGGTGGCAAACACAAGGGATCCAATACATGGAAAATTGCGTTGGGATCTACATTAGGGGGCATCGCTTTTTTGAGCATATTGGCTCTCCTTGCTTTCTTAAGTTTGAGATATAGAGAAAAAGCAAAAATGGCCAGAATGGAGCAGGAAGCAGAACATGGAGAAACGTTGCAAACAGCTGTGATTAGAGAGACAAGGGCACCAACAGCTGGAAGCTCTCGAACTCGCCCCACTCTCGAGACTGACTATCCGCAATAATTTTTTGCTGTTTCCAGACAACAACTGGGCTGTAATCTACTGCAAAGTTTCCTACAAAAGAGTTGCTTTCCTGTTGTTTGAGAATGCTCTTGGTATCAGGCCATTATGCATCTATGAAGTAGCAGAGTGAACAGATTTTGACTTGTCCTTTTAAGGCTGATTTCCACCTTGAAGCACCTTGAAAGATCAGCATAGCGCTTGAAACTCACTAAGAGGGTTCTGCTGAGGAACAGATAATGTACTAAGCAAAGCTGTGGAAGTACCCAGAATGGAGTATAATCTCCATTCGAATTGTTCTGCAATACTTTGGGATTTTCTGGTTAATTGATTGCCCTTGCGACGAAAGCAGGTGCCAAGCATTGGTTTTGAAGATGTCAGCACCATGCAACTTCTAATCGCAGGTCAGAATTCACACATAAGATGAACAAGAAATATACCACGAAGGAGCTCTGACATTGCAGCAGGTTTAGCGTCAGTATTTGATTTGTAATTATAGATTATTGTCGAGCAACTTGAAGCTGTGAATATTTCTGAAGTCGTCCTATTTATTTGAATTGATTGTCGCCCATGCTATGATGGGGAAAAAATTTTTGTCTATTTGTATCATTGGACAAGCTAGAAAATGTCCTTCCAGAACAAAAGCAACGATGACTTTTGCAGTTATTGGAGCTCTGCCAGTTTCTTGTTCTCTTCCCAATGTATCCTTGTGGGTCCAAACATTATTTGATTTCAATGTTGAAAGCTTTGTAGCATTTCACATGTTCGTCAGGGCTTTTAACTTACCAACTGAATGTAAGACGCCCAGACAATATAAGATTGCACCAACTTAGTTAATTTAATGGTGAACCTCTCAAACGTAGAATCCCTATGGATTGATTGGGCTTCCAGTCTCGTTCCCCAAAATCAGTTTTTTCTGAATGCCATCAATTTTGTACACTGCCATACATGTTAATTGGTTTCACTTTGTGAAAATAAATGATGCATTTATCCACCAAAACAATTGCTCTTTGCTCTTTTAACTTTTCATCACAATTCTGTTCTGTCTTGCGTGCCTCAATCGATTAGTAGCTAGTATATAAGTGTTAACGTAAGCCACACTACTGCTGCTGGGGCTCGGCTTCCAAACCGTATTGAGCTCTCTGGTCTTGTACCTTGCTGAGGCTCAATTCATGATTGGTGTGCCTGAACATTTGATGGAAGAGGCCGCCCTTATGCTTACTGTTCACGAAGACATAAGAAGTCTCATTCCAGAAAGTCTAGTGTCTAGCTTCTCTAGGAAAGTAACTTGTGCAAAAAAAAGGTCCCTATACATAACTTGTATTTGTAGTACACAAGATAAAAGAAAACAGGAACTCATTATAAGCAAGGGCCACTCCTTCATATTGGCACTTACATTAAATTCTTGAACCATAGTCTACAATTTTAGGCGATATTATTATACATTCTAACATTTTGGCATTCTTGAGATTCCTGTTTTGGAAATTGGAGGTTTTTTGGGGATCTAACGATGGAGAGAGGTTTCTCTCATAGTTGGAGGTTCATGTGCCTTGCGAACACCCAAGAGTTATTGTTAAGCTCTAAATTTAGGCTCGATCGTTCCATTCGCGATCAATGTACTTTCGGACTCGTCAATGAAGTGTCATTTGCTAGTTTTCTGCTTGAATGGGGTTCTTACATTTGTTCTTTCTTGTTTCACGTTTTACTCATTCAATTTCTGTTAGAGATGTCGTAAGGCATGCGACATTTTGGTATCAGAGCAGTTTCGGATCTGCAACTTACTTATTTGTTTTTCTTAAATTCTGCCTGCAGAGCTTTTTTGTCCTGACAACAGATTCCTGTACTTGCTCATGTTTTTCTTACTCTTGTTTTTTCACCAGTGACTCCAGATCCTGCCAGATCTATTGTGCAAGAGTAGCAGATTGAGAGCATGCTCATTTGCAATAACGTTACGAATTTTGATTTGTTGTTTCAGAATATTTTGATCCCCAGAGAATGCTTCCTTCTCCATTTCTTTTGGAGGTTTGTTTTCTTATTCATCCACATAACATTTATATCTTATGTTGAAGTTCTTTTGGAAAAATCTTACCAGTCTGTTGTTGATCTTCTGAGACTTGGACTTAACATCTCACTACAATGACAGATGCAAGTTCAAGAGCATAATCTGTCCATACTCTCTCACCAATACATTCTCTGGGGCAAGGTATTTGAAAACAACACCATACAGTGAGATTATTCTAAATCAAGCAATACTGCTGATGCTCAACACCGAGCATCCTCTTGCATAAAATGCTTGCCAGGTTTGTCACTGCTGCAAATATGCCAGTCTACTATGCCCACATAGTGCTCTAAACGTGAGAACTCATGAATTACAACATGAGTATACGGGGTGGATGAGCTTCCCACGTTTCTTGCTGCTTCCCCCAATTTTTGATTCTATGAATACCAAGAACCATTCTCTGCAGAACTGCCCTTGCAGGACAATTTATGCACGCATTCTAGAAACTGTTTCTAGATAAAACCATTTCTTGTGGATGAAATTGTGATTTCTGGAACATTTCCAAAACAGAATCCCTTGAAAATCGCACTTATAGCTACCTATTTTCAGATTTCCATCAAGTGAACCTGCATACAAAGGAAATTGCATTTGTGTTACTGATCTAAGATTTGCCCCTTCTTTGCATTTGCAGGACTGATCTAGAATTTCCCCCTTGATATTCAGATTGGCTGTTGGGTATCCATCATAGTTTCACTCTTTCTGTAGTGCAGGCAGATTTGCCAAACTCCAAATATAGTTTCTTGAAAGCAGACTTGCAATGCTCTGATTCTCACTAGTGTTTCCACCCTTTTCAGAATCGGCCTTTTCAAAACTGTACAAATTGGCATGAATCTTGGTTCAGAACCCAGTCCATCCCCAAGGAATGGGCAAGAAACTTTTTTGTGAAGGGTTTTAAATATAATGCTAAAAAATATCTACTGTAATCTGTATACTGCCTACAATGTTTCCAAGATATTATAGATATTGGATTGGTAATGAATACATACATTTGAAAGTTTATTGTTGCTTGGAGAAAGTTGAAGCCTGTACCAAATTAGTGTACACACAATCACAAGTGCATATGACAGTGTTGAATGGACACAATTTGAACTTCACAAACTAGATTCCATCTTCCAACTTTCATGATCCATCATCAAACATCCATTACATAGTACATTGGGTAAACATTTGAATACACTTTTAAAAAATTGGCAAAATCAAAGAATCAATGATGATTAGCACAATCAAAGAACTTTGTTTTTTCCAAGGCCTGATTATTCCCAATTTGAATCAAACCGGAACAATTTATTGACAAATTGAGGCTCGTTCGCCAACGAATCATGGCTCAACATCAACCGCCAATGCTTCTAGGTAATATCGACCTGTGCGAAGATGTATTGACTCATTGCTTTGAAATGTAACTAGCCAATGGGAGATGTAGTGACTCATTGCTTTGAAATGTAAGTAACTAGCCAATGGGGGATGTAGTGACTCATTGCTTTGAAATGTACATAACTTGCCAAGCCAAAATCCCAACTCGCCCTTTTGAAGATTTGTGAGTTGCCAATATTAGAAAGTGACTTGCTACCTTTTTATTGTAACTTCTTTCATAGTTTGGACTTGCTTGACTCTCTCACCAAAATTTCATGCTTTGCCAGATTTTGCACTTGCTCACTCGCAAAGAAGCATAGAGAGAAAAAAATAGTAAGTTGAAGCAAGAGGAGAGAGGAGTTAGAAGAGGGGGAGAGATTAAACTAAGTATTGAAAGTTTACCTCCACATAGGTAAAGAAGGAGACCCACATAGAAGCTGGTGGGCCATCAAGAAGTTGAGAGCTTCCTATCTCACTTAGAGTTACTAAATTTTGTCTTGGTTAGCCTTGATTTTGACCTTAGCTACATATTAATTGTACCTCATATATGTCACCATGAACTATTCCTAAAGGTTTTTTTAATGCCGAGTTCAATGGCTTATGATGTCATAAGGCCCAATTTAAAACCAACTTTATAGATCACAATTTGCCAATTCACATCGTAATTTGGGGAACTCGATATACACCTGAGTTGGCCACCAATTGAGATAGGATTCCAGTACCTGAAGGGGTACATTTGTGTTTTTAATGTGCGCCCCAATTGTTCTATACGCATCAAATGATCCACCATTGAGCTATATGTTAAAATCCTCTAGCTATTGGTACAACTAGTTCTAGGCAAGTCATGATAAGTCATGATAAGCCATGGTTGATTATCTAGTGTCAAGGATCCCTAGAGATTGTTCCGAGGTTGCATTCAATCGCAAATCATTCATTGTGCAACACCTACTACTATCTATGGAGTGTTTTTAACCTTTTGGCAAATTAGCTAGATATTGGGCATTCTTGAGATCTAACATAGACTTGTGATAATTGACTTTTAAGTCATCAAACAACCATCATCAACTAATATTTTAGTAGGGAAATCTATTATTTACATATGTTATCGGAATTTGTAGACCCATAACCCACAAGGTTTCCAAGATTAATATCAGACAATCACCATCTATTGTTCACACGAAGATGGATACTAAAATCACGTCAACTCTTCATTTAAACAACTAGCTATGACAAACCAAGTTCAACCGAGTCAACTACTTTGACATCGAATAGCACTAAATTAAAGAGACCTCATTAGAACAAGCAAAAGTCAAAAGCTGATAATCAGGACAAGAATTCTTTCGCCAAAAGAATGGATGTCTTCTCTTCTTGTGGGAATAACCAAAGAAAAAGTTTGTAAGCTATTGAATGGACCTTAAAGACAAGCTGTAAAGCATGTCAAACAAGAAGGACTATTTCACATGGTAGGGGTCTAAGGATATTTACAAATATATAGTTTCCCCCCACACTTATTTCCCACATCGCTCTTTTTTGGAAATAAGTGCAAGTGGCCCAAACATAAATTTGGATGCCAAAGTTATGGCATTGATTGAATAGGGCCAGGGGGATCTCCCTTGGCTAGTGGACTTACCCCATGCGACACCCATTGCTATCTCATAGGATGCCACTTAAAGGTAATTACCATCTCATCAAAGAGAATATCTTTAGGCCCTTTCCCTTACCCCACTTCCATTTGAAACCACCTCAATAAAAGTAAGTCAAGCAAGAAAATTAAAAGAAGAACCTTGTGGTATACTACAAAAGCATTGCCACAAATTTATTGAATAACAAATGAGATCGCCTAAGATGGGATGCAAGGTAATTAGCTATCTCCAAATCCTAGTTGTCTTGGAATTGTGGCATAATGGTTAGCATTCTTTTTTTTTTTGACCTCAAGGATTGAACTCTCATTTGTAGTGTGTCCATGAATAGATATATGATAACAATAATAAACTTTATGAAATGATTTTGTGAATGCAAATAGATAATCTTTATTTAATTGTTGTTGTTGGTGATGGATGTTGGTGCGTCATGTTGGTCATACAAGTTTAGATCCTAGGAATTTATGCAAGAAAAAGAGAGGGACGCAAAGTTTTGTTACATATGACTTGCATGTAAAGGTGCATTTAAAGTGTGGGCATGCAAGCAAGGAAAAGAGAGACATTATTTTTTTGCTATTTATTACTTACATATAAAGGTGCATCTAAAAGACTGACTTTTGGCAATAAAATCCTCAACAATGGTGCAAAGCTTTTTGTGTGCACTTAATCTTGGAATTTAAGACATTGACATTAATTTTAACTTTTGTATAAATTCCATTGACCAACTTGAACACATAGTCTTCCCTTTTGAAAGACAATGCCACCAGACATATCATATTTAGCCATTGACATTTATGAAACTCTTCTATGAAAGGCATCTTGTCACTATCTAGCAATTGGACAACACACAATATTGAGTAATCACTGGCAAACTTGAACCACCTTAAGCGGTAGACAACACAAAAAGTATGAACATTTGCATTTACTTTCACAAGTAAGAACTCAAGATTGAGTACGACAAATAGCATATTATGTATCTTTTAAAAATATTGGTCACATGAGAAAATAAAGGTTTTTCTTTTCAAGTCTATCAGATTTCTTATGAGGTCTTTATGACATAAGCATGACTTAAATGTATACATTTCATGATGAGGTTACAATAACTGCTCATGCGTACCTATCAAAACTATGCTTGTCATAGGGAGCACGCTCATCACAAGAAGTTTTGGATGTATGTAGCTAGCACTTCTATGTGAATGAGTAAATGATGTTCACTTGTGTGAAGCTAGTTGTACCTTATCACATGTACAGTTACATATTTATATTTGACAAAGCAATCCTCGAGTAGAATTATGGGGGGAAGCCATCTCATGATGTTATGTCGCGGGATTGACAAGTGAGTGGACAAAATATGTTAGGGCTCTTGCTGGCATATCTTACAACCCTATCCTAACTTGCCAAGAAATAACGTCTAGAATGGGAACCATAAAAAGAATAAGCAAATCAGTAAATTAGAGGCCTAAATAAGGAGCTTATATACTTATGGTATCCAGGAAGTAGTGTGGCATCTCATTGAGGCATCAATCACTTCCATAGGAGATTGTTACTTTGGGACCCACTGATCCCACTGCATGAACTTACTCACTTTTTACTAACTTGAATTTCGGTAAGTCATTGAATTTCAATTTCCTTTTGCAATCTATCATACGGTTAACAATGCACACTACATTTTTTGCAAATGCCGGCTGATTTTATTACCCTTCTTATTTTTCTAGTTTTCTATTTCTTTATTAAGAGTTGTAAATTTTTTGATATTATTTACTAGTCCTACACAAGCCAACACTTGTGTGGGCCATGGGCAGTAGGCAGCCTACCTAGTGGGTTATTACAAAAATAACCACAAGCTGCCTTTACAACAATGTAGCTACAGAGACAAGTTTGCTACATGCCCAACTTTGTTTGCCCACTTTCAAGGTAGGGCCAAGTCAACGCTTACAAAGACACCCCAAAAAAATAATCAAAACATTATAGATATCTACCTCCATTTTTTTATTTCTAGGTATGTGTTCTAACACACAATTCATCTTCTTTAATTTATTTCTTTTCTCTCAAAAAATCATATTATGAGGCACTTTTGTTTTATCTGAAGTTTATGCGCTCTCTTTTCCATGTTGACAATGACAAATCTTGTATGCAAAAAAGAACAACCTTTTTTAGGAGTCATTTTCCAACTCTGAATTGATTTACGTAAATGAGAGAGCTACATATACAAGATATTATCAAGTGATTGGATAATTTAAATTCAAGGAAACTACCAATGGTGTATATAGTAGAGGCTGAAATCATATCCCTCTTGGTAAGTAATATGATTTGAGAGCTAAGGTTAGGATTCTCCCATTAGCCCCAAGTTGATACTTTTCTTTTTGTTCAATTTTATGTGATGCCATTAATGATGTGTTGTTTAATGTTAGATTATCTCTTCAAGTCTTGGTTTTCTTCCCTATAGTGCATGTGAATAGCTAGAACTAGATTCATATTATTTGCTCAATTCTTTTACTATGCAATAGAAAAAGTCTAGACTCCAAAAGGGCCAAATAAGAAATGCCACATAGGAAAGAGAGTTGCACCTAAATGATGAGTCATTTTTTGCTTACCCGATTCCACCATGTCGATTATGTGTATAGTTAGCCAAAGGTAGTTCATAGAGGAGGTTCAAATCTCAAGACCATGGCTTCTTGGTTTTTGTGAACGTTTCACTAACATCTCCTTCAAATTATGTCTAATGTTAATCTACATGTTAAAAAATAGGTTGTCTGAAAAACACACCATTTGTTGGGAAAATATAAGCTGCATAAGAGTCAAATAACTATTCAACAATGATAGTTCGACTGTAGGAAGAACAAGAGTTTAATGTAATAACAGAAACTATTTCAATATTATCATAAACACAACTTATTATCATTCACAAGTGCAAAAAATGAATGATAGAAAAATATCGCTTCATTGCCAATTATCAGAACTCAAATTGTAATAGTATGAACCACATAAATAGCAAGACAACACAAGTTATGTGTCGAAATGTCGAATGCAATATGTATTGCTAAATGATGAAAAATACATTCACTGTCTACTTTGATTGCACTATAATTATAGCGCATCTAATTCTGCTATACATTTCTCTCATACACAAACTACAATCGTGATAGCTTACTAGTGATCAGTCTACAACTATGGTGAGAGAGAGAGAGAGAGAGAGAGAGAGAGAGAGAGAGAGAGAGAGAGAGAGAGAGAGAGAGAGAGAGAGAGAGAGAGAGAGAGAGAGAGAGAGAGAGAGAGAATACTCCTAATGAAACTTAAACTTACTTCAATTTGAAATGAACTAATCTAATGATTTATTTATAGTTGTTGATGGCACATCCCTAATGTGCCATAAAACCTGGATTTGACATGCATTGACTTAGTGTACTAACTGAATAAGCGATGTCGAGTCTAGTACATATAATGGCATACAAGAGAGAACCAATGAATACACATTGTTTCATCTATTCGACTTCCTCGAAAGACTGGAGACATTGTTCCTTCGAATATTTCGAACTTAGATCCATTGGAGTTTTGGCTACTTTACAATTGGTCATTTTGATGTTTGAATAACAGGTTACGAATGTACCTTTGCTGACTGATACAAATCAATAGATGATCATGATCTTTGAAAATCTGTAAATCAAGGCAAAAATGGGCCTCCCATAGGTCTACCATATCGAATTCATTTGATAACATCTCTTTGACATCCTTCAACATTTGAATGTCATTATTAAAGAGTGATGTGTCGTCAACATATAGTGTAATGATAACGAAAGATAAATCATTGATTTGTAGTAGACATCACAATCAACTAAACTTGATATAAAGCCTTGTTGAATAAAAAATTCGTTGATTCGACAAACCGATGCACGAGATGACTGTTTAAGCCTATAGACACATTTTTGAAGTTTGCATACCTGATGGGTTTTACCCTTCAACTCATAGCCTTCGAGTTGAGACATATAAATGTCTTATTTGATAACTCCATCTTGAAATGCAGTTTGTACAGCCATCTGGTGAATTTCTAAATCTGCCACTGTTGCAATTGAAAGTAAATGTTGATCGCAAGACTGAAAGTTTCTAACTAATTAAGATTCAGGATTTAGGAGAATCCTTTGGCGACTAATCTTGCCTTCCATCGATCAACTGATCCATTGGCTTTGTATTTGATCCATTGGCTCATCAAAATTGTTTTGCACATATTGCAACTGAACCAAACATTTGATGGAGAATTGTTGAGTTCTCAAATCGAAAAAGCAGCAACAGCAACAAATGAAGACTGACAAGATGTCAATTCTTGGTATTTAGATTCAGATGCTACTCATCACATGACAAGCTAGCGAAATGGTTTCATGAGTTCAGTCAAGCTCGTAAGTATGACTCATTGGGTGATAAAAGTACTCACAATACTAATGGTATCAACACTATCAATTGCAATTTCAAGATGTTACTTTCATTCCAAATGTTCTTCATGTAACAAATCTTACCAAAAGTCTACTTTCTTTTAGTCGAAACACTAATTTGGGCCATAAAGTCGAATTTGATTCTTATACTTGTTCGATATTAAACAAAAGCAAAAAGGTAATTGCACTTGGAAAGAGACAAGGTAATCTTTATAAGCTTAGTCAAAGATCTTAGAAGAAATGTAGACTACTTCTTGAATTTGATGAGAATCCTTATGGAAAAGAAAGAGGCAATGTGGAATACCAGATTTTTGAAGAGAATTGATGGTTAAAGGAACAAGCAATGGCGCAACACTACAAAAAACTAGATATGCTTTGATCTATCCAATCAAAACATGGTCATGAACAAGCTTGCTCAAGGAATGGAAGAGCTAGGAATAAGGTGGGTGTACAATCTAAAATAAAATAGACTAAAACAAGTTGAACCCTCTTAAGCAAAATTGGTTGCACTTCATTAATCTTAGGATTAGATTTCTCCAATACCTTCACTCCAATTACCAAATAAGTCCCAATGAGTGCTAATGGATTTGCAAGCAACATGCAAGTGATACATTTTTTATAGAGTGCTAAATGATAGATAACACAAAACAATCAAATTGAACAATGGACAAAACTTGTCCACAATCTTGTTAAGGCACTTCACGCACAAAAAGAGCTCCAAGAGCTCTACATCATAAAAACAAGTCATTATGTTCAATCAATGGCCCTCTCTTAAATGTTAAACATGTTAAACAAGGAAACACACAATCCTAAATACAATTTATGCAAGCACCTTAGTCTTTGCCCAGGATGTCAATAAAGCATTGATATACATGTCAACCACATTAATTATGGACCTAAATAAGTTCTCATTGACACTACGTCTAACTTTTGAGTCTTTGTAAGTTAGTCTTTGCACACATCGCCTTAGTTATTATCAATTTTTATAATTCTTGGCAATGCTGAATGCAACAGCTATAATCACGACACTTAGTTCTTCAGTGGTTCATGGTACATATCAAACTAAGTGTTAATAAATTTGTGAAATAGACCATGATGCATCTTGGTGCATCATTGTATTGCATGAGCCATTGGATGGTGTCCAATGTCAGTAATTAGTAGATGATTAAGGGCAAATTCTGATTAACTATTAGACGTACTTCATTAAGCTCCTCTTTGTATGGTAATTTAATGAGCTCATAGCATATTGCCTAGTATATTCAAGTCACATGCATGCCAATATTTTCAAACCAATTCAAACCTACCATTGGATTGACTAATTCAAGCCGAATTGAAGCAAACTACAAAAAACTGAATCAAAATATTGGTTTTAGGGTTTTTGAAAATTGGTAGATTTAGTTTGGATGTGTTAACTGCAAAAAGCAATTGTTAGTTTAGGGTTTGAAAAACAAACTGTTGTAGATATGCAATCACAACTACCTAAAGTCCTCATTCCTTATTTATGATTTTTGATGTATGGGCTTCAATCCCGTACACAATTTGGAATTCTCAATTTCAAAAACGATGAAAAATTAAAACACAAAAACCTAATTCTGTTGGTAGCTGAACTACTGACTACTGACTACAAATGAGTCTAACTGCAAATGAGTCAAATTTTCACAAAATTTCAATGGATCGAATATAGCAGTGGTTTGCGCATTCGTTCAGAGTGAGTTTCATCCAGAAGAGATGGGATTTTTCAATGAACAAATATGGGCAAACGACCCCCTCCTCCCCCCACCCAAAAAAGCCTCAAATCTTTTTCAGATTCAAATCGGAATCTTGATTTTTAAATGATTAAATCGGCTGATGGGCTTCGGGAACATTGATGCATGCGAGCAGGTACAGCTTCTGTTTGCCAAAACGATTGTGCAGGCTTAGCTCGTAGTCTCTAGCGGGTTAGAAAAGGGAAGGAAACCCCATCTTTCAGAAACTCATACTTGATCATTTCAGTTTAACATTATCATTGTCAAGATGACCAAGAACTCAACAAAAAACAGGAGCTTTGAGTTCGACATACTAATACCAGCCAACCAATCCAATTATTCCACATAGCTTTCGATCCTCAATTTCATAGAGCAAGCTTGCTTGCCTTTGGGTTTTCTTCAGACCGTTTAGCTTCATGTGATTCATCTTGCATTCTGATGTGCGAAAACTCTACATCTGTGAACTGGGCTTCCGGAATACTAAGTCCGTCTTTGCACTCAGCTTCCATACTGTTATATGGTGAATTTGCACCTTGCATTGGCGTATCTGAGACTTCATCAGAAGATTCTTCCCCTTGCTTTTGCCCCTGAGATTTCTTTCTTGATTTCCTTAACCTGCGTCAGGTTTAAAATTCGTAAATAAATGCACCACCTGACTTTAAAAATACCCCAGCGTGAAACATTTTAAGCCACATGAATCATTTGAACACTGATCTTCACGTTCACCAGGAATGAAAGGTTAAAGAAGGATTCCTTTGATTTCAACAACTGACCTGGTACTTGTGATATATTTTACTAGCAGCTGCTCTTGCTCCTTCGAATATATTGACCAAGTTTCCACTGCAGCTCCAGATTGTGTATTGGTAATGTCTGTGATTTTTTTTGAACAGCCATATTAGGAAACCCAAAACCCCAGAGGTTTAAAACCCCTGATTCATGAAAGCAAGACTCTGCATTTCATCATAGCAGTCTCAAAGATTAAATTGTGCACTGTATAGTCAATACCAAGCCTTAAAGAATTTGTACCTTGAAGAAGAACTCTTGCTCCACCCTCGGCTCCCTTCAGTCTCCAAAATGCTCGTCCATGTTTGTCCAACGTGATTGGTTCAGTCCTCAGAGCATCATGTCGATGACTACCTGCTTTGTAGCAAAGGGCTCTTAAGCTCTAAACCATTAACCCAAAAAGTTCTGGTTTTAAATCTTTACTTCATTCAAAGCTTGGATCGTGGTTTTGAACATTCTTCAAATAAGTATCTGACAAACCAACCAAAACTTAACAGCCTTCACAAGTCAAATGAAGATTTATATAAAGTAAGGAACATAACCACCCACTCAATCTAGAAGCAACTTGGGATAGGGCCAGTCTTGCAGCATCAGCCTTTTCGGCTTCTTGCTTGACTTTTGCAAGCAGAGCAGACTGTTCATCCAATGAGAGAGGAGTGTGTTCAACATTCTCCATGGCTAAAAGACGCTTTACCTCTGCGTCTTTTTTCTTCTGATTTGCCTCTTTAGCCTGGATTCACATTCAGGACATAAAAATGTTCACAGATTAGTATCACAGCACGTTCATTTATCTAAATTATTTCCAAAATGATAAAGAAGAGCACTCCATACACTGGGATAGTCAAGCACATAGAAACATCAGAATAGTAAATCTTAGAAAGCTTTACACAGATTAGATTCATGGGACTTGGTCACATATCAGCATGAAAGACAGCCTCAAGAATTCAGGCACAGCTGTATAGAGGAAATTTCTCAACATTTATCAAGGCAAAGAGATGGAAAAGGTGTAGTGTCTGGCATAATTTTAAGAGGGCTTAGTCTAAATTTTAAATTTGATTTAAATTGATCAAGTGTAGCAAACATTCATGTCTTCTGAAAAAACAAATAGGCAGGAAGAGATACCTCTTTTTTAGCAGCCAAGACCTCTTCCCGTTTCTCCTTTTGCTTTTCTTCATATTTGGTTATTGCATCTTCAATATATCCTCTGAATGAACTAGAAAACCAAATGACATAATCAGTGCCATAAGGTCACAAAACACAACAAAAAAGTTTTTCTTAGAATATGTTCAATACTTTTCTACGGTGTTTCAGCAACAAAAGGATGAACATTTGCCTGAAAGAAAGCTTGACTACTTCTCTCATGGATTACTTCTAAGCCACTTTTATTAGAGAGTTTGTCAAAGAATGGATCCATACGAAGTGCAGAGGCTATCATCACACAGTATGTTCAGAAGCCACAATCTTGTTTGAATATCCAAGTTCGTATACCCATCATTGCCATCATCTAAGGATTTGAGTATGAATGCTTGGTCTTCTTCACTCATGGGAGCAATGATTTCAGAAGACAATCTCAAAGGAGAGGCTGATTCCGAACTTCCTGTACAACAGTCAACCATTGCACTTTGGACAAGATCCGTGTTCACTTTGGTGAAAAGCCACAACCGCTGCAAAAGGTGCTTCTTAAACACTCTTAGCCAGGAATTTTTACCAATAGTTGAGGAGGTTATTTTGGACCTGCACAATGCAATTTGCATCTACAGTATTACATCCAAGACTTTTCAAAGTCCCTGGTGCCTACAGAATGTCCCAACTATTTGATGAGGATTCTAGAGTTATCAGTTACTTCATCAGATACTACAAGGTTATAATTAATGCGGATCTCAACTTTGACATGTAGCGGAGTTTATAAAATCCGTCTGCTACTGCTACAACATCTGAAGTGATATAAGTTTTCAATGCAAGAGCAAAATTGGAATGATAGCATCTAGATGGCAAAAATATATATAAAGACATACGGTTCTTCGTCCTCTTCCTGTATGAGTGATAGTAACTTCACATGCAGCTGAACGAGCTGAGATTGAGTTCCTCTCCGTGTGACTCCACCTCGAGTGAGCTCTCGCAATATGTTTTCTGCCTGACCTCTCTTCAATCCAAGTGGCTGTGGCATTACATACTTCACGTGTTATTCTCTCTCTCTCTCTCTCTCTCTCTCTCTCTCTCTCTCTCTCTCTCTCTCTCAATGTTTTATGGTACCTTTCAAATCACCTTTTCGAACCGTGTTTGAATCGGCTTCTCCAGGTTCGAACCCTCCCTTAGTTTCTACCCCCCCCCCTGCTCCCTTAGTTTCTGCCCTTCGATTATGTCAAAAACAAGTGCTTTCTTAGTGTTAATGGGCAACATGTAGATTACAGTTCGTGATTAATCGATAGTGAAATTTGAATCCTGACGTGCAACTCCTGAGTCTTGTTACGTAACAATACCTGTCACATGTGGTTTCGGGTTCTTATTCTATCTGTTGCCCACAGTTTTAGCTATGATTTATATGATATCATCTGTGCATCTAGTAACTACCAACTTCCATACATGACTAGAAAGATTGATCATTGTTACTCATCACTCAAAACATAAATGTCACACCATACATATTACAATGTACAATGAGACACTCGAAGAAACTCTCTCTCTCTCTCTCTCTCTCTCTCTCTCTCTCTCTCTCTCTCTCTCTCTCTCTCTCTCCCTCTCTCTCTCTCTCTCTCTCACCTCCTGAAAAGCTGAGCAGAATTCGAGCAGCTGCAGAGCTGACCCAACGGCATTCCCAGGAAGTTCTATACCAGCCACAGCAACCAGTTGTTCACTTTCTGGTAAAAGTATCTCCTGTTCAGCAATCTTTGGCTTAAGTGCCTTAACCTTGTGAGATTTCACCTTAGGTACCTTGGGGCTCTGCGAGCAACATTCTGCTTCAGAAGCATAAGGGACTCCTGCACCAGTTTGGATTTCTTCCTTAAAGGTTATGTCGCAGTGCTCCGGCCGTCGATCTATGTCACTTACAAGGTGATCTTTGCCCGGAAATGTTTGCTGCTTTCTAGTCGACAGTACACCTTCAGCCTCAGTAAATTCAATAGGTGAATGCTCCACTTTGGGCATATAATGATGCAGAGTTGTTCTTGACTGTTTGCATGGGTTTTGAGCTTCTTTAACTCTTTCCCCTGCCTCGGTCTTCTTATCATCCATGCATAGAGTTACAGGGATAAAGACCTCCACCACGGAGCGATTGGCATTGATGCAAGGTATCATTTCAGCCAAGTCTGAAATGCAATTACCTCCTAAAGCAGGCATGTGTTTATTTTTTCTAGGAGCCGTAGCAGCAGATTTTTTCTTGATGATGCTATCACCTCTCTCTGAACCAATTGACACACTTCGCCTTTTTTCCAAGCCATGCTTACTCACTAAACCATTCTCCTGCTTAACAGCTTTTGTCACGTTAACCTTAATCATTGTTTCAGAGCTGCTTTTTGTTGCAAATGCAGAGTGAGAATGCTCACCCAAAGAACCTTTTGGTAACTCCTTTGCTTTCTGCTTCTTCTTGGTACCTTTGACTTGGTGGTCCTTTTGTTTATCAGCACACTGCTCAGCAGCAGCACTGTTAGGCAGGGATGCCTGGAATTGCTGATTGGAAGAACCTTTTAGGTTCGATTTGGACTTGAGCTTCTTTCGCGTCTCGTTTACTTGCTGATCACTTTGTGAAAGACTGCTTTTGTTCTTTGGTAAAATCTCTGGGATGAAGCTGTTCGTCTGTGCAAGTAATATTTTCATCATTTATTAAAATCACCTTCCAGTCAATTATTAACCAGGCACTATAGATGAGAAAGCAATCAAACAGCATTTCTACAAAAAACCAAAGAGTAGTTCAGCAGTTAAACAAAAAGCTCAACTTTCATGTGTTTCCAATTTGTTAAGAATTATCCCTGTGATTCTTCTGAAGTCGTGATCCGAAGCCAGATCTCTAACTATAGCCTTCCTTTTAATTCAAGACTCAAGGACAAAATGCAAACTCACTAGAAAATCCAGACAGAAAAGCATAGCAATAAGTTAAACAAATCAGAATAAGAAACTAACCTAAATCAAGATGCATTATTTCTCCAACCCCACATTATCCTCATTTATCTGTTAGCACGCACTTCCCTAACTGGGTTTTTTGCATTTTTTGTTCTGAACGCAGGGACTGATTATCCTTAATCCTTTTCTGATCCTGATGGGAAATAATAACAGTCTTAACAATTATCGAGTGTGTTTTAGATAGATTCCCCCTCTCAGCATAAACTTCCCATTGATACACTTGTGCTAATGAGAAAATCTCATAACTCTCTCATGAACCAACTAAAAGTTAAAGCTCATCACACTGAAGTCAATAAACCAATTTTTGGGAATCAAACAGTTAATTGAATAAAGATATTTATGCATGTGCTTTACGAGTCCTACTTCTAAAATCTTAACAAAGTGAATGCTTCTATGAATAAATCCATTGTAAGAAAAAATCCTAAAAAGGAAAATGTTAAGAATCTATGAAAATGCGTTATGCCTGTATATCTTAAAGGGGAAAAAGGTTAAAAATTGGTTGATGGTCCTCTCCATCTTTATCAAAGGAAATGCCACATTTGGCTTTAAAAAGATCTAGGGTGGGTTAAAGGAGGTGATTAGTGTTAGTGGGGGTGTAGGTGAGGTGGCATAGGGAGGGTGGAGGCCATGTGAATTTGGAGTGCTTGCTAGGTGGTGTCCATAAGGCTTGCCACCCAGCAAGGCCAAAAAGGGAAGGAAAAGAGTGTGGGTGGGGGGCTAAGGCTGCACTCTCATCATTGAGGAGCTTGTTTGGAGTAGTCTCCTTGAGTTGAGCTCTCAAGTCCTCTAGGCCATTTTGTAACCAAATTCTTGTCAATTTTTCCTTCGAGCCTTCCTTGGTGCGCCATGGACCATCTATGCCCTTGGGTGAAGGACCGTCTTCACCACCTCCTCCTCCTGAACTTGATTCCGCACAACTTGTACAAGCCTTGAATTCTCCCCAAAACCAAATCCTGAAAATGCAATCTAGGCATGCCATGGCCGAGCAAGAGTGTCATTCTTCAACGCACTCGTGATCCGCCGTCCTTTACCCCATGTTCAATCTAGAATTCTTTTCGAGTGAAAAGAAGATCCGACATCCTGATGTTGTACATTCGCGGCTCGATCGGTGGAATGGTCATTTTCTCATGAACGACCCACCTTATAGTAAAATGTCTCACGGAAAGGCGTATACATGGTGGCAGGATCTGAAGGAAAGGGCTGGTATCCCTTTCACGGGGGTGCTTTTTAGGAAGGCTTTAAAAGGGCTTTCCTACCGGTCCTGGATGATTTTGAGCATTGGCAACATTTTGCCACCGTGCCGATGGGCAATAGAAGTTCCAAGTGCTTCTGCACACTACATTACTTTCATATTATGAACTTAGATAGAGTAGACATAATCTTAGAAAATGAGTGGTTTCACTCCAAAAATGAGTCCTTAAGAAAGGACTATGTAACCCATAGTATAACCTTTTTGCATAATGGCTCATTTGTTGAACTAAAAGGCGATGTACTTGAATAATTGACCTGATTAACATCAAAAATTGCCTCTCAATTTGAAATATAATATTCGTAGTTGCCCACATAAATGGTTGAAGCATTAATCCAAAATAGTGAAGATACACTGTAGAGTTGATGCAGGGATTTGATGTTTTGATTGTTTTGAATAGCCGCTGATGAACAATCATCCTCAAAGAATAAAGTGGTTGTGAATTGAAAGTGCAACAAATTAAAATGAAGTAGCAATTATGTTTAATTTGCCACCACGAGCAATTTTGCTTTTTTACAACATTTGAATCCGAGCTAAAAATGGAAAAAATTATGGAGCTTCGAAAATGATAAGGAAATATAAAAGAATGAACCATAGTTGCAAGCATAGAACCCACGCTTCATGTAATCAATTAATTGATTTTTATTTTTTCCCCTTTTCCCCCCAAAACATATTATGAGCTGAACTATATATATATATATATATATATATATATATATATATATATATCATAGTACCTCGTGGTACCGCTGGTATGGTACCGCCGGTACCATATCAATGGTACCGCCCTGGGATCCGCGGTACCAGGGCGGTACCATTTTTAATATTTTTTTATTTTTTAATATATTTTTAATAATTTTTTTTGGCATATTAACTACCAAAAAAGGACAAAAAAAAGTAAAAATAGGGGGTTCTGGGTGTAAAAAAAGAGGGTACAGTACATGATGCAGGGGACTGTTGCAGTGGCACATGGGCACTGCGAGTGAGCAGACCGAGGGGCCAATGGGAGACCAACACAAGGGGGTAGCATCACATGGGGGCAAGTACAGAGGCACATGGGCATTGTGGGTGAGCAGACCATGGGCCCAATGGGAGACCAACACAGGGGGGAGCATCACATGGGGCAGGTACAGAGGCACATGGAGGGATGATGGGGATCCACATGGCCGATCAGGCTGTGGGGATAAATAGGCACTCACAATGCCATTGTGGTTGGCATTTTCAAAGGCTGTGAGAGAGCTAGTGATAGACAGTGAGAGAGCAAGCGAGAGCCAGTGACAGGCTGTGAGAGGCTGTTTGAGAGCCAGGGTGCTGTGAGAGGGTGTTCAAGGACCAGGGTGCTGTGAGGAGAAGGTCGATCGAGATGGCAGAGCGCATACCACCGAAGCCCGAGGGCGAAGCCAGGAGGAAGCTTGAGGAAGATATCCGCAGGCACAACGAGAGGCATCGGAAGCAAGAGGCAGATATCCGAGAGATGCTGCGACGAACTCGACAGAGAAATCCGGAACCGGAGCCACCCGCCCCTGCTGTGGGTCCTGTCCCCGCTGTCGAGTTGGATCTGGATGAGCAGATCGGAATGAATTTCACACGACGGCAACTCATTATGGTCAGGGAAAGGGCGGCCAGACGTCGGGCTAACCAGGAGGCAGCTCGGGCTAACCGGGAGGCAGAGCAAGAGCGACAAAACAATGCACCAGACGAGGGCGAGGAGTCGGTGGAGGATCAGTGAGAGATGTTTAGAATAGATTAGGTCCAGCCGTATGTGGCAGGACTGTTGCTATGTAGTTTTCGGCAGTTTATGGTGCAGCAAATAACTAGATGGCTGCTTAAAAAAATGACAGTATATGTGATGTTATCCTGATACAACGGTTGAATATATACATAGTTGTTTTTTGTGCAACGCGAGCCTGGTCATGTAAGATGCAATGTCTGTAATTTTTTTAAATGCAGATGTATTACATGTGTTTATGAAATGTTGTTTGGGGTGTAGAGGTGATTGTTGTGCTCATGATGTAGGTGCATATATGTGAAGCTAGCATTCACTTCAAACGAAATTAAATGAAAACAGGATTCAGACACGCACATAGAATTCTTCGACATAAAATAAAGCATCACATGTACAGAGCGACATACGCACAATGTGCAGCAAATAATGTAGGCCAAACATTGTATGTAATGTGAAAAATCATCTGAGTACAATGGTAGACCGTCTGCTAGAGACAAACCACTGAAACTAAAACAACAGAGCCACAATCAATGCTCTGGCTCTCACTCAGACAAATGCTCTGGAGACAACTCAGGGCCCCGAGCTGACTCTCGCAGCCGATATCTCTGCCTGTCTGGAACTGGCATGGGCTGTGTATCCGAGGGGGAAGACTCGTCATCCTCATCCTCCCAATCAGCCTCCGCATCAGCCCCCAAGCAGGCCAAACCAACAACACCTGCTCCAACTGGCTGTGATACTGCACCTCTACCTGTACCTGGAGCCCTGCGTGGTCGTCCTCTCCTCCCTGGCAGTTTCTGTGCCTTGCCTTTCTTGTTCAGTGCACCCTTGGGCCTTCCTGGTCTCTTGTAGACAAGAGGAGCTGTCAATGCCTCATCACCCCCATGCAAATCACCTAGTTGGCTAGGCTGGGCCCAAGCCGAGGCCGGCTGGGATAGGGAAGCAAAAGAGGGAACTCCATGTGCAACTAAGCGAGGATGATGAGCTCGTGGAGTGTGTGCCCGTGGGGCTGCTGCAGGTGTAGGAACTGGCTGTGCAAGAGGCGAGTACAGTGGCGATATGTACTGAAAGGGGCGCTGTGGTGGCCGGTACTGATACATCCTGGGTGCTGCCAAAGGAGGAGGATGTGACGTGGGTGCTGCAACTGGAGGAGCCACTGTGGATGTGGGCGTTGCAAGAGAAAACCTGGGCACAGATGGTGGCCTGCCATGGAGACCTGGTGTTGCAGAACTGGACAGCGATGGAGGTGCTGCAGGCCTAAATGGCATCGGTGGCACTGGAGGAGCTGTGCGACGTACATACACCCTCTGAGGAGCTGGAGGAACTGTAGGCACCTCGTGTAGCTGCTATGGCTGGGACTCTGTGTATGGCATGCTCGCAAGAGATGATAGGGGCGCCCTGACACTCGGCATCTGCTGGGCCTCTGAATCCAATGTGGCAACCAAGTCGGCCAGCTGGGCATCCGAATACAAATGCTCTGGGCTCTGGGACTCATCTTGTGCACCAGCCTCTAAATCATCCTGTGCACCGACCTCTGAATCATCCTGTGCACCAACCCCTGAATCAACCCAAGCCTCATCCCGTGCCTCATCATGTGCACCCTGTAGACCCTGCATGGCCTCCCAATCTGTGCAATGAAAGTCATCAGGTGCCTCCTCTGGTGTGCTGTCGTAGTAACGGCCATGACTCTGTGCTACACGCATCCAAACATCTGCGGGACCGGCATCTAAACCACTCTGCCCTCTATCAAGAGCCTCCTCCATCATGTCGACATAGGTAGGTATGCCACTGCCCCCCCTGTGTGTCCCTGCCTGTCTGCCGGTATAACCTATGCCATGTGTCCCACCTCTGCCACATGATGCACCTGTGACCCCTGCCTGTGGCGTGTGCCCTGCACCTGTATGGTCTGCCTCATCTCTCTCTGAACTGGCAAACACAACCCGAATGGGCTCATCCTCATCATGCTCGTCCTCTGACACTGGCTTGTCTGCCTCATACAATGGGGGCTCTCAGTGCTCAAGCCCAAGCTCTCTCTCTCTCATCTCGGCAAGCTCCCTCTCTCTCTCTGCCATCAACTATGTGCCCAGGTCATTGGCAAGCATGGGATGGGTGCTGTCCGTAGGCAAGTCAACCTGGCACTCCAAATCGGATATCTTCGTCTGCAAGGTTTAAAATTTGCATGTCAGAGAGGCAACTTTATCAAGAAATGAAACCAACATACCAGGAGTCAACCAACATGCTATGAAAGATTAGCTTATCACCTGCAATGCACTCGTCATGGTCAGAAGCCTCCTGGCGAGACGTGCGTTGGTGCTACAGAACACCAACTGCTCCAACTGACTCACTGACAACCGGTTTCTTCTCCTCATGTGAATCAGTGCCCATGTGCTCCAATTACGCTCACACACGGAGGCAGCACAGTCCTGTGGTGCGTGCATTGAAATACTTCAGCACATTGTGGCAGAGGTGAAACTTCAACGAAACACAAAAATGGAGGATAAAATGAGATGCATACCTGAGAAAGGACACGCAGTGCAAGACGCTGTATAGATGGGTATGTGCTACCGAACATGGTCCACCAGGTAATGGGTAGCTGCCTCCTCTCTGGATCCTGGGCAACTGGGTGGCCGAATGTGCCCATGCCGAAACGAAATGCAGCGAGCTCCTCCATGAGCCTAATAGGATCCAAACCTATATGTGGACCCACCCTGTGAATGTACTGAGGCCAATCGGCCTCGAGCTCCCTGTCTGCGATCTGTGTCGGAGAGAGGAAGAGGGGATGCAGCATGTGTGCAACGCTGTGGATACTCCTGTGGAAGTAGTTCCACCGCGTCTCCCATATGAACTTCAGCTCTGTCATCCTGCAGGTGAGGGGCATGTGGTTTAGGGCATTACGAAAAAGCTTAACATTGACAGAAAAACAAACTAGCAAGTACTGAAAAGATAAAGGTAAATTGCAACACTGTACCGCTTACCTCTCTGGCTGCAAGATGGGCAGCTACAGGAACTGTCCAATCCGGTCCATGAGCTCATACACCAGTCCAAGTGTCGACCCCTTGCTGTCAGCCATGCGGAGCACAATGTAGAGTGGTCGAAGCAGTCCTGACAATGTCTGTGCATCCCTCCAGAACTGGTCTCCCCTCACCGTGGAAGAAAAGTGCTCCCCATCCTCAGTGTGCGGAAATGTACTGGCACGCCAAAGATCACTGGCAACCATCTGTAGAAGCTGGGCCCGGCACCTGATCAAACGGTCGATGACCACCAAGTCGAATGCAAAGCGCGTGGGGGCTGGCTTACGGAGGTCCAAATGGCTGAACACCCGAAACATGGCAAGAACACGCCTCTTTCTGGTGACAAAAGTCACCAGGAAGAGGGCCTCTCGGACGATGGCTCTAACCCAGGGAAGTACTCCAATGTCTCCCATCAGAAGGTCTATGTCGTGGACTGCACAAGGGGTATGAACAATATGAGGGAACTCGGCCTCTAGCAATACACCCATCTGAATGCAATTCGTGGCATTGTCCGTCACCACCGTGACGACATGTTGTGGGCCTATGGCTAGGATGGAAGACCTGATGACATCAAACATGAACTCTGCAGATATGACTCTCCCCCCCCCTGCTGCAATCCACTGCCCTCAAAAACTGTGTGCCCATGTAGCTGGAGACCAGTATGTTGAGGATCGGCCTCCTCCTGACATCAGTCCAGCCATCGGACATGATGCTGCAACCGTAAGTGGCCCAGTGCCGACGCAAAGGCTCCATCTCTCTAGACAAGGACTCAACTCTATCCCTCAGCATGTGTGTGCGAACAACCTCTGAACTAGGGACTCTCCAGCTAGGGCTGACAGACTGTGCAAGGCAGAAGGCCCTTCTGAAGGGCTCAGAGTCGGTGATGGCAAAGGGCAGGTTCAGCTCGTAAATCAGACTGGCCACGGCCTGTGTGGCTTCTTTGTCCATGTGCGGCTGATGCGCACCGCGAATGGTCTGCTGCACGAGGGCTCTCCCTGGTGGGCGACGGGGGTGGACCTCCAGCACGATGCACCAACCGTGACGGGAATGGACGATGACGCGACAGGCTGGGCACTGGTGGATGCATCGGCTGTAGACGTGGAATGGGGAGTGGGATGCACTGGCAGGGATGGGTGCAGCAGCATAGGTGGGGCGCACTGGTGCAGGGGCAACATCTAGCATGGGGTACGAAAACTGCTGGCTGAGGAGGTCATCCGGATGGGAAGGGAAGGAAGAAGGGATCTCTTCCACATCCTCAAAGGCCCGCCCAGTACCATCCTGGGCCTGCTCGGGTGGCGGAGAGTCCATGAGAAAGTCGTAGACTGGTGGAGTGCGAGCAACAGTGGGTGGTGGTGGAACCGCAGTGGCAACTGGCGGACGCGATGGGACCCGCGGGATCCACCGGAATCTGAGCAGATGGGGGTGCGTGAGGCAGAACTATCTGAGGGGGATGAGGGGCAAAGGGACCGGAGGAGGATGCACTCCCTCTCCTCGTGCGTGCCAGCCAAGCAGGCAGCAACTCTGGGTCAACCACATAAGGAGCAGTGCAAAATCGGAGAATGCCCTCCGAAATGGTGTTCTCCCCTGCCACGAGCCGCGGCCCGCAAGGTGTCCAGTAGTCGCTGCCTGTCGGGGACGGTCATGCTGCCACAAGGGGCAGCATTCAAGGTGGTACCATTTTTGGCACGTGCACCGAGCAGATGGCCTTTAAGGCGAGTGCGAGATGCAGCAAACTCGACGAGACAGTATCGGCAGCGCACGATCTTTCGACCGGTCTTGTTGGCCTTGTCGACAACCCGCCTGACAATGTCTACCTCGTCCCACAGACCGGAAAGGTCGGATTGCACCATTGCGATGGAGAAAACTAAGGACAAAATGCAGATGAAGCGAAAGCTGCAAGGATGGAACACTGGAAAAAAAACAGCATGTGAGAGACGCTGAAAATGGGCGAAGATAGGGCGAAGCAAGTCAGATGCAAGGCAGGGCAATGCGTGGGCGAAGGGCGACGCAAAGAATCGAAGGCAAGCAGGCGGAAACAGTAGCGATGGCAGGGCGGAGGAGGGCGCAAAAACATTTCTGATGAAATGCGAGGGGGGCGGGTAGTTTAGGTTAAAAAAAATTTTAAAAAATATTAAATAATAAATAATATATTATATTATGGTACCGCGGTACCAACATGGTACCGCGGTACCAGTACGGTCCCACGGTACCGGGATCCGCGGTACCCAATACCGCGGAACCTATGATATATATATACATATATATGTTTATAACTTCATGGTTTATACACTTTATATATTAAAATTAAAATGTAATTTAAAAATGTTTTTTAAAACCAGAGATAAACAACAAAAGACAAGGAAGCCTGATTTAAAACTGATTTTTGAAATTTACATTTTGATCAACTTATGGCGAATTAGAGCATGCTACTGCTAGTTGAGGGCAGATCAAGCAATCGCATGAATATACATTCCACGGAAGCAACACAAGGATCTCCATAGAATCACATTAGGAATGAAAGGAGTACATAGTATGGAGTACAACATGGATTCATGTGGATAGGGCACATGAGATCTAGCATTGGAAATCCCAAGGCTCGTATTCACAAGAGGAAGTTTAGAGCTCTCACTTGCAAATGAGCCAAAAGATCCAAAAGTTGATTTCTCTTGCCTGCTTATAGAGAATGCTCTAACTTAACATAACTATCTTGAAGGATAGTTAGCCTTCAAAATAGTTAGCCCTTGTTAAGTATTATTTAGTCTACTTTGGGCCCTTATTGACCTATTATCTTTAGTAATTACTTTGGAGGGCCTAAAGAGGTAACCGCTTTGTTCTTAAGGCTAATAGCTCCTTTTGGGCCTACAAAGCTTACAATGGAATCATGGATATTATATTGCCTTAAAAAACATTGATGTACTAAAAATATATGACACATGTAATATACAAAAATAAAGAGCATGGATTCAATCAATAAACTATGAAAAATCAAGTATGTGAGACCAAATGAACAAAAGCCACTAGAAATGTTTGCATTGGTCTTAAATATATGTCCATAATTTACATGCAACAAAAGCATGTTGTTTCTTTTGCAATGACATATTAAGTCAATAGGACTTGGCCAAACAATGTTACCATAGATATTTGCATATGCAACAATTCCATGTTAACTAGGTATTATCTACAACTTCAAAGACTTGCAACTTCAATTCAAGCTCATGTCACGTGAGTCATAACCAGATAGTCAAACCAAGTTGTGGCTAAAATAAGCTAAAAGCTAAAAAAGCTTGAGCAAGTATTAAGATGTTATGTAAGCAACTACTTAAGAAGCCGCAATCAAAATCTATTTAAATCTAATCTTACAATCTATAAAGAATAGTAATGAAATTTACAACGCATGCAAGTATTTATGTGGATATGCATTAGTGAATGATTGTAGAACATGCATATGGATGGAGATATGATTTAACCAGTTTCAAGAGCTAATAAATTTCAAGATTGTAAAAGCATCTAAAATTAACCAAATTCTTTTTAGGAGTATTTATTATCTAGCAAAGGAAAAATATCTATCATCCACCAAACTAGTTTGTGTTGAGAGGCTCAAAGTGTTGCCTCTTAGCTTTAATAAGGTAAAACATGTTGCACATGATACAAGATACGCTCAATATCCACACAAAATGGGAAAGAGTCACCAACAAAATCAAAAAAAATTAAGGTAATCCAATCAAGCATTTGCTACACTAAAGGATAAATTTAGAATACCATGCTCTTTTGTGAAGCTTGCTTCAAGAAGTCTGCTACTGACCCAAAGCCTGTAGCTTTTGCAGTATGTGTCAATATTCCGGTTGGGGTACAACCTTTCTTTTTCCTGCAAATGATCAAAAGTTTCACAAAATTAAAAAATAAGGGATTGATTTTTGTAGATCCTAAAAATAATGCACGATGCAGACTTAATGATCCACAAGAAAGTTGATATAAAAATAACTTTTGTCCATCACATCTATCAAAAATATGACAAACATTCTAATCAAATGGAAAAAATCAAATGGCACCAAAAGATGCAGCCCACGTTCCGGAACGTGATCCGAGATTTCCCATTAAGGTTTCCCAAAACACAAGTTTTTTTGTTTTTTTTTTGGGATGCCAATATGGATATCAGATTACCTAGTTTGCCTGGAGTTCCAAGAGGAGTCTTGTCCAATTTGGGGCCACTAAGTGATTCTTTATCGAACATCTCTATTTCTGTATTATGTGAGATGAAATCACATGGAACCGTATTGAAAGACAGCAAACCGACAACAATCATGTTTCATAAGCAGCCATCTCAAAGCTTGTGGTGAGGCAACTCAACATACTCAACAAATACGAGTACACTATGCAGTGCCAACAATATCTCTATCTATAATTAACTATGTCAATATGACTGTAGCATCTATGCAATGTTATTTTTGCCTCTTTCCAATTTATCAATACGTTGTTCTTCTAATGCGTTCATTGATGATTTGAGTCAACTAAACTATAAAATTTAGCCATTGGTATTTTTTCCACACATGCACGTGCACGCGCGCGCACACAAATGCGATCAAGGTCACAGACCGATTTTGCAACAGATCGTGGCACTATCTTTTATATATTTTCATTATTTTGGAAATCAAATAATCCAAGTACATGTTGTGACTAGGAGACAGCAAAACAAATCTACGTGTCAAGTATTCAATAATCAATTAGCCATTTTTGAGCTTTTTCCACTTTCACTCTAGATCTATTAAACAATATGGATGTCATTGTTCGTTTTTCATTAAACATTTTTATTCATGTACTAAAAGAATATGGACATCATTCATCGTATATAAATATCTGAGCTATGCATGTATATATCCTCCAATATTAATTTGAAAATGTAGGACTAGAATACCATAATTGTGAAATTGCACAAGAACAAAGACATCTAAAGACATCCTCTTGTTGAATGTGTCATAATAGCATTAAATGTCAACAAATAGTCTTTCCAAACTTACATGCAAATGCTACAATTACAAATTCCTCGACAACGAGGGCAAAACCAATCTACCAACTCGAAAGCTTCCTCCACATTTTCTCCATACCTGCCAAACATTCAATATTAAAGATGTCATTAATTTCATTTGAGGAAAGAGAAAAGAATAGAATATACAATTATCTCGATCAAGAAACTTCTAAGCCGAATTTAAGATGTAAAATAACCTGTACTAGAAGTGCCACTTGCAATTTTACTATGTTAAGAATAAATATTTAGCAAAAAAAAAAGGAAAGGTAGGATCCGACATGTTAAAAGCAAATATGTGGGCTATCATCCTTCTCAAGCATCTCTCCAATCATTGTTGCCAAACATCAATCGAGCTCCAAAGAATACATAATTGGGGCATTGATAATAACACTTTGCCTCCTAGTTGAAGAGCTCATATGAGGAATAAGCTGGCAATTACTCAGTCCTAATAAACCTAGAGTAATCTTGAAAGAGAGTCAAGCCAAAGAAATTCATCTTTTGGCCTTCACCTCACCATTTCAGTGTTCTGCATAAAAGTGCACTGTAGAAAGTTTCAAGAACTAACTAGCGAAAGCAGCTTAGTGGGAACAGTAAGAGCAGCAGAAGAGTTTCCAAAATATTTCCATATCGTAGGTGTAAGCACCTATTCAACAGGCACTTTGGGCAGAACTTCTGAGTGCAAACCTTATCCCCGCTTGTATTCTTGCAGGGAGCCATGAATTCGATAGTCTTTTGCCGACACTGTTCAGCAACCCAATGCAGAACATTAAGAGATGTACTTTTGATATTTTCAATCTAGTAAATCTGTTGAAGTAAAACAATAGCCAGAACAAACAATACGTCTGTACAAATAGAAACTAGAGGCTAGAAAAAAATCGGAAGGAAGCTTCAGTAGATGCCTTGTAGAGATATATTCTTTTGACTAAAAAAGGCTCAAGTTCAGGCTCTATATTGTAACGAACTTGGAAAGATCTTAACTTACTCATATGCTAAGTTACCAAATGGTTTGTAACTAAAGCATGAGGCCATGTTCAAGATCAAAGCATATCACCCACAACTTACCTGATGACAGGTTTGACCGTTTTCAGAGTCATATACTCTTCCACCTATTATTCTAACTCCAGGAGATTTTTGTCGCTTCAAGCATGTGTCTGGACCTACAGCTGCAGACAAAGGACTGCCCTTCCTCTTGACTCCTTGTGGAACTCCGAGATCTCCTGTTTGATTTTGCGCTTTACTTATAGCTTTTTTCCCAGTTAGAGGGGCTGATCGAATCTGTTCTTGTTTTGGTGACTGTATCTTAACCGTTGCTGCTTCTATTGGCATGTTTTCTTTTTGAGGCTTTGATCTTGATCCTTCCAATCCCAAGCTTGCTTTTTTTGACATCCTTTTTTTGGGTTTGCTTGAGTCCTTATTTGCCATGATGATAATTATCTTTCTAAGCCTTTCAAAATCAACTAGTCCAGATCGGAATTGTGACAGACAAGTGTTTGTTAGCACTTAGTCAATCTGTTGGTTGACGGTAAAGTGCAGGGGACTAAGACCACCTAGGTGCTCTATCGCAAATAAGCATTTAGCTTTCTTTCACCCGGGAGCTTAAGATAATCAGACAATTGAGCTTTTGTTACTAGTCTCCAAGTCTCCGATCGAGACAATTTTGTCATGCATCCCTAGATATAACCTCCTCTTAAAGAACGTCCAAAGCTATAGAGCGCCAGGTTAGCTTTTAGTCGGTGTTTCTCTTTCTTTATCTTACTGAAGATTTGGTATGCTTGGCAATTTCTCCTCAATTTCCTGTAACAAGAGTCAAAATCAGTTTGTAGAATCAGTTTTTAAACCATATTCTACAACAGACCTCGCTATACAACTTCCTCTGTAAAGAAAGTCCAAAGCTATTGAGTGCCAGTTTAGCTTTTAGTCGATTTTTCTCCTTCTTTAGCTTACTGAAGATTTCATATGCTTGGCAAGTTCTCCTCAATTTCCTGTTACAAGAGTCAAAAATCGGTTTGTAAAATCAGTTCTCAAACCATGTTCTACGGCAGAGCTCTCTCTCTCTCTCTCTCTCTCTCTCTCTCTCTCTCTCTCTCTCTCTCTCTCTCTCTCTCTCTCTCTCTCTCTCTCTCTCTCTCTCTCTCTCTCTCTCTCTCTCTCTCTCTCTCTCTCTCTCTCTCTCTCTCTCTCTCTCTCTCTCTCTCTCTCTCTCTCTCTCTCTCTCTCTCTCTCTCTCTCTCCAAGAGGCTTCAAAATACCATAACGCTTCGTCACTTCAGCACCTTCTCATAAATGTAGGATAAAAGTAAGTTAAAAAGATTTTCCGGTATGTGCAACGCTACAAATGCTGAGCGTTATTTGAGAGCATGCAAAAAATGTACTAACTCGGAACATTTACTAGGTACTGTTTGGATATATTTCTCTCGATCTACCCTGCAAGACATGCATTGCCTCGCAAAAAATTATTTCTCGTTCTCGAAAATCCTTCAGTCTGTTCTGAAGACGTCTCTTTGTTACTTGCCAATTGATATCTCTTTAAGTAGTTGAACTTTTACAAATTTTCAGATTTCACACAAATTATAGCTTATATCTGACGTTTTTCTCTTCCGAAATGAAGTTAGAAATAGAATAAATGAGATCAGAGAACATATATGATGAACATATCTTGCTCTTCTATAGTGTAAAGAATCTAGATAAGAACATTGGACTCACAAACAAGCATTGCCAATCAAATCCAAACTGGCAAAATGTCGTTCATCAGATAGCTTCTGCAAATGCATTGGAAAAACGGCTTGTGCATAGCAATCGATGGATTAAGCATCCAATAATAAGCATATGCTTTATGCCAACTGTTTTAACGAAGCTTAACTTTGTATCAATCCCAAGTGCGTGAAATCTCTTTCTGACAGCCAACATTCTTCAACTTAAGCCCTACAGGCAGAGTATATAGGCAAACCTCGATAACACGACAATGTGTACGTAACTCAAACAGATACATAAAAAACAAGAAGAACCAAATAGACTTAACCTGAGGGAAGTGATGAAGTAGAACACGCACAATGATTATGAGGTGGATCTTTAACACGCTCTTGCATCAAAAAACATGTGATGCGAGCGTTGCAGTCACAAGCTCCTCTGAATGCTTGGTACGATCTTCCAATCTGCTGTGTATTCGAATGAAATGCAGACAAGAAAATGTGTAATGCCTCGAGCTGTGCGCAGCGAGAAGCTGGAAGAACAGAGAAAAGAGAAGGATCGCGAGCGAAAATGAAGGAAAAGGACGATAAATGGAATAATGGAGGATGGGGAAGGAAGATCGCGAAGGAGTGCGTGGCGGGAGAAACGAAAATGAACGATTTCAAAAGCTACCACCATCACGTAAATACCTACACATTTTTTTCAAGTGTATTTAAAAGTTGACTTAAATGGCATAATTTTGTACTTTTAAAAAGTACGAGCAATAAATACTTTACAATTTGTAAGAAACTTTTGATATTTTTAGAATGTTGAGAATCACATTACATTTTTTAATGTTTAATTGCTATTTCAATCTGAATTTGCTATTTTAGAAAATCTACTTTTTAAAATTTTTAAAAAAAAAATCTGCGCATTTACAAAGGGGAAGGCCCACGGGTGGGGGGCCTTCCGCATTGTGAGGCACCCAAGCCACCCCCCCCCCCCCCCCCCCCCCAAAGGGCGTCCCCCTTACCAAAAAATTCAAGGGAAAAAAAAACAAAACAAAATCAAAAACAAAAGGCACATAGCCCTTCTTTTATTCCACTTAAAAGGATAGTCGTTGCATTTTTGTGTCCATATTTATCGGATTTTCATACTTAAGTCACTGATAGTTTCTCCTATCACTGAGACTAATTTTTTCACATGGATTTCCAAGGGAAAGTCAGTCCTATCATGGACAAGCTTAATGGAGCCAATTAACATCTGTGAAAATTTAAGATGAAAACTATACTAATGGCTAAAGAATTGTATGACGTTGTTACAGGTGTAGAAGGGAAGCCCGAAGCAGACGACGCGACAATCGCCAGATGGAAGTTGAAGGATGGAAAGGCTTTCGCGCTGATCATCCTCAACATCAAGGATACCCAAATCGGCCATGTATCCGAGGCTCGGACATTGAAAGAAGTCTGGGACATCTTGAGCACACTATACGAAGTGCGAGATATAGCTTCCAAGCTACATCTCAGGAAGAAATTCTACTCCCTCAAGATGACGAATGGTGATTCTCTGTAGAATCACATTAATCAATTCAAGAACCTGCTAAGACAAATGGCTGTTGTCGGATCTGTCATTGACGATCAAGACGCAGTGATGCAACTGCTTACAAGCTTGCCAAGCTCTTACGACAACTGGGTGATGATCATCACGACTCATCCAGAATTGACTCTTTCAAGAGTCATTACTATGTTATTGCAGGAAGACACGCGGAGGAACGAAGCCTCAAGTTCCTCAGCTGATTCTCACGACAAAGCAAAAAAAGAAGAAAGGCCCGAAGCAATCAAAGCTAGACCAAAAACCAGCTCAGCACAAGGAACAGTCGAATCCGCAGACAAAGAAGAAGTTGTTCTGCAGATACTGCAAACGAAACAACCACGAAATACAAGACTGTCGAATACTTCAAGCGAAGAACAACAACAAGGGGCAGTCGAATCAAGTGGCAAATACAGCTACAGAAGCTCCACAGCCTATTCAATAAACGGATCATGATGCCTTCATGACCAGCCATCAAGGAGCATCTGGTGACAGCTCTTGGTTCCTGGCCTCATTGATTGTTTCGAGTCCTATACACCTTACAGTACCCATAAATATGTCCACCTTGGTGACAATAGCACACAGGCTATTAAAGGTGAAGGCACTGTAAGATTAAGCTTTGCTAACGATCAATCTAAGCTACTCTCGAAAGTCCTTTATGTACCAAATTTATCTACAAATCTGCTCTCTGTAAGCAGAATCACAGATCTAGGACACAGAGTAGAATTCGAATGTAATCAGTGTAAAGTAGTTGATAGGACAGGCAAGATCCTAGCACTCAGAAAGAGACATGGATACTTGTACAAATTGAGTCATTGTTTTTATGCCTCTAGTCAGGCTCTCAGTACTTCAATTCATTCAAATAAAGGTTTACTTTGGCATTATAGACTTGGTCATTTAAATCATGCTGATGTACAACGAATGTCTAGACAATCTATTGTTCTTGATCTCGACTATCCTCGCAAAAAAGTCGAGTTACCTGTCTGTCAAGACTGTTTAGTTGGTAAACATACTAGAAAACCATTCAAGTCAAGCCATCAGCATGTTGCTAGAGGATTGCTAGATGTTGTACATTCAGATGTTTGTGGCCCGATGAAAAAAAATTTGCTGAAGGATGCCAAGTATTTTATAACCTTTATTGATGAATTTTCCATAAGGACTATGGTGTACTTCATAAAGAAGAAATCAAAAGCCTTCAACTACTTCAGAATCTTCAAGGAGCGTGTAGAAAAAGAGACTAGAAGGACGATCAAGGCCCTAAGGTCAGACAACGGTGGAGAATATATCTCTATCGAGTTTCAGGAGAACTGCCAAAGCCAAGGCATTGAGCAGCAATTCATCACTACTTACATTCCTCAGTCTAATGGCTTAGCCGAGAGGAAGAACCGTACTCTGGTTGAATCTGCCAAATGTATGTTATTGCATGCATCGTTGCCTAAGAGATTATGTGCTGAAGCTGTCTCCACTGCAGCTTGAGTCCAGGACAGATGTTCGACCAAGGCCCTCTCAGACAAGACATCCCACGAGGTGTGGACAGGCTCTAAGCTTTCTTTGAAGAACCTGAGAGTGTTTGGGTGCATTGCCTACGCGCAGATCCCAAAAGACACAAGGAAGAAACTGGACTTCCAAGGTCTCAAAACCATCCTGATCGGATATACTTCGTCTGACAATACCTATAAGCTGTATGATCCTGATACCCATCAAATCTTGTATAGTCGGGATACAGTCTTTATCGAGGATCAGTTCGTCGACCTCAAAGGCAAGGACATTGCTCAAGAAGAACCTCCATCACCTGTCATTGACACGACGGTCCGAGTTTCTAGCTCAGGCGTGTTCATTGTCGACCCGTTTCAAGAAAGCGAATCAAACGAAGATGTTGCTGCTACCCAGCAACAAATCCCAGGAGCGGTTTATCAGTCGAATCTTCCCAGAAGATCAACCCGAGTGTGCACACAGCCCACAAGGTATACTCCTGAGTCAGCCTGTCTCTTGATGCAAGAACCGACGACAGTCGAAGAGGCACTTAGCCAAGCAGACTCTGATCTCTGGAGAGAAGCCATGGACAAAGAGTATTCTTCTCTGATCAAGAACCAGACATGGTCATTAGTCGAAGCTCCTATTGGCTGCAATATCATTGATTGCAAATGGATCTTCAAGATCAAATACAATGCCAACGAAGCAATTGATCGAAAAAAGGCAAGACTGGTAGCACGAGGATTCACTCAGATCCTAAATGTCGACTACATGGAGACTTTTAGTCCAGTCGTCAAACATTTGTCAATCCGAATGCTCTTGTCTTATGTTGCAGTTGCTGACCTCGGAGTGCATCAACTTGATGTACAAACAACCTATCTGAATAGAGTGATACAAGAAGATATCTACATGATCCAGCCCGAAGGATACGTTCTGGAAGGGACGAAGAATCATGTATGTAAACTCCACAAAGCATTGTACAGCTTGAAACAGTCTACCAAAGCTTGGTTCCAGATGATGAACACATTCTTCATTGAACAAGGATTCAAACCAAGCACTGTTGATTGCAACGTCTATTCCAAGTCAGTGCAGCAATCATTCTTTATCATCACCTTATACGTGGATGATACGTTGCTCTTTAGCAACAATACCAATATGGTCAAGGATTCGAAACATATGTTGTTTTCAAAATTCGACATGACTGGTCTGGGAGAAGCTCACTTCTGTCTGGAAATTTAAATCCACAAAGAGATAGCAAATCGACTAATTTATATCACTCAACAAAGATATCTTCACAATGTTCTTAACAGATACAATGTGATGAATTGTAAATTAGCTCACTCACCAATGGATCCAGGCTTGCATCTGTCAAAGGGCCAATGTCCCCAGACCAAGCAGAAAGTGGAGCAAATGAGAGAATACCCTTATCGATCGATACTAGGATCTCTCATGTACTCAATGGTCTATACAAGACCAGATATCTCTTTTGTTGTAAGCTCACTCAGCCAATACATGGCTAATCCTGACATTACCCATTGGAAGGCTCTCATATGAGTCATTCAGTGCATCTGCTATGGAGATGTCAGTAACGACAATCTCAATCAGCTCAGTGGTTATTCTGATGCAAGCTGGAGAGGAGATGTAGACAATCGTAAATCCACATCTGGATTTACATTCTTCTTCAACAACGGTCCTATCTTATGGAACGGTCGTAAGCAAACTTCTGTCGCACTTTCTTCAACAGAAACAAAATACATTGCTGTTTCTCAATCTATCGTTTTGGTTGAGAAATTTGCTATCAGATCTTAATCTGAATCAGTACAGCCCTACAATTTTAATTTCTGATAATGAAAGTGCTATTGCCTTATCGGCCAATCCTAGATTTCACTCTAGGAGTAAGCACATTGAAATCAGATATCAATACATCAGGGGCAAGGTTCTAAACAAGGAAGTAAGCTTAACGTATTGCAAAACGCAGGACATAGTTGCATACATATTCACGAAAGCACTCAGTGTTAATGCACACAACAAATTTTGTGCATTGTTTAGTCTGAAGATCAAGGCATTCACGGATCTAGATTAGGGGGGGGGGGGTGTTGGATTTGTTTCCTCTACTCTCCCAAATCCCATCTTTAATCTGCCTCCATTCATGCTGCATATTTACTCGCGTTGTCGCGCAGTCTGCATATTAACATGCAAACTCTCATAGGCGATGAAAGGACGAAAAACGAAGGGTGACGTCACACCCTCTTCACGCTCGCCCAATACAACTGCGCTAACAGACTAGACAACGATTGCAGCCACCCACAATCTCACAGATAGCACATCCACCCTGTACTTTCTTCATCTGCACACCTTTAACATTATGTACATATATATATACAGAGAGAAAATCAGAGAAATGATCAAGAGGTCGAGTATTGGATGATTAAGTCCTATCGAAAGATGAGCAGATGAGAGTGTATGTAAATTATCATCAGATGCTTATCAGCTAGATAGACGAAGTAGATGCCTTGTGCATTGATTATTTATCGTCAGATATAAGGTTTCATTCATTTGTAGATTGAATAAGCTTCATAGGGCACACAGTTTCGTCCGCTATTGTCTTGTGCTCTACCGCTTTATTGACATGTATACTTGATATATTTAATCTGATATAGTTTTTTGTTATACGTTCAGATCTGTGTTAATATTGCTATGCTTATTATTCATTATGCCTGATCTTTCTAGTTGCTCTTTCTAGTAATAGATGACTAACATTTAGTTGTTTCGCGACTAATTATCAGTCGAGCATTGTCTAGCTCTTCGTGAATCATTCACGACACATAATTTGTCTTTCTATTCGCAACAAATTATTCTTCTAGCGCTTCGTGTGTGAGATTTCAACAAGTTTAGTCTAGTTTAGTCATATTTTGGTAAATTGTCAATATGAGGCCAAAACTCATTTCAGACTTAGAGATAAACTTTTTGAAGTTGTATTAGTTTAAAATACATTCAATAAACACTTTTTGAAAAGTGTGGAAAAGTTGGTAGTCGAGTTTGAGAGAGATTCAAATTTGAACTTTGGGTACATTGAATCTAGACCCAGAAATAATAGGGTCTACATTTTGGAGAGAAAGCCAAGTGGCCAAATAGGGTTTGGACACTCTATAAAAGGATGTAAGACATGGAGAGACACATCTTCTCTCTTCTCTCTCTCATTTCATCATTATACATGGTCCTCTTTGGGTTCTACTACTCATTGGTGCACTCTCTTGATGTCTACTTGATGAAAACCTCTGATTTCTGTTTAATGAAATAAACAGCTGTTCCTCCGGAGAATTCGTCAATAAAGGTAATGAAATACTTTGCATCTAGCAATGAAGGAGTTTGCATAGGTCACATATATATGTATGAACAACATCTAACAGACCTTTTGCTGCATGCCTATGACTCGATCTAAAAGTAATCCTAGTATGCTTTCCAAAGATATAGCTATGACATACAAGGAGATCGAGTTTACCAGAAGGATAGTCGAGATCAAGAACCATAGATTGTCTAGACATGTTCAAAACATATGCATAATTCAAGTGTCCTAAGTGATGATACCATAGTAATGCTTTATTGACAAGAACAGAGGTTTTTAAGGCTTGACTAGAATCAGAATAACAATGTGCCAATCTATATAAGTATTATTGCCTCTTACCGAGTGCAAAAATCTTATTACTCCTATCAATAATTTTGCATTGATCAGATTCGAATTCAACCTTATGACTTAAATCTATAATTCTACTTACTGATAATAGATTTGTAGAGAGTTTAGGAACATATAAAACCTTTGATAGTAGTTTGAATTGTTGGATTTATCTCCTCTACTCTCCTAAATCCCATTTTAAACTGCCTCCATTCATGCTGTATTTTTACTCACATTGTCGCACAGTCTGCATATTTACATGCAAAATAAGACAGACGAATAAAACGCGACTGTCTACATAAATACAAGTAAATTCTCATAGGCGAAGAAAAGACGAAATCATCACCAACGTTCATCTCAGCAAAAGTTGACGTCACGATCCTTTTTTTTTTCAAGATTAGCACTTAACCTCATAGCTTTAGCACTTTCACACAAAGTCCTATTCTTCCTTTCAGCCACTACAATTTGTTGTGGGGTCCTTGATGTTGTATACTCCCTCTTGATTCCATGCTCATCACAAAAGGCCTTGAACTTGTTAGATATGTACTCACCACCATTGTCACTTAGTAGATAGATCCAACAAAATCTACTAAAATCATCAATGAATGTTACATACATCTTAGCTCCACTATTGCTAATTGTAGTAAATCCATGAATATCCGAATGTACAAGCTGAAAAGGCTTTGTAGATCTAGAAATAGATCTAGTATAAGGTAGTCTATGTGACTTAGAAAAAGCACAAGACTCACAAACATGCTTGATATCACTTAAAGAACTTGGAAGACCAATCACAACCTTCTTCCTTGCCATTACCGCCAATGATCTGAAGTTGAGGTGTCCCATCCTTTTGTGCCAAACCTCTTGAATAGTACCTTTTCCAACCAAGACATCCTTCCTTTTGATCAAACAAGCCTCTCCATAAAACTCCACCTTGAGGCCTTTACTTAGCATTTGGCTCGCACTAAGCAAATTGTTGGTAATAGATGGAATAAACAATACATCCTTCAAATGAATATTCCTATTTGTAGAGAGAGAAATAGGAATTGCGCCAATTTCTTTGATTGCACACTCACCATAATTGGCTGTGTAGATCACCCTCTTGTCATCTCCACATGCCAACAAAGAAGTGAAGTACTCTTAGTGAAAGGTCATGTGTGAACTTGCTCCACTATCAATCCACCAAAGATCTAGATCTCCATCATTAGCAATCATACATCAAGACATCACAAAAGCATCATCATTTGCATCTTGAACATCGAAACCATCCTCATCAAGAGTAATATTACCTTGCTTGTCTCCTTGACCTCTCTTCTTCTTGAAGCACTCACTTGCAAAGTGTCATTTGATGCCACAATAGAAGCACTTGAGCTTTGATCTATCATTCTTTTTGCCACTTGAATAAGCATCCACTTGATCTACAAATTTTTTAAATTTCTCAGTCAAAACCGGAGATGTACGGCCTCAAACGTGTGAAAAGGGTTCCTACAGCCCACAACAAGATCTGGACCAAAAATTTTGAGGATAGCTATCAAATCCAACTCGCTACACAAAATTTGACTAGTTTTCAAAAAACTGCTAATTTTGGCTTTGATTTGGATTAACCCTATCAATTTCAACAAAAACTCTTGTACTTGGCTCTGATACCATGTGCAAAAAGTACAAAATGGACCAAGAGTGGATCCTAATCTGATCCTCAAGAGGGATTGGTTGTCAGATTACTTGATTTATCAATCTACTTGAGATTAAGATCAATCTAGATCAATTCTAGACACAAAATCCTAACAAGAACAATCATTAATTGAAGGTAGGTGTACTTGCTGGTTTCACACGTGTGAAACACTGTCTGAGTACGGACTCCAACCTGAAAATCAAGTACATATTGATAGAACCTCAAAACAATCAAAACAAATGTAGACAAATGGAGAGAATCACTCAAAATTTCTTCCAAAACCAAGATTGGTGTCTCACACTGATTATGGCCAAATGTAGCTCTATATATACAATAAGTGGGAGCTTGTGGTATTGATCATCCCTCTGATCCCACATGTGTGAAGGTGCTTTGTCATATGATGATTCATCATGCAAAACTGACACTTGGACAAAACCTTCTATTTTGAGCACTTTTGGTCCATTTTTCTTCTATATAGAAATCTTCTAGAAGTCAAAATTTGCATACTTCAGCTTATTCCACACATGTGAGCTGTCCTCTACACATGTGATATGACACCTAACCAAAGGATGTGGCTCATGCAATCAATAGATTGATGCCATGTGTCATATGTCTAGAAAACAAGTTTTTGGTAAATCATATGTACAACCTATATGATTATGGTACATGAAAGTACACTATTTTCACACGTGGGAACAGGCTCCACACATGTGTGTTTATCTATATACAAGATTTTTGGCCTCTACCAAGTTTATTTTTGCATTTTTCACAAATTGGACCAATATAATCCAATCCCCATTTTTCGAACGGTGCTTGGGCTAAGACTGGGTGCAGTAGATCATAGTTCAATCTCGTTGGTCTCCTTGCCCTTTGGCATACATCACAACTTTTCAAGTATTCCTCCGTGTCTTTATGAATCGTTGGCCAACAACATCCTGATTGCAGGATCTTGCGAACTGTAATGTCAGATGCAAAATGACCTCCACCCATGCCTTCATGTTAAAGCGACATGATCTGGGTGGTCTCATGAGGAAGAATACACCGTCGAAGAATTCCGTCTGGACCTCTTCGGTACAACTGGCCGGCAATCAGCTGATAAGGTCTAGCCTTCAAGATTAATTTTCGTTGTTCTGCCTTTGGTAGTGATTTGTTTGGTTGGCCCCGCATTAGATATTCAACAATGTCGGCAGTCCATTCTGGTACTGTATCCACGTAAAATAAGGCAGCATCCGCTAGCTCATCGTTGGGTTGGGTTGCAATCTCCTTTCCCTTGATTTGTGACACATGATCTGCCATGTAGTGTTGTTTTCCCTTGCGAACTACTATCCGAAAATCAAATTCCAACAACAAAAGGAGCCATCTGGTGATTCTCCCGATGTTGCAAGTTCTATTAACAAGATATAGCAAGGGTTGATGGTCCGTATAAAAAGCAAAATGTGTGGCCATGAAATAGTGTCAAAACTTCTTAACCGCATAGATCATTGCCAGTGCTTCTCGCTCTGTGGTTGAATAATTCATTTCGGTATCACTGAGCTGTCAGCTTGCAAATCGGATTGGAAAATCCTTTTTGTGTTCACCTGGCTGGGTTAAGACTGCTCCAACTGCATACTTTGATGCGTCCGTATGCACATGGAACTCAATGGACCAATTGGGTGGGCGTAAGATTGGTGCTGAAACCAATGCATCCTTAAGCTTCTGGAAAGCCTTTAGGGCTTCCTCGTTCCAATGTGGATCTGTCGTGAGTTTGTAAATTGGTCGAGCTAACTCTGCAAAATCAAGAATGAAGATCCTATAATAGTTAGCATGACCCATGAAAATGTAGACCTCGCGGATCGTCCCTGGTGGTGGTAGATCAACAATGATCCTGATATTTGATAGATCTGTGGCGATCCCATGTCTTGACACTATATGGCCGAGTATCAAGCCATGCACCACCCAGAATTGACATTTTTTTGGATTCAGGGAGATCTGGTATTTGCGGCATTTTTGTAGCACCTTCTCCAAATTGGATAAGTGTTCTGAATCTGGTCCATGCACGCACAGATCATCCAAGAAAATTTTCAGAAATTTTTACAAATAATATTTGAATGCCGTCTGCATGACTCGCTGGAAAGTGCTTGGGGCATTGCAAAGTCCGAATGGCATCACTTTATAGGCGTAAGTTTTCCATTTCGTGGCGAATGCTATTTTGTGCTAGTCCTGGGGGGCTATTTTCACCTGGTTGTAGCCGTTGAAGTCGTCCAAAAAACTGTAGGCTTCATCGCCAGCTACTCTATCAAGGACACTTTTCGTAAATGGTAAAGGAAAATGGTCCTTTTTAGTGACTGCATTAAGCGCCTTTAGATTCACACATATACGCATTTTGCCATTCTTCTTGGGTACTATAACTATCGGCGATACACATTCCGTGTGTTCGATTTCGTAAATGAAATCTGCATCCATAAGTTTCTGCAACTCTTGCTTGATCAGTTCTGTATAATTCGGGTTGCAACAGTAGTAACGGCTTACTTTGGGGACTGCTCCGTCCACCAAAGGTATGGTGTGTTGGACTACTGTTGGCGGAATTCCCTTTAGATCACTATAGCTCCAGGCAAAACAGTCTTTATATTCCACCAACAAGGATCGTAGTCTCTTGAACTACGTGGGTGTTAACTGCTCTCCCACATGCACTATCCTTTCTTCTTCTCTTGGTTCTGCAAGATTCATCGGTTGTGTTCGCGCAGGTCCCTCGAAGACTTGTTCCGCTGGTGCCTGACTTTGATCAAATTCTCGTTGGGCTTGCGACATCATGATTACCACGTCGTCCAATGTATAATTCTTGAAAGTATTAGGCATCTCATGATTGGAGCTCGTCGAGATTCCTCTTTCAACATATTTTTCTTGGCCCGACTGGTCATTTTTTTATTTTCTGTCACCTGTGTAGAAGATGAAGCTGTATCTGAGTCCAACTTGATTGACTTCAAGGAATCCAACACCTTCTTTTTGTCTTTTTTTGTCATTTTGGTGGGTTCATCCTTGTTGTCTTTCTTTGGGACTGCTGTGACATTCGCCTCATGAGTGTGAATATCAACGTCTATTGTAGCTATTGCCTCTTCGGGTAGGTCACTCCATCGGATCACCTGGTTGTAGCGTTGCTTCAACTGATTCTTCTTATTCGCAGGTGCCTTGGGTGGTTCGATCCTTGAGACTTTCGCCATAGTAGACCTTTGTGGTGATTAAGCTGGTACCTTATTGGTTCCGTAACGATCTGGGTCCATGTGGTGTAGGACTTGTTCATCAGTCAGCTCAATCTCCTTATTATAAGTTAGAGCATGTTGCCAAGGGACTAGATCATCATCCACTGGATTCTCAATCGGCTCCGCTGACAGCCATGCCACGTTTATCATATTCACCCCAAATGTGATTGGTGTGTCCATAGTGTAACATTTGGGTGAAGATGTACTCGATTCTGGATCTGATTCATATTGACATGCCTGACAGTCAATAGTTGCTAATGCATTCGTCCATCTCATGACATCTGTCTCTGAATGATAGTGACCTCCCTTGGCTGGCCTTGGGGGCGGTCAATCGTATGATCTGTCGTGGATGATCCGTCATCAGCTTTGGGTGCAATAGGTTTCATCGCCCATGTGGTTGGATCTACCTTTAGGGCCTGTTCTATGTTCTCGAAGGTGAGTTTTCCTGTACCCCAGTTGTGTACTACTTGCGCAGCCCTCAACCATGGTCCTCCCAGTAAAATACGGTATGCAGATGGTGATTCAGGTATATTCATGACCACAAAAGTAATCACATACTGCATGCCTGCTATCTTTACGGGAATATCAGCAATTACACCTTTTGGTTTCACACAGGATTGATCTGCTAGCTTGATGGCGAATTTGGCTGGCTTCAATCCTTGTAATCCCCATTTTTCATACAAAGTAGTGGAGATCCGATTGACAACCGATCCTCCATCTACCACTGCCTCCTCGTCCTCGTATCTCTTGTGTTTGATTGGCAAAGTGATGTTGTGTTCCTCACTCTCCCATGCTGCTTCGATGTGGAGGACGTTACTTGTTTCATCATAGCCCGCACAATAGATGGGCTCAGGCGCTACTGGCTCCTCATATGCTTTGGCCTATTCAACTAAAAGGCTTTTCACTTTTGGTGTAATCCGCAGTAGTTCTCCGACGGGTAAACTAACGTGGCTTGGCAGCAAGAGTGTGAGCCTTTCAGTGCATGGTTCCTCATGCTCCACCATGTGAAAAGGTGGTTCATGTTAGTGCAACCGATCATTATGATCAGTGCGCAGTGGTGAGCCCATTTGCGGTTCCCGTTCAACGCCGACTGGAGGTTATGTGGGAATGTTTCGTTCTTGCTCTTTTTCCTCCTCTTGTGCTTTTTGTAGCCAGTGTCTTATTTTCTGGTATTGTCTTCTCTCTTCCCTCACATTTGGATATGGCACTGAAGTTGAGGGTTGGTCGTCAGTGACCGATGGTGGTGGTGAGAGAGCCACTTCCTTCCTCTTCTGTGCTCGTGTAACAACTAACACATGAGCGTGGTCTATCGACCTTTCGATGGCATCCCCGTTGAGACTGCTGATTGCTGTATGGCAATGAGGTTAAGAGGTGCACTGGTTCCAGGTTTAAATGGACAATTCTTGAAACAGTGTCCATAACTGCAATTCCAGCAGGAGGTTGTATATTGTCCTTTGTAGGTACATTCTGCAATTATGTGTCCCTCGCCGCACCCATAGCAGCCATAATTTCTTCCACCTTGACGTTGAGTTTGAGCTGCATAGGCCGAGATATATTCATTTATGGTAGGATCCATAAATGGTTCATCTGGTCCGTACCATTGTTGCTGCTCAGGTTGAGGTGGCATTTGCATTTCTTGTTTTGCTGCTGTCAGGTTTACATGGGCCACTTGTTGATTGGCTGGCATTGGTGGAGCAGGTAAGGCCATGCGTTGTGGTTGATTGGGTGCACCATACCTTGTTGTCGCATTAGGTGCCCCTTGATGATAAGGATAAGAAGTCTGATAAGGACTTCTCTTTTGTTGAACAACCCTGGGGCTAAACGGGCAAAATGCCATATCGTGCGATGTTGCATTGCACAGATGGCAGAATCTATGTGTCAGTCTCAAATTTTGCTTTAGGACTGGACACTCGTTTGCTGTATGGTTTTGCGTGCATACTGAACACCATACATTTTCTCGTTGAGGATACTGTAGCTGGGTTGGTTCCGGTTGATGTGGAGTTACTGCTACAGTTCCTTGTAAGGCCTTCAGTTTCTGGTCAAACTGCGTCATAAGTTGCTCAATCTGCTGTTTGTGTAATTTTGTCATTTGCTCCAACAGTAGTTATGTGGATAGAGCGGATGCGTTTAATGATGATGATGCGATCGAGGGAGTAGGAGTGTGGGTGGAAGGATATTCGTCGTCAGATTCCTCATCCTCTTTCCTGATGGCATCTTCCATAGCTTCTTGCTGAGTAGCGTACTGCTCCCGTTGTTTTAGTTCTCTTCTAATGCTTCGTGGTAATCCAGCTAGGAACCACATGATCACCGCATGATCGGGAGTCAGGGCTGCACTGCACTCGGATCGTAGATGTTTGACCCGTTCAATATAGTCCCAGACCCTTTCTCGTTTTCCCATCTTGACTTTGCTCAGCAGGAGAAACAGGTCTTCCAGAAACTTCCTTGGCTTAAAATGTGTAATGAGAGCTGCCTTAACCGCTTCCCAGGTGGATTTCTCTTTCTCTGACAGGTTGAAAAACCAATCCTGAGCCACTGCAAGTAAGGACATAGGGAATAGCATCAACTTCTTTGCAGGTGTCCCTTCATCGTAGATTTCACAAGTTTCGTAGATCTGGAGGAATCGGATGAGATCTGATGATCCATCATATTTTGGTATCTCCATCTATGGTGCTCTCTGAACTGCATGCAAGGGTGCGACAGGTACGGGTTGGCCCATTGAATCCATTGGTGCTGGTTCCGGTTCTGTCTCTTGTTGCACAGCTGCTATTCTTGGAAGGTGTGGTGCCTGATTTGTTATTCCTCATGCTACTGATCGTCCCGATTTCAGATTCATCCGGTGGTGGGTTCCAAAGTGATTGGATCTTGCTTATACAGTAGGATGCAGTCTGGATCTTCAAGGATCTGATCGATCTGATCGGCCGAAATGAATTTTAGGCCTTTTACGGTGATTTTGTCTTGATAACTTTTTACTCCTTGCACTGATTAACCTGAGATTTTGACAGTAGCTGGATCTGATGCAGATCTTTCTACTGATCTAGTCTGAGAGGGTTATCTTGTGCAAGGGTTGGTTGTGCGAGGGTTCTTTAGCTGTTTTTGCAGGTAAAAAACTTGATATCTTTTAGATCTCTGGGAAGTAACTCTCGCAAGCTTCACAGTAGCTAAATCTGGGTCAGATCTCACTATAGAATTCTCTGCGAGAGTTAACTCTTGCAAGAAGTGAAAATTTCATTGTCTACGAGGGTTCAACATCAGTTTTTGTGCTTGATCTTCACCAGATCTTTATACTAACTCTCGCAGGCTTCATCGCTGATGTAATTTGACATTCTAAATCAATTGAGAGGGTCTGCGAGAGTTCTTACTGTGAAAAATTGTCAACTAGTAGTATTTTCCTAACTTGAGATTTTGTAGGCCTATGGCCAAATAAAAGTTAGAGATAGGTTCATACATGTATGTAGAGGCCCAAAGTATGTGTACACTACTTTTGAGGTCACATTAATTAGAGGAGGTCGAGTGTGGAGCTCTTCTATTGGCTCATAATTTGGTGCATTCCTATTTGACCAAATTTCTAGGTATATGGGTGAATCCTATTGGACCCCAATTTTAGCCTATCATAAGACAAGTGGCCAAGAGGCACTATGGCTGCTATAAATAGCCATCTCCACGAGTATGTACACATCTCATTTTCATTCTATTGAATGAATGTTATGCTCTTTGAAGGTCCATCTTCTTCTCTCTCACTTTTTTGTTCATATCTTGCATTCTAGCCACTAGAATTGTGATTTCTTTGTTGCTATGGCTTCACACGTGTGAAATGCAGGTTGTAGGCTCTGAAGTACGGACAGGGACAGCAAGTTTCTGTTTGTGGAAGCTTATGATCAGATTTTGATGTTTAGTTGATGTTTAGTATGCTTAACATCACAATTTCTATCATTTTTTCAATCTAGATGTGCATAACTTCCATGGCCAAGATCTTTATGAAACTTTAGCATCTTTTGGATCTGAGTTTTTCACATGGTATCAGAGCATTAGGCGGCCAAATGTGCAGGTTTTGCCAGATTTAGAAGAGATTTGTGGGCGAGTTTGCTTTTGTAGCATTCCAATCAAGTTTCTAGCTAAAAATCTTGTTGATTTATGTGTAGAAATTGGATCTTTGTGATCAAAACATCATTTGTATGCATTTCAATTGAAGTAGGGCGAATTCCCTCTGTACTTATCAGAATAAGGAGACAAAAATTGTTTTGGAAAGAGGGAGATGCAAGATCCAACAAGATCCTATTAGTTTTCCATTCTAGCATATAGTTTTTTGATTCAATTTCTTGCTTCTTCATGTCAAAAACTTCAAAATTGATGTAACCCTCTGATTTTCAGTTTGCTGAATGATTCAAGAGTGTATTTCAATCTTAGGAGTGAGGGAAAAGCAAGTATATTGAGGTTTGGTCTTGGTTTGATCAAGAAATCATAAAACTAGTGGCTAAAATTAAGGAAAAAGTGAGGAAAAGAGAGAAAAAGTAAGGTTTTAGGTTCCAAATCTTTGTGATTTCTTCTTGTGTTTCATTTGTTGATTCAAGAGAGTGCTTAGTGCATTGGAACAGGTCAAAGATCAGAGATCAATCATTGCAACATGGCTACAAATGGAGGCTACATGTTGGAAAGCAATGATAGGCTTACCTCCCTCAACTATTCTACTTGGAAAGTAAGGATGGAGTCTTTGCTTGAGATGAATGAGTTGATGGATATTGTTGTAGGTGTGGAGGAGAGACCTTTGGCACCTCAAGAACAATTGAGGTATGACAAGAGGGCAAAGAAAGCCCTTCACATGATCAAGATGAATGTGACAAATGAGCTTATCAAAGAGGTTGGTAAGTGCACATCATCTAGTGAAGCTTGGGAAGCCTTGAAGAAGGTTTATGAATCCAAGTCTACTTCTAGAGTGTTGACTTTAAGAAGGCAAATCTTTTCTTGTATGCAAAAGAAGAGTGAGAATGGACATGCTTTTGTTTTGAGAGTTAAAGCATTGAATGATGAGTTAGCATGCATTAATGATGGCATAAATAATGAGGAGCTTGTTCAAGTGATTCTCAATGGCTTGTTGGATGATCATGCTAATCTTGTTCAAAGTTATGCTATCCAAAAATGTTTACCAAGTGTTGGAGACTTGCAAGAGGTCTTGTTGGCTGAAGAATTCAGGTTGCAAGCAAGAGTGGGAGCATCTTCTACATCTCAAGGAGGAGAAGAGGAGGCAATGTTCTCTAAAGGCAAGTTCAAGGGCAAAGGTAAAAGCAATTGGTCTAAAGGGCAAGACCAAGGTGAGCACTCTACTTTTGGCAAAAAGAAGGATAGATCTAAGCTAAAATGTTTCTATTGTGGAGTCAAAGGGCATTTTGCTAGTGATTGTTTTAAGAAAAAGAGGGATCAAGGGGAAAAGCAAACCAATCTAACTATTGATGAGGGTGGGGATGAGCTTCTTTCAAATGATGCTTTTGTTATGTCATCTTGCTTGTTGGCTAATCATGGAGACATTGATCCTTGGTGGATTGATAGTGGAGCCACTTCTCATATGACATATCATAAAGAGTATTTTTCATCTTTAATGGCATTTGATGGTGATAGGAAGGTAATCTATACCGCAAATGATGGTGAGTGTGCAATCAAGGGGATTGGCACAATTCCTATTTCACTTTCTACAAATAGGAATATAGAATTGAAAGATGTTTTGCTCATTCCATCCATTACCAAGAACTTACTTAGTGTAAGCCAAATGCTTGACAAAGGATTCAAAGTTGAGTTTGATGGTGATGCTTGCTTGATCAAAAAGGGGTGTAGTATCATTGCAAAAGGGAAAAGGCAAGGGAAATTGTTCAAGCTTGATGCATGTGTTGTTGCTAACCAAGTTGGATGCATGGCAAATGAACAAATGTCAATTCAAGAGGTATGGCATAAAAGGATGGGACATCTCAACTACAAGGCCTTGGAGGTAATAGCCAAAAAGGAGGTAGTAAGGGGACTTCCCAAGTCTCTTACTTGCTTGAATCATGTTTGTGAAGAATGTGCTTTGTCTAAATCACATAGATTGCCATATACTAGATCTATATCTAGATCTAAGATGCCTTTTTCTCTCTTGCATTCGGATATTCATGGTGTTACTACAATTAGCAATGGAGGTGCTAAGATGTATGTAACTTTCATTGATGATTTTAGTAGATTTTGTTGGGTTTATCTACTAAAGAGCAAGGATGAGGTGTTTGATGTGTTTGTCAAGTTCAAAGTTGCTATTGAGACTCAATTTACAACCAAAATCAAATGCTTGAGGAGCGACAATGGTGGTGAATACATTTCTAACAAATTCAAAGCCTTTTGCGATGAGCATGGGATCAAGAGGGAGTACACATGTCCAAGAACACCACAACAAAATGGAGTGGCCGAGAGGAAGAATAGAACCTTGTGTGAGAGTGCAAAGGCAATGAGATTGAATGCTAATCTTCCTAAACCTTTTTGGAGTGATGCTTTGTTGTGTGCAAATTTCCTATGCAATAGATGGCCAAGTGTTGTATTGGAAGGAAAAACCCCTTTTGAAGCTTTGTTTGGTACGAAGCCTAATGTCAAGTTTCTAAGAACTTTTGGATGCATTTGCTACTTCAACATTACTCTTGATGATAGAACTAAGGAGGATCCATCTTCAAGAAAGGGCATTTTTGTTGGTTATAGTGAAGTAAGCAAAGCATATAGGATTTATGTTCCTTCAATCAAGAAAGTGTTCACAAGTAGGGATGTCATTTTTGATGAAAGTAACATTCCAAAAGTTGTTTCAAGTGATGATGGTGTTGTTGCAACTAATGTGCTTGATGACAATGGAGTTGATGACACATTGGATGTGGATGTTGAAGAAGCCTCTTCAAGTCAAATTCCAAGGAGAACTCCAAGGCATAAAGTGAAACCCTCAAGGCTCACTTATGATGGCAAAGGTAAGCAAGTGGTGGATGGATCCAACTATGCTTTCCTAACTTCTTTTGATGTACCTTCATGTGTAGATGAAGCAAGGCAAGAAGAGGAATGGATCCAAGCAATGGATCTTGAGTTTGAAGCACTTATGAAGAACAACACATGGAGATTGGTGGAGCTTCCAAAGGGCAAAAGTGCAATTGGATGCAAATGGATCTTCAAGGTAAAGACAAATCAAGATGGATCTATCAACAAGTTGAAGGCAAGGTTGGTGGCTAAAGGTTATGCTCAAGAGCATGGCATTGACTATGAGGAAACCTTTGCACCCGTGGCAAAGATGGTGAGCATAAGAGTAATCATTTCCCTTGCAACTCTTTATGGATGGGATCTTTGGCAATTAGACATTTCTAATGCTTTCTTGAATGGTGATCTTGAAGAGGAAGTCTACATGGAGCAACCCGAGAGCTATGTTTCTCATAGCAAGCCTAATCATGTGTGTTTTCTACAAAAAAGTTTGTATGGTCTTAAGCAAGCACCAAGGAGTTGGTATGCTAGGCTTAACTCTTTTCTACTTTCTCAAAACTTCACTATGAGTGAGTATGATCATTCACTTTACTTTAGAATTAGTGCTAATGATGTTACAATCCTTCTAATTTATGTGGATGACATTATTTTAAGTGGAGGGAACAAGGAAGATATAGAAGATATCAAGAAAGCACTAAAAAAGGAATTTGAAGTGCATGATCTTGGTCTTTTGAGCTATATCTTAGGAATAGAAGTAATTAGAACTTCTCAAATCACTTTTATTTCACAAGAGAAGTATGCTATTTCTATTCTCAATAGATTTCATATGGTAGATGCAAATCCTATTGATACACCTATGGAATCACATGTAAAGCTAACTATAAGAGGTAATGAAAGATCCTTCGAGGACATTACTCTCTATAGGAAGCTAATAGGTTCTCTTATATATCTAACCATCACAAGACCTGATTTATCTTATTGTGTTGGTAGATTAAGCCAATTCATGCAAGATCCTAGCATAGAACATTGGAAACTAGGAAAGAGGATCTTGAGATACATCTCGGGAACAAAAGATTTTGGCATTGTTTATAGAGGCTCATCACCTAACTTATTTGGTTTTTCAGATTCAGATTTTGCAGGAGACCTTATGGATAGAAAATCCATAAATGCACATGCTATTTTCATAGGTGATGGAGCTATCTCATGGATGTCGAAGAAACAAGCAACTATATCACTTTCTTCTAGTGAGGCCGAGTACAAAGCTTTGACATCATGCACAAAGGAGATGGTGTGGATCAAGAGGATGATTATGGAGCTTCATTTGCTGGATTTTTCAGAGAGTCCAATCATCTTTTGTGACAACCTTTCAGCCCAAAGTCTAGCAAGCAATCCGGTTTTCCATGCAAGGAGCAAACATATCGAGGTGGCTTACCATTTTGTGAGAGAACAAGTGTTGGCAAAAGAGATCAAGCTTGAACATGTCCCATCAAAGGAATGTGTGGCTGATATCTTTACCAAAGCATTGGGAAAGGACTTATTTTTCAAGCATAGAACAAGTCTTGGTGTACTTTCTAAATCTATGCTAAAACTAGTTGAAGAGGGAGTGTGAAAAATTGTCAACTAGTAGTATTTTCCTAACTTGAGATTTTGTAGGCCTATGGCCAAATAAAAGTTAGAGATAGGTTCATACATGTATGTAGAGGCCCAAAGTATGTGTACACTACTTTTGAGGTCACATTAATTAGAGGAGGTCGAGTGTGGAGCTCTTCTATTGGCTCATAATTTGGTGCATTCCTATTTGACCAAATTTCTAGGTATATGGGTGAATCCTATTGGACCCCAATTTTAGCCTATCATAAGACAAGTGGCCAAGAGGCACTATGGCTGCTATAAATAGCCATCTCCACGAGTATGTACACATCTCATTTTCATTCTATTGAATGAATGTTATGCTCTTTGAAGGTCCATCTTCTTCTCTCTCACTTTTTTGTTCATATCTTGCATTCTAGCCACTAGAATTGTGATTTCTTTGTTGCTATGGCTTCACACGTGTGAAATGCAGGTTGTAGGCTCTGAAGTACGGACAGGGACAGCAAGTTTCTGTTTGTGGAAGCTTATGATCAGATTTTGATGTTTAGTTGATGTTTAGTATGCTTAACATCACAATTTCTATCATTTTTTCAATCTAGATGTGCATAACTTCCATGGCCAAGATCTTTATGAAACTTTAGCATCTTTTGGATCTGAGTTTTTCACACTTACTGCAAGGATTTGCTGGATCTTCACTTTTTAGTGATTTTTTAGCACTTAAATCCAATTTTCTGCTCACTTGAATCAAACTAACTCTCACAAGCTCTTCTGTGTCCTGGTCTCACTGAGATTGAACTTCAGAATCCTTTGTGAGAGTTCTTGACCATTGGAACTAAAAATTTCACTGTCTGCGAGGGTTCACTAGTACTTTCCCATCTTTTTTCACTCGAAACTCTCGCACAGACAATTAATCATCAGACTAACTCTCGCAAGCTTCTCTGTGTCCTGGTCTCACTGAGATGGAACTTCATAGGGCTCGCGAGAGTTCTTATGAAGATTTGAACTTTTTGGATTTTTCAAGGGTTTTTTGAATTTTTTATGATTTTTCTTTGATTTTTACAATCTGCTTGGAGGTAACTCTCGTAGGCTTCTATGCAGGTCTGGGCCAGTACCCTGGAGCTGCTGCCAGTCATGCAAGGGTTTATTCCCACTGATTCTGGAGATATAAAAATCTGATGAGTTTTTTGGCTCTCTTTCCATCCAAAATACAGGTTGGTGTGTTTTTTGAGTTTTTTGGATGATTGATTTGGGTTTCAAGCCCTTAGAGGTTGTTTAGGGCCTCGTCTACCCTCTCACACCTCCTCTGCTAGTTGTGAATAGTCCAAACACCAAAATAATACAGAAAACTAACTCTAAACTCCCAAAAATCTACCTAAACTACTCTAAAAAACAAGAAAATAGCTAAAATGCAACTAAACTAGTTAGTGGAAACCTGTCCCCGGCAACGGCGCCACTGTTGGGGTCGAAGATCTCTCGTCGTATAGCCCTTCCGCCTGTCAACAAAGGTTAGATCACTGGATAGGTGCCTAACTATGCATAGATGCTACTTTTAGTTATTTTTTACTTTCTCCCTTAACTCTACTCACCACTATACTACTCCTCTTTAACTCCACTCCTCTACACTAACATTCATCATAGTTTGGTTGAAGGAAAGGAATGGAGAAGAAGAGATTGATAAGAGAAGAGAAAGAGAGAGAAAGAGAGTGAGGGTGGAGGTTAGCTCAAATGCTCCTTATGTTTGCTAATGGAAAAACATTCATTATTGGCAAACAATAAACATGGAATTAGAAAGCAAGAGAAAACACAACCAAGAGCAATAGCAGGTAGTGAATAGCAAATGAGGATGCTTCTCTTCCAAAAATGGTAGAGTTTTCTCCTTCTCATTAAGCATGGAAATAGTGTACAAATGGTGACTTTTTATAAAATGGGAAAGACCCTTGCCCCTCAATCTTATTGGCGAATATTCACAATGATCCTAGCCATTCACCTTGGACCCAACTTGATCCAAAGGTCCACAAAATGTACATTAGAAATCACAAGATTCATGTGAGTCCCAATTTGGATCCAACTCTAAAAAGTGATCTCTAAGTTTAAAAATGACATTGGGCCTCTAGTTTTATTTTAATTACAAGGCCCAAGTCAAGTTTATTTTATTTACAACTTCAATTGCGTGCTCATTGGGCCATGGGCTTATACAAGCAAGATGCCATGCCCTCGCAACACATTTTATTGGAGGATTTATTTATTTACACTTTGTTGGGAATACCCCCAACACTTAAATGATCTTTGGTTAGAAAGAGAAATACATTACCAATCTCACCAATGTAGAAAAAATCAGCATCTACACACAAAATGAGATGCAAACACTAATAGAACTTGATCAAATTTGAATGAAATGATAAAGTACTCTTGTTGTCCATACAAAACCATCAAGCTACTGTATTTCACACGTGTGGATCCAAAAATAACAATAAATGATCATTCTACACATAAACACATAAAATTGCAAGCAATCACCAAGATAGTGCACCAATGGATAGTAGAACCCAAGAGAACCATATATAAGCATGAAATGAGATAGAGAAGAGAGAGGATAGCTCTCTCCACGAGTTTCATCCTTTTATAGCAGGTCCAAACCCTATTTGGCCACTTGGCTTTCCCACCAAAATGCTAACCCTACTATTTTTGGGTCTAAATTCAATGTACCCAACTACTCAAATTTGAATCTACTCAAACTCGCATTCTAACTATCCCACACTTTCAAAAAGTGTTTATTCAAATGACATTTAGACTAATGAACTTTGAAAAGTCAATCTCTAGTTCTAAAACAAGTTTTGGCCTCAATATGCCAAATATGGAAATATAGCAAAATATGATGAAACTAGTTGAATCTTTCACATAGTTCACATACTCTGTGAATTTGTCAAATGCATCTGATTTATTGTGAGTGAAGTAGACTCTGGCAAACTTACTGTACTCATCAATAAAGGTGATATAATATTTTGAGCCTCCTACTGAGATCACGTTAAAGGGTCCACAGATCTCTGAATGAACTAGCTCTAGAATCTTTGTCGTTTTGTAGGAGTTCTTGACAAAAGGAGTACGTGACATCTTACCCTTTATACATGCATCATAGGTCATCGAATTGGTTGCATTTGAGATGCTCACCCATGTGATTGCTCCATGATGGATTGCTTGATTCAGTGTCATTGAATTCATATGGCATAGTCACTTATGCCATAGAATATATGATGATTCATCATGGGTTTGATGCACTTGATCTGCAGGTAGGCATACCTTCAGGTGATACAGGTTGCCTTTTTTTCTACCTTGAGTAATTAGTATACTGGTGCCTGCATCAACAACATTGCATGCTTCATCTGAGAACGTTACACGCATCCTTGCATCAACTATTCTTGCCACTGATAGCAAGTCCTACTGTAGTGTAGGCACGAACAGAACATCTTCGAACGTCTATCTTTGTCGTTTGTGTTGAGCCATAATGCACCAATACCATTCACTTGATGCTTTGATCCATCTCCAAGAATAATAAATCTTGATGGATCTGCACTTTGGAAATCAGACATGATCCGTCTTTATGTAACGAAATGTGAGGGTGCTCCAGAATCAAGGATTACCTCCTGTGTGTCAAGTGTTGATACTGCACACATGTCTGCATAGATGTAGGCAGTCGAATTTCCGTGATTCGATCTTTCTTCGCCCATCTTTGAGCTCTCTAGTTCTTCGACGTAGGATTAACTATTATTGTTCTCCCGTCTACCTTGAGCTTGTTCATTTCTTGGGTTCTAGTGATAGTCCATGGATGCATGACCCTTCTTATGACAGTGGATACACTCAATTTTTGGATTTAGCCAACACAAATGGACAGTATGTCCTTCGCGTTTGCATCTCAAGTAAATCTTTTTTTCTCCATTCTATTGTTTCAGCTTTTCTTTGTTCTTCCATTTGTCTTTGCTGGCTCCTTCTAATTACTGGTCTCGATCCTGCTTTCGGTATGACTCCCTCTTAGGCTTAAATTGCTTCTTAGTCTTCTCCTTGTTGTTATAGAGAGCTTGGTCAAAAGCATCCTTGTGATTAAGGTGCTCTCAAGCTTCGACTTTTGCTCGAATCTCGACAACTGCCTTTTCGAGTGTCATAGCTGGATTCTTTGCTAGCAATGTTCGGGTTGTCTGGAAGGATCTTGGTAAAGCTCTTAACAGGTAGGTAAGTTGCTTCTCTGTTGATACTGCATTCTCTGCTCAAGAATTGTGTAATGAAAGGAACAAATCCTTCATCTTTCTGATAAAGGAAGTGAGGTCTTTGCCATCCCATCGCAGATTTGTCAGCTGATCTTTGAGTTGCATGATCTGACTACGTGATTTCGTCTGAAATCTTGTGAGTAAAATATCCCACATCTCTTTTGTTTCAGAGAGTATAGTTAGGTCAAGAGTCAGACTATCCTCTGTGGATGATGATAACATGACTACTGCCTTGTCATTCTTCTCTCTCCATTTGTATAGTTCCTTGTCTGTAGTTGTAGGCATCTCCTCGGTGTTGTCTTCCCAGGGACAAAATCCTTCTCTTTTTAGTATAATAGAGGTCTTAACCTTCCATGCTAGGAAATTAGATCATGACGAGTCAAGTATTGTACAAAACTTTGATTGTATATTGCTTATTGAAGCCATTGCTGTGAATTGTGTTCTCACTTGTTAATGGTTCTTTGTCTTGAATGCTTAGCCTCTTGGATCTGATAGCTTTGTGGCTATGTCAGACCATGACAGACTTTGATACCACTGATGGAGAGATTGGGCAATCAGTGTGGCTTTGTAACGTAACAAAACGAAGCGAAAAGAAACTTGAACGAGCTCTAATATTGCTGAAGTGAAGTAATCGTGGAGCGAAACGAAACACGAAGCGAAAACAGTCGCGAACAAAATCAATTCGGATGGAGTTCGGATATGATTGCTGGTCACTACCTGCTATATCATTCCTACAATCTTCCAAAATGTGGACAGACACTACTGACCTACGTTATAGATTAATACAACATTCAACAAGATTGAATTGGTGTGCGAAATTGATAAAACAAGTAAATGAGATACATGAATAATAACAAACAATAATTCATTCGAGATCAGATAAAATTTAGAATGATATGTGCATAATAGCTACAACATCATTTATTGATCCTCTTCATTTTGAGCATTGTGTGACAGACCCACATAGCACATTGGCGTGAGAGAAGGAGTGTTCTCCCATGAATAGTGTCTTGCTTACTAGCGGACTTCTTGGATCTATGTGGATCCTGCTTACAAAAATTGTCTCGCTCACAGCCGGACTTCTTTTCTGTATTTTGTCTATATGCATCTGTTTGATGCATCTAGCAAAATGTGTATATGTCGCAAATTTTTTCGTGTCACTTCGAGTAACATTCCTGATCAGACAGATTAAACCATCTATAACTAATCATGGATTACAAGAGTGGCAGATTAGACACGTCCTAACGCTCTTCTACTGATGTCACCATATTATATCAAGGATTTGTACTTCATAGTACTTGGTTGACCTTCCTGGTCCATTGGAGCACGAAGAGTTTTCTGTTGCAAACATTTTTGTGTCATGCTGTGTTGTGCTGTTCGCGAACATTTTCGTTTTGTGTCTTTTCGTCAAATTGAGAGTTGAAAGCTAGCAAAGCTTTGGTAATAGAAACATATTGTTTCTTCACTTCCTAACGATACAATGGCTCCATGCCATCTTTTGTACACTCATATGCACAAATGTAAAATTGTATATTTATCATTGTAATCAATCAATGAGGTGTAGTTAATGAGATAGACACTGTAGATGCTTTCATGCATCAATTTTTTTCTTCAGACGGATCGTTAATAATAAGCTCATAGCTTTTACAGATTGTTGTTAGCTTTGTGAGCATGCGATTTTGCCCACAATTGTCTTGTGCTCACCTGCATTATCTGACTTGTATTTCATTACACTTAATCTGAATAAACTATTGTCTGGTTCTACGTTCAAATTATTTGTCAATATTGCATGCTTTCCACTCTCTGTCTGACTTTTTAATTGCTTTGTTTGATTGTCTGCTCTTCGCTTCCAGAACCATCACGCAATCAAGCTCTAGTTCATTCTTGTGTTTGCCTACTATTAACCGATAGTGCACACACCGAGGAAATTCACATTTCTTAGCATTCACTTTTCCAGCATGGTATCAGAACTTATCTGATTATTTAAGCAATTTTACGTCAGAGCTATTTCTATAGCTTGATAAGCTTCCCACAGAACCCGACTCTACTAAACCGATAGAGTAATTTGTTTTCTTGTTCTATAAGTTTGCATTAGATTTTCATTCTTAAGTCACTGATAGTTACTACTATCACTTAGACTAATCTTTCACATGGATTTCCAAGGGAAAGCTAGTCCTATCATGGACAAGCTTGATGGAGCCAATTACCATCTATGGAAATTTAAGATGAAAATTGTGCTAATGGCTAAAGAGTTGTACGACATTGTTACAGGTGCAGAGGCAAGAAGACCCGAAGCCGAAGACGCTGCAGTTTTCTGATGGAAGCTGAAGGACAATAAAGCTTTTGCGCTGATCATCCTCAACATATCAGACATGAAAATTGGCCATGTGTCTAAAGCTCAGACCTCCAAGGAAGTCTGGGACATCTTGAGTACAATATACGAAGTGTGAGATATAGCTTCCAAGCTACATCTCAGGAAGAAATTTTACTCCTTCAAGATGACAAATGGTGATTCCCTGCAGAATCACATAAACCAGTTTAAGAACATGTTGAAGCAAATGGCGACAAATCTATCATAGACGATCAAGATGCAATAATGACACTGCTATCAAGCTTGTCAAGCTCATATGACAGCTGGGTGATGATCATCACAACACACCCAAAGCTGACTCTTTCAAGAGTTATCACAATGCTATTGTAGGAAGACACTCGGAGGAACATAGCCTCCAATTTCTCAATTGTCAACTCTCATGCCTTATACACCAACAGAGGCTCGACTAAGTAGAAGAAGAAAGGCTCAAAGCCATTGAAGCTGACACAACGTCAAGAGTAGTCAAATAAGCCAACAAAGAAGAAGCTGTTTTGCAATTATTGCAAGCGTTCCAACCACAATATCCAAGACTGTCGCATACTACAAGCCAAGAACAACAGCAAAGGACAGTCAAATCAAGTGGAAAATACAGCTGCAGAAGCATCACAGCCCATTCAAGAATTGGATCATGATGCCTTCATGACTAGCCATCAAGAAACATCCAATGATCGCCCATGGTTTCTTTATTCCAGAACCACAAAACATAGCACACAAGCTATTAAAGGTGAAGGTGCAATAAGATTGAGCTTTGCCAATGATCAATGTAAGCTACTTTCAAATGTCCTTCATGTATGGAATCTATCGACAAATCTGCTCTTTGTTAGCAGAATTACAACAGTGTAAAGTAGTCGATAAGACAGGTAAGATCCTAGCACTCGAAAAGAGACATAGGTACTTGTACAGATTAAGTCATTGTTTTTCTGCCTCTAGTCAGGCTCTTAGTACTTCTATTCAGATAAATAAAAGTTTACTTTGGCATTATAGACTTGGTCATTTGAATCATGCTTTTGTATATCAAATGTCTAAGCAATCCATTGTTCTTGATCTCGACTACCCTGATAGGATTACTAGATGTTGTACATACATATATATGTGGCCCAATGCATAGTCCTTCACTAAGGGATGCAAAGTATTTTGTAACTTTTATTGATAAATTTCCCAGAAGACTATGGTTTATTTTATCAAGAAGAAATCAGAAGCTTTCAATTGCTTTAGAATCTTCAAGGAGCATGGAGAGAAAGAGACTAATAAGACAATAAAACCCCTGAGGTCAGATAATGGTGGAGAATACATCTCTATCGAATTCAAGGAGTATTGCCAAAGCCAAGGCATTGAACAACAATTTATCACTTCTTATTCGCCGTAGTTGAATGGCTTAGCCGAGAGGAAGAATCATAATTTTGTCAAGTCAGCCACATGCATCTTTGCCAAAGAGCTTTTGGGTTGAAGCTATCTCCACTGTAGCTTACATCCAGAACAGATGTTCGACAGAGGCACTCTCAGACAAAACACCACACGAAGTTTGGATAGGCTCTAAGCCTTCATTGAAGAATCTTCAAGTATTCGGATGCATCGCCTAAGTGCAGATGCCGAAGGAGACAAGGAAGAAATTTCACTTCCAAGGTCTCAAGACCATTCTTATTGGATATACTTCATCTGACAACACCTACACGTTGTATGACCCCGATACCCAGCATATTATGTTCAAAAGGAAACCAGTCTTTATTGAGGATCCGTTTATCGACCTCAAAGGCAAGGACAAAGTTCCATATGAACCTTCAACACCTGCTTCCGACACGACAATTCTAGCAACTAGATCAAGCAAGCCGATAGTCGATCAACTCTTCGTCAACAAGTCAGATGAAGAAGTTGCTACTACTTAGCAACAACGACAAATCCAAGAAATGGATCATCAGCCGATATCACTTCCTCCAAGAAGATCAAGCAGAGTGCGCACATAGCCCACAAGGTATACTTCTGAGTCTGCCTCTCTTTTACTGTAGGAACCGACAACTGTCGAAGAGGCACTTAGCCAATCAGACTCCAATATCTAGAGAGAAACAATGGATAGAGAGTATTCCTCTCTTATCTAGAACCAGACATGGCCACTAGTCGAAGCTCCTACTGGCTGCAATCTTATCGACTACAAATGAGTCTTTAAGATCAAATACAACGCCAATGGGAAATTGATCAAAGGAAGACATGACTTGTAGCATGAGGATTTGTTCATATCCTCGACATTGATTACAACGAGACTTTCACTCTAGTATTCAAGCATTCATCAATCCGAGCCCTCTTATTGTGCCGACCTCAAAGTACATCAACTCGATGTACAAACAGCTTATCTGAATGGAGTCATCGAAGAAGACATCTACATGATACAGCCTAAAGGATACATTCATGAAGGTATGAAGCATCATGTCTGTAACTCCATAAGGCAGTTTATGATTTGAAGGAATAAGCCAGAGCTTGGTTCCAGAGAATCAACACATCTATCATCCAACAAGGTTTTCAACCAAGCATAGCCGACAACAATGTATACTTCAAGTCAATGCAACAACATCTCATTATCATCACCCTGTATGTTGATGATACGTTGCTCTCTTCAGCAACAATACCAATCTAGTAAAGGATGTTGCTATCTTCCGAATTCAACATGACCAATCTGGACGAAGCTCACTTCTGTCTGGGCATTCAAATCCATAGAGACAGAGCGAGATGGCTGATATTTATTACTCAACAAAGATATCTTCACAACATTCTTATCAGATACAATCTGATTAATTGTTAATTAGCTCACTCACCGATGAATCCAGGCCTGCGATTGCCAACATCCTCGGACCAAGCAGGAAGAGGAGCAGTTGAGAGAGTATCCTTGTCAATCAATACTTGGATCTCTAATGTATGCAATGGTCTATACAAGACCTGATATTGCCTTTGCAGTTAGCTCACTCGGCCAATTTATGGCCAAAATCCTGGCATGATCCATTGGAAGGGTCTTATAAGAGTCATGAGATACATACAAGCTACAATGGACCAGTGCATCTGCTATGGAGAAGTCAACAATGACAATCTTCATCGGCTCAATGGATACTCCAATGCAAGGGCGGGAGGAGATGTAGATATTCATAAATCCACATCTAGATTTACATTCTTCCTCAATGGTGGTCCTATTTCTTGGAACAGTCATAAGCAAACCAATATTGTTTTTTCATCTACAAAAGTAGAGTATATTGCTACTTTTCAATCTATTAAAGAAGCATTTTGGTTGAGAAATTTATTGTATTAGTTTGAACTAGTACACCCCGGTGGCCAATTCCACTAGCTTGCCATCTAATGAAGGTTTGGCTGCTACCATATCCTAGACAAATTTTTCCAAGAACTGGTATGCCGACATGAGATTCATAGGCACGGCCAGTAGGGTGCTACTTCTTGGGGCTGCTTGAGTTGGTGCCTACATGACTTGCATGCCATCATCATCATCTTCTACAAGCGTTTCAGGCTCAACCATATCGTTTGGTGCGGGGAGGTCAGCATGCAGAGGGGATGGAACGTACTCTGTTAGTGTGAAAGCTTCATTGGACAACAGTTTGTCATCCTAGGCAGTCTGATGAGATGGATTGGGAGGGGGTGTGAGAGGAGTGGCAGTGGCATGGAGAGGTGTCTAAATGGGTGTTTTGAAAGAAGCTACTTGTGGAAGAGAAGGGAACTAAAGTGTGGTGTCGAGGATGGATGGAGATTGCAGAGGGATGTAGTGAATCTGGTTGAGCCAAGAGAGGGTGTTGGGGGATAACTACGAATCGAGAGGGTTAACGTTGAGAAGTGGAGTGGAAATGGAGGAAGTAGGGGAGGCACGAAGGATGGAAGATGCAATGGTGATGGAGGGTGTAGTAGAAGCGAGAACGACTGCGGAAGGTGGAGGAATAGGGGTGATAGGAATAGAGACAATGGCAGTAGCGGATGGTTGGACGAAAGTGGAAGTAGAAGAAGTGGATGCAGGGCATGGAGGTATGGTGCGTTGGCATGTGGCAAGAGGACTTTTGTGGAGGTTGAGGCAGTGCCACGCATACGTTTGCTGGCCGATGAGTTAGTTGAAGCGGTACAAGTAGTGGTGGGGAAAATAAGACTGGTGTATGGAACAGTGGTGCATAGGACATCAGAGCGATTGAAATCCTGAAATTTCTATTCAAGGAGGGTATATGCGAGGTTGCAAAGAAGAAGGGTCCTGCAACGATCCGGTCGCGCACGTTGGGTTTTATGACGAGTTTCAACTTGTTGATGATGAAGGCATGCCGATCATAAGGCGCAACCGAGGAGCTCAAAAATTCCTTATAGGATTTCACAATTTGATGGAGGAGGTTGGATTGAATGACACAACTAGGAAATTGTTTAATAGCTGAGCAACAATTTGGATGGTGGGGTCGTTGATAGCCTTTATCAAATAACCATTATAAGTATGAAGAATGGATTCAGTAGTAGGGAGGGTCAGATATGGTTTGATGCTTCTTGGTTTCCAAGGGGAGGCTCGAACCTGGGACCAAAGAAACTTTGGATGCCAAGCTAACCAGTTGAGCCAACCCCGTTGGGTCAGATATGGTTTGATGACATTAGGTGCACGACGGTGGCTAGGCTTGGGTCTATCACCAGAAACAAGTCTAATGGTAGCTAGGGAGCGAGCATTAACATGCACGCGGTGCGTCTTATCATGGTATTGGATGTAAAAACGGTGTTTATCTTGGTCCCACATGGCGTAGGCCATGAGGACGAAGTCCATGTTAGTGGCGAGGGTAAATAGCATTGGGTAAATGCCCGTTGCTTCGAGGAGAGGGCTGACTGCTTGGACCCATGGTGCGACCAAAGACTCTGAAGGTAGAGCCCAGATAGTATTGCTTTTGATAATGCTCTCTTGATGTGATAGTAACCACGAGGTTATCCACCTGTGGTAACCTTTATGATAGTATCTGTGAGTATGCGAAAGCTACCAGTACAAAGTATGCTTTGTATGACTATATGAGCTTGAGATAAAGGGTTATGATCGATCTGTATGCGGTGGGGAATGCAAACAACCCAAAAACGTCACTAATTTTCAAAAAAGCAAGCAATTATTGGTGATGACACTATGAAGCCTTAAAAAAGTACATTATGGGTAACCCCATACTTTCGGTTTGAATGCTTTTAGCACGTAGGTGATTTGAGTAAGCAGCTGAAGATGGATATTTCACACGAGATTACTTCAACTCACATTCAAGTACGATGCAATATGGAATATCACCGATACGGTGAGCAGCCTTACTCATTATTATTCATGCATTGGTCATGATACTATAAATCTTGCTTGGAATGGGTTTTGGGTATTATATATGATAACTGATAGTTATGCATGCGTATTTATTTACATATGCGTGAGTTATTGAAAGAATTTTTTTCTCGGCATCTCAAGTCCAGTTATTATAAGTTAAGTCACATACTCTTACAAGACTCGACTATGGTACACTTGAATGGCATGGAATTTCCCAAGTAGTTCAGTGCTTGGATTCCCGGATAAAGTGATATGGGGAATCCATGGGGCTAGTATAGCATAGAGGTGCTCTAGTACCTAGCACTGTGACCACCGTCAAGTCATTGTCCATCTGTGTAATGAAAAAACAGTTGCTTACATATAGAATGCACTTGTGAACCTAATATGTTTCTTTTTGCTCTTTTACTTATCAGTATGGCTTCTGTCCTGATATGACTTCGTTAAAGAGTGGAACATGTTGCTAATTTAAAATGTGAACGATTGGGAAGATTGGACGTACTTGTTGTTAATGCAATCTAGCTGATAAAGTAGTGAATCTTGTTTGGGACATGGATAACAACCGATGCTCAGCTATGACACCTGTCTTCCTCACGTGACTAACTTGTGCAGTTTTATTGTGTGGGATGGTGGCAGGTAACAGTTGGGCGTCTTAAAACTAGCTTCGCTTTATGGTACTCTGTACTGTTAAACTTTATACAACTGTATTTTTACCTGTTATGCTATAAATTGAAGGGTTCAAAGGGTTTGGTCTTGACTTGTCAAGAGGGACTATGTGAAATCTTGTTACTCTCTCTCTCTCTCTCTCTCTCTCTCTCTCTCTCTCTCTCTCTCTCTCTCTCTCTCTCTCTCTCTCTCTCTCTCTCTCTCTCTCTCTCTCTCTCTCTCTCTCTCTCTCTCTCTCTCTCTCTCTCTCTCTCTCTCTCTCTCTCTCTCACATGGATGCTCCTTTGTTCAGTCTTACCCTACTGCATTAAATAGAAAACATGGACAGATACTGACGTACTGCTACCTCATACTTACAAGCATTTTTTTTACTGTACCCTTGCACATGATAAATAAATTTTACTTAGAAGGTTTTCCCAAAAATATTTGAATTGGTTTGGTCCATTTAAAATATTTTGGAGGGAAATAGAATTTCTCACTCCCACTCTCTCCTTCCAGGTTACTACTTTATTGGGCACTATAAGTACATGCTCTTCTCAACCATTTTTGCTTCACAACACCGATGAAGAGCTCTGTGTGAAAGATTCAACTAGTTTCATCACATTTTGCAATATTTCCATATTTGGCATATTGAGGCCAAAACTTGTTTTAGACTTAGAGGTTGACTTTTTAAAGTTCACTAGTCTAAATTTCATTTGAATAAACACTTTTTGAAAGTGTGGGAAAGATAGAATGCGAGTTTGAGTAGATTGAATTTGAATAAGTTGGGTACATTGAATCTAGACCCAAAATTGGTAGGGTTAGCATTTTGGTGGGAAAGCCAAGTGGCCAAATAGGGTTTGGACCTGCTATAAAAGGATGTAACTCATGGAGAGAGTCATCTTCTCTCTTCTCTATCTCATTTCATGCTTATACATGGTTCTCTTGGGTTCTACTATCCATTGCTGCACTATCTTGGTGATTGCTTGCAGTTCTATGTGTAGAATGATCTATATTTGTTATTTTTGGATCCACACGTGTGAAATATAGTAGCTTGTTGGTTTTGTACGGACAACAATAGTACATAATCATTTCATTCAGGTTTGATCAAGTTCTATTGGTGTTTGCATCTCAATTTGTGTGTAGATGCTGATTTTTCTACATTGGTGAGATTGGTAGTGTATTTCTCTTTCTAACCAAAGATCATTCAAGTAGATTGGATCTTAAGGATCTGAAATCTTTCACATGGTATCAGAGCTTGTGTTTCAGGTTATGAAGGAGGAAATCAGATCTATCAATGATTTGGTGAAGGTATCAATTCTAGAGTATGCTAGAGAGGTTTCTACACCAAAATCGGATTTTTTGCTTTTGTAGATCAAAACACTAAATAGGTCAATATACTTGTTCAATTCCAATTTTTGAATTCACATACTGGATTTGGCCGATTTTTTTTATCATTGGTTCAGCCTAACTGGTGGTTTATAGATTGCATATCAAATTTTCAGCATTTGCATATAGATTTAAAATAGTCAATTTTTTGTGATTTTGTCAAAACCCTAATTTTGATTGGATCTATGGATAGTGAGGTTTCTGGACTTCATTTGAGTGTGTTTCAATCTTAGGAAGTGGCAAAAGTCATTAGATTGAGGATAGATCATAGGTTGATCAAGATTCCATGATTCTATGTGTTGATTTGCTTGGATAAGTGTTAGAAGAGAATTTGTGAGATAGTTTCAAATCTTGGTGATTTCTTCTGAAAACATTTGTTGTTGTTCAAAGGAGTGATTTGTGCATTGAAGTGGGTTGAAAGCGAAGATCAAGTCATTGCTACATGGCAACCTTAATTGGAGTCATGTTGGAAGCCAATGATAGGCTTACCTCAAGTAACTATTCATTGTGGAAAGTGAGGATGGAGTTACTTCTTGAGATGAATGATGTTTTGGATATTGTTGTAGGTTTGGAGGAGAGACCAGCAACACAACAATATCAATTGAGGTATGACAAGAGGGCCAAGAAGGCTCTACACATGATAAAGATGAATGTTACTAATGAGCTTCTCAAGAAGTTGGTAAGTGCACAACATCTTTGGAAGCTTGGAATTCATTGAAGAAGCTTTATGAATCCAAGTCTACTTCTAGAGTGTTGACTCTAAGAAGGCAAATCTTTTCTTGTTTGCAAAAGAATGAAGAAAGTCCAAGTACTTTTGTTTTGAGAATGAAAGCATTGAATGATGAGTTAGCTTGTATAGATGAAAGCATTAAGGAAGGAGAGCTTATTCAAGTGATTCTTAATGGCTTGTTGGATGCTCATGCTAACATTGTTCAAAGTATTGCTATTCAAAAGACTTTTCCAAATTTTATGGATCTTCAAGAGATCTTGATCAATGAGGAATATAGGCTTCAAGCAAGAGGTGGATCTACATCGACACTTCAAGAGGATGCTATGTTCACAAAGGGCAAATTCAAGGGAAAAACCAAAAGCAAGTGGTCTAAAGGGCAAGATCAAGTGGATGCTTCTTCAAGTGGCAAAAAGAAGGATAGATCAAAGCTCAAGCGCTTCTATTGTGGCATCAAAGGACACTTTGCAAGTGAGTGCTACAAGAAGAAGAGAGATCAAGGAGACAAGCAAGGTAATCTTACTCTTGATGAGGATGGTTTGGATGTTCAAGATACAAATGATGATGATTTTGTGATGTCTTCATGTATGCTTGCTAATGATGGAGATCTAGATCTTTGGTGGATTGATAGTGGAGCAAGTTCACACATGACCTTTCACAAAGAGTACTTCACTTCTTTGTTGGCATATGGAGATGACAAGAGGGTCATCTACACGGCCAATGATGGTGAGTGTGCAATCAAAGGGGTTGGCACAATTCCTATTTCTCTCTCTACAAATAGGAATGTTCATTTGGAGGATGTCTTGTTTATTCCATCTATTACCAAGAATTTGCTTAGTGGGAGTCAAATGCTAAGTAAGGGCCTCAAGGTGGAGTTCGATGAAGATGCTTGTTTGATCAAAAGGAAGGATGTCTTGATTGGAAAAGGTAAAAGGCAAGGGAAGTTGTTCAAACTTGATGCTTGTGTTATTGCTAACCAAGTTGGATGTGAAGCAAGCGAGCAAATTTCTATTCAAGAGGTTTGGCACAGAAGGATGGGACACCTCAACTTCAAGTCATTGGAGGTAATGGCAAGGAAGAAGGTTGTGATTGGTCTTCCAAGTTCCTTAAGTAATAACAAGGATGTTTGTGAGTCTTGTGCTTTGTCTAAGTCACATAGACTACCTTATACTAGATCTATTTCTAGATCTACAAAGCCTTTTCAACTTGTACATTCGGATATTCATGGATTTACTACAATTAGCAATAGTGGAGCTAAGACGTATGTAACATTCATTGATGATTTTAGTAGATTTTATTGGATCTATCCACTAAAGAGGAATGATGAAGTGTATGATGTCTTTGTCAAGTTCAAGAATGCAAGGGAGAACCAATTTTCCACAAAGATCAAGTGCTTGAGAGGTGACAATGGTGGTGAGTACATATCTGACAAGTTCAAGGCCTTTTGTGATGAGCATGGGATCAAGAGGGAGTATACAACATCAAGGACCCCACAACAAAATGGAGCGGCTGAAAGGAAGAATAGGACTTTATGTGAAAGTGCTAAAGCTATGAGGGTTAAGTGCTCATCTTAACAAACCATTTTGGGATCAAGCTTTGTTGTGTGCCAATTTCTTGTGCAATAAGTGGCCGAGTGCTATTTTGGATGGAAGGACACCTTTTGAGATGCTATTCAAGAGGAGGCCGAGTGTCAACTTTCTAAGAACCTTTGGATGCACATGCTATGTCAACATTACTCTTGATGATAGGACCAAGGAGGATCCATCTTCAAGAAGAGGTATTTTTGTTGGATATGGTGAGGTGAGTAAAGCCTACAAGGTTTACATTCCTTCTACTAACAAAGTGATTGTTGGTAGAGATGTCATTTTTTATGAGGGAAACATTCCAAAGGTGTCTTCAAGCATGATTGATGGTAGAGTGGATGGATCTAACATTCTTGATGTTGATGAGAAGGATTTTACTTTGGATGGTGGTGATGATGGACATTCATCAAGTCAAAAGCCAAGGAGAACATCAAGAGAAAGGCAAGTACCTTCAAGCAATGGATCTCGAGTATCAAGCATTTATGAAAAATGGAACATGGAGATTGGTGGAGTTGCCGAAGGACAAGAAAGCTATTGGATGCAAATGGATCTTCAAGGTGAAGGCAAACCAAGATGGATCTATCAACAAGTACAAGGCAAGGTTAGTGGCAAAAGGATATGTTCAACAACAAGGAATTGACTATGATGAGACCTTTGCACCCATGGCAAAGATGGTAAGCATTCGAGTCATCATTTCACTTGATACACTTGATGGATGGGATCTATGTCCAAATGTGCATTCTTGAATGGTGATCTTGAGGAAGAAGTGTACATGGAGCAGCCCGAGAGCTACATTTTATCAACAAAGCCAAATCATGTGTGTCTTCTACAAAAGAGTTTGTATGGCCTTAAGCAAGCACCAAGGAGTTGGTATGCTAAGCTTAACACTTTTTTACTCTCTCAAGGCTTTTTTATGAGTGAGTTTGATCATTCACTTTATTATAAGTTTGCTGGAAATGATGTTACCATCTTGCTAATCCATATGGATGATATCATCTTGAGTGGTGGAGACAATCAAGATGTGGAGGATATCAAGAATGCTCTTAAGAAGGAGTTTGAGGTGCATGATCTTGGTAATTTGCATTACATTTTAGGAATAGAAGTCATTAGATCTTCTCAATCTACTTTCATTTTTCAAGAGAAGTATGCTAATTCTATTCTAGAAAGATTTCATATGGTAGATGCAAAAGCTATTGATACACCTATGGAGTCTCATGTAAAGCTAACTATAAGAGGTAGTGAAAGATCCTTCGAGGAGATTACTCTCTATAGGTAGCTAGTTTGTTCACTCATCTATATAACCATTACTAGACCTGATCTAAGCTATTGTGTTGGAAGATTGAGTCAATTCATGCAAGATCCTAGTGAGGAGCATTGGAAGCTAGGAAAGCGAGTTTTGAGGTACATCATTGGAACTCGAGATTTTGGCATATTGTATAGGGATCATCACCTAACTTTTTTGGATTTTCAGATTCGGACTATGCTGGAGATGTAATGGATAGAAAATCCAGTAGTGCTTATTGTATTTTCATAGGTGATGGAGCTATATCATGGATATCAAAGAAACAAGCCACTATCTCATTGTCATCTAGTGAGGCTGAGTACAAAGCTCTTACACATTGCACAAAGGAGATGGTGTGGATCAAGAGGATGATCAAGGATCTTCACTTGCTAGATTTTTCAGAGAGCCCAATCATCTTTTGTGACAATCAATCAGACCAAAGAATGGCATCCAATCCTATCTTTCATGCTAGGAGCAAGCATATTGAGATACAATATCATTTTGTGAGGGAGCGAGTCATTGCAAAGGTGGAGCTTCAACATGTGTCTTCAAGAGAATGTGTAGCTGATATCTTCACCAAAGTATTGGGAAAAGACTTGTTCATGAAGCATATGACTTCACTTGGAGTATTATCAAAGTCTATGCTAAAACTAGTTGAAGAAGGAGTGTGAAAGATTCAACTAGTTTCATCACATTTTGCAATATTTCCATATTTGGCATATTGAGGCCAAAACTTGTTTTAGACTTAGAGGTTGACTTTTCAAAGTTCATTAGTCTAAATTTCATTTGAATAAACACTTTTTGAAAGTGTGGAATGTCGCAGGAGCGCGTGCGTGGGACTGATTCGTGTTCGTCCTCACTCCGTCTTCTTTATCGCGAACAATTTTATGTCTTCTAATTTTCTTTTGTGCGGAAGCCCTTACAAGATCCCAGACACTCGACTACGCATCACAGAACATATTCTTTTTTAGCAATCATGATATACAACACAAGATAAGATGCACAAAAATAGAGTGACTGAATTATCAATTTTAGTTTAGAGTGAATTTGTTAGTGTCACGCTCGTTGGCGGAATGACATTCTACTCTTTTGTTGTGTTCTGCTTGTTGTCAAAGCTTCGTCGAGTACTGCGAAAGCTTCGTCTCCTCTTTCTGCATCTTTGGAAGATTCTGCAACATTTTCTTTTTCAGCTTTGTTTTTTTTTTTTTTTTTGGGTTGAATCTGTAATCGTATGCAGAATGCCCTTTCTTCTTGCAGTGCATGCAAGGTATTGTTGGATTGAACCAGCATTTGTTGGTTGTATGGCTTGGTTTGTGGCAGTGATCGTAGGAAGAAGATTGTTGATTCGAGGACTTCGTCTTCTCGAATCTTGGCTTGTTTTTATTCTTCTTCTTGCCTTTCATGAAGAGAGCCTTCTCTTGATCACTGCTTCCCTCTCCTTCGTCTCTCATCAGCGACAAGACTGACTGCTTTGTCGAATGTCATATCTGGTAGACTCAGTATGAGCATTCTCAGCGGCTGATAGGACGTCGGTAGAGATTTCATGAAGTACATCAGCTGCTGTGGTGCTGGGACTTGGTGCTCCTATCCTGATTCAGGGAATTGAGCTAAAATCATTCTAATCTTCTCAACGTGCTGATCCAACTGGTTGCCATCCCACCGTATTGATCTGATTGTGAAGGTGCATGACTGAAGCTGTTGTCCTCACTTCATACTTCTGCTTTAATCTTTCCCATGCTGCATGACTGCTTTTATCTGCAGATTCTGCATGAGTAGATCTTCATCTACGGATAAAATGATGATCACCATTGCGCGCTCATCCTTTTTGATCCATTCAGCTCTCCTCGGGTCTCCCTATGGAGGCTGCACCTCTGAGAGCTCGGTCACCGGTCAGATGCCTTTGCCCTTCAGGAGTGTTTTGATTTTGAATTTCCAGATTCTATAATTTGTGCCATCGAGACTGATTGCTACTTTGGTCTGGATTGTCGTAGCCATATTATGTTGTCTGTAAGAATCACTACTGGGATATCAGTAGTGACAATCTGGTGGCTCTGATACCATGTCGCGGGAGCACGTGCGTGGGACTGATTCGTGTTTGTCCTCACTCCGTCTTCTTTATCATGAACAATTTTCTATCTTTTAATTTTCTTTTGTGCGAAAGCCCTTACAGGATCCCAGACACTCAACTACGCATCACAGAACATATTCTTTTCTAGCAATCATGATATACAACACAAGATAAGATGCACAAAAATAGAGTGACTGAATTATCAGTTTTAGTCTAGAGTGAATTCGTCAGTGTCACGCTTGTTGGCGAATTGACATTCTATTCTTTCGCTGTGTTCTGCTCGTTGGCAGACTTTCATGCACAACTATGGTGTCTTTTCATTCTTACTCTATTCGCTACGTCTCTTTCTGTCTCTTACATATCTCTTATTCTCTCCTTTTTATTATGATCCAGAGAGGATCGTTTATACCTCCACTATGGGGAGTTTACAAGATAGCTAAACATAGAATCACATTGCTAGTTAACGCTAATCAACTAGTTAGTTTGTCTGTGTCATTGCTACTCGTTTCAGCTAGGCGTGAAGCCTGTTGAGCTGCCAGCTGGCAGCGCAAAAGATTTTCCTTCATCTATTTCGTAATCTCCCGTTTGCTTTCGTTCTTTTCGTAGTTTTCGTTTCGCGTCTCTTTTTCGACTTTGCAGTCTTGGAGGCATGTTTGCGATTCGCGATTAATATGCAAATCGTTCGTGCTTCAAGTCAAAGGCACGTTGACTGTCGTGAATTGTTCTCGTTTGTGCTTTGAGTCAAAGTCATGTCGATTGTTGCGAATTGTTTGACCTTCGTGTCTTGTTCGTGTTGCGACAAAGTTGTAGGAGATAAATGGTTGGCCCATTGGATCTATTGGTGCGTACTGCTAATCTGGGAAGGTGTGGTGCTTGATTTGCTATCCTTTGTGCTATTGATCATCCCAATCTCAAATTCATCCGATGGTGGGTTCCTAAGTGATTGGATCTTGCTTATACATTAGAATGTTGTCTGGATCTCAAGGATCTGATCGGCCAAAAGTTAATTTAAGGCCTTTACGGATTCTCTTGTGTGAGGGTTAGTTGTGCGAGGGTTCTTTAGTTGTTTTTGCAGATAAAAAACATGATATCTTTCAGATCCTTGGGAAGGAACTCTTGCAAGCCTCACAGTAGCTGGATCTGGGTCAGATCTCACTATAGAATTCTCTGCGAGAGTTAACTCTCGCAAGAAGTGAAAATTTCACTGTCTGCGAGAGTTCAAAACCACTTTTTTTGGCTTGATCTTCACCAAATCTCAAAACTAACTCTTGCAGGCTTCATCACTGATGTAAATTGACATCCTGAATTGTTTGAGAGGGTCTGCAAGAGTTCTTACTGGAAGGATTTGCTGGATCTTCACGTTTTAGTGATTTTTTGCACTTAAATCCAATTTTATGCTCACTGGAATCAAACTAACTCTCGCAGGCTCTTCTGTGTCCTGGTCTCACTGAGATGGAACTTCAGAATCCTCTGTGAGAGTTCTTGACCATTGGAACTGAAAATTTTGCTGTCTACGAGGGTTCACTGGTACTTTCCCGTCTTGTTTTTCACTGGGACCTCTCGCACATGCACTTAGACATCAAACTAACTCTCGCAAGTTTCTTTGTGTCCTGGTCTCATTGAGATGGAACTTCAGAGGGCTCTACGAGAGTTCTTATGAGGATTTGAATTTTTTTGGATTTTTTCAAGGGTTTTTTTTGAATTTTTTAATGATTTTTCTCTGATTTTTACAATCTGCTTGGAACTAACTCTTGCAGGCTTCTATGCAGGTCTGGAACAATACCCTAGAGCTGCTGCCAGTCATGTAAGGGTTAATTCACACTGGTTCTAGAGATATAAAAATCTGATGAGATTTTATGCTCTTTTTCTCTCCAAAAATACATATTGGTGTGTTTTTTGGTTTTTTTGGCTGGTTGGTTTGGGTTTCAGCCCTTAGAGACTACTGTTCAGGGCCTCCTCTACCCTCTCACACCTCCTTCGCTAGCTGTGAACAGTCCAAACACAAAAAACTAACTCTAAACACCCAAAAATCTATCTAAAACTACTCTAAAAAACAAGAAAATAGCTAAAATGCAGCTAAACTAGTTGGTGGAAACCTATCTTGGCAACGACGCCACTGTAGGATCGAAAATCTTGCGTAGTATAGCCCTCCCGCCTGTCAACAAGGGTTAGATCACTGGATAGGTACTTAACTATGCATAGATGCTATTTCTAGTTAGTTTCCTACTCTCTCCCTTAACTCTATTCACCACTAACACTACCCTCCTTTAACTCTACTCCTCTACACTAACATTCATCATGCTTTTGGGTGAAGGGAAAGAATAGCCAAGAAGAGGAAGAGAGAAGTGAAGAGAGAAAGAGAGAGAGATGAGATGGAGGTTAGCTCAAATGCTCAATGTCATTGCTTATGGAAAAACCTTAACTAATCACAAACAAAAAGCATGGAAGAAATGGAAATAACAAGCAAACACAACAATACCACTTGTGGACCTCCTATCCACCTTATCACCAGCAACATCAACATTCGAATATGCCCTTAAGGCTAGATTAGATCCATCATATAAAATGCCAAAGTTTTTGGTGGCCGAGATGTACCTCAACACCCTTTTTGCATTTTTCCAATGACAAACCAATGGATTTTGCATAGATTGGCTTAGTTTGACTGCACATTAACTTAGATCAGGTCTAGTTATAGTAACATAGACCAAGGAGCCTACAAGTCTCCTATATAGTGTGATGTCCTCAAAGGATGCTTCATCATCACTATTGGAAACTTTTACATTTTGCTCCATAGGAGTTTCTACTCCTTTACAATCTTTCATTTCAAACTTTTCTAAGATAGAAGAAGCATATTTGGATTGACAAATATAACTCAAATCCTTGCCTCTTGAAACTTCTATTCCTAATATAAAATAAAGATTACCAAGATCTACCATCTTAAACTCCTTAAACAATGCTACTTTCACTTATTGTATACTGATAAATTTTACAGTTTTTAGGACAATAATGATTGTACTTTACAATCATAGAGAGTTATTGGTTGCTTAATCAATGAATCTATCAAGTTCTACACATTAGATCTTGATCTAGATTCACTACACTTGGATTTAAGCAAGAGCAATGGATCAACACATCATTTTTTAGTGAGAGCGGCTTCACACGTGTGGAGTACTGTCCACTGTACGGCCTGCACCTGAAACAACAAGTACAATGATACTAGATAGCAATCATGCATAAAAATCACAAGACAAATGACTAGAAATCTCACAAAAGTGTAGAGTGCAAAAGTCTCATCAATTTTCTTAGCAAAATGATGATCCTTTTATGGATCAAGTACATCCATGAGTCTGGTACAGTCCAGCAGGCCTTCACACGTGTGAAGAGTGCCACATCACTCATATCTATCCATTTGATCCATCCTTGATCCTTATCCAATAGTTGACCTTCTAGAATATGACTAAAATCCAAAAAGCTAGTCTCCTAGAATATAGGAATATTCCCTACAAAATAGGATCTAAGGAAAATGGTCAACTCTTATCTTCTAGTACTCTATACACACATGTGAACATCCACTTGCCATGTGGGAGCATTTACTCATGCACATGCAAGGAAAAGCTAATTTGTAGGTGACTAGTCAACTTGACTAAAAACTAGTCATTTCATGTTCACACTAACTAGAATGATACAAAATCAATTTGGATATATACAAACATGAAAAGTACATCCTTTCACACATGGGAACATGCTCCACACGTGTGAAATCATATCATCAACATATTCTAATGTTTGATCAATATTTACATGAACCAATGTCAAGTGAGAAGTGACAATTTTCAACACTCCTCCTCACTTCTAACTTGGCAAATCTAGTGTACATCTATCTACAATTCCAAGAGCATATCTTAACTTAAAAAATGGATCTTTGGACAATGGTTTGGTTAAGATATCAGCTATGCATTCGGATGATGGTACATGATGTAGTTGCACTTCCTTGGATTGTACCTTCTCCCTCACAAAGTGGTGAGCTATCTCAATATGCTTTGTTCTAGCATGGAAGATAGGATTTGAAGCAATTTGTTGAGAAGCTTGATTGTCACAAAATATGTAAGGGATCTCCTCGGCCTCTAGCACATGTAGTTCCATCAAGAGTCTTCTTAGCCATAAGAGCTCTTTGGTTGTTGAAGTCAATGCCTTGTACTCGGCTTCACAAGAAGATAGTGAGATTGTATCTTGCTTTTTGGAAAGCCAAGATATCACTCCTCCACAAAGAAATGTTGCAAATGCACTAATGGACTTCCTATCCATCTTGTCACCTGCAAAATCTGAATCCGAGTAGGCTCTCAAGTGCAAGTTAGATCCTTCATAAAGTATACCAAAAAATCTAGTACTAGAAACATATCTAAGTACTCTCTTGGCACTTTTCCAATGATGAATTAAAGGAGCTTGCATACTTTGACTCAACTTGCTTACACAAAAACTTAAGTCAGGTCTAGTGATGGTTAAATAGATTAGAGAGCCTATAAGCTTCCTAAAGAGAGTGATGTCCTCAAAGGATGCTTCATCACCTTCATTAGTTGCTTTCACAACATGCTCCATAGGGGTGTCAATCCCCTTACAATCTTTCATACCAAATCTTTCAAGAATGGAAGTAGCATACTTAGATTGACTTATGAAAGTACAATTGCTACTTCTAGACACTTCTATCCCAAGTATAAACTTTAGGAAGCCTAGATCTACCATCTTGAACTCACTAGATAAGTCAACTTTTACTTTGCCTATGCCATCATCATCATTTCCTGTCATAATGATGTCATCAACATAAAGAACCAAAATGATGATCTTTCCTTCATTACATTTGAAATATAAAGAAGGTTCATAAGCACTTAGTACAAAGCCAAGGGAATAGAGAAAATCATGCAACCTAGAGTACCAAGCTCTAGGTGCTTGCTTCAAGCCATATAGGCTCTTCCTTAAGTAGCACACCTTTTGCTCCTCACCAATCTTGATGAAGCCCTCGGGTTGCATCATGTAGATTTCCTCTTCTAAGAAGCCATTCAAGAAGGCATTTGTCACATCCATTTGGTAGAGATCCCATTTGAACAAAGTAGCAATGCAAATGATTAATCTAATAGTTACAAGCTTAGCTACAGGTGCAAATGTTTCTTCATAATCCAATCCTTTTATTTGAAGAAATCCCTTAGCAACAAGCCTAGCTTTGTATTTACTAATAGATCCATCTTGATTGTACTTAATTCTATAAATCCACTTACATGCAAGTGGTTTCTTTCCTCTTGGAAGATTTACAAGATTCCAAGTATGATTTTCTTCTAATGCATCATACTCTACTTGCATTGCATCTCTCCAAACTTTAGATTTACATGCTTCTTCAAAAGATGATGGTTCTTCAATCAATGTAGCTAAAAAAGAGTAAGAGGTAGAAGATGTAGAGCCTTCCTTTTGCTTTCCCTTGTCCACATAGGTAAGCCTTGAGGGCTCGGCCTTGCTCCTTGATGATCTTCTTGGCCCCTTTTGACTTGGATCCAAATCTCCATCCTCGGGTTTGTCATGATCCTCCTCGGGTTTGTCAAGATCCTCCTCGGATTTGTCAAGATCTTCAATGCACAATGGGTTAGATCCATTTGACAAGCTCTTAGCAAATTGTGACTCATCAAAAAGTACATCCTTGCTTACCTTTACTTTCTTGGATGTAGGATCATATATCCTATATCCCTTGCTATTTTCTCCATAGCCAACAAAGATTCCTTTGAAGGAGGTAGCATCTTCTTTCCTTCTAGTCTCCAAAGGAATGTGTACATAACAAGTACATCCAAAGATCTTAAAATATTTTACATTGGGTTTCTTATCAAACAAGGCTTGATAAGGTGAGATCCCATCTATAGCACTACTAGGAAGTCTATTACACAAATAATTAGCACATGTTATGGCTTCTCCCCAAAATGAGATGGGAAGTGATGCATCAAGCCTCAAGGACTTTGCACACTCACATAGACTCCTATTTTTCCTCTCGGCCACCCCATTTTGTTGAGGGGTGTAGGAACAAGTGTATTGTAACTTAATACCATTGATCTCACAAAAGTCTTTCATTTTATTGGAGGTGTACTCTCCTCCATTATCACATCTTAGTGCTTTGATAGAAGTACTAAGTTGTTTCTCTACTAGAGACTTGAACTTAATGAAAGCTTCATAAACAAGATTTTTCTTTGATAGTAACTCAATCCATGTGAATCTAGTACAATCATCTATAAAAGTTACATACATCAAGGCACCTCCATTACTTGCATGTGAAAAACTATGTACATCAGAATGTATGAGATCCAAGGGAGAGAGAGATCTTGATGAAGATTTCTTGTAAGAAGATTTGTGTGACTTTGCAAGGCCACATGCCTCACACATTTTTCCACACTTCTTGAAAGCTCTTGGTAGGCCGAGAGCTAGTTCCTTGCTTGCCATTGACTCCATAGATTGAAGATTAGGATGGCCTAATCTCTTATGCCAAAGCTCCACTTGAGTTAGCTCCTCCCTAGCCAAGTTCACACTTTCACTTGCAACATTAGCATCCAACTTGAAAAGTCTACCTTGCTTAATGCCACTAGCTATGCACTTATCATTTTTCAAGATGGAACAAACTCCATTCTTGAAATGTACATCTAGTCCATTGTCCATTAATTGTCCTACACTAAGCAAGTTTCTTGAAATGGTAGGAACATACAAAACATTATCTAGATCTATCCTTTTAGATGTGCCTAAACAAAGAGGTATAGATCCTATGCCATCTATCTTGCATGCTTGATCACTAGCAGTGTATATTGACTTCTTAGAGTCATTACAAGATAGAAGAGTAGAAAAATAATGCTTGTTAAAGGACATGTGGGAACTAGCCCCACTATCTATCCACCATTTGTCTTGACTTGAAGTTGGTGTAGATGCAACCATTAAGGATGTGTTGAATCCATCCTCATATTCTTCCTCTTGAGCAATGTTCCCTTGATCTCCTTTGGCTTGTTGATTCTTCTTCAAGTAGCATTCTGAGGCAAAGTGTCCTTTCTTTCCACAAAAGAAACACTTTAGTTTTGCCTTGTTCTTCACTTTGCCTTTGGAGGTAGATCCTCCATTCTTCATCTCGGCCTCCTTGCCTTGATTTTTCTTGAATGGATTTTGCTTTTTCTTGCCTTTAGATGTAAAGTTAGCTTTCTCCTCTCCTCCATTAAGTGACATGCTATCCATTCTTGTCTTGAGGTGTAGAAGCCTACTCTCCTCGGCCACAAGAACATTGTGCAACTTTTCAATGGATGGAAGAGAGTCTTGAATGGCAAATGATTGGACTAAGTTGGTAAACTCATCACTTAGACCATTCAAAATGATTTGTACTAGTTCTTGATCTTGGATCTTCTCTCCTATTGCACTTAACTCCTTGTTAAGAGATTTGATCCTAAGAACATACTCTTGTCCACTCTCTCCACTTCCTTTCATGCTTTGGAAAACTTGATTTCTTAGCATGAGGATTCTTGAAGTATTGTTGGATTCATAAATGCTCTTTAATGAATCCCAAGCCTCTTTGGATGAGGTACAAGAAGACACCTCTTTCAAGAGGTCATTGCATACATTTAACTTTATGCAATGTAGAGCTAATCTTGCTCTCTTCTTGTATTTGGCTTGTTCTTGGGGAGTTTGAGGCTCTTCCTCTACTCCTTGAACTATGTCATATAGATCATGGATCACTAGGAGTGATTCCATTCTCACTTTCCAAATGGAATAATTTGTGGAAGTGAGTCTCTCACTTGATTCCATCAAATATCCACCCATGGATGACATTTTAGAATGAATGCTCTTTTAAAAATCACAAAGATTTTTGAATTTTAAAAGATCTATGAAGTGGCCTAAAGCTTACTAGAATGCCTATAGGCTTGTCTCTATCAAACTAACACACAAGCTTGAATGATACTCAAAGATCTTACCAAAAATTTCTAGCTTTCACTCTCACAAAAAAAAATTGCTTTACACTTTTCTTAGAGATTTCACTTCAACTAAGGATCTGAACAAATCAGCCTCTTAGATCTGATCTTAGACTCTAAAAAGAAATGCTTCAATGATCCAAAACACTATTTGGTCATAGGCATTAGTTAGAATGAATCTAGATCAATACTATGCTTCAAAAAGCACCAAAAATGAACTAGTATTGTGATTTTGGGACCAAAAAACACAAAGTAACTTGAATTGAAAGTTGCTGTACGGTTTCACACGTGTGAAAAGTACATACACAGCCTCCAAGTCGTTTTGATCCAAATGATTACAAGCTATCACTCTAGAAGAACTCGCCCTCACTAGTATTGGCCAAAAAACAAATTTTGCCAATGATCTTTACAAGATTTATGATTCAATGATCACTCTCTTACTTAGCTCTGATACCATGATAAATTTTACAGTTTTTAGGACAATAATGATTGTACTTTACAATCATAGAGAGTTATTGGTTGCTTAATCAATGAATCTATCAAGTTCTACACATTAGATCTTGATCTAGATTCACTACACTTGGATTTAAGCAAGAGCAATGGATCAACACATCATTTTTTAGTGAGAGCGGCTTCACACGTGTGGAGTACTGTCCACTGTACGGCCTGCACCTGAAACAACAAGTACAATGATACTAGATAGCAATCATGCATAAAAATCACAAGACAAATGACTAGAAATCTCACAAAAGTGTAGAGTGCAAAAGTCTCATCAATTTTCTTAGCAAAATGATGATCCTTTTATGGATCAAGTACATCCATGAGTCTGGTACAGTCCAGCAGGCCTTCACACGTGTGAAGAGTGCCACATCACTCATATCTATCCATTTGATCCATCCTTGATCCTTATCCAATAGTTGACCTTCTAGAATATGACTAAAATCCAAAAAGCTAGTCTCCTAGAATATAGGAATATTCCCTACAAAATAGGATCTAAGGAAAATGGTCAACTCTTATCTTCTAGTACTCTATACACACGTGTGAACATCCACTTGCCATGTGGGAGCATTTACTCATGCACATGCAAGGAAAAGCTAATTTGTAGGTGACTAGTCAACTTGACTAAAAACTAGTCATTTCATGTTCACATTAACTAGAATGATACAAAATCAATTTGGATATATACAAACATGAAAAGTACATCCTTTCACACGTGGAAATAGGCTCCACACGTGTGAAATCAAATCATCAACATATTCTAATGTTTGATCAATATTTACATGAACCAATGTCAAGTGAGAAGTGACAATTTTCAACACTCCTCCTCACTTCTAACTTGGCAAATCTAGTGTACATCTATCTACAATTCCAAGAGCATATCTTAACTTAAAAAATGGATCTTTGGACAATGGTTTGGTTAAGATATCAGCTATGTATTCGGATGATGGTACATGATGTAGTTGCACTTCCTTGGATTGTACCTTCTCCCTCACAAAGTGGTGAGCTATCTCAATATGCTTTGTTCTAGCATGGAAGATAGGATTTGAAGCATACAAAACATTATCTAGATCTATCCTTTTAGATGTGCTAAGCAAAGAGGTATAGATCCTATGCCATCTATCTTGCATGCTTGATCACTAGCAGTGTATAGAGTTATTACAAGATAGAAGAGTAGAAAAATAATGCTTGTTAAAGGACATGTGGGAACTAGCCCCACTATCTATCCACCATGTGTTTTGACTTGAAGTTGGTGTAGATGCAACCATTAAGGATGTGTTGAATCCATCCTCATATTCTTCCTCTTGAGCAATGTTCCCTTGATCTCCTTTGGCTTGTTGATTCTTCTTCAAGTAGCATTCTGAGACAAAGTGTCCTTTCTTTCCACAAAAGAAACACTTTAGTTTTGCCTTGTTCTTCACTTTGCCTTTGGAGGTAGATCCTCCATTCTTCATCTCGGCCTCCTTGCCTTGATTTTTCTTGAATGGATTTTGCTTTTTCTTGCCTTTAGATGTAAAGTTAGCTTTCTCCTCTCCTCCATTAAGTGACATGCTATCCATTCTTGTCTTGAGGTGTAGAAGCCTACTCTCCTCGGCCACAAGAACATTGTGCAACTTTTCAATGGATGGAAGAGAGTCTTGAATGGCAAATGATTGGACTAAGTTGGTAAACTCATCACTTAGACCATTCAAAATGATTTGTACTAGTTCTTGATCTTGGATCTTCTCTCCTATTGCACTTAACTCCTTGTTAAGAGATTTGATCCTAAGAACATACTCTTGTCCACTCTCTCCACTTCCTTTCATGCTTTGGAAAACTTGATTTCTTAGCATGAGGATTCTTGAAGTATTGTTGGATTCATAAATGCTCTTTAATGAATCCCAAGCCTCTTTGGATGAGGTACAAGAAGACACCTCTTTCAAGAGGTCATTGCATACATTTAACTTTATGCAATGTAGAGCTAATCTTGCTCTCTTCTTGTATTTGGCTTGTTCTTGGGGAGTTTGAGGCTCTTCCTCTACTCCTTGAACTATGTCATATAGATCATGGATCACTAGGAGTGATTCCATTCTCACTTTCCAAATGGAATAATTTGTGGAAGTGAGTCTCTCACTTGGTTCCATCAAATATCCACCCATGGATGACATTTTAGAATGAATGCTCTTTTAAAAATCACAAAGATTTTTGAATTTTAAAAGATCTATGAAGTGGCCTAAAGCTTACTAGAATGCCTATAGGCTTGTCTCTATCAAACTAACACACAAGCTTGAATGATACTCAAAGATCTTACCAAAAATTTCTAGCTTTCACTCTCACAAAAAAATTGCTTTACACTTTTCTTAGAGATTTCACTTCAACTAAGGATCTGAACAAATCAGCCTCTTAGATCTGATCTTAGACTCTAAAAAGAAATGCTTCAATGATCCAAAACACTATTTGGTCATAGGCATTAGTTAGAATGAATCTAGATCAATACTATGCTTCAAAAAGCACCAAAAATGAACTAGTATTGTGATTTTGGGACCAAAAAACACAAAGTAACTTGAATTGAAAGTTGCTGTACGGTTTCACACGTGTGAAAAGTACATACACAGCCTCCAAGTCGTTTTGATCCAAATGATTACAAGCTATCACTCTAGAAGAACTCGCCCTCACTAGTATTGGCCAAAAAACAAATTTTGCCAATGATCTTTACAAGATTTATGATTCAATGATCACTCTCTTACTTAGCTCTGATACCATGATAAATTTTACAGTTTTTAGGACAATAATGATTGTACTTTACAATCATAGAGAGTTATTGGTTGCTTAATCAATGAATCTATCAAGTTCTACACATTAGATCTTGATCTAGATTCACTACACTTGGATTTAAGCAAGAGCAATGGATCAACACATCATTTTTTAGTGAGAGCGGCTTCACACGTGTGGAGTACTGTCCACTGTACGGCCTGCACCTGAAACAACAAGTACAATGATACTAGATAGCAATCATGCATAAAAATCACAAGACAAATGACTAGAAATCTCACAAAAGTGTAGAGTGCAAAAGTCTCATCAATTTTCTTAGCAAAATGATGATCCTTTTATGGATCAAGTACATCCATGAGTCTGGTACAGTACAGCAGGCCTTCACACGTGTGAAGAGTGCCACATCACTCATATCTATCCATTTGATCCATCCTTGATCCTTATCCAATAGTTGACCTTCTAGAATATGACTAAAATCCAAAAAGCTAGTCTCCTAGAATATAGGAATATTCCCTACAAAATAGGATCTAAGGAAAATGGTCAACTCTTATCTTCTAGTACTCTATACACACATGTGAACATCCACTTGCCATGTGGGAGCATTTACTCATGCACATGCAAGGAAAAGCTAATTTGTAGGTGACTAGTCAACTTGACTAAAAACTAGTCATTTCATGTTCACACTAACTAGAATGATACAAAATCAATTTGGATATATACAAACATGAAAAGTACATCCTTTCACACATGGGAACATGCTCCACACGTGTGAAATCATATCATCAACATATTCTAATGTTTGATCAATATTTACATGAACCAATGTCAAGTGAGAAGTGACAATTTTCAACATATACCATCAAGATCATTTCCACTAAGGATAATGTCATCAACATACAAAATGAAAATGATGATTTTATCATCATTAAATCTTAAGTACAAAGAAGGATCATAAGCACTTACAACAAACTTAATAGAGTTTAAGAAGGTATTCAACCTAGAGTACCAAGCTCTAGGTGCTTGCTTAAGCCCATAAAGGCTTCTTAGCAACAAACACACTTTTCCTCTTGATCTTCTTTGATGAAGCCCTCGGGTTGCCTCATGAAAATCTCCTCTTCCAAATATCCATTGAGAAAAGCATTAGTCACATCAAGTTGAAATAGATGCCAATTGAAAGTAGTTGCAAGAGAAATAATCAACCTTATGGAAACTAGCTTAGCAACCAGAGCAAAAGTTTCATCGAAATCTACTCCCTTGGTTTGCAAGAACCCCTTTGCCACTAGCCTTGCCTTGTGTTTGTTGATTCTCCCATCTTGATAGTACTTCAATCTATAGATCCATTTGCACTCAAGTGGCTTTCTTCCTTGAGGAAGATCCACAAGCTTCCATGTATGATTCTCCATAAGAGCATCATACTCCTTTGGCATGGCATCTCTCCATTCTTGTGACTCCATAGCTTCTTCAAAACATCTTGGCTCATCAAACATAGAAGTTAGAAAAGTGTAAGAGGTAAGTGAATGTAGATCTTCCCTTTGTTCATCTTTGTCAACATAGGTGAGCCTTGAGGGCTCAGCCTTCCTTCTTGTAGATCTCCTTGGAGTCCTCGGATCTTGAGATGGATCTTCAAGATCTTGATCACATGTAAGCTCCTCCTCAAACCTTACAAGATCCTTGACATAAGATGGATTATAAGCTTTCTCATTCAACTTGAAGTAGTTACTTTCGTCAAAAGTAACATCTCCACTCACTAAAATCTTCTTAGTGATAGGATTATAGACTCTATATCCTTTGCTATTTTCAGCAGTTTGGCTTTGTTCTTCTTTCCACCTTTGGAGCTTGATGGTTGATCATCATTCTTGGGCTCCTTGTGTTGGATCTTCTTCTTTGACTTTGCCTTTCCCTTGCTTGAGAAGTTGGCCTTCTCATCACCATCATGCAACTTTAAGGATCCAATCCTGTGCTTGACATGAAGGATCCTACTCTCCTCGACTACAAGCACACTATGAAGCTTGTCTATGGAAGGTAGTGCATCTTGAATAGCAAAGCTTTGTACAAGATTGGAGAACTCATCTCCAAGACCATTCAAGGTGATTTGAACAAGTTCATCATCATGAATACCCTCACTAATGATGGAAAGTTCTTCGTTGAGAGATTTAATTCTCAAGACATACTCTTGAGCACTCTCATCACTCCCTCTAATGCTTTGAAGAACTTTATTTCTAATCATAAGCACTCTAGAGGTATTTTTGGATTCATAAATCCCCTTGAGGTAGTTCCATGCCTCCTTGTCCGAGGTACAAGATGCTACTTCCTTTAGAAGTTCATTACTAACATTCATTTTCAAGCAATGTAATGCTAGTCTAGCTCTCTTTTTGTACCTCACTTGATCTTGACCTCCTTGAGGTTCTTCTTCCTCTCCTTTGACAAGATCAAACATATCTTGGAGCACTAGTAGTGACTCCATTCTTACTTTCCAAGTTGAATAACTATTAGAATTTAGCCTTTCACTAGCCTCAAGAAGATAGGCTCCAATTGAACCCATTCTAACTAGTAACAAGTACAACAAATGTACTATTCAAAGGCTCTTCATTCTTTCTTTCTCAAAATTTAGCTAAAATGCTACTTTCTTGAATCTCACTAGACTCAAGAAGCAAGATCTATAATGGTCTTGAGCTCAAAAAGATTTGGAAAAGTGTATTTTACACAATCTATTCACGTAGAACCTTGGATTTGATTTTTGGAAGTGCCAATGCCTTCCTATGATGTTTAGAATTGGTTTTAGTTTCACTCTTGAACTAAAAACATAAGCCTCAATCTCTCTCACAAGGATTTGTAGGTTTAATAAGATTCTAACACCATTCACTCATCAAATCTATAATGGAAACAATGGTTTTTCATAAGCACATCACTAGTTTCACTTTACACAACTTGTTTGAAGCTCAAATATTGAAAAAACACAAAGTTTTGGTGAAAGTACAACACCAGCAGCCTCTCACACGTGTGAGAAGTACTTCTAAACTTTACACACTAATCTGAAACTCAACATCACAAGTAAACTATTAGAAAAGGTCGCCCTCCTTCAAAGTGACTCTAGCACCAATGCTTTCACCAAAATGAAGATTCTTGGATCACCAACTAAGCTCTTTGACTTGGCTCTAATACCATGTCAAATTTTAGAGTTTATGGACTGAAATTGTTCTACAAATGATCACAAAGAGTGATTGGTAGCTTGGGATCTTGATCTATATCAAGACTAGCTTCCAAATCTAGCTTCTACTTGACAATCTTTGTGTTTCCAAGCAAGAACAATAAAAAAAGATGATCCATGGCTTCACACGTGTGAAGTACAACTAATATAGGGCTTGATAATAGAGAAATAGTTTACTTATCATTTACAAAGCATTCATCCACAAAGAAAGTGCTTAAGAGAGTCAAAACACAATGATAGCTTCACAAAACCAAGATTTCTCATCATTAGCTCAATAATGGATCCATCATGGATCAAGTACAAATTCACCATAATCTCTCTCTAAGCTGCATCCAGCACGTGTAGGACAGCTCATTGTACTTATCCATATCCACTTTGGATAAGATCTATCAAGTTTGCCGCATCATCCATTGGTGGTTTGTGTTGACCTTCTAGATTCCTACAATCTAGGACCTAACTCCTATAATTTAGGAGATGTCATATTAGACTCAAATGAAAGCTAATAAAAATAGATATGAATATTACAAGTGTCATTTTACACGTGTGGACATGTCCTCACACGTGTGGATCCACATAGATGTCTAATATTCATCAAAAACCATGTGAAAATTGCTAAATTCTAACAATGCTATTGTGATGGTGAATCGTGTAGATGTAGCCAGGAGTGAAAACAAGGTTGATGGGATGTGAAAAAGCGATCCAGCCCTGTTCTACGGGCTGTGAAAAAGTGATCCAGCCATGTTCTTACCTATTTTTTGCTCAAAATTGGGACAACAAGGGCTATCATGTTAGCAATGTCATGCTTGAGCGATGATCGGGTGGATCCATGAAAGATTCACGACCTGTTGATGGATTTGTGAAAAGCGACCTGACTGGAGTTCTCTTTTTTTCTCTCTTGGCCCCGTCCTCACGCCCTCTCGTAATTCTACTGAAGCGCTCTCTCTCTCTCTCTCTCTCTCTCTCTCTCTCTCTCTCTCTCTCTCTCTCTCTCTCTCTCTCTCTCTCTCTCTCTCTCTCTCTCTCTCTCTCTCTCTCTCTCTCGCTCTCCCTCTCTCTCTCCCTCTCCCTCTCCCTCTCCCTCTCCCTCTCCCTCTCCCTCTCCCTCTCCCTCTCCCTCTCCCTCTCCCTCTCCCTCTCCCTCTCCCTCTCTCTCTCTCTCTCTCTCTCTCTCTCTCTCTCTCTCTATCTCTCTCTCTCTCTCTCGGATTGATGGAGAGAGGCTTTCTTGAAGCCCGCCAGGGAAGCGGTTGTTAGGGTTTGTGTCGATATGGTGACACTGATTGGGGGATTGCGCAAAAGCCTTTCAATTACATAAATTTTTGGATGTTTGGTTTTTTGCAAGGGTTATATTTGTAACATTTGTTGCATGAAAAGGGAGCCTATGGTAGGTAATGGTATTTCGTCGCTGGCTACTTTTCTAGTGATGCATGAGAAAAATTTGTTCTTTTAATACTGAAAAATAAGCAAAATGGTGAAACAATATAAATTTTGTTATCCTAATAGTGAGTCGGTGAACTAGGGTTCGCGGATTTAGGATAGACAACAAGATATTTGTTCCTCGTGGTTACCTTTTCCAAGACGGTACCCGATTTAAGAAAATTTAATTTTTCCCTTTGTGATTTTTGAACTTGATTAAAAGTTTGAAGTTTGTTACTTGTTTGGGATATTTCTAATCGATATTGGTTGTTGGAAATGCATCGAGTGAACGTTTGGACATGATACTCATGAAAATTGAATATAAAACCGTCAAACAATATGAAATGACTAGATATGATGTGTGGTGACAAAACTCTTTATCCGAACAGTAAAATTGTGTTGGATACAGTTTAAGAGTTACTGAAATCCTATTGGTAGGATTTCCATCCACGTGATTTCATTTCTGAGTTTGGATAGTTTTTGTCAATATCAACGGAGTAATGCCAGACCAGTCATTAAAAGGAAAAACAGTCCAATTTTATTGGAAAATTTGTGATTGATAGGAACTGATCAAAAGTAGAAAAACTAATTTCATTTCCAGTTAAATCCTATGGTGAATTATATTCAAATGATCATACTAGTAGTGTTTTTCATACTAGTAGATGATTTTTTGTATATCAATTATTCAGCCCAAGTATAGGATAGAAATGAAATTGTTTCAAACCTTTTTCCCGCAACAATTAATTTTAAACATTTACTAATGTTGTTATGTCTTCTTAGTACCTTAGCTCAAATAGATTTTCAGGGAACTGAAAATTCTAAGGAAGGAAGAAGAGTGGACATCAGTGGTAGTAAATGTAGGAAATGTATTTCGCAGTTAGGATTTTGGTAATCCCTATAAGTAACTGCTTAATACCAGATATTAATTTCCTGGATTAGACTCATTTAGATGAATTAATAAGTGATATCTTTGTAACCATTGAGTTATCCGCAGTTTTGGATGTCAATTGTGATGTTAGAAGTAGAATCCAATACACGGATTACATTGGATCTGTTAATTGATAGAAGCTTGCCCCTAGAGTTAATGCTCTTGGATCCATGGACATTCGAAGTTTATCATTAACCTTGAAGGATTGAACCATGGTAATTCTACTGTTTATATCACAAGGTCAGGTGTGGATTGTGGTATCCATCTGAGTTAGTTATCCAAATAAATGGATTCTCCAGTGTTGGGAGCCTATATGGATTATAGGACAGTGTAGCGCAGGCATCCCAAAAGGAGCCGGGAACCACGACTTAGCTTTCCGACTTCTGACTCTTGCCATCCTATCCCACTTGACATACAAGCAGCCAACTCGCCAACAACGATCAAACTTAACCAACTTGAAGTTTCAAAACCAACATTGAGATCTAACCTAGCACCATGCCAGATCAGGGGTCCCGATGTGGGTGACTTCCCTCCAAGCAAGCCGCCCGACATACATCAAACTTAACTAACTCGAAGCTTCGTTACAAATGAGCAACATCGATTCCATGCAAGTCATCTGACTTACATCAAACTTAACCAATTGAAAGCTTCGTCATGAGCGTTGGAAGCCAACCTGACGCCACGTCAGACTTGACAGCCATAAACTGGTAACTTCCACCCAAGCAAGCCATCCAACTCAGCCGACAGATTAGAGCCCATTCCCCAAGAGCTTAACCCATTCACGTTCATGCAAGGAACACTCAAAACTACAGGCCGCGACATATATGGAGACAACCAGTTCCTAGACCGAATGGTCCCGACAACATACCGCTGGTGTCTGGAACCGAATGGTCCCGACGGCATACCGCTGGCGTCCCGGGATACGACCCTCAGCTATGTGCCAGATCAAAAAGTTTGAAGCCTTACAACTGGCGCTTTTACCAAACATTCAAACCCAGAAAGTAATCAGAGTTAGTTTGAGAAAAATCCCACTTTATTAATAAATCTGCGAAGGTTACATTTCAACTGTGTGACTGGCCCCAGTCTCTGGATGGCTGGCATGCCAAGGCGGGCGCCAGGACAACATTCCAGCAAGGGAGGCTGAGACTTGGTTGGAGCTCGTCTTGAGTCGCAACCCGCACTCCCCTATAGTATTGGTGGGATTTGCCACCTCCCCTCATACCAAGTACTCTACCCAGGCTAGTAAAACATGTTTTATCTCTCTAGGATTTTATCTCTCTAGAAAGACTTTTTTTTCTCTCTCTCTAGAATTTATTGATCCCAAGGCTTCCTTTAATCATGCCTAGATCGTGAGAGGTGATTGCACATCGATTCGAGCTCTTTAGACTTCGTTAGAACCAATCAAAGATTTTCAGCCATAGGAACTTGGTGCCGGTTGGTTTCTGGTCACAGTGGCACTGGGGGCAATGTTGGCGCCAGCGGTGCCGGAAGTAAAGCTTGTAAAGGTAGCTTTACAACATCCACCCGACCTATATAAAATCCGATGTCCTCATCAGATGTCAGATTAAAGTAAAGGTGTCTCCCAATTAAAAATAACTATACATTTAAGCTACTTGGCACAAAACTCAATTTACTGGCCACTTTTTATTAACATGGTAGCTGGCACACCACAAGTCGAAGGCTCAGCTCTTTTTGTGAAAAATTACAAAACTTGAAAATATCACTTTGTTTGGGAAAAGCATAGATCTTATATCGCTTACGTAAAATCCAAGAACCTCATTAACTGGTGACAGAGGCTGTTCTTGTGAAATGTTCGCCCCTATCACTTCTGCCTTTTTGACTTTGAAACTCCTTTGAGCTCCTGATTTGTTCTTGATGCACTTTGTGGCTCCATGAGCTCCAGATTTGATCAGTTCCACACAGGTATCAGGGCTCCCTGAGACAAAGGATTTATCATTGATTGCCCACTTTATGGTCCACTCGGTGCCTTGTTGCTTTTGCACCTTGATTTCTCTGCTTGTCCCAGTCTGATCTTGATACTTTTCCTTTTTGGCTATTTAAGGTAGGCAAAGATTGAGTACTCCGCAAAGCACCTCTCACTTAGCTTGAAGTAGTTGTGTTTGAATCAACCCAAATGTAACCATTGACCTTCTGGATAGTCAAGGGGTCGCACCAGTTTGATCCGCATATGAACTATCTCTTCGCGTTTGTTTAAAGCACCATGTCCATCGCGTAAAACTTGACTTTTACAATTTCATCACTGGTTAGTTGCCTCACAGTCAAAACAAGAAGTGCACATCTAGCTTGGCTTCAAGTAGCATCCGTTCGAAGTACCAAGTCTCTCGTGCAAGACTCAACTTTCACAGTTCCTTCGTTGATCAGCTGCTTTACACGTAAAGAGGATCTTGAGGATCAAAAGTCTTTTTTAGATCTTTTGAGGTCATTTGACGTTTGGGATTAGAGATCAAGCATTTTTTATGTGATTCATCATTGCAAACTCTTTATTTGTTGGAGAAATTGTGTACATTCAAGCTTCTCCCTTGTGGCTGTGCATTGCTCCCATATGGATGAGATAGGCTCCCTTTATGGATGAGCATAAGATTGTCAACTATTTTGCATATAGATTTCTTGTGGCTTCAAAATCAAATCACATGTAATCAATGGTTGAAGCCCTAAAAGAAACAGAATTCTTTTTCCCACAAAAAACTCAAGAGATACTAATATCCAAAGCTAGCAAATGAGTATCCCAAAGCATAATCTTTTGTAGAACCATAATAAAACCTTCCAAAAAACCCTTGTGCATGCAGTGACATGTGCATATGAATAAGGCTTTGTTCAAGCCATAATTACCTTGCAACTAGGTAACCCATGCAGTAGTCTTACTTTTGTTCATGCAACCCAGTTTGTACACTATCTTTATCTCATATAGTGTTTCCATGCATTGAATACAATATAATTAGGTGATTGGTACTATGTAGGAATGATACGTGAGTTGAATTTTGTGATAACACCCCATGGTTAGAGGCCATATTGCTTACGATAATTGAAGATAAAGGATATCATACAAAGGACTCTTACAAACACAAAAATCAATATTGTCACCAACAACTTCTACCATGATTCATAAGCTCAATTCAAATTTCAAATTGTGAATGTAATATGAGAGGGAATACTTGTTGCTACAAGAATGGTTTCTTGGTTTCATTTTCTAACAACTTAGAAGCTCAACATGATAGTATGTCACCTATTTCTAGGTGACATTGCTCAAAAGACAATACTAGGTGTTCAAGATGGTCAATGGAGCTTTTTGCAAAATTCAACATCAAAGTCAATGTTTTAGATTATAAGTAGAGGTGCCTACAAAAAGCTTTGCTATATTGCTAAGGACTTTATTGGAAGAAATCGTTCCTTTAGATGCACCTCTATATGCAAGTCGTAAACAACAAAATGTCACGTCCCTCTCTTTTTCTTGCATGCATTACCCATGCTTTAGATGCACATTTACATGCAAGCCATAAGTAGCAAAAACTTAACATCCCTCTCTTTTTCTTGCATGCATCCTTAGGCTCTCATCTCAATCTACAAGGCACTCCAACATCATCACCAACAACAATACACAAATAAAAATTATGATCTATTTGCATTAACAAATCATTTCATATATTTATTTTATTACTGTCATATATCTACCCATTCACAGACTTCAAATTGGATTCGTGAGCTAACAAAGGGGAAATGCTAACCATTATGCCACAAATATTCCAAGGTAAGTGGGATTTGAAAGTAGCTAGTTACCTTGCATCCAATCCAATCAAGAAATTTGTGGCAATGCCTTTGTGGTATACCCACAATGTTCTTTTTTACTATGATATATGCATGATCATATAATTCACATAGCCGAACTAGTATTCGTAATCCATACTTTGCCTTCATATTGCATGCACTTCATACAATACAATTCCTATTAAAAAATTCACTTTATCATAAGTATGCAAATATTGAAAACCATATGTGCAAGCCTTTGTTAATGGACAAGGGAAAAAATCATATATGCACTAACAAGCCATGCAATCAAATTTTCACATCAATTGCATTCAAATATCTAAGAAATTACTACATGCAATGAAAAACTAGTTTAAGCACTTTTATGGCTAAATTATACCAAAGAAAAGAATAGCGCCAATGTTCAATGATTTTCCACTAATGCTTCAACTTTTGCCAATATCGAAGACCTCCTTTGTACTCATTGGATCATCATCATGTAGGGATGGCTCCAATACCACTACCATGCCCCCCACATATCTGATTCTAACACGAATCCAGCTGACAAAACAAACAAGGATAAGGACATGGGAATTATCAAACCTAACCATAGAACATATCCATGTTCACCCAGAGCTAGGAGTGCTCCCATACAACATCCATTTTCTCTCCCTTAGGGAATAGCCATGGTGACCATAGAACATATCCATGTTCACCCCTGAGCTAGGAGTGCTTCCATACAAATCCAATATCTCTCCCTTAGGGAATAGCAATGGTGACCCATACCCCAATTGGAGTTGCCTCATTGGCTAAGTGTTGGGGCAGCCACAAACTCATCCCATAGTCTAGGCCTCACACCTAGGAATGGATGTCAATAGATGTCGAGGCCCATCCTTATGTAGCTACATTCCAAGCCATCTTTCAAAGAGACTTGCTTATTGGATCAAAGATTCCCCATGCATGTCCATTCCAATAGTTCCAATTCCCAAGTCCTAGAGTTACATTATAGTCCTTACCACTAAGGGCATCCCTTAACCCTAGGTCCAATACCAACGATCTTATGCTAGCCTCATGTTGATTATGCCTAACTAACCCCAACATAACTCTAATCAATTAGGGACATGACACACACTACAATAGCATTTCTGAGTTAATATTAAACCTCTGGATTCTAGCCCAACTACTCACCAGCTACAAAAGTTCACGTGTGAACATTCAGTACAGCGCTTTTTCAAAGACATTACAACTTGCAAATTGACCATATATGCAAAACTACAAATTTTGAAAATGCCACTCTAGAGCATATATCACTTTCAAATTAACTTTTATGACAAAATTCAAAGCCATCAAACAACCTCTATTGCAAACATGGTATTGCAAAATTATGATAAAACTCGCAAACTAAGCAATACTCAAATTTACTAATTTTATAGCCGTTAGTACCAAATGAATTCCACAAAGTGCAAACTTCCCGGTTTTTGTTGTGTATGTCCTTTATGCTATGATTGAAGAGAAAAAAGGTGGTTTTAATAAGCACATCACTTAATGAGTGTTATATTTTCCATTCTTGTATAAGCATCACTTGAACATTCAAATTGCCTCTATTGAAGAAAACAAACAAAACTCTATAACTTAGAGTGGAAAAACAAGGCTCCTACAATGGTGCCAAGTCCATGCTCTCCCAATATGCCCTCTTTAACATATATATTCAACTCTTTCACAGGGTTCATGGTCTGGGATTGACCACCCAAGTTAGAATCCCACCCACACATAGGTGGTGTTCTAGAAAAAAACAAGTTAAAGTCTAACACATGCCAAGCCCAGGTGGGTCACTCTAAATCTTTGCACATATGGTTTAAGCTCATGAAGCTATAAAGCCCTGTGCTCCTTGACATGGCATACTTTGGTGGATGTAGGGTGTAGATATTCTACATACACATGCTACTAGTGTGAAGTGTAAAAAGGGTTAATACTTTGCATTATATGGTTTACATCTTGTTTGTGTTCCACTTAAACAACTCAGATGTAATTGATCTTTTGGCTAGTAGAATCCATGACAAGAAATTGAAGGCACGAAGCCACACATTGTATCAAGTGGGTGGCCTGGATTGTCATAACCACCTTGAGGTGAATACTGTGAGGAGATATTATGGGGGCTTAACCCTAAGTGTGCAAGGAAACCCAATGGGCAAAATTAAAGAAAGTCATAGCTACAAGACCTAACTCATCATAAAACCTAACCAATCAAGTGGGTAATCTGATTGGGCTTGTTGTGGGTGGTGTGAAAAGGGGTGCATGCTCTCTCCTCTTTGGGAGTTAGATGCGTGCACAGCAATTTTGTGATCATTATCTATGGCTGATAGCTAGTTCGGATCAACGTCCTTTTGATCAGAAATCAAAAAGTTGAAAATGATGATGATGCTGCTGCTGCTGCTGATGATGATGCATGTTTGGTGTAGCACGAGTCACAGCAGGCCATGCCGTCTTCGGTTACACATTCTCAAAGATGATTGCGGCGCAAGGCAAGGTAAAGAATCCATGGGACATGATATCAGTGCAAATAATACTTCCGTTTTTACTTTCAATTGTAAGGATTTTACATGAGAATTGGGAACTTTCCATGTATCTCTCCGGACAATCGGTACAGTATACATTTATATTGTAGCTGGAATATAATTATTCTGCTTTCCAGACTTTCTGATCTTATGTACACCTTAAACTCTTGATCTGATCAAGGTGAGGTTAATGGAGTAAACAGTGTTTGTAATAGTAATGATACCTTGGCATAGTTATGATATTATAGGACTTTATATTGACTACTAGATTATTATCAGACAAGATTTACAGTAGGTGACTACTGACCGAGCGGCTGGCCAGAGCGACATGTGATTTCATCTCCGTGATCAGGAATTCTCTGGATGTATCCTTTCTTTGATGTGCTTGATTAGTGAATTATAAATAGCTGACATAGCGAGGCTTTCTTGATTTTCTCACCTCCCAAGCATGCTTTTGTGCTGGCATGATGACACAATGACGCTGTCCAGAATTTCACAGCGATTGTTCAGCTGCAGCCAATTATGGATGGCAAATAAGTCTTGGCTATCATAAGCTGACAATGAGGCTGCATCCGAAAGGAGCTCTGTGAGGTATGCCTTTTCTTCGTTTTGTTGTTCTGTTTATGATGATCGGGGAAGGTGTCGGTGGAGATATATCGGGAAATTTTCCGTTGGGACGATTGATGGGGCTTACATGTGGTTTCTCGACTATCTCGAGGAATTCGTCAAGCGCCTCTAGCTCCCGAACCGTTTTCAGCCCGGCAAAGTCAGATAGAGACACAGTCTTTGAGTTGCTACCTTTTACGCGAGTGGCCTTCCCTGATCGTACTTTTCTAGCAGAATTGTTGCTCAAATCACTTGCATTCACGTCCTTTGACTGCATTCTAGGTTGAAAGACGAATGTCATGTCATGGCGTTTTTGAATACCCTCCAGCTGATAAAGCCATGTAAGAATCCATGAAAGCAAAATAAGAATGGTTACCACAGCGATTGCTTCAGAAGTTAAGGTCTAAGGAACAGTACTTATTGATCCACAATGCACATACAACAGCCTATTATATATTGAGTATAATTCGTCTAAGGAACACTTATTGATCCACATACAACAGCCTATGTGTTGACTCTTGAGTATAATTCAGCACGGCATTCAAGTAATATGATAAATTGGTGAAACAGAGTTCGTCAGACAAAAACAGCGAACTAGGAGGTACCTTGCAACCAAGTGAGCAGTAACGAAAACTGTCGACAATACTTCTCTCACATGTTTCACAGGTCTTACTGACACCTTTAGCAGGCCTTGGTTGAGGTCTTTCATTAAGAAATACAACTTTTGCACTGTTGATGATGTAAGTTTGAACTCCAGTGATATCCAAAACCTTGTGTACCTCCGAGACTCGGATCACATCGTGATAAGATGATCTTCTAATCTGCATCCTCAAATGTAAGTTTATTCATCTTATGAGGAGAATCTTGCTAAAAAATCATGTGCCAAAACATTTACGGAATTCTTAGTGAGAAAGATTGGAAATCATTTGCATACAATTAGAATCATTCTGAACACTAACTGCCTGAAATTGGCGCATATAAAACTTAGACGTTGATTCATAAGATGCAAACCTGTGTTCCAGAAAAACTATACCTGAACTATATGATGATTTTTATGGTCCATTGTGCAGGTGGAGCACAGAGAATCTCCCATGCAATGAAGACAATAAAGGTTGCATTCATTTCTGTTCGTTTCTCCATGGAAAGCACAAGGTACAAAGAAACTGGCTGTCAATAAAGGCTTCAACCATGGCGGACTGGTTGCTGACGCCTTACTTTGCAAAGCGACCATTGGAACGACCTGGAATCATACATGGGAGAACGGCTTTTCTCAGAATGTCTTAATGCAGCCATTAAGCTACAGTGACAACAACAATTATATGAAATGAGAACCATTCGAACTGTCATTGTACGCCTTGCCCATGGTGATGCTAAGATCATTTGAAATGGTATCTTTGAACGAGAAATAGTGACAATGAAATCGCTTAGAGTAGATCTATGTTTCGATCTCCTTTTTCCAAACAAAGTCGACCGCTGTTGTGTTCAGAAATTGTAGGCTCGCGTAATGCGTTTGGTCATCAGGTTCAATTAACAACATATGCTAACGTGAAAGTACAAAGCAATCACAATCTGAACTCTGAATTTCTGCAAGATTGAGGGAGAAAGAGACTTACTTTCCTCTTGCTATTGATGGCTTTGATCAGACCAGCAAGAGCGTCAGTCTCAAACGCCAGCTTGTTAGTCTGTATGAAGTGGAATGTTCAATGAGCTAAAACGGATGTCGGTCTAGCTTATCAGGTTGCTTACGTTCCCTATACTACCGGAATTTCTACCTCAGATGCTGCAATCGGCAAAGAAAACAAACTAAAATGAATATTTTTCAACCACAACTGCAAAGATTAACGCTAACAACCAATTTGCCTCCAACACAAGGGCCTCTATTTTACACATTAACAGTAGCAAATAGTTTATATCTATATGTCCACTTCATGGAAGGCAGTCTGTCGATTCTTATTCAGGGTAACGAGTTTTGCGAATAGGCATGAACCGTAGGAAATGGTTATTAATTTGCTACAAATGATCAGCAAATTGGTTACTTCATTCAAGCGGAAGTTCCCAGTCAGACTCGCCAGTGCCAAAAAGGTTGGCTAAAACTTCCGTTAGAAATCAATTCACCTGCTATACTACTGCACTGGAACTGAAGGGTCAGAACAGAGCGGCTGATCAAGATCGAAGTCGCTTGATTGTAGAGAAGCAACACAATTACTCGTAGGTACGCAACTCTCCACCTGCATGACTTGATACTTCTCGTCATCCATTCAAGCAGTACAATTTCGATCAAAATCCTACATTTTTCACCTAACCCAGATCATAAGATCTAACCCGCTAGCATCAAAACGATTTAGCTGCAGCCTTCAAAATACCACAGGTATTGGAGCTACGTAGCTCCTTAAGCTGAGTGAGGCTTTCCCATTGCAGGCATTGCTGCCGCCCAGCGATCATTGAAGATCAATTCCAGAGGGAAAATTTGCGAAAAAAAGACAATGGGAAGCCGAAGAAATCAAAGATCTACGCAACCCAAAGGAGATGGGTGATGCGAAAAGAAGCGGAAGATGATCGGGATATCATGAGAACAAGCAACGAAGCAGTACGGCGAGTATTCCGATACGAGAGGAAAGACAAAGTGCGCAGCCCGCTCTAACCAGAAAAGACAGGCAAAAAGAGCAAGAGAACAAGCAGAAGAGAGCATGAGAGAGAGACAGAGAGATAGAATTGGGGGGGGGGGGGGGAGGGCACGCAGAAAACACAGGCAAAAGAAATAATACAACGGAAAAGTTAGGAATGGCACGCACAACATGAGAAAGGAGATGGGAAGGGGGCCAAGGAAGAAGAAAAAGGGAATTCCCTATCACTATAAACAAAGAAATGAAAAGAAAAGAGAACAATAGAACAAAGAAGAAGGAAAGAAGTTAAAACTTGAAAGCAAAAGTAAACTGAACTTAGGAAGGAGGGGGGAGGTGGTTTTCTTGGTGACTCTATGTGGGGTTAGGTGAGCACCCATGTGGCATCCATACATTGGTTAGAGCTAAGTGAACACCCATGAGGCATCCATACATTGGTTAGAGCTCTCAACCGGGTGGAAATATTAACTCTTACTTGAATTGCTTGAGTTGGGAAAGGTGATGTTGACTAGGTAGAAAGCTACTTTTCGTTGTATATGCCTTATTGGCACAATGGGTGGCATTTTTTATGGCATAAAGTGGTGAATAATGCTAATTGTATGTTTGCTAGTAAAGGAAGAAGAATGAGACTTATAGAGAGAACACAACCCCTCTTGTCCGATTCAACTCGCCTTCCATTATGTATTATTGTAGCTTGGTTGCAAGCTATCATCTATGGTGGTTTTGTAGAAAAACATAGGATGTTGAAAATGCATGCGTAGATAAGGTTGTAGCAAAACTATGTTTGACATGCGTACACGAGGAGGCACATGATGGGGCAACCTTATTGTGGCCCCGCTTCACCGGCTAAGAGCACTTGCCGTAGTTGGTAAGGGGGAGCCATTTTATGCTCCCCTGATTACTATTTATAACATGACTTAGAGAGAGAGAGAGAGAAAGAAAGAAAGAATCTCTCTCTCTCTCTCTCTCTCTCTCTCTCTCTCTCTCTCTCTCTATATATATATATATATATATATATATATATATATATATATATATATGGAAAAATATGATCCAACGTCCAATGTCCAATCCAGCATCCAAGAATCTTATATGTTGCAATTTTTTGCAATATCAACCACCTACTTATAATGATGATAGTAACTAAAATTAGCATGTCCTAGGTTGCACATGCACATGGGGTTGCCAAGAATGGTAACTCGTCCAAGGCTCTACTTTCATATTCCCCTCGCTCTCCGTCGTGAAACTCAAGTTGCTATGCGCCTTCCTCTTGATCGCTTGGCTATTGACCCCTTTGACATTGCGGCTTGGCATCTGTTTCTTCTTTTTCCCCATTGGTGTCTAGTCCTTCCTCCGAGGGGTGGGGATGCGCTCGCCTTCGTCGCTTTCTATCAGGAGATTGGGAAACGCTTCATGATGAACACTTTGCACGTTGTCAGGCACTTGCTGCTCGCAACTCACAGGACTCTCAACCTCAAGGCGCCCCACCTCTCCACCGTCGCCTTTGTCGCACCCTACATCTTGGGCAAGTTGGTGAGTATTCTCGTGCAGCTCAAGCTTTAGCTCTTCTCACACCCGCTCCCTCTTCTGCTGATACTGTTGCTGCTCTCCAAGATCTGCATCCTACTTCTGAAGGCATTCTTCCCTTGTTTGTGGAGGACTTTGTGTCTAATATTGACTTGGTGCTTGATCGTGATTCTTTCTCTCGTGCCTTCCATCGTAGTCCTCGTCTTGCTATTGGTGGTCCCTCCGGTTTAGTGTATGAACACCTTCGTGATTGCTTTCCACCCGAGGACTCTGCTAGTGGCTTTGTTCAACTCTTTTAGGTCTGCTCTTTTATCGCCTCTAGTCACATTCCTTCTTTTGTCGCACGTCTTTTGTCTACGTCTCATTTGATCGCCATGTCTAAAGCCTAGGGTGGCATCCGTCTCATCGCTATTGGCGAAGTCCTCCTCCGTCTTGTTAGTCGCTCTATCTGTTTTCAGTTTCAACAGACTTTTGCCTCTTTTCTCTCCCCTCATCAGTTTAGCGTCTCAACTCCTGGCGGCTGTGAAGCTGTCATTCATGGTTTGCGTGCCACCCTTGATCTCCATATTGTTTGGGTTGTTCTCCAAGTGGATGTTTCCAATGTCTTTAACTCTATTTCTAGAGCTGCGATCTTTCAAGAGCTGCGCGCGGCTGGTGGTGAGTTGGCTCAACTTATCCTATTTGTGCGATTGTTCTATGCTACTGAGACTCCTCTCTTTTATAGTCACCATGTGCGCTCTGGAGATCTTTCTACTATCCAGTCTGTAGCAGGTACTCGTCAAGGTGATCCTTTGGCTGGTCCTCTTTTCGCTTTGACTCATTTCCGTGCACTTCGAGCTTCTGCAGAGGCCTTTCCCTCCTGCTTATTTCCTTCAGTTGCTGATGACACTCATATTGTTGGTCCTGCTCCTACGGTGCTCCTTGCATTTCATCATTTCTCTGAGCAGCTAGCTTTTCTTGGTTTGTCTATTCAACCTCGCAAGTGTTCAGTGTGGTCCAGCAAGTCTTCCCCCGGACTTTGTTCCTCCTCAAGGTTTCCTTGCTCCTTCGGATGGCATTTGCATTTTGGGTGTTCGTTTTGGGTCTGCTCCCTTCAGCTATGCTTTTCTTGGTGAGGCTCTTCAGGAGGATGTTGCTCATTCAGATCTTTTTCCCCGTTTGGGTGACACTCAGGTCGCGTTTGGCATCTTGACGTCTTGCTTTATCCAGCGTCCTTCTTATCTGTTGTGGCTTCCCCCCCTACTAAGGACTTTTTGCATCTCCTCTCTTCCTTTGACAGCTCTCTCATGGATGTTTTTGGCCGCCTTTTGGGCCCAGGTTCTTTGGATGGTGTGGACCCTTTCAGCTCGGAACCAGGCTTTGTTACCCATTTCTTGTGGAGGTGTGGATCTTCTCTCTACGGTTTCTTCTGCACCTGCAGCTTTTCTTGGGAGCTGGGCTCTTGTCGCCCCTACTTTGTCTTCTCGGTTCCTTTCTGGCTTTTGGCCTCTCTTGGTGAATTGCATTGCTCATGTGGATAGCGGTTCTCTGCCTTTCCAGCACCTCCTCATCGTTGCGCGAGAGCTTCTCCCCCTCTCTGCCCAAGCTTGTCTTCCTCCTTTTAAGCAACTCCTCACTTTCAGTTCAGATTACCTGCAAGAGACCCTCTTGGAGCGCGTGCACAAGCATACCCTTTTCAGCATGCTCTCTGAGGCTCCTTCCACGTTGCATCGAGCTCGGCTTCTTTCTTGTGCGGGTCCTGGTGTCGGGGCTTGGCTGTAAGCTCGGCCTGTTATTCCTTCCTTCCGGTTGTCTTCGGCCATCTTCACCATTGCTCTTCGTCTTCGCCTGGGGCTTCCTCATCCTTCAGTCTTGGGTCTCTCCAGGTGTGTTTGTGGTCACCCTATTGATGCTCTTGCTATCCACCTCCTCCGCTGTCCTTCTGGGAGTGAGCGCACAGCTACGCATGATGTTGTCAGAGATGCAGCGGCCGCTATAGCCAAAGATGGAGGATTCCATGTCCTTAGAGAGCAGTCTTGTATATTTCCTTCTTCCGCGTCCCACTCTTCCTGCAGGCGTGTTGACATTGTTCTCTCTCGGGATGGGCTTCGTACTTTGGCAGATGTTGTTGTTGCTAATCCCATGCGTGGTGACCTATTGCCTCGCTCTGCCTTCACACCAGGAGAAGTGGCAGGCGTGGCAGCACAAGAGAAGGAAAAAAACTACTCCGACAGGCACCCCACGAATGCTTTCCTTCCCTTGGCTATTGAGACTTATGGCACCTTGCATCGACGCTTTGAGGATTTTCTTCGCATGTGTTCTCATCAGGCGGCAGAGCGTCAAGGTATTCCTAGTTCTATCCTCGTGGCTTCTTTCAAACAACGTGTTTCCATTGACCTGCAACGTGCTCAAGCCCTATCTATTCTGCAACGGGCGACGGTGGCTGGGTCTGCTCCATCTCATCTCCCTTCATTAGCCGACTCACCACCTCTTCTCCTTTCTGATCTACTCCAGTCAGTTGGCAGACTCCCACGAACATCATCATAGCTTATGCACTTTTATTTTTAATGCCAGGATTTGGATTGATCTTAACTTTACTGCAAGCTTTGCTCTTGTTTGAGCCTACTTTTGTTTAAACTGCCCCTTTAGGGTGTATATATCTTGTTCATCAATGTACCTACTACTTTTTCCTATGAATAAATGCACCAGGGTGTTTCCCCCCGTTTATTTGAGTAACCTTGATTTGTGGGCCCAATTAAAAGTTACCACTTGCTCTTGCAAACTTTCATTAGTTTTTTGAAAAAGGGTTTTACTAACTAAAGGTCACTAAATAGATTGTTGGAGTAATGGGTAGAATATTATGTTATTTTTATTTTTCCTCAAGCCCCGAGAGGCTTTACGATCATGTAGGTCTCACTCAAATTTTGGTACTACATAAATAAATAAAAAGCATTCCCTACACAAAAAACATGTTTCATTAATTACTTCTTAATAAATGATAGTGGATCTCATACTAGAATCAGATTCTTGAAAAGTGAAATAGATCCAGCAGATTAGATTTGAGATAGTTTTGACTAAAAATTCTAGATCCAATCTCATTGTCTGCTTGATTTGAATTTGCGATGATGGCTGCCCTTGGAGGTGCTACTCAGGAAGTCAATCCTATTATTGTTATAAGAGCACCTCGTTTGGATCTACCCAAATATAATGGATTAATAGATCCAGTTAGATTTCTTCATATCTATGCTGAATCCTATGAAGTCTATGGCGAAATTTTCCCTCAAGATAAACTCAAGTTGTTTCCTATGGCCTTAACAGGCGCAACACAAGATTAGTACTATAATCAAGATGAAACTGAGCGTACAAATTCGGAGCTTGTTAAAAGAGCCCTTATTACACGGTTCAAACCACGAAAGTTTATACCCTTTCCTACTTTTAAGTATAATTAAAATGGGAAAGCGGAAAATGGTTCGAGATTACATTGAACGGGTGAAACGCCTCATATCTAAGTGCGAGCCTGAGCTGATTAATGAAAATGCCATCATTATGTAATTTTTGTTAGGTCTACCTAAACGGATCAGACATGATCTGAAACGCCATAATGAGTATGCACTCTTGTAAAATGCTATGGACGATGCAATTTGGGAGAAGGATGAAGATTCAGATGATGAGCCGAATATTAGTATGTTGTCTTTTATAGCAGGGTAGACTACTACGACATCCACCACTATTGCATCAATGAATGCCAACGCTACTGCAGAAATGATGTTCAATGAGTTCGAGAAACTTGGGAAGAACCAACAGAAACAGATGGAAAAGTTGTAGTCGCAATTTGATGAGAAGGTCAAAGCATTAGAAGATTTCACAGAAAAACGAACAAGGAACCTGAGAAGTTTGCGAAGACTTTTCCTACCAGGAAAAATGTCTGATGTTCTATTTTCACAATAAATCACACAATGAATGAGTGTCCTCAATTGAAAAAATGAATGAAAATCAGTGTATGCCATTTGTGTAATTCCCCTGATCATGCAACTTCAACCCTTGGATAATTCAGCAATCGAGAACCACAGTATGGAGGAAATCCATCAACAAGACCTCAACAATCTGCTTTTGGATACCCAGAACATTTAGCCTTACCTGTTCCACCAAAGCACTCTGCTCCTCTTGCCAATTTGATGGAACTAGAACCGTACCTAAGTGCCGAGAAATGGAACTATAGTATTGATCAAGCAAGTTGATCTTCATGTGGATCTTCTAAACAGTGTGCTATTTATGTTGTCGTGCAACAACAAGCCTCTAGAAATTGGGCGAGAGCACCACTTGGATGTTTTGCATATGGAGAAAATCATAGAGTTGCGGAATGTCCAAATAAAAAAAAATTTGTACCATTCTGTCGTGACTGTGGTTATGGGCATTGCTATAAAGACTGTCCAGCAAGAGCAAAGCCATCACCAGCTACAGCACCTGTAAATTTGATAACAATCAAGCAAAGACCAATAATTCAGAATAAATCAAGTGTACCCTTGATGGTGGTCACTAGAGCACAGAAGTAGAAAGAACCAGTAGTGGATCCAATACTTGTTGATTCTATACCATTACCAACAGCATCGGAAGTCTATCCAAATCTTCATATAGAAAAAAAAAGATATCAGGATATGAGGCAGTGGATCAAATATCTGCAATAAGACGATTCTCAAACGGATACTGTCAACTGGAATGAAGCTCTTGCAATGATTGATTGTACGACTACGTGTCAACAAGATAATCAATCATATTTGAGTGAGATTTTCTTATTAGATCAAACTTTGGATACACCAATCATGTTTCCATTGAATAAATGTAGCCTGGATATCAACGGAACCTATACCAGATCCGGTTGAAGAGAATCTCATACATGTGAGCCATGCCTTGGCTTATGATGGCAATGCAAAACTTACGAATGAGCAGATTCTAAATCATATGGATCCGACCAAATTTGGAGTGCGTAATGTTCCTAATGAACCAACAATAAAACCGTCCAAAGCAGTTATATTGAAGGAAGATAGGATCACAGGATCAATGACGAAGAAACAAGCTAAACAATATTATAATACATTCCTGAAATGGGAAAATCCTTCTCAAAAGATTGATTCAGCGAATGTGCCACCCTTACTAGATAAAGGCAAAGAAAAATTCGAGATGATTCTACAAGTCAAAATTCTAGCAAGACATCATCGTCTAGGAAGTTTTCACCTTCGAAGAAGAGTTTATCTTCTTGGAAGTCATCACCTCCCTGCTAAAAAGGCTAAGTGAAGATCCAAGACAACTCCTTTCAAAAAGGAACAAACAGATGTTGTTCAGCATGATATGCCCGAGTATTTTAAATGTTATACATTGGAATGCTACCTAAAGCACATCGTGAACCTGAAGAACACATGCCATACTCAAAAGATGTTTATGATGGCCCAGCTAGGACATAACCAATGAATTTTGACGAGCCAGGAGATTATAAAAAGGATTAGCCTATATGATTTGCAAGCAGACAACTTACAGATCCAGAGAAGAACTATTCAACAACAGAACGTGAAATGTTAGCCATGATTTTTTCTATTCAAAAATTTCACGGATCACCAGCCGTTACTTTACTTGGTAAACAAGACATGCAATATTGGACGTATTGCAAGATGATTAATGTTATTGACTGGATTTGACTTTCAAATTGTGGTTCAAAAGGGGAAGCAACATTATCTAGCCGATCACGTTTCGCAAATCGAATCCGCACCAGCTAACATTGAAGTGGATGATGAATTACCAGATGCTGCATTGTTCTATGTCGAAGTAGGACCTGAGTGGGCAACATATATTGTTGAGTACCTATTGTTAGGACAACCGAATGACTCCTTGAGGCATGGCACGATCGTCAAGTGGGTGAGTTGACTTTGTGATGGAGCTTGAAAATTATGCTTTTTTATGTGCCTTGGAAAGGGCACATGCTTCACACAATGGAATGCATTCAAAAGATTTGCATGGAGCTTAACTTAAATAAACAACATACAATTACACATTACATCATAAGGGAAGGAGGGAGAGAAGGAATTAGGGGGATGGAGTAGAGAGTGCATGGAGAGTATGGAGAGAGAGGGACTAGTGAGCAAGAGAAGAGAGAGAGAGAGAGAGAGAGAGAGAGAGAGAGAGAGAGAGAGAGAGAGAGAGAGAGAGAGAGAGAGAGAGAGAGAGAGAGAGAGAGAGAGAGAGAGAGAGAGAGAGAGAGAGAGAGAGAGAGAGAGAGAGAGAGAGAGAGAGAGAGAGAGAGAGAGCAAATTAATAGAATTTTATTAGCTCTTCAAATGATGTCCAATACAAGAATATTGGTACCTTTATATAGGACTGAGACTGGAATCTCCTCATCACCCATTGGCTACAAAAGTTCCATCAAGATCACAATCTTGACTGTCAAGATCACTTTGTGTTTCTTGAGGGCAGGTGTTAAAAATGCAGTAAAATAAACCCAATTGGTCCTAGAAATGATGGAAAAAGCACCTATTTAAAATCCAATAGCTAGATTACAAATCAATACATTGATTTAAAGCATATCTTGGCTTGAAAACCACAAATTGGATCCAAAATTCTAAACACCTCACACGTGTGGATGTACAACTTGCTACAACCTGTGTATTATACTTGCACCTTCAAACTCTTCTAATGATTACAAAAATCCAAATGCCAATAGCAATCATCACTCACATGATAGACAAAAACTAGTCATAAAGGAAGATCTCAATTTCTACCATGATTGGATGGCAAATCCATCACATATATATACATGAATGCCTCGGATCTGAGCATTTAGGGCTACCTATGATCCATCCAAGACCTAACCCTAATGTTTAACCTATTAGAACGTAAGATCCACCCTAATTGGGGGTCGAGATCTTGAGATCCAAAACAATATAAAAATTGCTATTTTTAGCTCCTAGAATCTCTCTAGCCTATCTACGCACATTTTGGCCTCATTCCAAAGGTACCATTCCAAAGCTAGGTTAGGGATATGACTTAAAAAAAGAGTATCCTATGCTTTTGGCATGTGTGACATCCCACAACATGGCCTCAATGCAATTTACAAGTGAAAATATCAAACTAGCTTGTGTAATTTCAACAACAAGTTGTGTTTCCTAACTTAGGAACTTTTCTAAAGCTAAGTTTTAAATAATTTATTTGATCACTTGTGCTTCATGGCAAATACTAGCCTAAGGTCCAATGTTGGACTTACACAAACTAGTTGCCCTTTTCTAATACTTCTGGCTCTCTCTACTTCGTTTATGTAGCGTTTGGGTTTACTGCAAGAGCATGTTGTCGACTTTTAGAATATTCTATGATGTTCCCAAAATCAGACAACTATAACTATATATATATATAGGATACAAGATCCATACCTTGTAGTTTCCAAGCCCAATACAAAGTGGACAAGATTATGTTCACAACCAAAAACAAGCATGGAAGAGTGAAGAAATGTGGCTCAAATTTGGATTTTTTTGAGTGGTTGTACGATATAGATCAGACTATGAATTAGATTGTAGGTCCCAATCTGATAGCAGGTGCATGTAGGAGTGTGGATATGATAATTGAAAAACTACCTCGTGTTTAGTGAGCAATAGATACTACTACTTGTGGATAAATTTCAAGCAAGATATTTTAAATTGGCACCTTCCTTCATGAAAAATGGATTGAAAATGTCCTCGATTCATAAGCATTGATGATAGGATGGATGAAGGCCCTTATAAGTGATCAACCATGGCAATATATGATAAAAATTGGGTAGTAAAAGGGTGAGTGACAACTTAGAGAAGTTCTTGAGACTTTTATGCCAAAAAATGTTGAGTAGTCGCAAGTATAGCCATCTAAACTATCACCATAAGCACAATCACCCCTTTTTCTTTCACAAGGACTAAAGCATAATTTCAAGAAGTGATTATCTAGACCGCTTTTTGTTCAAATGAGATGAAAAGTAGTCAACAATTAGGCGTAAAAACCATAGATCCTAACATAACACCACATTAATGAACATTTTTCCTATGAATTGCCATTATCAAACCACGTCCCCCCAAACCAAGGGCCACCTTATCAAATTAAGAGCTCTACTTTTTTTTTTTTTTCTGTCAAGTACAAATCAACTAGAAATGACCATGGCACCATCGTTTTCAATTACAACTAATCAAGAGAGAAAAAACAATCCAAGATCTTAATATTCTAAACACAAAGCAAGATAAAGTTCTAATCACAATTGTGCATAATAAAATTACAAATTCACAATGCTTTTTTCAAGCAATGACCCCCTTGGTCCTCTCTCTTGTATAGAAATGTTGTGGAGATATGGGAGATAGGCAAGCAAACTAAGGGAGCTACATTCTATGGCATAATATATGCATGAAGTGGCAAGGCAAACACATGAGGTGGAATGGCCATCAACATATCTGCTAGTATATGTTAAAAACAATATCACTTTTTGCATGGTTTTCAAAACATTGATTGAATACAAACAAGAGCTTAAAAATTTGTATATATTTAATCAATAATATAGAATATTTAGGAAAATGGCATATTTTAAAAGATTTGACGATAGGCACTCAACATGATAATCTAAAACTTCTAACTTTTTGTAGACTCACTGGCACTTGCAAAATCCACTTTATATTTACATGAAATCCTCAAAGTTACACAAACATAGAAACAAAAAAAATACAATGAAATGAACACTAACAATCAATATCTTATAATGCATTTTCATTGGAGTCAAAACCCTTTAACTCATCATCATCGATAAACTACTTATAAGGTGAAGATGTTATGATCTATTACCTTCAACACTATAACAAGTACATTGTACTCATCTCTATACAATATGACATCTACTTCAATATGTTTACGTGTCTCGTTGAAATAGCTTATGGTCTCTTTAGGACTTACCTAAGTTGGAAGCCATTCTTTAATAATATCTTTTGTAGCTTTTTTAGTATCTAAGTCTATTCAGGAACAAACACAAGAATATCACATACTCAAATTGAAGTACATCTGTGTGGTGTTGATATTTGGCTCCTTTGCATTCATTCATCAAAACGAATGGCAATCATTTTCAAACTCAATTTCCCTTGTATGAATCACGATGTTGTGTCTGAAACCAATCAACCACAGTAGCTTCAATTTTTTCATTTAGTGGTCTTCACAAATGAAAAACAATGTAGATCCAAAATGGATGTCCTAGTGGATTGTCATCAACAAGGTTGTAGCCATGATACACATCTATCTCTTGTACACTTTCATGCCACAAATTCACAAAGACTTTTGGCCTTTGGCGCGAAATATTTGAGCCCCCAAATATGTCTCTCTAGAAGGTGCATACGTCATTGCTTTTATTACAATGAAAATAGTAGAATCTACAAATAAAAGTGTTTGATCAATAGATAGCCAAAACGGAAAAAAAATTGGATCTCTCAAAATGATATCATAAATGTTTTTGCACAAGAGAATAAGTTCTTGATTTTCAAAGAATTTGTATCACCAATTTGTACCTTGATTGTCAACATATGTCATTGTTTTGAGCATTTTTTATTTTTTAATGTATTTCTTGTAATCAACATCTCTATTTAGATTTGAAACTAATCCAATATGTAGAGGATTTCAAGAGGTTTATACTTGTTTGATCAAGAATATATAAGAGTAATTTTCACATGTCTTATTATTAAAGAGCTTCAAAACATTAACATACCACATCATTTTTATTTTCATTTTAGTAAAAAAAAAACTACTCAAACTAAATGATAGCTATTTTCTTCCAAAGTATATTGAATGATATGTTCTCGTCATTATGTTTTATGTGTTCAAGAATATGTAATTATCTATTAGAAAATGTCCAAATGGTATTTTAAATATATCTTTACAAAGAGAAGTGCTAATAGTGTGCATGCCATAAGAAGATATATTTTGGACATGTATATGATGTCGAGCTCTTTATAATGACATAAGAGACTCCTTTTAATTCCATTTAAGGTAGCACATACACATGTTAATAACATTAATTTATTGATTGATACTTTCTATTTGATTGTCTAGAGTGACAACTTGTTACAAATATACAAATATTACTCATTTTAAGTTAGTGGAAGCATGTAGACAACATATAAAAATGTAGTACAAGTTTTTTATTTATTTATGTCATCTATTTTGGCTTGAAAATTAGTGCTAATAATATACCTTGAGGTGTACTCTTTCTTTAAGCTCAATTTGTCGTTTTCTTTAATTTGTTCATCAATCATATACGGTAATGCATTATTGCAAATTTGATCAAAGAAATATGTTGTTACTTTGAATTTTTTTTTGGATTTTTTGTTGTGACAGTAAAGTATTGATAGATGATAATATTACAACAATATTCACCCTATACAATCCCTTTATGACATGCTCTTTCATAAGCAATACATGTTCAATATATTCAATATTAAGATTCAAACTTTGGTCATTGATGGACCTATATGAGTAGATTAATTGAATAATATAACATATGTTTGATTACGTTTTTCCCTCTAATTCATGTGACTTGATTAGCATGTTCAAAGTAGATAAAGACAAAATTGTAAAGAAATGTAGACTATCATTTTGGAGTAATTTTTTTTACTTACTAATACAATGGCGAATCTAGAAGAAAGGCTTGGAATCGTACATAAATGTGTGCTATCTGCTATTTCATTTTTGTTTCGATAAAATCGTCTATTGGCCATCATGAAATTTTGCTAGCATATTTGTAACATCACTAGTCAAAGCAAAGCAAGTGTCCATTTGTCACAAAATAAATATTTAACTTATTTTAATGATTTCAATGTAAATCCATCCAAGAAGTTGATAGTTCTTGCAATCGTCTATGAGGCTGTATAGGCCTTTGGTGAACTATGAAAAATGTTATTTTTCAACTTAGGTTTGACATTTGAAGTTCAAAAAAAAAAATCAATTTTTTTTGTATATTTCTAGAGTTTATATTTTAACAAAAGTTGAATTTATCTAATGATTAGCTTAATTGGTAATGCATAGATAGTGACACACATGGATATAAATTTTAAGACGATATGATTTCATGTGATAAGGGATTTATGTTTGATTCAAAAAAGATATAAATGAATGTCCATGACACCAAATCAATATCAAAACAACTTTGGTACTTGAAAAAGTTATGAGAGATTTTTTATCTTATTTTATAAGATACCAATATTATAGTTAGTGATGCAATACAATTTTGTTCTATATAGATGTGTTTCTTGATTCAAGCAACACTTGGTAGACATTTTTATAGTAAGCATTATAACATATGAGTGCCACTCATCTTACTTCTTACTAGCCAACTATTTCTCTTTAGTGTTATACAACTCTTTAATACTATTCAATATCGTGATAAATTACTGGTTGCTAGAGTATTATATACAAGTGTATGCTTATTCATTCACTCTAGTAAATTGACCTTGTTAAGTTAGCAGAAGATCACATACAAACATGACCCAAAGCTGAGCCTTGCATCACCGCTAGAAGATGAAAATTGCTCTACTAGGTAAGCTTAGGTAGCTTGGCTTTCATGAACATGTTTAGAATTTGCTTTACTACATAATTGGTGTTCAAATAGTATCCTTAATAAGAACTTGGAGATAATTCACATATCACATTGAATGAAAGATTCTACAATATGAAATATCAAATTACTCACATCTTTATAACTTGATACTTCTTGAAAATATCTACACATAATATGCCATGATAGTGACCACCAACCGACTTTGTTCTAGATTAGATTTCGTTTGATTTATACTCACACATTAGTTATGCCACTAAACAAGATGAAGGGTTTTTTAAGTGTTCCACTCACTTTTGTTTGAACCATATCCAAAGGCTTAGTTTTTATTTTATTTTCACCATTGAAAGAAATTGATTGTCATGAATTCACTTGTAGATGATTATAGTATATCTCTAGTGAGAATTACCCAATGAGTATAACATTATATGCATTAATAGATAACTTGGGAAGATGACTTTTTTTTTTTAAATGTCAACATCATAGAGTGCTTGAATGTTGACATATATTAATCTATTGTATCCAAAAGTAGCCATATTCTATGTTTAGTAAATTTCACAAATACAAAGTAATTGGTATTTTAAGTTTTAAAGAATGACCACAATATAACTACGCATAGCTTGGAAAAAACATATATAAAGAATAATTGCAATCAAACTACGCATAGCTTGGAAAAAAAACATATAAATAAATAGAATGCCTTTGGTAGGTATTATGCAAGAGAAAAACATATCATTGATGGCAATTCAAACAAGTAATTTGCTTTACCCCTCATCATCGTGATATTGAGCATTTTTAAGTTTTCTAATAGCACTTCATATTTATTTTGTACACATACATTAGATGAAAAAATATACATGATCATTTTCTCAAACTTATTATATCACATTAATATGTTGCACACAAACTATACCAAGATAATTGTATACTAGAGTTATTCATTTAATTTTGATTATTGGTTGTGAAACTAATGAATATTCAAGCTAGGAACCTAAGAATGATTGGTTGCGTCAACAAAACAATATTGTGTGTTAGTCCCTCAACTCCTCTCATGAATTTGTATTTGATTGATATAAAAGAATTGAAAGCTTTGAAAGGAATCATATATTATAGTAAGATAATGTATGACTTCATCCTTAGATACAAATGTGTAGATACAAATGTGATGAAAGTTTTTTATGGGGTGCACAAGTGCATAAATTTTAAACCTATAGTCTTTACGATAAGAAAAATTTTCATTACACTAATAACTTTTAACGCTTTTGGAATTAAAAAAAAAAATTATACCTTAGATTTGAAGTGGAATCTTAGGAATGTAGATAAGAGATTTCTACAAATACATATAAAGCTCTTTGGTGGAGACTATGCCAATGCCTCAAGTGAAGCTACTCAATAGTACAGTATCTAGCAATGGTCTATCTTATTTCTATTCTTATCTCTATATATCATGAAAATTTGTATGTGCTTTGAGAAATATATCATATGAACTAATTTTTTGTTTCTCTTTTGAAACTATTTTTATTATCCTTCTAATAATATTTGTCTACTAATTGCTAGTATGCACAAATAGAACTTATAGTATGCACGTGTAAAATGAATAAACTAAATAATAAAATTGAATATCAAAACTTAACTTGTTTTATCTGGATATTATGAAATATTTTTCAGTCATATATTGCTCCTATTTTCTATATTGCATGGAGTTGAAAACATATGAATTGTATTTTTCTACATGATTATTCTAATAGAGTGAAAAATTCAAGAACATCCAAATTGGTAATTCAAGTACAATAGTGTTATATTGCATAAAGCATCATCGCTCATGAGGACTAATATCTATAGTAATACCTCAATGACAAGGACATACTTTTTTTTAGTAAAATCTAAAATGGCTCCATGAAAATAAAATAGGTCCAATATCTCATGTATATAATCTATTGTATTGATTTACTATTTAACTAAAATCTATACTAATACCTCAATGACAAGGACATACTTTTTTAGTAAAATCTAAAATGGCTTCTTGAAAATAAAATAGGTCCAATATCTCATGCATATAATCTATTGTATTGATTTACTATTTAGCTAATTGATTGATTTGTATGTGCATGGGATTAAAGTTAACTCTAGAAACTTTTTTTTTTTTAATTCAACATTTTTTTAGTAATTAGTTTAGAATTTCACCATTAGAAAGAAATATTTTTGTAGATTTTTGTGGTTACTAAGAAAAGCTCAAACAATCGGGATTAAAATATCAATAATTGTGTTTGAATTCTTTCTAACTAACCTAATTTCATTGAGGCAATTTCACTCTTTTTTTTGAAGTCCCTAGTTATTATTGATAGCAGTATACTTCTATAGAGTCTATGTTGATACATTTGCTCTCTAACATACTAAGAATATAGAACCATTTTCAAGTTGGGTACATTTTTTATATTCTCCCAATCTTCAATGAGTCCAAATGAGTACTCATTTCAAGCTCAAGGAACAAGTTGAAAGTTCTGAAACTCTAAAAAGTAGATGTTTAGACATTGTCAATGCTATTAACTTTGATGCTCAAAACTCAACTGAGAATAAGTTTGTTAAAAATTTAACACAATCTAATTTTAAGTTTGGAGTCCATAATGTTAATTTGATATAAATATTTTATGGATGACATTAACAAAATGAATCACAGATAGAAAGCTATTATGATTGCGCACTTTAGCAAGATATGAATTACTTGTGGATGATAATTTAGAAGAGGTCCATAATACAAATGGTGCTTATAAAAAATGTCATGTAGGAGAGAGAAAGTAACAAAATTGCCAAAACAAAAAGTGATTTTTTCATTGATCACTCCACTCCAATGTTTAAGTGCTCTAGCCACTTATGATTAATTATTATAAATAGTAATGCCTACCATTGATTGCTTTAGTGTGGTATGTTTTAGAAAACCTACACATTCAAGAACCACATTAAACATAGAGAACACCAATGCACTAGAGATGGATAAACATTTGAAAATCAGAGCCAACAACATTCAAAATTAGAAGAGACTCAAAATGTGAATGACATTCCACTATACGGATTCAATATTAATCATTATTTTCAAACAAAGCTTACCTCAAAACTAGAAGACTTGTGTATCACATAAAAGATATTTTCTTTTGTTCTATGCTTTGTTAATTGTCTATTGTATACTGATTTGTTGGTGTATGTCACCTTTGAGCTTTTTATAATGACGAGACTTTAGTTTCTTGTAAATCTTCCTATTGAATATGTTCCATTGGTTAGAGAAATATAAAATTATCAATTGATAAGTATTTGTGTCATAAAAATATATATTTTTTACAATCTTGAGAGAGAGAGAGAGAGAGAGAGAGAGAGAGAGAGAGAGAGAGAGAGAGAGAGAGAGAGAGAGAGAGAGAGAGAGAGAGAGAGAGAGAGAGAGAGAGAGAGAGAGAGAGAGAGAGAGAGAGAGAGAGAGAGAGAGAGAGAGAGAGAGAGAGAGAGAGAGAGAGAGAGAGTTACAAGACACCACTCATCTCGACAAAGCAAGACTGAAGCTCTTTAAAGCCTTTATTCATAATCCAACAAGGTAAAGTACAGCTGAAAAGTAAAATACAGTATTAGAAAGCACCATAAAGCATAACCACTTTCAAGATGTCCAGCTGATACCTGCCACCATCCCACAAAACAAAACCGCTCAAGTTAGTTTAGTGAGAAAGACAGGTGTCATAGCTGAACGACAGTTGTTATTCATGTCCAAAAGAAGTTATACTGCTTAACAGCTTTGAATAGCATTTTAAAACATAGTCCAGTCTTCCCAAACATACGGTGTTTTAGCGATAGGCCAAGCCGTTATATCACCGTATCAGGGCAAGTACCATACTGATCAGCTTACGGTCAATTGGTCTGTATCAGCTCGTTTTAATCCAAGAGGAGTATGAATAGTGTAAACCGTTAGGAGTTTTATTTAGCCAAAAGACTTGGTGTGAACATGTGTGATGGTATCAAAGCAAATCCATGCCATATTGACCCAAGTGACCCTTACGACATAAGGTATGTCACGCACTGCTGTTCATACTCCTGAGCATATCCATGCTTTCCAGTCGTATCTCACCAAAAGTCTAAAGTAACACTAATAGAGGAAAGGTGGAGTGTTACCCTGAATGTTATATCAGAATGATATAATATCCATGGTATAAGAACACTGTATAGGAGAGATGTCATTAAAACAGAGTAAGAGACTACTAGTGTTTATAATGGGTAGTAGGCAGATCTGTGCCATTCTACTCCCTAAGTATAAACTATGATTCTTACGCATATCCATGTTGTCTAAGATCATAATACTGGAGTCCTTACTGTTACTTTTAGTGAACAGATCTTATTTCCAGGTATTCTCGTTTGAGTGTGGTCTTATGTCATTATTTACTTTCGAACAAGGGAAGTTGAAACGCGGAAAGAAAAGCGGAATGAAAGAATAAACTTATGTAGAGTGAATGTCTATCATAGTTTTTATGGAACCAAAACCACCATGCTTACTGAAGTTGTGAAGAGTAAATTTAAAATTGAAAGGTGTACCTGAATAGTTGTAGACGTAGCCTCTTGAGAGGCAGCCATAGTAGTTGTTTTTAAACCGATTGAGTTTTTACTCTTTTAGAACATAAGAAAGCCAAGAAACCTTGAAGTGAGCGTAATGCTTTGAAAAGTTATGCAGAAAGTGCTTTACACAACATCTTTTGATTATGTAAGTTAACTTACAACACAAAGATCTAGTTGGTTGCATACCTTTTAATAATGAGTAGTCGGTTCAAGAAAGAACCAAGTAGTATTCCGACGAAGTTGGAGCAGTATGAGAAAGCTATAGCTTGAGATATCATTAGCTTCATACTATGAGATCATAGAATCTACAAATATTTGTAAAGAGAGCACATAAGTAAGAGTTATGCATGCATGTGTCCATCCTTCCATCGCTGGTTGAAACACAAGAGATACGAGGACGAGACAACAATGGTAGATGGAGGATCGGGTGTCAATTTGATCTCCACTACTTTGTATGAAAAATGGGGTGTGCAAGGGTTGAAGCCGGCAAGATTCGCCATCAAGCTAGTAGATCAATTCTGTGTGAAACCAAAAGGTGTAGTTGCCGATATCCCCGTAAAGATAGCAGGCATGTAGTTTGTGACTACTTTTGTAGTCATGGATATACCTGAATCTCCAGCTGCATACCGTGTTTTACTGGGAAGACCATGGCTGAGGATTGCGCAAGTAGTACACAATTGGGATACGGAAAAACTCACCTTCGAGAACAGAGAACATGCTGTAAAGGTTGATCCAACCACATGGGCAGTGAGACCTATTGCACCCAAAGCTGATGATGGATCATCTACGACAGATCACACAATTGATCGGCCAAGGCCAGCCAAGGGAGGTCACTATGATTCCGAGATGGATGTCGTAAGATGGATAGATGCATTAGCAACTATTGACTACCGGACATGTCAATATGAATCAAATCCGGAACCCAGTACATCCTCACCCAAGTGTTACGCTATGGACACACCAATCACATTTGGGATGAATATGATAAACATAGCATGGTTGTCAGTGGAGCCTATTGAGAACCCAATGGACAATGATCTAGTCGCTTGGCAATATGCTATATCTTATAATAAGGAGATTGAGCTGACTGATGAACAGGTCCTACACCACATGGACCCAGATCGTTACGAAACCAAGAAAGTACCAGCTCAACCACCGCAAAAGTCTGCTATGGCAAAAATATCAAGGATCGATCCACACAAGGCACTTGCAAATAAGAAGAATCAGTTGAAGCAAATAGGTGATCCGATTGGGTGATCTATCCGAAGAGGCGATAGCTACAGTGGATGTTGATATTTGAAACCACGAGGCGAATGTCACGGTAGTCCCACTGAAAGACAACAAGGATGAACCCACCAAAATGACAAAAAAGTGCAAAAAGAAGGTGTTGGACTCTTTGAAGTCAATCAAGATAGACTCAGATACAACGTCATCTTCTACACAAGTGATAGAAAATCAAAAAATGACCAGTCGGACTAAGAACAATATGCTGAAGAAGAAATCTCGATGAGTGCCAGTCCACGAGATGCTTGAGACTTTCAAGAATTATACCTTGAACGACGTGGTAATCATGATGCCGCAAGCCTAGAGGGAATCTGATCAAAGTTAGGCACCAGCAAAACAAGTCTTTGAGGGACCTGCGTGAACACGGTCGATGAATCTTGTCGAGCTAAGTGAAGAAGAAAAGATAGTGCATGTGGGAGAGCAATTAGCACCCACATAGTTCAAAAGACTACAATCATTGTTGGTGGAGTATAAAGACCATTTTGCTTGGAGTTATAGTGACCGGAAGGGCATTCCACCAACAATAGTCCAACACACCATACCCTTGGTGGACGGAGCAGTTTCCAAGGTAAGCCGTTATTACCGCTGCAACCCGAATTATACTGAGCTGATCAAGCAAGAGTTGCAGAAGCTGATGGATGCAAATTTCATCTATGAAATCGAACACACGAAATGGGTATCACCGATAGTTATAGTACCCAAGAAGAACGGCAAAATGCGGATTTGTGTGAATCTGAAGGCACTAAATGCAGTTACCAAAAAGGATCATTTTTCTCTACCATTTACAAAAAGTGTCCTCGACAGAGTAGTTGGCACTGAAGCCCACTGTTTTCTAGACGGCTTTAGCGGCTACAACCAGGTGAAGGTAGCCCCCTAGGACTAGCACAAGACAGTGTTTGCCACAGAATGGGAAACCTATGCCTATAAAGTGATGCCATTTGGACTTTGCAATACCCCAAGCAGTCATGCAGGCAGCATTCAAAGATTATTTGCAAAAATTTCTGGAAATTTTCTTGGATGATCTGTGCGTGCATGGACCAGATTCAGAACACTTATTTAATTTGGAGAAGGTGCTACAAAAATGCCGCAAATACCAGATCTCCCTGAATCCAAAAAAATGTCAATTCTGGGTGGCGCATGGCTTGATACTCGGCCATATAGTGTCAAGACACGGGATCGCCACAGATCTATCAAAGATCAGGATCATTGTTGATCTACCAACACTAGGGACGATCCGCGAGGTCTACATTTTCATGGGTCATGCTAACTATTATAGGATCTTCATTCTTGATTTTGCAGAGTTAGCTCGACCAATTTACAAACTCACGACGGATCCACATTGGAACGAGGAAGCCCTAAAGGCTTTCCAGAAGCTTAAGGATGCATTGGTTTCAGCACCAATCTTACGCCCACCCAATTGGCCCATTGAGTTTCACATGCATATAGACGCATCGAAGTATGCAGTTGGAGCAGTCTTAACCCAGCCAGGTGAACACAAAAAAAAATTTCCAATCCGTTTTGCAAGCTAACAGCTCAGTGATACTGAAATGAACTATTCAACCAAAGAGCGAGAAGCACTGGCAATGATTTATGTGGTTAAGAAATTTTGACACTACCTGATGGCCACACATTTTTCTTTTTATACGGACCATCAACCCTTGCTCTATCTCGTTAATAAAACTTGCAACACCGGAAGTATCACCAGATGGCTACTTCTATTGTTGGAATTTGATTTTTGGATAGTAGTTCGCAAGGAAAAACATCACTACATGACAGATCATGTGTCACGAATCAAGGGAAAGAAGATTGCAATCCAACCCGACGATGAGCTGGCAGATGCTATTTTATTTACATGGACACAGTACCAGAATGGGCTGCCGACATTGTTGAATATCTAATGTGGGGCCAACCATACAAATCACTACCAAAGACAGAACAACGGAAATTGATCTTGAAGGCTAGACCTTATCAGTTGATTGTCGGCTAGTTGTATCGAAGAGGACCAGACGGAATTCTTCGATGGTGTATTCTTCCTCATGAGGCCACCCAGATATTTCGCTTTCACATGAAGGCATGGGTGGAGGCCATTTTGCATCTGACATTATAGTTTGCAAGATCCTGCAATCAGGATGTTGGTGGCCAACGATTCATAAGGATACGGAGGAATACTTGAAAAAGTGCGATGTGTGCCAAAGGGTGAGAAGGCCAACAAGATTGAACTATGACCTACTGCACCCAGTCTTAGCCCAAGCACCATTTGAAAAGTGGGGATTGGATTACATCGGTCCAATTCACCCTGCAGCAAGGAGTTCTCAGGTTCGATACATAATCGTAGCCATAGACTACCTCACTAAGTGGGTCGAAGCCAAGGCAGTAAGAGTAGCTGATGCTAGGACCACTGCCAAGTTCCTTTATGAAAATATCATAGTGCGCTTTGGATGTTTGGTAGAGCTAGTCAGCGATCCTGGAAGTCATTTCATCAATGAGACCATCAAGGTCATCTTGGAAGAATTTTTCGTGATCCACATAACCAGTATGCCTTATTATCCTTGTGGTAATGGACAAGCAGAATCATCCAATAAGATCCTATATAGTGTGCTCACGAAAACAATTGAAGCTAGTAGATCAGATTGGGAACACAAGTTGCATGCTGCATTGTGGGCATTCAGGACAACATATAAAGGAAGCACTGATCAAACACCCTTCCAGTTGGTATATGGTCAGGATGTTGTGATGCTAGTAGAGTTTTTAGTTCCTTCATTAAGGATTGCCACCATGCAACGTCTTAATGAGTCCAAATCTCTACAACTACGCCACGAAGCTCTGCATAAACTCTGTGAAACACGCTTACTAGCTGTGCATGCACTTGCAGCTGAAAAAGAAAAGACGCAAAGCATGGCATGATTGCAGATTACAAAAGAAGGATCTTCGTTCCGGAAATTGGGTCATGATGTATAAAACCAAGGTGATCAAGGGAAAGTTAAAATTCACAGGCGAAGTTCCTTATCGGATCAAGAAAATTCTTAATCATAGAACTGTGAATTTAGAAAAGCTAGATGGGACACCATTCGATACACCCATCAACGGTAGCCGGTTGCACAAGTACTGGCCACCACAGTAAGAGAGATCCAGATTGGTGATGGCACGTTACGAAAAGCTATTCAGCTAAACCATCACCACTAGATCTAGGAAGATCAAGCCAAATCAAGCTAGTTCCATCAAGATTCGGCCAGATCTAGCAAGATCGGAGAAATTGATCAGAATCCAAGGAGGATCCAGATCCAGATAGGATCAAGAAGAAAGCAGATCATCAGATTGACTGATGGATCTGTTACCAAGTATCCATCAGAATTTTCAGAGAACTACCAACAGTCATATCAAGCCTAGATGAAGCTGATTACCAGTTTTCAAAGGTTAAAAATCAGAAAATCTCAAGTTCTCGTCAAAAAACACTCTAAAAGAGCATTTTTTTCATGATTTTTTGAGATCCCTTGGGAGATAGCTCTTGAAACTTGGACAGTCACCAGATCTAACCCAGATGCATCCATGAAAATCTCTACGAGAGTTCTTGATGGAGGAATCACCATTTTTTAGTGTGTGTGAGGGTTCCCAGAAGCTGAATTTTCAGAACCCTCGCAAAGCATCAAGATCATCTTACCAACCCTCGCAAGGTGCCTAAATGGAATTAGAGCAGTAAAATTAGCCTGCCTACATGGTCTGATCTTGAAAATCCAATCACAAGAACAAGTTGTGCGAGAGATCACTTTCTGCGAGAGTTCAACCCTCGCAGACAGCCTGAACCCTCGCAGAAGCTTTGCATAGCAGTCAAATCACCTTCTGAACTCTCGCAGACTTCCCTGAGGTCTTAGAATTTTGTGAAGAAGGTGTCTGCCAAACTTTGGGTGGAACTAAGCAAGGGAAAGTGGATTTCTCTTAATACGCACTCTAAAATCCGCTATAAGGAGGTCAAAGCCCTACAAGATGAAAAGCTCGTCTTGTTAGCTCAACCTGCACCAAACTCATGGCCACTCTCTCAATCAGAAATGAATCTTCTTTGGCATCAAGTGCAGGTTTATAGCCAAATCTTAAATAGCTACCAAGTAGAGTTCAACAAATATCGGGCAAGCGCAACTCACGAGCTCACCCAGGCCAAACAAGCCCTCAAGGCTTGTGAAAAATTCATGGAAACAAAGGCCCAGCCCACCCCCGTGGCGAATCCACCACCACTTAATTTTGACGCTGCACAGGCTAGTACCAACCAAGACCAAAGCCAGCAGGCAGCAGGGGGATTCACCCAAGATCAAGGGTCCGAAGGCCAAGACCAAGGACAAACGGATACGGCTGCTGAGACACGAGACCAGGGCCAAGGGGGATTCACCCAAGATCAAGGATCCGAAGGCCAAGACCAAGGACAAACTAAATACGGTTGCTGAGACGTAAGACCAGGGCCAAGGTGCAGATACCAGCCAAAGCCAAGCCACATCATCCAGAGGTTCGCGCACGATATTTGTCAGCCGGGCCTTCCGAAGACCAAAGTCCATGGAGGAGAAAATCAACAAATTCCTATCAAAGTCCCCCCACGAGTCATCAAGTGACAACTGGCAGATATTGTTTTCAACTCAGACAATAAAGGACAAAGAATTGCAGGCATTACCCGCCCTCCAACGACAACCAGAGTGGCATCAACAGTTGTTTGAAAGAGACCCTGCGACCATCAGGGCCTATGTGATGAGTCCGCAAAAATTACGGTTGAACGTGCACTTCCTGCCATGTACACGACGATCCAAATGGGCGGAATGCGGCACCCCTCTGGACAAGATTGCACTGCAAAATTTTAATTGGCCAATCATACCATCAGAATATGGGTGGACTATGGATGTTGATGCCAGAAGGGCTCTCACCACGTTCGCAAATCAATATATCAATTGTCCTGATCCAACAGTCCGCGCGACAGCCACTTACGTCCGGGATTTAGAACATTTAATGGGCATTGAAACAAAATGGGATGATTTTCATCCCTCAATATTCTTTGATCCTAATAAGGCGCTAGCTTCCGACAAAGTCGAAGATCAGCTGCCAGTCGCTCGTGTATATTATCGAGCTGCATTCCTTGGAGATCCCTGGACGCGCCGATTCCAAGCATGGGTCGAGCAAAAATGGCTGACAGGAGTCCACAAGTCCTTCCACACGTCCAAGGACTTGAAGAAACTGGACCGTCTCAACTTCATGGAAGAAGTTACGGGCTACCTAGTCCACCAGAGGCGAGCAAAGCGGACGCTATACTAAACCGACAGAGTGCCCACTACTTCAGGCCGTGGGTCCTGTTGGGGGTATTCCCAACAAAGTGTAAATAAATAAAATCGTCCAATAAAATGTGTTGCGAGGGCATGGCATCCTGCGCGTATAAGCCCATGGCCCAATGAGCACGCAAGCCAAAGTGTAAATAAAATAAAATAGACTTGGGCCTTTGTAACTAAAATAAAACTTGAGACCCAAAGTCAATTTTAAACTTAGAGTTTACTTTTTAGAATTGGGTCCAATTTTGGACTCACATGAATCTTGTGATTTCCAGTGTACTTTTTGTGGACCCTTGGATCAAGTTGGGTCCAAGATGAATGGATAGGATCAATGTGAATATTAGCCAATAGGATTGAGGGGCAAGGGCCTTACCCAATTTATAAAAAGACACCATTTGTACACTATTTGCAATTGCTTAATAGAGAGGAGGAGACTCTACTATTTTGAGAGCTCAAGCATCCTCATTTTCTAATCAATCTTGCTTATGCTATTGTTGTGTTTGCTTGTTCTTTTTATTTCTTCCATGCTTTTTGTTTGTGATTAGTTAAGGTTTCTCCATAAGCAATGACATTGAGCATTTGAGCTAACCTTGTCTCTCTCTCTTTCTCTCTTCTCTTCTCTCTTCCTCTTCTTGTCTATCCTTTTCCTTCACCCAAAAGCATGATGAATGTTATTGTAGAAGAGTAGAGTTAAAGGAGGGTAGTGTTAGTGGTGAATAGAGTTAAGGGAGAGAGTAGAAAACTAACTAAAAATAGCATCTATGCATAGTTAAGTACCTATCCAGTGATCTAACCCCTGTTGACAGGCATGAGGGCTATACTACGCAAGATCTTTGACCCTACAATGAGAGTTCAGAAGGTGATTTGACTACCCTGCAAAGGTTCTACGAGAGTTCAGACAGTTTGCGAGGGTTCAATCCTCGCAGGGAGTAAATGATCGCACAACTTGCTCTTATGGTTAGATTTTCAAGATCAGACCATGTAGATAGGCTAATTTCACTGTTCTGATTTCATTTATGCCCCTTGCAAAGGTTGATCTGATGATCTCAATGCTCTGGGGAGGTTATGAATATTATGCTTCTTGGAACTCTCGCATACACTAAAAAATGATGTTTTTTCTATTAGTAACTCTCGCAAAGATTTTCATGGATGCATCTGGGTTAGATCTAGTGACTATGAAAAAAAAAAGCTCTTTTAGAGTGTTTTTTGACGAGATCTTGAGATTCTCTGATTCTTAACTATTACAAATTGATAATCTACTACATCCATGTTAGATCTGACTGTTACTAACTCTCTAGAAGTTTTGATAGATATTTGGTAGCAGATCCATCAGCTCTGAGTGAATTTGGTCTTTATTTTGCCATAGTTAATGAAACCAAGGTCTCTGATCTGCAAATTGGGGGCCTTATTGGTGTAATCTGATGATCTGCTTCCCTCTTGATTCTATCTAGATCTGGATTCCTCTTGGATCTTGTTGGATCTTCCCTAATCTAGCCATATCTGGCTGAATCTTGATGGATCTAGCTTGATTTGGCTTGATCTTCCTGGATTTAGTTGTGATGAACAGATAAACTTTTCGTGACATGCCATCACCAACTTGGATCTGTCTCACTACGGTGGCCAATACTTGTGCAACCGGCTACCGTTGATGGGTGTGTTGAAAGGTGTCCCATCTAGCTTCTACAGATTCACGGCTCCATGATTAGGAATTTCTTTGATCCAATAAGGACCTTCGTCTGTGAATTTTAATTTCTCCTTGATCACCTTGGTTTTATACATCATGACTAGATCTCCGAAATGAAGATCCTTCTTTTGTAACATGCGATCATGCTATGCTTTGCGTCTTTCCTTTTCAACTGTCAGTGCATGCACAACTAGTAAGCGTGTTTCACAGAGCTTATGTAGAGCTTCGTGGCGTAATTACCTGACGCTATACCTATGGCTGCAAGGGCGGTCTCAATGATGTGCACCTTGTGTGTTGCTCCCTAAAAGGTGATATAAAATTTGGATTTCTCTTCCTTCCACATACTGAAGGCAAGAGTGATGAAATCCATGTTGATTCTGCCAGAAAGGGCTCTCTCATGAATACCCATTGCAGTGAGCAGAGTCTCCGCAAGGGTCATCCACTGAGTGACCATACTTGTGCTAGGAAGGATCATGATATCCGTTGCAAATGGGACATCACGATGGATAGTATAACACAGAGACTGGGAAGTATCTGTAGAAGACATGATGAGCAGAAAGGAAATGTAAGATGCATGAAAGTATATCATAAAGTAGTTCAGGAAGTTTGGAAGGCTTTGGTCGTGAAAAAAATTTGCAAGAGCTTCGCTAGCACAAGTGAGGAATGAATCGAATTCAGCCAACTCATAGGTGAATCTGGTGGGTGCATTACACTGAATACTAGTTTGGCTGATTAGTTCAGAACCAAAATTTGCAGGCATGTACAATATTGTGAAAATAGGCTATAAAAATTCTGGCGAAGGTTTCTGGGGATCTGAACCTATCAAGCGAATGTTTTTCAGGGCTGGCGAAGGATGAACCTTTGCCCAAGAGGGTCCTTTGCCCAGATAATATCATAAATGCATTTTTTCAAGATCTAAGTATGTGGTCAACCTAATTTTGACATTTTAAAATCATCTAGCAGGTCAGCAAAGGTTCATAATGAGGGTAAGGTGGTCGGTGAAGGTTTCCAAAATGGCATATTGATGATCATTCGACTAGCTCAAAAAATGGATTTTTTCTGGAAAAGAACCTTCGCCCAACTCAATTTAGATATATCTGAAGTGGATGTACAGTCTGGAGGTTCAACGAAGGTTTCTGATACTGTATAGGCCAAATCTGACTAAAACAATGATTTTTTAAGTCATTTTTTTATCAAAAATACTGTTCTTCCTTTTTTCCATGTGCTGATGACTTTTCTGACTTTTGCTCATCAGTCTTTTTTCAACTTTTTTTTTCCCCGTCTTTTTCACACAAAAACTGAACAAATGAAATATTGAAAACAACAAATTAAAAAACAAATAAATTTAAAAAATCCTTGAGATCAGTCTTGTTGATCTGGTGGAGCCGGTTGCCAAAACTTGCGTAATCGGCTGCCATTCACCGGAGTATCAAATCTTTTTCCATCCAAGTGCTCAAGAATTACTGCACCATAGTTCAAGATTTCCTTCACTTTATATGGGCCTTCACAGGTAAACTTCAATTTTCTCTTGATCAGCTTGGTTTTGTACATCAATGCAAGATCTCCTGCTTTCAAATCCTTTTTGTGCAATCACTCGCATGTACACTTTGCAAGTACAAAGTCCAATGGAGGTGCCACCATGTTTGTTACATTTATTGATGATTACTCAAGGTTTTGTTGGGTTTTCTTGCTTACATCTAAAGCACAAGTGTTTGAAAGTTTTCTAAAGTTCAAAACCTTTGTTGAAAAGCATCATGATCACAAAATCAAGGCTTTTAGGAGTGATAATAGTGGAGACTATATCTCCAATACATTTAAGGATTTTTGTGATTAAGAAGGGATTAAAAAGAAATTATCTTGTCCTTATATTCCTCGACAAAATCGGGTAGCCGAGAGGAGGAATAGGACACTATGTGAATGTTCTAAAGCTTTCAGGATTGATGCATGTCTACCAAAGACTTTTTGGGGAGAAGCCCTCACTTGTGCTAACCATTTGATGAATAGAGTTCCATGTAGCTCTATTGACAACAAAACATCATTTGAAGTCTTGAATGGGAGGAAGCCCAATCTCAAGGACTTAATGGTGTTTGGATGCATTTTCTATGTGCATACACCTTTGGAGACGAGGACCAAGGAAGATCCATCATCAATCAAAGGGATCATCCTTGGGTATGGCAATGCAGGCAAAGGATAGAAGGTATACATTCCATCTTCAAACAAGTTTTTGGTTTCTAGAGATGTCATATTTGATGAGAGTAAGATGCATAATCTTGTTGATGTCTCAATCAAATCACCTATCAAGAGGGAGGTGGCCGAGGATCACGACAATCTTAATCTTGAGGAGGGGCAAGTGCCAAGTGTACCAATCACTCCAAGGAGGTCGTCAAGGGTAGGAATGGAGCCAATGAGGCACACATACCAACACAAGGGCAAGCAAGCCGAGGGTAATCCGTCTTCGTCCTTTGCACTTATTTCAAGTTTTGAAGAACCTTCATGTGTAGAAGATGCATTAAGTTCCAAAGAGTGGTTCCAAGCAATGTTAGATGAATACAATGCTTTGATGGAAAATGGCACATGTTGATAGACCACTAAAGAATGTGATTGGATGTAAATGGATTTTCAAGCTAAAAATCAACATGGATGGAAGTGTAAACAAGCACAAGGCAAGGTTAGCCGACAAAGGATATGCGTAATTTAGGGGAATAGACTATGAAGAAACATTTGTATCGTGGCCAAGATGGTCACCATAAGGTTACTCCTAGCACTTGCTTCGCATTTTGATTGGATGTTTTTCCAAATGGATGTTTCTAATGCATTCCTTAATGTTATTTGGATGACGTCTTCATGGAGCAGCCCCAAGGCTTCATCAAGCTCGGCATGGAAGGTAAAGTATGTCACCTTCAAAGGATGGCTTGAAGCAAGCATCAAGGTTTTGGAATTCAAGACTCAATGATTTTCTAGTTTCTATTGGATTCACTCAAAGTGAGTATAATCCAAGCTTGTACATAAAGTTTGATATAAGTGGCATTGTAATTTTATTGATTCATTTAGATGAAATCATACTTAGTGGTGATAACATTGATGGCATAGAGAAAACCAAGAAAGATCTATCTCTAGAGTTTAAGATGGTAGATCTTGGTCAGCTTCACTTTATATTCGGCATAGAAGTACTTAGAGGTTCATATTTGTTCTTCATTAGTCAATCTACGTATGCTCAAAGTTTTCTCAATAAATCTAAGATGCAAGATTGCAAGCGTATTGAAACACCAATGGATCAAGATGTAAAAGTGCTCAATAAAAGTGATGAAGCATCCTTCATGAACATCACTCTTTATAGGCAACTTATAGGCTCCTTAATGTGGATCACCATAATTGGGCCTGATCTATGCTTTAGTGTGTGTAGGCTAAGTCAATATATGCAAGATCCATTGATCATACATTGGAAAGTGCAAAAAGGATTTTGAGACACCTCTTGGGTACGCTAGATCATGACTATAGAGATGATATTATTGATTTGCATGTCTTTAGTGACTCGGATTTTGCAGGTGATGAGAACCATATATAATGATGAAATGAGAGAGAGAAGAGCGAAGATTCCTTTCTCCACGAGTTACAACAATATATAACAGATTAAAACCCTACTTTGCCACTTGGCTTTCTCTCCAATTGAAAAACCCTACTATTTTGGGACTAGATTCAATGTACCCAAAGTTCAAATTTGAATCTCTCTCAAACTCAACTACCAACTTTCTCACACTTTCAAAAAGTGTTTATTGAATGTATTTTAAACTTATATAACTTCAAAAAGTTTATTTCTAAGTCTAAAATGAGTTTTGACCTCAATTGACAATATACCAAAATATGAACTTTTGCCAACACCTAAGATTGAAACACACTCTTGAAAAGTCTAGCAACCTGAAAATCAAGAGATCATATCAAATTTAGGGTTTCATGAAAAATGCCAAATAATGTTTCAAGGAAAATTTACATGCAAAAGTCTAGAATCTTGATATATCATCTATTAGAATGTATCATTCTCTACCATGAGCAATTTTTGTCTCCACAATCCAATGAGTGGTTTCAAAAATTAGTCATCTACAAGTGATTTGATCTAAAATGACATTTAGATCATGAAGATCCAATCTCTATTGTTGAAAATGCTTGATTTGAGTCAACAACACCGTCAAATCTTCATAGAATTTATGGCGCCCTCAAATCTACTTCTAGATTTGGTAATACCACCAAATTTGGCTTGCAACATGCCCTAATACCATGTGAAAAATCGGAGATCAAAACACATTTGATCCAGAATTTATCTTTAGCCAATTTGGATTACACATCTAGATTCATCAACAACATTGAAATCAATATTTTATGCATGCTAAAATTTAGAAATGCATCAAGATCTAATCATAATCACTTAGATCTGACTAAGTATTGTCCCTTTCCATACAACAGCCCTACAGTACAGTACTCCACATTTGTGAAAGTTAGATCAACAAGAAATTCAACATTTTACACATAGAAACTCAAGAATTAATGGGAAAGCCATAAGAGATGGGGACATAGAATCAACAAAGATGAATTTCTCATAAGAGAAATTCACTATAGCGAGTTGTCACGTTTGCTATCAAACTTGATGATAAATCTTGCATGTGGCTACTGGGAGGTGTAGACCTTTGAATGAAGTAGCATCTTCTTTCTTCCTTACTTCTAAAGGAATGTGGACACAACAAATACATCCAAAAACTTTTCAATGTTTTAGATAAGGCTTTTGGCACTATTAGGAATCCTATTACATAAAAATTTTGCACATGTAATAGCTTATTCCCAAAATGAAATGGGTAGAGAGGCATCTGATCTCAAAGCTTTAGCACATTCACACAAAGATCTATTCTTTCTTCGGCCAAGTCATTTTGTTGGGGGGTGTAAGTACATGTGAATTCTGTAGAACACCTCAATAGACAAATCTCGAATCTAGCAACAAAGTGCACATTTTAATTGAAAAAGACTGAGAAACTCGAACTCAAACTCGAAACATTTTTATTCTTGTTCAAACTTGAAACTCAAACTCGAAACAAACTCGACAGATAAACTGTCTCGAACAATAAATTGTCTCGACAGATAAACGGTCTCGAACAATAACCTTTCGAGTCTGGAAACAGAACGTTGTTGAATATCAACCGTCTTAATAGTTGGATCGACTGTTACAGAAGGAAGAAGGCCAAAAGACCTATCCTGTGACAATATCAATACATGTGCACTTATTGTAAAAAAAACAACAAGACGGCAAGAGATGTATACAAAAGAATCATAATCATAATTATTAAAATTTGATTGATCAAAGTTTCTCAATAGATGATTTTATTAGTTGTTTTTTATTATCTAAAATTGTCTATCACACTCACACATATATCTCCTAAATCCACATGCTTTATTCAATCAAAGTAGAAACTGTTCTATTAGTACATAGACCATAATCAGACACGGTTGAAGCCACTCATATTAGTTTGATTTATTCAAACTTTCATCGTGTTCTCTGAAGGAGAATTCCTAGTAATTTTTCTTTAGTGGTATTAGAGCATCTCACATCCATTAGCAGCCATATCTGGAGCTTATTTAAAAGATTAGAAGATGTCTTCGATCAACAACATTCAATCTAAGATCAGTACGATCTTGGATACAGAAGGTTTGAATAATTTAGTCAGGAAGTTAAAGACTTCACTCATATTGAAGGGCAAAGGTCTTTGACAATGGGTAGAACCAACAAAAGAGAAGCCAATTACTCTTGGCAAAGAAATTCGTGAATGGAGGGAGAAAAATGACAAAGCTATAGCAACTATTGCGTCTTCAGTAAATGACAACATAATGCTAGATCTTTCATCAACTTCAAACGCGAAAGAATTGTGGGAAGAATTGCAAACCAAGAATGAGACTCAACTTCGTAATCAGATCATGTTCTTGGAGGACCATGACTTACCTACAATGGGACGACAAAGATCTGACCACTTTCATACGAAAGATAAAGGATATGTTTATTTCTTTGCAGAATTTCGACACCAAAAATGCAATCTCAAAGAAAAAACAGCTTAGATATTTTCTTCGAGCCCTACCCAGGTCATTCCACACAACTCAAACCTTTACTGGCAAAATATTCGTCTATGACACTTCAGAAGGCGATAGATGGAGTCAAAGAGGAAGTAGAAGCTTGCGAATGCTATGATGATAATGGTGATTTGGAAAAAGCTCTATTTACTCAGAAGAATAAATCTTCGAAGAAGTTTAAGTCTAAGAGGGAGTTGCCTAAGAAGAATGGAAATCGTTTAGACGAATCCAAGACAAATGATCGACATTCAGAAAAACAACAAAAAGATTCTGGTGATAGGAAGTTTTACAACAAATGCAAAAGATCAGGTCATACAGAAGACAAGTGTTGGTTGATTCCAAAGATTGATTGTATTCATTGTCATAAATGGGGTTATGCAGCAGTAGACTATTATCAAAATCCCAGAAACAAGAAGGAGCAGAATCGAAGCGAACCTTCAAATTCAAATTTTGTCAAAGACAAAGGAGAATGCTCCAGAGCAGCAGAAGAGAGGACGACAATAAACTCAACAGCATATGTTTGTGCTGATCTATCTTGTTCATCAAATTCAAAAAATATTGAGAAGTAGTACTTGTTTTGGGAGCCACCTCACATTTGTTTCCTCGAGAAATTCGTTGAGTATACGAACTGGGCTGAGAAGCAGACAGACAACAAGTTAAAGCAAATCTGCACAGATCGTGGAGGTGAGTACATTTCCAACAAATTCAAAACTTTTGGTACTGATCGAGGTATTATGCATACGAAGACTGCATCATACACATTTTAGCACAATGGACTTGTTGAACAAAGAAATCGTACACTAATGGAAGTTGTCAGGTGTATGATGGCTCATGCAAAAGCACCAAAGCAGTTGTGGGCGGAAGCAGTGGCTACATCGAACTATCTTCAGAATTGAATTCTGAAGTCTAGAATACCAGATAAAACTCCTCACGGAATATGGGGAAGTCGAAGCCAAATATGGCTCATGTTTGGACATTTGGATGTGCAGTTGATATGCACATACCAGACAAATTGAGAAAGAAACTCAATGAAAAGACAGAACAAGGTTTTTTGGTAGGATTCGAGTTATATTCTTCATATTATCGAGTCTACATACTCGAAATTGATAGAATAAAAGTTGTTCGAGATGTCAAATTCGATGAGTCAAAGTACATAGCAGATAGTGACTTAGTCGAGTATGAAATTCTCAAGACTTATTATGAGTTACCAACAACAGAAGTAAAGCAAGCAGATGATGTACAAGAATTACCATCTGGACATAGTAGTGATTCAGGGAGTTCAAATTCGAATACCTGAAAGTCTCAAATCACCAGTTTGAATTCAAGCAGAATAGGTCAAATCCGAAAATGCAGAATTGAATTCGAGACCTATACAAATTGTCAGACGATCTGATAGACAGTGAAAACCACCAGTAAGGTTTGGTCAGGATGTTTCAACAAATATAGCCATCGAATATTGTTTTTTCACAGACGAACCTCAAACATTCGAGGAAGCTATTGATGGACCAAATAAAGATCATTGGATTCAAGCAATGGAGGACAAAATGTCATTGATGTATAAGAACAATGTATGGACACTTGCACCTATACCTGATGGAAGAATACCAATTAAATGCAAGTGGATCTACAAGATCAAAACAGGTCCTGATGGAACATCAGATACAAAGCAAGGTTGGTTGCGAAAAGTTTTCACAGAAATATGGGATCGACTACACTGATAGTTTCTCACCAATAGTTATTCGCTTATGCAATGGCTCATGATCTCAAAATCCATATTGTGGATGAGAAAACTACTTTCTTGCATGCAGAATTAGAAGAAGATTTATTCATGGATCAACCGCTTGGTTTTATAAGCCCAGAACATCTAGAATTTGAATGTCACATGAATAAAAGCATATATGGTCTGAAACAAACAGCCAGACCATGGTATAGAAAGAAGGACGAAGCACTACGTTCTTTAGGCTTTGAACCTTTATTTGCTGAGTCGAATGTCTATATCATACATGTCGAAAGAGAAATTATCATTCTAGTTGTTTATGTTGATGACACTCTTATCTTCTCAAGAAAAGATAAATTGATTTCAGATGTCAAAAGAGACATTTCTAGAATATTTGAGATCACTGACCTAGGAGGAGCAAAAATCTATCTAGGCTTACAGATTGAAAGAGACTTTGAAGGTGGCAAGTTGTCTCTTCACCAACAAAAGTATACTCGGAAAATCATCAAAGATTCGAACATGCTCAAATGCAAAGGTGTGCATACTCCCATGATACCTGGAACAATACTGAGTAAGGCAGATTGTCCGTAGACTCTCGAAGAAGAGAAACGAATGGCCAATACACCCTATCGAAGGCTGATTGGACCATTGTTGTATCTTGTAGACAACATAGACTTGATATAGCATTTGCAGTATATAGGCTAAGCCAATTTGATCAGAATCCAGGATTGTTACATTGGAAGTTAGCAAAAAGAGTAGTACAATATCTCCAAGAATCGAAAGACTATGGACTGTGTTATTTGAAGGAAGCTGGATTTCGGATCGAATCTTATAGTGACGCAAGCTGGGAATCCATGAAGGATGATAGTAGCTCAATCTTCATGTGAGGCCGAATATGTAGCAGCAACTAAGATGGCAAACGAGCTAATTTGGATCAAACAAATGTTGGAAGGGTTTGATGAAACTATTTCTGAACATTATGTTCTACTAATGGATAACACTTCAGCTATCTATCTTACAAAAGATCTTGTGTCTCATTCAAAAACAAAACATATAGCTATCAAGTATCATGTTGTTTGGAACTTAGTTGAAAAGAAGATACCGAAGACAATCTTCATACCTACAAAGGAAATGACAACTGATATCTTTACAAAGCCAATCAAAAAAGCTTTGTTCGAGAAGCAGCGAAGAAGATTGGGATTAATCCAATTGCCCACTTTGAGAGGGAGCTGTAGAACACCTCAACAGACAAATCTCGGATCTACCAACAAAGTGCACAGTCTAATTGACAAAGGCTGAGAAACTCAAACTTGAATTCGAAACCGAACTCGAAACATTTGTATTCTTGTTCAAACTCAAAACTTGAAACTCGAACTCGCAACAAACTTGATAGATAAACTGTCTTGAACAATAAATTGTCTCGATAGATAAACCATCTCGAACAATAATCTTTTGAGTCTAGAAATAGAATGTAGATTTGATCAAAACTAGTCTCCTCCTTGATCTCAACTTCACAAGAAGGGTGAATCCACCTACAGTGAACCAAAAGCACTTTATAACACACAAATGTCTTACAAATAAATCCTCTTAAATTCATGTTGAATCACATTGACATATTCAATCATAAACCTATCCAAAACCGAGTAAAATAGAAACACAATTTTCACTAGTTTTGCATTTCCAGATGAAAAAATCATCAAAACACTTGATGTGAACCTAAAAGGTGTGTTTTAGGACCTTAAGAAGCCTAAGAATGACCTAATTAAGCTCTCAAATGACTGATCCAAACTTCTAAAGAGTGGTGGCATTCAAATCCTTATGAAAATCTCTACTAGGAGACATGTACTCCAAGATTCAACTCATAAGAACTTTCTAATTTGGTTTGGTTGAATGGAAATGGGTCAATCTCGGTTCCTGCAGCTATAACTCAGCAAAACAAGTTTGGATCTAGTTTGGATCTAGAAGATAGATCAAGCTCAAGATCACCTTAGATCTTGTTGAGAAATCAGTGAGTGATTCATCTCAGGTCCCAAAGAGAGTGGGATAGCTAGTAGTGATCATATCTTGTACAATTTATCTTGTTTCTTTGAATCTATCTCCCTATCATTGAAGATGGCATCCATAAGTGCCTATCTTTTGGATCCTAATGATAGATTGAACTCTTCAAATTATTCAATTTGAAAGTTAAGAATGGAATCCATCCTTATCATGCAAGATTTGATGGATATTGTGAATGGAGAGGAAGATGAGCCAATCCATCCACAAGAAGCAACTAAATAAAAGAGAAGGTGCAAGATTGCACTTCATTGTATTAAGATGAATGTTGCAAATGATATGCTTAAAGAAGTAGGAGCATGTACCTCAGCCCAAGAGGCCTGGGAGACTCTTCAAAAGATCTATGAATACCTGAAGGTTACTTTCCCTCAAGAACCAAGTTCTTCAATGCTTCCAAGGGAGGAGTGAGAGTGGACATCAATTTGAACTTCTCATGTAAGTTAGAAGGCAGCAAGCCACAAATGCACCTCCAGCCATCTCAGGCATCAATCGCAGGGTTTTCTAGTAAGACCAGCGAAGGCAACGCTCTCTTCCTCTCATGCAAGTCAGCAGTTGGTTTTCTTCCAGGTAAACACCTGAGTTAACGATAGTCTAGAAGGCTGTGGCAGACTTCTATTGGCTCTTCACACACCTTCAAGAAATAGTTTTACATATTCAAAGACAGTTTGCAGATGGCCAGCGACCCTCATTCATCCTTCATACGGCTGTTTTCCTTGCACAAGGCAGTGACCTTGCATTCCAACTGTCGGCTATTTGTTGGCAGCATTCCATTGGCTCATGGCAGTCATTTTTAGATGTCAGATATTTATTTTCTCTCTCTTTGCAGACAATTATCAAAGCCCACAGTCTCTAGCACGGATCTCTCTAGCTATATTATGCTAGTCTTATGCCATTATAAATCATTCAGACACAATGTAGAACAAAGGCTCAGAGGCTCTGTTGGTTCTTTAATGTAGATTTACTGCTTTTGCTATTCATCTACAAGTTCAGAACCTTTGTGTTCTCAGATTCTTGTATAGAGGTGTAGCAATCCCTCTACTTTGCAGTGTCTAGACTGTATTGCACATATCTTTGTACTTTGCAAATGGTGAATACAGATAATGTAAATCTGAGTGTTCTGAATCACACAACTTGTTTCTACTGTGAATACCTTATGTGCTTTTCATGGTGATTCATTTTGGTAATAGAAAGTTTATGGCAATGTATTGTTTGTGCCTATACACAGTGTTTGGACTGGAATTGTCTAGTGAAGTATCTCTAGCCTTCAATCTTGTGATTTGCACAGATCATAGGAGTTAGATTCATGATAAGCTACTGTCAAGATAACGGAAACGTTGTGTGGCTTTCCCTTTGCCGAAGTAGTTGCTTTCTTGAGTTCACTCCCATTTGAATCTGGAAACCATAATGAAGTATTCAGTATTTTTCTCTTGGGTGTTTTGTTTTCATTGAAAGGTTGTTCTGGCAGCCCCTTGTTGAACATCTGTTGATGACCAGATTGCAAACATTTTATATTCCACTCCATTCATTCTTAGTTATTTCTGTTTTTGCACTAATAATGACAGTATTAGTCTTTTTATTGCTCTATAGTAGGAACGATACCTGTTTATACTACAAATATCAATCATTTTACTGTTGGTATGCCACGACATATACCAATTTTGGCGTCGTTGCCGGGGAGCAATGCCAAATAGGACGTTCTGTCATTATTTAGATTTTTGTTTGTATTTTTCAGATTCACAGGTTACTGTTCTGGTTCTTCAAGCATTTCAGAAGAAAAACAATGAAATCTGAGTTTCGCCCACACTGACTCGTCATTCCACTTTTGATTTTTGATTTTCGATTTTTTGTAGAGTTCCTAAAATTATTTACAGTTTGTAAAATGTGTTAAGTTTTTGTAATGATACAATGTGAAGATTCTTCGTCATGTCAATAAGATTATGGTTTTCCGTAAGCAAACCTATATCTATGCTTTTCCAGATCGGATTTTTATTTTTCTTTCTCTGTTTTGCTTAGTTTCAATTTTTTACAAGATCTTCAAGCTAAAATAAAAGCATGTTCTAAGGCTTTGGTGTTGTCTGAGATGTGCTGATGTTGTCTAAAGACTGTTGTTGACAAATGCTGATCTTTTTATGCTCTGTTCATAGTTAACAACTTGTCGGTGCTGCTGTCCGAAATCACATAATTTTTATGATGCAGAGCCAAGCTTTTACAGTTGATTTTCCATTTTACACCTGCTCACAACCATGTCGAAAGGTGTTGACTTTTGGAAGTAATATATGTTGAAGTTTTTTTTTTTGTTAAAACCTGTACAATCAATGCTTTGGCTTGTCAAAGGCTGTAGACTGTGGCAAGTCAGATTCTCTTCAAAGCTTTAACACTGGTTCCTATTCTGCGAGCCGCTGCACTTGAGGAGGGGAATATGTGGTGACCTGGTTTCAACAATTTGTTAATGATTTCGGCTTTTTATTGCTAAATCTGAAATCTAAAGGGCCATTGTCGCACATTTTGCACTATTCGGGATTTTCAAGGCCTCGTTCATTCTTTAGTGCCTACCTCGGAGCACCTCCATGCAGCCAGAGCCTCCCACCTTCGCATTTTTTGGGATTTTCTACCTTACGACACCTTTGCATTTCTTAGTGACAGCTGTTGCAGTTCCTAAAGGCAGCTTTGCACTTCTTCTCTCTCTCTTCGCATTTTCTCAGGGCAGCGAAGAGAGGTTCTTCTCCACGTAAGTAGAAGGCGGCAAGCCACAAATGCACCTCCAGCCATCTCGGGCATCAATCGCAGGGTTTTCTAGTAAGACCAACGAAGGCAGTGATAAATTTTACAGTTTTTAGGACAATAATGATTGTACTTTACAATCATAGACAATTATTGGTTGCTTAATCAATGAATCTATCAAGTTCTACACATTAGATCTTGATGTGGATTCACTACACTTGGATTTAAGCAAGAGCAATGGATCAACACATCGTTTTTTAGTGAAAGCGGCCTCACACGTGTGGAGTACTATCCACTGTACGGCCTGCACCTGAAACAACAAGTACAATGAAACTAGATAGCAATCATACATAAAAATCACAAGACAAATGACTAGAAATCTCACAAAAGTGTAGAGTGTAAAAGTCTCATCAATCTTCTTAGCAAAATGATGATCCTTTTATGGATCAAGTACATCCATGAGTCTGGTATAGTCCAGCATGCCTTCACACGTGTGAAGAGTGCCACATCACTCAGATCTATCCATTTGATCCATCCTTGATCCTTATCCAATAGTTGACCTTCTAGAATATGACTAAAATCCAAAAAGCTAGTCTCCTAGAATATAGGAATATTCCCTACAAAATAGGATCTAAGAAAAATGGTCAACTCTTATCTTCTAGTACTATATACACATGTGTGAACATCCACTTGCCATGTGGGAGCAATTACTCATGCACGTGCAAGGAAAAGCTAATTTGTAGGTAACTAGTCAACTTGACTAAAAACTAGTCATTTTATGTTCACACTAACTAGAATGATACAAAATCAATTTGGATATATACAAACATGAAAAGTACATCCTTTCACACATGAAAACAGGCTACACACGTGTGAAATCAGATCATCAACATATTCTAATGTTTGATTAATATTTACATGAACCAATGTCAAGTGAGAAGTGACAATTTTCAACACTCCTCCTCACTTCTAACTTGGCAAATCTAGTGTACATCTATCTACAATCTTAAGAGCATATCTTAACTTAAAAAATGGATCTTTGGACAATGGTTTGGTTAAGATATCAGGTACGCATTCAGATGATGGTACATGATGTAGTTGCACTTCCTTGGATTGTACCTTCTCCCTCACAAAGTGGTGAGCTATCTCAATATGCTTTGTTCTAGAATGGAAGATAGGAATTGAAGCAATTTGTTGAGAAGCTTGATTGTCACAACATATGTAAGGGATCTCCTCGGCCTCTAGCACATGTAGTTCCATCAAGAGTCTTCTTAGCCATAGGAGCTCTTTGGTTGTTGAAGTCAATGCCTTGTACTCGGCTTCACAAGAAGATAGTGAGATTGTATCTTGCTTTTTGGAAAGCCAAGATATCACTCATCCACAAAGAAATGTTGCAAATGCACTAATAGGCTTCCTATCCATCTTGTCACCTGCAAAATCTGAATCCGAGAAGGCTCTCAAGTGCAAGTTAGATCCTTCATAAAGTATGCCAAAAAATCTAGTACTAGAAACATATCTAAGTACTCTCTTGGCACTTTTCCAATGATGAACTAAAGGAGCTTGCATACTTTGACTCAACTTGCTTACACAAAAACTTAAGTCAGGTCTAGTGATGGTTAAATAGATTAGAGAGCCTATAAGCTTCCTAAAGAGGGTGATGTCCTCAAAGGATGCTTCATCACCTTCATTAGTTGCTTTCACAACATGCTCCATAGGGGTGTCAATCCCCTTACAATCTTTCATACCAAATCTTTCAAGAATGGAAGTAGCATACTTAGATTGACTTATGAAAGTACAATTGCTACTTCTAGACACTTCTATCCCAAGTATAAACTTTAGGAAGCCTAGATCTACCATCTTGAACTCACTAGATAAGTCAACTTTTACTTTGCCTATGCCATCATCATCATTTCCTATCATAATGATGTCATCAACATAAAGAACCAAAATGATGATCTTTCCTTCATTACATTTGAAATATAAAGAAGGTTCAGAAGCACTTAGTACAAAGCCAAGGGAATAGAGAAAATCATGCAACCTAGAGTACCAAGCTCTAGGTGCTTGCTTCAAGCCATATCGGCTCTTCCTTAAGTAACACAACTTTTGCTCCTCACCAACCTTGATGAAGCCCTCGGGTTGCATCATGTAGATTTCCTCTTCTAAGAAGCCATTCAAGAAGGCATTTGTCACATCCATTTGGTAGAGATCCTGTTTGAACAAAGTAGCAATGCAAAAGATTAATCTAATAGTTACAAGCTTAGCTTCAGGTGCAAATGTTTCTTCATGATCAAATCCTTTTATTTGAAGAAATCCCTTAACAACAAGCCTAGATTTGTACTTACTAATAGATCCATCTTGATTGTACTTAATTATATAAATCCACTTACATGCAAGTGGTTTATTTCCTCTTGGAAGATTTACAAGATTCCAAGTATGATTCTCTTCTTATGCATCATACTCTACTTGCATTGCATCTCTCCAAACTTTAGATTTATTTGCTTCTTCAAAAGATGATGGTTCTTCAAGCAATGTAGCTAAAAAAGAGTAAGAGGTAGAAGATGTAGAGCCTTCCTTTTGCTTTCCCTTGTCCACACAGGTAAGCCTTGAGGGCTCGGCCGTGCTCCTTGATGACCTTCTCGACCCCTTTTGACTCGGATCCAAATCTCCATCCTCGGGTTTGTCATGATCCTCCTCGGGTTTTCAAGATCTTCAATGTACAATGGGTTAGATCCATTTGACAAGCTCTTAGAAATTTGTGACTCATCAAAAAGTACATCCATGCTTACCTTTACTTTCTTGGATGTAGGATCATATATCCTATATCCCTTGCTATTTTCTCCATAGCCAACAAAGATTCCTTTGAAGGAGGTAGCATCTTCTTTCCTTCTAGTCTCCAAAGGAATGTGTACATTAGAAGTACATCCAAAGACCTTAAAAACTCATGAGGGCATCGGAGATGGCCACTGTTCTGCTGAAGCCACAGCAAGGATTATCCTTCGAGTAGGATTGTGGTGGCCATCTTTGTTTAAAGACACGTTTGCTGTCATTAAAGCTTTTGATGTCTATCAAAGAGCAAAGCAAAATACCAAAGCAGACTTCACACCATTGACTCTCATTATAGAAGGCGAAGCCTTCCATAAGTGGGGGATTGACCCATCAGAAAGCAGCGTGAAGGGTCGGCATGACTAGCAAGCCAGGGCTCACAGCTCCTGCCAGCTTCTACACTGGCCAGCTCCATTTGGACCCACTTCAAAGCCATCAGAGCATCCTCATAGGCAGCAGGAAGCCGATGCTCTGGTGCTAATCTATACTCAACTGAGACCACAATCGTCAATCAAACAACAAGTCAAAACCAGGCTATTTACGCCAGCCCAGTTATGCGAGACAAGACTAATATCTTATCACGCACGACTAGTTAACAAACGATGCCAAAAAGCCTGGCATGACCGTCACCTGCGCAATAAAGATCTACATTTAGGTGACCATGTACTTTTTTATACATCAAAGAAGCACCCCGACAACTTGAAGTTCAAAAGTGAAGGGCCATACGTTATTAACAAAATATTTCCTAATGGTGCAGTCTAGTTACAAATACTTGACGGGACACTCCTAGACACTATCGTAAACGGTGGTTGTCTACGGCGGTACTATGAAGAGTTATTCTTTGTTGACCCAATTTAGGATCTTTTCCCTTGAAAAAAATCAAAAAAACTATAAAAAAAAAGAGGGGTTTTTTATATTATATTATTCCTTTCCTTGTACATCTCGCCTATTGTTCACCTCGTTCCTTGTTTATACTTCATATCATTACTTATGTACATTCTATGCATTTTTTTTTTTCTGGTTCATACTCATGGGTCATGGATGTTCTAGATTGACAACTGATAGGCACACCTTAGGAAATCATTCTCACACTTCAGCCACCTCATCTCTGTCTCACTGGTATCTCAGGGTAGCCAACATTCCTCGAGATACACCTCTTTTATAAGAACTTCTATTCTGAGCTACAGTCCTATTTTCATTGGAGTTATTCACTTGCATCAAACAGATCCATTTATGCATTAGGAGATTTCCTTCAGATGTCGACGGAAGCAGTTCTTTAAGATCTCGATCAGAGCCTTCCTTCAGATCTTGACCAAAACAGTTCTTTCAGATATCGACCGAAGTAGTTCCTTTAGATCTCAATCGAAGCGGTTCTGTCAGATCTCGACCGGAGTCTTCTTTCAAATCTTGACCGAAATAGTTCTTTTAGTGCTCGACCGAAGCGGTTATGTCAGATCTCGACCGAAGTAGTTCCTTCATATCTCAACCGAAGCAGTCACATCATATCTCGACCGACGCAGTTCCTTCATATCTCGACGAAGCAGTCCCTTCAGATCTTGACCAGAACCTTCCTTCGGATCTCGACCGAAGTGGATCTGTCAGATCTCGACCGAAGTGGCTCTGTCAGATCTCACCGGAGCCTTCCTTCAGATCTCCACTGAAGCAGTTACTTCAGATCTCGATCGAAGCGATTTTGTCATATCTCAACCGGAGCCTTCCTTCAGATGTCGACCGAAGCAGTCCCGTCAAATCTCGACCGAAGCAATTCCTTCAGATCTCGACTGAAGCAGCCCCTTCAGATCTTGATCGGAACCTTCTTTCGAATCTCAACCGGAGCAGTTCTGTGAGATCTCAAACGAAGCAGTCATATCGGAGGACATACATTCAAATTTTATGAACCAGCACATCTCATCTCCCTTGCAACCAGACGACGACGACAATAAATGCCCTCTCACCGAAGCCATTCGCACCTCAGCAAAGTGCAAAGCTAAAGCATTTTCTGGCGATGACTGCGATGATCTTCCTGCTCTTGACACTGATCTTGGCGCTAGACTATTCAATCCGTCCGTCATCATCTTCACACCATCTCTCCATCATTATCACTCCCTTATGAGCGCCATCACCGAAATCTTCAACACAAACGTCGCTGGCAAAATACCTTATATCTCAAGTTTTGCATGCTGAGGGGTAGTGCCACACGAGCACTTATCATGCTCCTGTCACACTATTGAACATCCTAAAATCACAATCACACACCATACACCTTCAACCTGCTTCATCCCCTCTACCCAACACAACCATCTTCCACATAACTCCCTTTCCAAACTCGTTCATACATCCCTCCCCCCACACTTTCTGAACCATTCTGCACCGCCACTTCCCATCTCAATCGAAGCCACTGTCTCAAATCTCAACCGGAGCCCAACCTTTCCCATCTCAACCGAAGCCACTGCATCAGATCTCAACTGGAGCCCAACCTTTCCCATCTCAACCGAAGCCACTGCATCAGATCTCAACCGAAGCCCAACCTTTCCCATCTCAACCAAAGCCACTGCATCAGATCTCAACCAAAGCCCAACCCAGCAGATCTCAACCAAATCCACTCCATCATATTTCAACCGAAGCCCAACCCAGCAGATCTCAACCAAAGCCCAACCCAGCAGATCTCAACCAAATCCACTCCATCATATTTCAACCGAAGCCCAACCCAGCAAATCTCAACCAAAGTCACTCCATCAAATGTCAACCAGAGCCCAACCTTTCCCATCTCAACCGAAGCAATTTTTCCAGATCCCTCCTTCTCCCATTTTCCAACCATATCGTCCAACCCCAGTTCCAGTTCAGATGATCTCGAAGCAAGCAAGCTCGACATCCAGCTGTGCAAGCTTGACCTTACAGAGATGCAGACCTGGTACCAGCAGGCTGAGTCCTTCTTCAAGGAAATCGAATTTCATATCCCTGTCTTGACAGGTTATCAAATCCCCTATCTAGTACACATGGCATATGCCAATTATCATACCACAACAAGATCATATCAGATCATAGTTTCCCCTATCAGGAATTATGTCTATAATGTATCCTTTGTGGCAGCTGACTTGCAACCTTATGGTTTCTCACGAGGGCCAAACATTGTCACAAGGATACTCCAGAAGATAGAGCAAATGGCATATTTCAAATATATTGATCCCTCTGTGACCAAGTGGAAGAACAAGGATGGGTACAGGCTGGAAGCAATCAACGACAAACAATTTCAAATAGCATGTGCATATCTCACCAGATGCACACAGAAGCCTCGAATGAAAGTGTTGAGGGTACCCATGTCCCTGTTTCACATGATGGCAGATTCATGACTGCATGCCTAGAACCTCTATGATTAGGCACAATTTGCTTCGAATTGTCTTCATGAGTGCATTAAGCACAAGCAGCCTATCACGATATTAGGATATCTAATGACATACATCACTCTACATCAAGTACAAAACGGGCCAAAGCTCCAACAACAACTGCAGCTTGCGGACAAGGCATGGGATATTTCCATTGAACACAAGAAACCCAAACGTGCAAGGACAACTTCACCATCAGGGTCCCAGGCCAAACGAGTCAATACCATTTTCTCCCTCTGGTATACAAGCCAAGAAGCCCACCCCAGAATCCACAAGTAGCTGCAACCTCCGGAGCTTAACATGCAGATACCTCAAGGGCTCAATTGCCAGGTACACGGCAACAACGAAGCCAAGAGAAGCTTCAAACTGGGAGCACATCACCGGTGGGATCAGTTTCACATGGTTCCACGTCAGATGGTGGCAGCTCGTCCACAGCATCACAACAACACTCGTCACCCTCACATGTCATCGACGGGGGTGATGGAGCAACTACATCCACACTGGCACCTGACACGACAGTACCTCAAGTCCCAAGTCAGTCAGATGAGGCCACCACCCCACCCACACTGATTACAACGCCAACGCCACCAACATCACCACTGGCACAAGTTTTTTTGGGGGGAGGAGTGGGGATATCCAGTCCCCAAGACACGGGAGCAGCCCAAACCCAGCAAGTCCACATATTGGACACTTATTTTTTCGGATCACGATCCACTGCAATTGTGGTTGACTTCTTTGAATTAGCTCTATCATGTGGTCTATTGATCTAGAAGGGGTAAACCATGAGGTAATTCTAATGGAAAAACATATTTAAATTCACTTATGATCTGATTTTTCATTGCCTGTTTGTGATCTAAACTTACTAAGTTAATAATTGTAGAGAATTCACAACTATTTAGATACACATTAGAAACATTCATAACACGAGTAACAAAAATTGAAAAAAATGCATATTGTAAATAATCAAATGCCTCCATTGTATTAATTGTAGAAATTTCATTCGATAGATGTCCAAAATTGTTGTTAGATAAAGTCAATACCTTAACACCCTCCTTAAAGTGAGAACGTGTTTCTCAAAATCAATCATCAGACAAGGCGATGTACTAATTAGCCATTTATAACCAAAAATTAAATCTGTATGGCCTAGGTCTAAAATATGAAAATTAATTAATTCTCAAAAAACTTGAATTTGCCGCTGGGAGATTCAGTACTTTCATGTTCCAAGTCTCCAACTATGCCCTTGAAACTAGATAAAATCTGTATCTATGATTGTTGACTTCAGTTCTCACGTTGAGTTTATGCAAAAGATGAGAGTTAGTGAAGTTATGAGTAGAACCATTGTCTAAGAAGATTCTAACTTCTTGAATCTAACTGTGCATGTTGACCAAAACAATAAAGAAACAAAAGCCACAGGTTTCTTTCTTTCTGGACAAACTTTCATTGTATGCGTCAAAATACTTTGGAGCTAGGTCTAGACCTTGTTTTTTCCTTTTGTTGGTTTTCAAAGTGGTCAAAATTTGTTGAAATTGCTTCTTGGATGCTACCATTGTGGTATCATACACTTCTGCTATTCGACAAGCATCCTCAAGGTTATGAAGAACATTTCTTCTGCATTCATTCTGATAATCGGTAGACAACCCTAGGACAAGCTGCCAAAGTGCCAATTTATGATGGAATAATGGAACTCAATTTCAAAAATCCATAAATTCATAAATATAAGAATCTAAGCTCTTGCTACCCATCTTGTAGTTCACGAACTTATGGTGATAATCTATGTCATCTTCAATAACAAAGGCTTTTATAAATACATTCATAAATGCTTCCCAAGTGACTATCTAATCATGCCACCATGATGATGCTTTGCCACGTAGAAATAATACGACACTTTTGATCTTCTTATCATCAGGGACTCCGTGTAGATTGAAATAATTGCTCCACTCGATGAGCCAGTCCTCCACAACTTCCGGCTTTTTCTCCTTCTTCTCCCCCGAGTAAGTCATAGGTTGGAATCTGATATTCAAATAGTTTCATCTGGTTTAACAGAACCTCCATTTGATGATCTCATAAATTATTCTGATGATTCATATCATTAAGTGCAATACTCAACTGTTGACAAATTTGCATATACGAAGGTACAACAGGATTTGCAACTTCTTCAACCATCTTGAATGATCTAAAACAGAAAATAACTTACCATAGTTAAGGAATAGCTTTAGAACATCCCTTTCGTGTGGAAATGAGTACACCATATCACATATTCATATGAAATTTATATATAAGCAACCTTAACCAAACCCTAAACAAGTCTCCAAAGAAATGTTATAGTTTACAACGATGGTATTCAGTATGAAGTACAATATAGCCTCATACATGTATGTGTGGTGAGGACATACCTGAGAAATACCCACTCTCCATTTAGTAAGTTGCACGGTCGCCTTATTTACTATTGATTTAATACACGAACACCAAGTTAAAAAGCATGCCTTTCATTTGAAACATCCTTTTAGAAGGAAGAAACATAAACCCTAATTTTGTATCCTACTATTAATCTTAATCATTTATCTTATTATTGGTACATTTCTTGTATGCATTCAGTTTGATAGCCCATCTTTCAAGTACTCAACTACTTCATAAACAACTTCTAAAGTGGTTTCCATCACACCATAATCGGTTGTCAAATACAATAACATATCGTTCAAAAAGTCTTTGTTTTTAGTAGTCCTTATGCATTTTTCTACCTGGGTTCCTCATAGATTCATACAATTTCAACATACAATCAGTTTATAGCAAGGCGCCTACTTTCCAACATGAAGTATCCATAGAGCATACAAAGCTCATATTTTGTAATGTTGTAAGAGGCCTATTCAAACGTATTAGATGGCATAAAAAGGACAAGTAGTCTTTTCACATCTAGTTAGTCTGAAGAAGCCAATAAGAAACCAAAGTTTTAATACAAATTTGTTTTGAAAAGTCTTTGCTTTAGTGATTTAAAAATCAAAAGAAATGTTTCTAAACCATGTAAACAAGAATAAACTTTTCTTTCCAGTGCTTTTGCTAAGTGGGCAGAAAACAAATTTACAGAGAGGAGTATCAGAGCTTCTCATGCTAGTAAGATTCTAAAGATAGAAATGTTGGATTATTCTCCTTCTTACCAATTGGCTAATCGGTTTTAATTTTCATCCATTGTTTATCTAGTTTTGCGGATTTACACAATCTGCAAAATTACAAGGAGTTTACAACAGTGTCCTCTTTTTCGCCTGTCAGAAATCCCGTTGAAAAATGCAGTGTCTCTTTTTCACATTTTTCGCCTAAAAGAAATCTCGTGTGAAATCACAGTGTCACATTTTTCATTTTTTTTTCTTCATAAGAGCCTCAAATGTTAGGGAAATGGCTTTGGCAAAGTGTGGGGGGACCCTAAATGAGATTCAAGAGCACCTTCTCCTTTTTTGCATTTTTAGCGAAAAACCTGACAGGGTCGCTCTTGTGGCTGTTTTAGTTCATTTCTGCAGAGCTACAGTTTTGGTTCATTTGTGCAGATAGAACGTTTACGGCCAATTTCACCGCTTATCAACAGTCAATGACAAGGAACCGGATGGATGCCAGTGGATCACCAGCCAACTCGCGATTGCAATTGATGACCTAATTTCTTAGTATAAATAGTTGTTCGTATTCATACAATTTCATAATTAGAATGATCATCAAAAGTTGAAGTTATGATCAAGCATTTGAATAGTTAGCTCTCTCTCTCAAGCCTGCGAGCTTGAACACTCCTGAGCATTCTAGCTCACTTCTTAGAGTTGTTTTAGAGATTGCTATTGCGCTTAATTCAGACTTTCATTTTAGCCGTTTAGAGATAGCATAGAATACGCGACTTCGATCCGCAACTTATTGTACTCATGTACTTCTGTTACGTTTTCATAATGAATCAATACTATCCTTCATTGCGTTCAATTTTCATCTCAGAATGTATGCGTTTATGTATTTCTTCGCGACTAATTCACGAACAATTTGCGACTAATTATTTGTTTGATATTTTTCGATGCTTAATTGTTTGGCTACATAATCATTATAGTATTGACAATTTCAAAGTTAGTTACTATAAGTTCAAACATGATTTCTATCACTATTGTCTTGTTTGAAATTGATAGGCGTAGTCATGCAGATGAAGATTGTTTATTCCGCCATGCACGAAAAGTTTTCTTTCTAGACACACAAATTGACAAAATTTCTCATAATTCACACGTGTGGGAAAGATCCACAAGTATGATAGATCTAATTAAGCTTTATGATTAGCACAATAATCTGATTCTAGATTGATTAACAAAATCTAGTATAGAATCAGAATATGATAGCAATGAATCATTAATGAGCAAAAGTACAAGATATCAGTGTATTAGCATTAGCCTCAACACGAGTTAGAGAGAGAGACAAATAGAGAGATAACAAGCAAAATTTGTGTGGATCCAAAATGGCAAGAGATAGATACAAAGCTTTGGTTCTTCATAAAAAAATATGAGGAGAGCTACACATATTTATGGAGTTTGAGGTAGCTCGAGGTAGAATCACATCCATCCATCATTAAATGACATCTAAAGTGAAAACTAGAGTCTATGTGACATTTGTCACTTCTCATGCATGAATTTCTACCAACTTTTTCCAAGTGTCCTAGTTCTAACTAGAAATGCACAAATCATCATGCATGTATCCATTACACTTTGTGCATGCCTTGCATGTCACTATGGATCACTTACATTTAATGCATGTGAATTGCCATGAGTTTCTACTAGCATAATTTTGTTAATTCTATGTCTACAATCTGTATGCAAGTTGTACTCATCATTCTAGATATGACATATTCATGTAGCTCGAGTTCTATCTAGGCCAAACTTGGCATTTTGCATTTATGAACAACATACTTGCATGGTACAATATTTGCAGCAAGCCTAAAGTCAAGATGGATTATTTTTCCATTTCAACACAAATTATTTTCATTCGTTTCTTTTCGAGCTAGACCTATCTCCTGCACACCACTTTCCGACATGGTATCATAGCAATTTCACTACTTCTTTATTTGATTCCAACATGATATCAGAGCGAAAGCTCTAATACATGATATCTTTTGTGATATCAATTTGATATCATACTCTTCAGTTCTTTTCAACCTTTCAGTATCAGAGAATTGATTTCCTATTATTGACATTACCACATCTTAGCGTCATCGATACAATCGACATACTAAGTTCTAGATGGATTCTCAAAGTAAACTTGGTCTTGTCGTAGACAAGCTGAATGGATCCAATTATTATTTGTGAAAATTTACGATGAAGACCTTGCTAATCGCCAGTGACTTATGGGATGTTGTTACAGGTACAAAAGTAAAATCTGAAGACGACAACTCAATGTGGAAATCGAAGGACGGTAAAGCTTTCGCATTATCCTCAATATATCAGATACACAGATTGGACACATAGCTGAAGCTAAAACGTCAAGAGACGTTTGCGACATTTTGAACTCACTATATGACGTGAGGGACATAACTACTAAGTTACATCTACGAAGGAAATTCTTCACATTCAAAATGTCTACTAGTGATTCACTTCAGAGTCACATTAACTAGTTTAAGAATCTTTTGCAACAGATGGCCGTTGTCGGATCAGTCATAGATGATCAAGATGAAATTATGACATTGCTTTCAAGCTCGCCCTCTACATATGAGAACTGAGTGATGATCATATCAACACACACAGATTTAACTCCTACTAGAGTTATCACTATGTTTCTGCAAGAAGATAATCAAAGAAGTCAAGACACTCCGTCTACTTCCTCCTCTCGAGCTCTATAAGTCAACAAAGGCTCTAAGCGACAGAAACAGAAAAGCTCCAAGAAGACTGCAACAAATCAGAAGCAAACTCAACTAAAAATGAATGTTGCAAATGAACTCTTAAGAGAGGTAGGAGATTGCCCTTTGGCTCAAGATGCTTGGGAGACTTTGCAAAAGGTCTATGAATCCAAGAACCAAACTAGGATGTTAGCTTTGAAGAATCAAATCTATAGAAGCTATCAAAAGAAAGGAGAGAGTGCACATACTTTTGTCTTAAGAGTGAAGGAATTGAACAAAGAGCTAGCCTTCATAGGTGATCCCATCAAGGATGAAGAGCTTGTTCAACTCATATTGAATGGACTAAGCTTTGAATTTGACAATTTGGTTCATGGATATGCAATTACGGGTAAGCTACCCATACTTGAAGAGCTCCAAGGCACACTCATGGCTGAGGAATCAAGAAGGAGCCAAATGCAAGAGAGGATGGATAGACTTTCCATCCAAGGTGGAGATGACCAAGCTCTCTTCACCAAAGGCAAAGGGAAGTGCAAAGGCAAAGGATCAACATCTAAGAAGTCTTCAAAGCTTTAGGATCAAGAAGGACCCTCAAAGGCATCTCTATCAACCACCAAACTCAAGAAGGACAAATCGAAGGTGAAGTGGTACTATTGTAGCAAGATGGGGCATTATGCCTCGCAATGCTTCAAGAGGAAGCAAGATCAAAGCCAGCAAAGAGGAGGAGGAGGAGAGTTCACATGAGGACTCTCTCATGATGTCCATATTTTCTTCAACAAGCTTCAAAAGAGAAGATCCTTGGTGGATTGACTCAGGTGCTAGTTCACACATGACTAGCAAAAAAGAGTTTTTCTCTTCTCTCTTATCTTATGATGGACCTATAAAGTCTATCTATACAGCAAACGATGAAGCTTGTAAGATTGAAGGAGTTGGTAGCATTTTCCTTTGCTTAGGATCTTCCAAAAAGATCAGCATAGATACATTCATACAATAACAAAGAATCTACTAAGTGTTGGCCAAATGGTAGACAATGGTTTCAATGTTGACTTTGCTTCAAATGAATGTTTTATCAAGAAGAAGGGTAAGATAGTGGCTAAGGGCACTAGACTTGGCAAACTTTATAAGTTGGATGCATTTGTGGATACTAATGTTGTCATGTTGGCCGAGAAGAGCAAGATATATCTACCTTCACTTTATGGCACAAAAGACTTGGACATGTCAACTCGGGTTCCATGGAGGCTATGATCAAGGAGGAGTATGTTTTAGGCCTACCAAGGTCTATTGTGAAGGAAGACAAGGTTTGTGAAGCTTGTGCTTTATCCAAGGCACATAAGAAGGTGTTTCCTAACTCCATCACAAAGTCATCTCATCCTCTTGAACTCATACACTCGGATGTGCATATTGCTAGCACCAAATCTAATGGAGGTCCATCCATGTTTTTAACCTTCATTGATGACTACTCAAGATATTGTTGGGTGTTCTTACTTTCCTTCAAATCTCAAGTATTTGATACTTTTGTAAAGTTCAAGTTGTTTGTGGAAAAGCATCATAATCATAGCATCAAGATTCTTAGAAGTGACAATGGTTTAGAATAATTCTCCAATGAGTTCAAGGCCTTTTGTGACTAGGAAGGGATCAAGAAAGAGACTTATTGTACTTACACTCCTCAACAAAATGGAGGTGCTGAAAGAAGGAATAGAACATTATGTGAATGTTCTAAGACTTTAAGACTGGATGCTTGTTTGCCCAAATTCTTTTGGGGTGAATCTCTTGTATGTGCAAACTACTTGATGAATAGGGTGTCTTGCAAAGCAATTGAAGGCAAAACTCCTTATGAGATGTTGCATGGAGAGAAACCCAATCTTAATCACTTGAAAGTTTTTGGGTGTATATGTTATGTGCATGTGCCATTGGAAACAATAACCAAGGAGGATCCATTTCCCACAAGAGGGATCATGCTTGGATATGCAAGCTCAAGCAAGGGCTACAAAATCTATCTCCCATCCTTGAACAAATTTGTTGTTTCAAGGGATGTTAGATTTGATGAACATCACACGCATATGCTTGAAGAAGGCTCAAGTGCTCCAACAATCAAGAAGAAGATGGCCGAGGAGCAAGATCTTGATTTCGAGGAGGAGCTCATGGAGGAGCAAGCACCAAACCCACCTATCACACCAAGGAGATCTTCAAGAGCAAAAGTGGAGCCATCAAGGCTCACATATCAAGGCAAAGGGCAACAAGTTGAGGGTATCTCATCCACTTCTTATGCTTTATATAGTATTGAAGAACCATCTAATGTTAAAGAAGCATTGAACTCCAAAGAATGCTATAAAGCTATGTTGGATGAGTATAATGCCTTAATTCAGAATGAAACTTGGTTGCTTGTTGATAGACCTCAAAGGAATGTAATAGGATGTAGGTGGGTCTTCAAGCTTAAGTTGAATGCAAATGGTAGTGTTAACAAACATAAAGCAAGACTAGTTGCAAAGGTTATGCTCAAGAGAGAGGGATAGACTATGAGGAAACTTTTGCACCCATGGCCAAGATGGTCACAATAAGACTAATCATTGCACTTGCATCACATTTTGGATGGATTCTATGTCAAGTGGATGTCTCTAATGCTTTCTTGAATGGTTTTTGGAAGAGGATATCTATATGGAGCAGCCACAAGGGTTCATCAAGCATGGAATGGAGAACAAAGTATGCCATCTTCAAAGAAGCATCTATGGCTTGAAGCAAGCCTCGAGATCTTGGAATTCAAGATTACATTGCCATCTTATTTCACTTTCTTTTGTTCAAAGTGAATATGATCCCACTCTTTACATTAAGTTTGATGATGTTGGTATTGTACTATTACTCATTTATGTAGATGACATCATCATTAGTGGAAATAGTGTTGAGGGTATTGAAAAAAATCAAGATAGATCCTTAGAGTTCAAGATGGTAGATCTAGGGTGTATTCACTTCATCTTAGGCATAGAGGTACTTAGAGGATCTGATTTTATCTTTATAAGTCAAGTAAACTATGCTCAAAGTCTTTTGAAGAAGTTTAAGATGGAAGAATGCAAAAGTGTTGACACACCAATGGAGCAAGATGTAAAAGTGCCAAATGAAGATGATGAAGGATCCTTCACGGACATCACTTTGTTTAGGAAACTTATAGGCTCTTTAATGTGGATCATTATAACTAGACCAGATCTTAGCTTTAGTGTATGTAGGTTGAGCCAATCCATGCAAAAACCATTGAATATCCACTGGAAAAAGGCTAAGAGGATTCTAAGATACATCTCGGGTACATTGGATTTTGGGGTTCTATATAGAGGAGATGTGATTAACCTTCATGCATTTAGTGATTCAGATTTTGTAGGGGACAAGAGGGATAGGAAATCAACAAGTGCTATTCAACTTTCATAGGAGAAGGTGTGGTTTCATGGCTTTCAAAAAAACAAGAAACTATATCTCTATCTTCAACCGAGGCCGAGTACAAAACTTTGACAACCACTACAAAGGAGGTACTTTGGGTCAAGAGATTATTGGTGGAGCTAAAGATCATGGATTCAGAGGAGGTACCAATCATCTACAATGACAATATATCAGCCCAACACCTTGCATATAACCCAATCTTTCATGCAAGATCTAAGCACATTGAGATATGCCACCACTTTGTGAGAGAAATGGTGCAAGCCAAGGAGATTGCTTTGGAGCATGTTCCAAGCAATGAATGTGTAGCTGATCTACTTACTAAACTAGGCAATGCAATTTAAAATGAAAAATTTCAAAAGGTTTGACTTGTTTTGTGATGGACTCTTGAAGACAAATCTTGCAAGTCCTTGTGAGACTCCCAAGCCTCATTCACCTTTCCTTGGATTTGTCCTTCTTGCATTTGCATTTTGAACTTGTAGCTCCACCCTTTACCTTGGCCCCCTTGCTTTGGTTCCTTGGATGGATTGGTCTTCTTTTTGTAGCATCTTGAGAAAAAATATCCTCCCTCGAATAGTGCCCACCTTTTGCATATTTTATGCTCAATTTGATTACAACTAATTTTTTTTTTCTTTTTTAGACTAGAAAAAAAAACAGAAGGCCAAAAGGCTATTTCTTTTTCTAGAACAAATTAACTCATCTTTTTTGCAAAAGTATAGTGGAAAGAAGAAGAAAATATACCTTAGTCACTTCATGATGAGTCACTGTTAGTTCCATATCAATCCACCATCATGGGTTTTAGACCTCCCAACCATCAAATATGGTTTAATCCCACAACCATATTCCCACTGGGGCTCAAACCCTTCATAATCATAACTGACTTAGGGGTCGAAGTGGGGCCTCTGACCCCGTTATGAGATTTGGGCTTTTATGGGGGTGTCGACAATTAATTCTCTAGAAAAGAGATCCAATCAAAACTTATGCTAAAGACCAAATGAATGGGGCAAAATAGTCTTCCATAGAAAATTACTCCAAGGCCAATTCCTTTAGCCCTCTCCCGCCATCTTGGCTTTCCATCCTGCCAATTCAAGCATTTCTTATGTTTTGATCGAACTCGATCAAATCAAATATATGCATCGCCATAAATCTGAGCTTGTTCTTGCTCGGCTTGAATCCTTGTGTTGTGAGGATGATTGATCAACAAGGGGACTTCATTCAGCAGCAATCGAAGGTATAGGAAGCTGAAGGATTTGCTTTACTACTGGTTGGATGATAATAAAGCTCATCTTTGGTAGCTTATGCATGTTTTCTAATCAAATCGCTAGTAGAGACGAAGATAGTAAAAATGCCGTGGTTTTTTCTGAATGTTAAAATTTGCCACTTGAACTGACGTTTGTTTAACTTCTATCTTGCGGACGCATGTGCGGGATAGGGCAGAGACCCCCGGTGGCAGAGTCAATGGAGAATCCGCGTGCGAGAAAGGTTCTTATGGGAACTTGTGGTGCGAAGTGAATGTTTTCCATTTTTGTTAATAATATCAACGTTTTTGGAAGCTCTCTATTGATCACATTCATTAATGAGCCAAATGCGCAATCGAAAGCGTCGAAATAGGGTCGACACCCGTGGAAATCGTTAAATTTTGAAGCATTTCTTTTTGTCGATTGCAAGCAGTTAGCTAGCAAATGCTGTTATCTTGCTTATATTTCAGTTTCTTTGTTCAGGCTGGAGCGATCAAACTTTGCTGAGGTGCGGCAAATTTTACCCCGCATCGGTGCGTTCAGCGGAGGATCGCTTGCAACATTACAGCGCTCATTTTCCATGTAAATACTTAAGCCGTTTTCTGCCTTATTTGTCAGCCATTTTGTTATGAATTTCCCTAAGCAGTATACTTTATAGATGCCCGTTCCGTTTCGGAACGCGTACGGAACGGGCGTTCAAAACACGTTCCCTTTCAGAACCGTACATGGTTTTTTTTTCAAGTTTTTCATAAAAAATAGTGCTAAATAATAAAAATGGTCATGGGGCATTAGAAATCTAAGTTTAACCCTAAAAAATTCAAATTTTCGAGTCTCGACGAACTTCAGAATGCATTAATAAATACGATGTGAAATCAAAAACTATTAAATCAGTTTACAAACATTGTAACGGTTAGACATAAATGAAAGCTCAAAGATTGTTTAAATAACAAACACTAAACGTAAACTGTCATGATGAAAGTGCAGTGGCACACAGGCAGGTATATTGTAAAGCACTGTGGCTCAATATGCCTTCCATGAGCAATGTTTCTGTACTGAAAGCACATAAAAAATGTTTCTGTAAAGCACATAAAAAAATGAGGTTCTTGTTTTGTCTCCAGACCTCAATTCCGAGGTAGTAGTGTAAGTTCCCGTGATCCTTCATCTGAAACTTTGCACTTAGTGACTTTTTCTCACTTTCAATGAGTTTGTCACAGCTACCTGTAAAGAATAAGTCATCCAAAAAATATATCACAAGCAGCAAGAGATATGTGCTCAACTGCCAGTTAGAATCTCTCAATCCATAAAGAATATAATACTTTCTCGAAGCATAGGAAAGAAACTGCAATACTCCCACCATCCAAGAAGATTGTCTTCAGACTGTCGTGCCCATGGTACTTGCTTAGACCAAACAGGATCCCGTTCTTCCTCTATAACAGAACCTTTAGGTAACTCCAGGTAGTCCGCCGTCTCAAATCCAATGACCAACCAGATAACAAAACCCAATTTTGCCTTCATGGACTTTGGAGGCTCTTGTTAGCACTTCAATCCAAATCAACGTATTTTCTGATCAGACCATCTTCTCCAAAGTAGCAAATTTCATAACCACACATTTTTTTTGAATACTTCGAGACTTGCTTTGCTGATTTTCAATGATCTATTTCAGGACCATCAGAAATTGGCCTCATTTGCCAACTGCTGTGGCAATATCTGACCTAGCTATATCATTGTGTACATCAATGATTCAATCAGGCTGCATGCAGTAAGGATATTTCCACATGTCATTTTCTTCAGCTGGGTTTTGAGGACACATTCGTTTGTGCATGATTGTTCATGGGTCTAATGGTGTTCTAACTCCATTGCATTTTCAAGGCGAAATTTCTGCACTATCCCTTTTTATGCATTTTTCTCAGGAGAACCACATCCTTGTAATTTTTTTGTCCTTTCTAACTTGAATTTCAGGACAATAATCTATTTCTCTTAGGTCTATCATTTTAGATTCCATTCCAATTTCTCGTTCGAGGGAGAGATTGGGGCTAGCTCGGAGGTACACACATTTGGTGGTCACGAGTGATAGAAGGTGCGTGCTGGTGCCAGTTGGAAGCCATTGGGCAAGATAGTGGACTTGCATTGGACAAACTATGTGTTGGAGACACAGAAGATGAAGAACAAGTCAGTGATCACACTTTTGGCGAGTGGTAAGTGTGATGTTTTGCAGGTTTTGCAATTGGTAAGTCATTTCAAATCAAGTCATTGTAGCTGTGGAGCAGTGTATCAGGTTTGTCATCAGTGAGATACACTTCAACTATCAATTTGGATGAGTCAAGTCAATTTGTCTAATTAGTATTGCATTAGGTACTCTGGAAGTCGAGCTTCTTCCTGAGATCATGAGGAATCTGCGCATAAGCAGTACATCCAAAAACTCGTAAGTTCGATAAAGAAGGTTTGATGAAGTAAACAGCTGTTCTTCGAGAGAATTGGTCAATAAAAGTAATGAAGTACTTTGCATCTAGCAATGAAGGAGTTTGCATAGGTCCACATATATTTGAATGAACGACATCTAACAGACCTTTTCTTGCATGCTTATGACTCGATCTAAAAGGAATCCTAGTCTGTTTTCCAAGGATGCAGCTATGGCAGACAGGGAGATCGACTTTACCAGAAGGATAGTCGAGATCAAGTGCTAGGGATTGTTTGGACATGTTTGATACAGATGCATAATTTAGGTGTCCTGCGTATAGGAATGGAAAATCCCATGATGATTGGTCATAGAGTAGCTCCAGATTCCAGAAATCACGAATCATCCGAATTCGCGTTTTTGTCCTTGACCATAAAGGCGCCTTCGTCCATTTCGACTTCAGGAGATGCTGTAACTGTATTTGCTTGTTGATCAGGTTGCTTGGCTGCATTTTTAGCTTTGAGAATTCGGCAATCCTGGATCTCATGGTTATTGCGTTTGCAATACCTGCAAAACATCTTCTTCTCCGACGAATGTGGATTCGATGATTGTTCTTGACTTTGAGTCTGTTTCTGATTCGATGCAGACTGCTTGGAGCTTTTCTGCTTCTATCGTTTCGAGCCCTTGTTGACATATAGAGCATGAGACGAAGATGTAGAGATGATCATCACCCAGTTCTCATATGTAGAGGGCAGGCTTGAAAGCAATGTCATTATTGTGTCTTGATCGTCTATGACTGATCCGACAACGGCCATCTGTTGCAAGAGATTCTTAAACTGGTTAATATGATTCTGCAGAGAATCATTATTCGACATCTTGAGTGTGAAGAATTTCCTTCGAAGATGTGACTTGGTAGTTACGTCTCTCACATCATATAGTGAGCTCAGGATCTCCCAAACTTCTTTCGAAGTTTTGGCTTCAGCTACGTGGCCAATCTGAGTATCTGATATATTGAGGATAATAAGCGCGAAAGCTTTACCATTCTTTGATTTCCACTTTGAGTCGTCTGTGTCGTCTTCAGGCTTCACTTCAATACCTGTAACAACATCCCACAACTCGTTGGTGATTAGCAAGGTCTTCATCTTAAATTTCCATAAATGATAATTGGATCCATTCAGCTTGTCTGAGATAAGACCGGCTTTACTTTGAGAATCCATCTAGAACTTTAGTCTATTGACGTTAAGAGAGATACCGTGCTGTGGAAATCAAATCTCTGATACCGAAACAAATTGATTCGAAGTGAAGAATTTGATATCATGAAAGATATCGAGTATAAGAGCTTGCGCTCTGATGTATTAGTATTAGGCCTTGAAGAATCAAAGCTCTGATACCATGTTGGAAAGAGGTGTAAATGGATAGGTCGAATAAAATCGAATAAAAAGAATTCGAACAACAAGAAAGAAAACTTATCGTGCGCAGCGGAATTAATTGTCTTCCTCTTTCACTATGCATGACTACGCCTATCAATTTCGAACAAAACAATAGTGATAAAAATCATCTTATAGTGACTAACTTTGAAATCATTAGTACCTTAGTGATTACGTAGCCTAACATTAAGCATTGAATTATCAGACAAATAATCAGTCGTGAAGAACTATAGAAACGCATACATTCTGAGACGAACCTGAACGCAATAAGAAGATAGTATCGATTAAGTATGAAGACGAAATAGATGTAAATGAGTACAATAAGTTGCGGGTCAAAGCCGTGTACTCTAAGCTATCTCTGAGCGGCTAAAATGTAAATCTGAATTAAGCGCAATGTTGATAAGCAGTGAGCGCAATAGCAATCTCTAATCAACTCTAAAGAAGTGAGCTAAAATGCTCAGGAGTGTCCAAGCTCGCAGGCTTGGATTGATCTTCATGCTTAAGATGTATGAATATGAATAGCTATTTATATTAAGCAATTAGGTTGTCAAATGCGTCGTCCAATTGGCTGTCATGTGCTGGCATCCATCCAGTTAGGACTTCTCAGAAATTACTTGTTTGATGAATTAATGCAAGTCGGTGGCTTTTGGTCGTAAATTGTCTGTCTGCATATTTGAACGTAAACTGTCACTTTGCAGAAATGAACGTAAACTGTCATGAGAAAAATGCGAATAACACGAAGGTTTTCGCCAACGGTATTTCCTTAACATTTGAGGCATCTGGCAGTTTGCGAAAAAGCCGAAGTGAGAGAAAATCCCGAAAGATGAAAATCCCGAAAATGCCGACACTGTGAGCCGTTTCCGAGTAGTTATGCAGACTGTGTAAAAACACGAAGAAATCTGCAGGTCTGGATAAAAGTTGGATGAAGATTAAAATGTCGATTAGTCGATTAGTAGGAGAATAATCCAACAGGGAGGATTTTTGTAGGGCCTTTAAGGTGGCCTTCTTACCCATCTTGGACGATTTCGAGTTCTATCGCAAGTACGTGACGATTCACATGGGGAACCGGCCCTTGGATGCATACTTGCAAGATTTTCAGGAGGTATATTCTCGTTTTGCTATAGATCCTGCTTTAGTCAAGTTGCATTTTATTTTGGGATTGCCCAAACATTTTCAACTCGAAGTAAGGAGGAACCAGCCTCATACTCTCGAGGATGCTGTTCGCTATGCCAAGCTCTACGATGATACTCGTGTAGTGGCTAAGCCTGAGCCTACTAGCCAACCCGAGATAAGAATTTATTCTTTTCAAAGAAAGTACCATGCTGAATTTGAAGAGCACATGGTTCCCTTTAGTTCGGTAGCTGTTGGAATAGACTCATAGCAGCTATCCAACGAGCAGCTGTCAATGCTGGCATCTATGCTTTCACCTACAGAAGTTTCGTTGATTTCAAAAACCATTAGGGCCCTCTACTGCAAGGTTGACCTGCACAATCATATTCCTTTTTCCATCATCTTGCTTCTTAAGACAGTTGTGAATTAAGTGCCCAAATTGATCAATAGTAGCACGTTCTTTCTTGTCTCGGCCTTCATTTTCTCGCCAGCTCTGCGTCTTTTGATCCCTCTATCCTGCACTCTTCTGCCCTTGATCTGCAGCAATGTTCTTTCTTCCAGATTTCAAGCCCATTGCTCTCACTCCAGTCATCAGTGTGATTTCTTCTTGCGCAGGCAGCACCATTCTTCTTGCTTTGACAAATTCAAGGTCTAGTTTGTCTTCAAGACCATCTAGGGACATCACTAACGGATCATAGCTCCCTGGCAAACTGGTTAGGATTGTATACACCAATTTTCTCTTGTCTACAATTGCACCAGCTGCTTCTGATTGGTGAATAATGGCCTTCGTACTTTCGATGTGGCTTCCTGTGCCTTCTCCTGCCATTCTGAAACTAGATAGTTTTGCTGCAACATTATTATGCTTGACAAATCTCTTGGCCTCATATGTACATTTCAACTGGTCCCAGAACTGCTTTGCAGTTTCACCTCCTTGGTACTTGTGACCCAGCAACTTCTCCAAGTGGCATACATACCACAAGTTATGGCTTTCCTTACCTTGATGGCAATCAAACAAGATACACAATAGAAAAGATCATCACCTCCTATCAGCAAACCAGAGAAAAATGTATTTCATGCCAAAAAGAATACCAAGATCAAGCCTCAAGACATATGCCATGCAACCTTGAACTTATGGACCACCCACAAAGTCTTAGATCACTAAAAGGGTGGACAAAATGCTATGACATCTGTACTCACTTCATCAGTGCCCAAACGTGCTTTCACATGCCTCCGTGCAATGACACCTTATTCACAAGTTGTGCAGTTCGTGTGTGGGCCCATATTCCTTTGATTAAAGTCATCTTACAGGGGAATCAGACACAGATTACAAGAAAACACAATAACAATGCAACACGCAATTGACATAAGCATGAGCAAAATCAATCGCAGAGCGCACAGCATGAAGTGAAAGCAAGATTGCAGAAAACAATGATAGGTCATTAGTCATTCTGGAGTACAGTATATCCCAGGCTTTGAGGCCTTCCAAGAAATTCAAGAAGCAGCCGCTAAAGTTTTGGGTCTTGGAGCTCTGACCATCTTGACAGCTTAATGATGACGTCTGTTCTTAACTAGCATCTTTGAACTGAACATTAGGCATCTTTGAAATGGTTCTTTGGTAATCGCAGTTTGAACCGTAGAAAGATGATGAATTAAAGTGCAAAGCTTGCACATATTTTCTTGATAGAGAAATGGTTAAAATTTGAGTAGTAGAGTCCTGTCATGTATAAGTCCAGTGAGATCATCAAATACCTGCGTCGACATGTTTAAACAAGTGTACCACTGCAATATGTGGCACCACATGTATTAGAAAGCTCATACATAATAGCTTATTTTTCATTTACAGGTGTGGAGGTGGACACATCAACCTACGCTATACCACCAATATCGTCGATTAAGAGATGGATACAGTCTGTACCGCAAGGCTTTCTTTTTCATTTTAAGGCTTTTGGTCTATTTTGCAGGTACGAGTTGAAAATTTTCTTCTTTTTGAAGCACAAAGTAGTGTCAACTTTCTAGATCTTCTGTTGATTTGCAGTTGCTCCCAGTTTGCAAGCTTTTAGCAGAGAGCACCAAATCAATCCATTTTCTAGTCTTCTACTCAAGTAAAGCAAAGGGAGTTATGTGTGCTACATGACTATGACGATGCCTGCCTTACAACACTCTAGATCTGCATCTGCAGCAAATCATGCCCAATTGCAGCACTTCCTGCCATTGTTCGAAGTAGATTTTCTTCGATGCGCGTGGACCATGTGCAACTGGACTCTATTCCAGCATCTTCAAGGTATGAATTGGTTCATATTCAGCAGCTTTGTACTTACATGGATGCCTCAAAGTTTTGCAAGTAGAAAGTTTCTATGTCATAATTATTTGTATATGACAACTTGCATGGTATCTTTTTTTTGAAAGGGATGAGATATGGCAGATATTCAACAATTCTCTTGAACCTGTACATGAGGCTGGACATTTAGGTGTCGTAGTTTTTCAAGTACGTTGTTAGGCAACCTTCTCCTTACCTTGTGGCTTATGCATGCTTGAGAAACAAAAAAAGCACGTGACAATTGTTTCCTTTGTATTTTACTCATAGTTACTTTCAAATGTTTGAAACGTTTTGAAACTCAAACATTTGAAACATTTCAAATGTTTGAAACATTGCTGGCCTTTTTTTAGGGTTTTGACCAACTCATATGTTGATTTTGGGGCATTGATGCATTGTGTCCCAGAACGAGCGTTCTGGATTGGAACGCTACATAATATATATATTTTTGTTTTTTTATGTAAAAAATTTCAAGCACTTTGCAATTTGCTGTGAACTGTGAATCCATATTATATCAGACTAGTCACTATAGGGATTCCGGAACTCCAAAAAATCAGAGAAATGTAACAAACTACCATGATCCATCCGAAAATTGACAGAGAGGCTAGCATCTAAAGAATTGTAAACTTCAACAAACCGATATCTATCATGAAGCAATGACGCATACTTAATAGGTAGTACAAAGCATAATACATTCACAAACTGAACAAAGCATTTTTGCTTTAGGCTTCAGCATACAAAAATTGGAACTTGAAACTTGGAAGCAATTACAAATTATAGTGGAGGCATCATGATTAGATGAGGAATCCTCCTCGTCACTGTAACTGGTAGACGAGTAGGAAGATAGGGAATCCTCCTCGAGGATGCACTGCTGTGTCCTTGAACCTTTGCCCTTGCCTTTGCCTTTGTCTCTGCCCTTGCCTCTGCCTCTGCCGCTGCCTCTAGGTCTGCTAGGGCCTCGTGGGGCTGCTACTCCCTCTAATTGTGATACTGTTATCTCCAGCTCAACATGCAAATCCATTAGGTGTACCTTACGCTACCCTCCTCTACTTTCAGGTGATGCAGGCTCGGCCTGTCTCTTGGCATCGGGATCACCCACATTCTTGCCAATGTCCATCTCCATCTCATCATCCAAGGCCTCCTCCTCCTCCTCCTCATCATCATCCAATCCCTCCTTAGCTTGATCACCACGCCTCTCCTACATTCTCTGTATCTGCCCAAGTCGTGGACCTAGTGGTCATACGCTGCCTCATATCATGTCGTGCCAACTCTCGATTATACTCTGAAAATATCTCATCATCGGTTGTAGCCTCTGTCTGTGCATGGCCTGTTGTAGTGTCTATGGATCAAAGGCACTCCTCAGGGTAGGTGTACCATCTCTTTGCATTTGCCTAACTAGCCTCAGGTTGGTGGTGCAACAAACTAACCTGTTTAGCTCGGGAATGCTGAGCTTGTTGCGTCTCTTCGTGTGCATTAGAGACCAAGTGCTCCAGTTTCGCTAACAAGCTGAAGCGTAACAATCCTGAGCAAGGATGCGAGTAGCAAGAGCAGCAATATCAGGGGTGGATTTGCCCACCACACCCTACCATGTGAACGGCTTCGGCAAAAACTCATCATACTCACCCTGAGATCCAATGAAATATCCTTGTCTATGCTCAAAATCCAACATCTGTCTCTCGATCCTGCACAACAAGGGGCCATTGTCGGAATTCAAGGTGAACTAGAAGTGGAAACATTCACAATGAATTAAGTGAATAACGTTCTAAACTTCTATGAACAATCACAAATTATGCATACAAGTGGAAGCAAAGTAGGATATCAATGGAGACAAATCTCTACACAAAGAATGTATGTACACAAGCATTGCCACTCTCTCTAGTCTCTCCAGCCTCTTCCTCACCTCTTCAGTAGAAAGAGGGTGCCTATTTATACAAGTAGAGATAGAGAAATTTAAAAGCCAATGGTTCCCAATGTGGAATATCCAAAAGCCAAGAGCCAAGAGCCATATGTTTCCTAGGAGTTTCAAAAGCAAATGAAAAGCCTTGGCATTGGACAACCAAGTGCTAATTGGAGAAGGTCACTTGCCCCATGGACACCCCCCCCCCATTATAGAGCCACAACTGATCTAAAGCTAAGCTATGAAAGCATCACATAAGCAAGACTTAAGCTATGAAAGCAGCACATGAGCAAGACTTAACCCTAGAAAGCAGGAAAGAGAGAGATTAAGGAGACTAAAGAGAGAGATCAATATCATTAGTTGAATAACAAATGACACAGTTTCCCTACTTATAGCCAAGAGGAAGCCCTAAAAGGAAGCTTCCAGTGGCTAGGGCCCAATTGGGAGGGAAAATAGTGCGCCCTCCAAGAAGGCCCCCACTCTCCAGTAATATGTCCAAATGGCCTAATAATGAATAATAAGGCCAAAGGCCAACCATATAGTCTAAGTGTCACTAATGAATAAAAAAGGGCCCAAGGCCATGGACGCGGCGAATGTAATGAGCTAAGTCCATAACTGTTGGGCCCCTCCAAACTTGAGTACATGGACCAAAAGTTAAAAAATGCTCCTCCATTATGAGTTGGAACCCTCCAAACTTGAGTACATGGACCAAAAGTTAAAAAATGCTCCTTGGGTCCTCAAAACCATACACATCGCCCCAACTCCATTAAATATGGCATTAACCCCATGAAGTCAGGCAATCCAAGCCTGGAGAAAGCTTTGTGCTTGCCATGCTATCTCTGGAGAAGATTCCACCCAGGGAGAAAATAGACTTTGATGACCCCTAACAGCCGTCCATGGTGTACCTTTTGGTACCTCGACTTCGCAGTCATAGCATCAATAGAGGAATCTCCATTAAAGGACAAATAGGATAAATAGTGACTTCTCTCCCTTAATGAAAAATTTAATTTTGCTTTATCCCCAGCAAAGGTTCTTGTTTTGTCTCCAGACCTCAATCCCGAGGTAGTAGTTTAGGTCCCCAAGATCCTTCATCTCAAACTCTGCACTTAGTGACTTTTTCTCACTTTCAATGAGTTTGTCACAACTACCTCTAAAGAATAAGTCATCCAAAAAATAGATTCCGAAGCAACAACAGATCTGTACTCAACTGCTAGTTAGAATCTCTCAATCCATAAAGAATATAATACTTCTCGAAGCATAGGGAAGAAGCTGCAGTACTCCAAAAAACACCAGCCAAGAAAATTGTCTTCAGTCTGTCGTGCCTAGGGTACTTGCTTAGACCAAATAGGATCCCATTCTTCCTCTATAACAGAACCTTCAAGTAACTCTAGGTAGTTTGTCTCAAATCCAATGACAACAAATACACATGAATCAAACAACTTATGAAGGCAGAAGAATTGGAAAGAGCAGATTATTAAGTATGCGAAAGATTCAAAATGCACCCTATTCACTCAAAGAAGTTTCTAGAAGAGAATAGCATCCAAGCTTTTGAAGAAAATTCAACACCCCACTAATTTCCAGCGCTGAAAAAATGGCAACCTGCTCATAGAGGCAGCTAAATACACCTATTGTGCCACAAATTTTCTCTACTGGCTGGCTGGAAAATGAACCACAGATCTGAGAAAAAACAGCAATAAAAAAAGTTTGAGAAACGGTGACCTGCCAGCAGAAAATTAGCGACTAACACTCAAAAAAAAAAGTCCAAAATAGTTGAAAAATGCGCCTTTAGTGAAGGAGAAATCTGCGCCCAATCTGCCTAGGAATATGTGCCTACAGACAGCAGAAAATGCATTTATAGTGAACGAGATTTGTGCCCAATCTGCCTAGAAATATGCGCCTCCTTGCTACTTGGAAAATGTGCCAATAAATCTGCATCAAACCTGCTCACAGAGACATTGTAAAGTGTGCCCAATCTGCTTAAAAATGCACCCTTCGGAGGCTCCATTGGCTGGAACAAAATCGCCCATATGCCTACCTTCCGATATGCATAATAATCTCCAGGATGTAGACGCTATGAGTGTTAATCATGTAGCCTATGAACCTGCTCTTATACCATGTCGGAACTCAAGGTGACCTAGAACGGAAACATTCACAATGAGTTACGTGATTAACGTTCTATGAACAATCACAAATTATGCATACAAGTGGAAGCAAAGTAGGATATCATGGAGCCATCTCTACACGAAGAATGTATGTACACAAGCATTGTCACTCTCTCTAGTCTCTCCAGCCTCTTCAGGCTCTTCCTCACCTCTTCAACATAAAGAGGGTGCCTATTTATGCAACTAGAGATAGAGAAATCCAAAGGCCAATGGTTCCCAAAAGCCAACAACCAAGAGCCATATGTTACACAGGAGTCACAAAAGCAAATGAAAAGCCTTGGCATTGGAAGACCAAGTACTAATTAGAGAAGGTCACTTGCCCCATGGACCCCCTATTATGAGTTAGGCTCCTCCAAACTTGAGTACATGGACCAAAAGTTAAAAAATGCTCCTTGGCTCCTCAAAACCATATACATTGCCCCAACTTCATTAAATATGGCATTAACCCCATGAAGTCAGGCAATCCAAGCCTGGAGAAAGCTCTGTACTCGCCATACTATCTCTGGAGAAGATTCCACCTAGGGAGAAAATAAACTCTGATGATCCCTAATTGCCGTCCAGGGTGTACCTTCTGGTACCTTGACTTCGCAGTCAGAGCATCAACAGAGGAATTTCCATTAAAGGGCGAATAGGCCAAACAATGACTTCTAATAGCCATGACCTGCACAAAGACATGGACATTGTCAGATTCTTGAAAGGAATGAGTTTTCAAAAAGCATACAAAAAGTGTTGACAATTACACGGCTAAAAACAAGATGGGTTAGATAGCCCTATTGAGGACAACCCTATTGTGGATACACATTCTACGTGTATGTCCTTTAGTTGTCCCACACAAGATTCGAACCGGCCGGTTCGAACCGATTCTTTGAGGTTCGAACTGCCAGGCCAGGTTCGAATCGGAAAACGGTTCGAACCTTTTTTTTTCCAATTCTTTAAAAAAAAAGTCAAACATTCACTGATAGTACAAATACTTAAATTTTAATAGCTAAACAATTTCAATCTTCCTCTAAATTTACAGATATAAGAATTCAGGATAATCAGATCTCTTGTGACGGTGTGACCTGTCGTATCAAGATTCAATACGGTCTGATGATAAATCATGATGTGTACATACTACACTGTAAATACTAAACAGCTCAAGAGTCAATGCTCATCTAGTGAGTCGTGACATGAACTTCGTAGTGTCATCTACAGACTAGTAACTAGTAACTACAATGATCTAATGTACATACTACAATCATCTGAAGACTGACATCAATGAGCACTGAGCAGGGCCCAGACTGCAGTGAGCACTCTAAGCTCTCCTACGCCTGAGTCTCCTCCCACTCGCTGCCGCTGGTGGTGCTGTGGCCTCTCGAGTGGTAGGCTCAGTTGCAAAATCCTCATCAGAGGCAGAGGTATGATGCCCCTCATCCTCATCCCTGCCCTCCTCGGACTCCTCATCCTCATACTCCTCCTCCTCTGAGGACTCTGACCCTGACGATGCCTCAGACTCAGACTCAGACTCGTCCTCGGGGCTATGAGCACGGGAGCTGTTAGCCTCTCCTGCCCTCCTCCTACTCTCTGCTCGAGTTCACTCGAGCCCTGCACAGTGCACACAAAGAGGGCGTGTTATTGCCTGCAAATCAGTAAATTACAATTTACGATAATTAGTAACTTCAAACTTCGAAAATTTAATTCAAGACCTGTCACCTTAGACAATCCTAATTTCTCACCTGCACTCTGCATGGCCTCCTCTTGGAGGAATGCGTACACGTCCTCCTCTGACTAGTCTCTCGGTGGCAACTCTGGAACCTTTGCCACATCGATCAGATCGGGATTAACCTACGCACATGTCACAATGCACATTGAAATCAAGACAAAATTTGGAGGGCCGAGTCCCGACAAAAGTTAAAATTTAGCTACATAGTACAGTCTAGTATCTACTATGTAGTATGTAGTATGTAGTATTAATATGATCTATTTAGTATAATAGTATCTACTAATTGCCAACTGGGTCCCTGCCACCTGGAGGCTGGGATGATGGATCACATTTTAGAATTTAGAAATTATAATTTATGGTGTACAAGTTACCTGGATAGGCTCTGCGGTGGTCTGGAGTCTACCCAAAAGTCTCAGGTTGGCGTGTATGTACACCAACCTCTCCAACTGCGCTGATGATAGTCGATTCCTCTTCTTCGTGTGAATCATGGAATGGACACTCCAGTTCCTCTCACAAGCGACTACAGTGCAGTCCTGTGAGAGAATCCTGATGGCAAGGCGACGCAATTTGGGGACATCAACCCCAAACTTCGACCACCATGACACGGGACGTAGCTGGCCTGAATCACAGTTCAAGGGGCAGTTAGTACTTACTACTAGCAAGTTGCAACCAAGTTCCAAGTTCCAACAAGTTACAATATGATTGACTAACTGTGCAGTAAAATGTGAAGTACGTTGTAACAAGTTTAAACTGTAATGTTACCCTCTCTCAAAAGCGCCGGGCCAGTGGCGAACTCCAAGGTCTCTTGCCTGAAAATCTGAAGCTCATCCAGCATGTTATCTTGCTCGCGTACATCAGGATAAACTCGGGAGATATCGTTTTAGGGCCAGACGGTTCGAACGATTAGATGGTTCGAACCGTAAAAGGCGGTTCGAACCGCGATTCGATGCAACCTTGGTCCCACAAGCTCGGCATCTGTGTGTATGGCTCCAATAGCCCACACAGGGTGAAGCACATGACCAATTAATTGCGTGTATGGGCTTGTGGAAGAAATTCCGACTATCATGCCACTTCTCTCAGATAGCTAACAATCCACAAAAACCAAAAAAACAATCGCATTGTAGGGAAAACAACTCAATTATGCTAAAAACTTTTACAAAATAAATGCACAAAACAGATTACAAAAAAGTATACATGCGCTCTTCAAAAAGCGGTTGCTGAAGGGTCGCCTTAATCCTTTCCATAAACTCATAAATGAGGTCGATTGTAGAACCCTCTCGATCCACCAACCTCAATACGTGGTACACTAGTTGCAAGACCTTAACCATCTACTCGGCTAGTCGCCAGAAATCATCTCCAAAAGCAATCCTTTGGAACCTAAGTCCAGTCGGCTCGTTGCTACAATGCCATTGTGTGAACTCAGGGTTGATTGCCATTGAGCACGATGTAGGTCAAGCAATTGCTCCAATATGACATAGTGGTAGGCAAAGCGTGTGGTGGTAGCTTCTTCAGATCCAGTAGGCTATATGTTCTGAACATGGCGAGGGCCCTCTTCTTCCTGGTTTCAAATGTGACTAGGAAGGTAGCATCGGAATCGATGGTGGAAATCTAGGGGAGGCCTCCTTTGTCATGCATTAAAATATTGATGCAGTGTGCTGCGCACACGGGGTCCATACAATAGTAGGACAATATCTCTCCAAAAGGTCACCATTAGCCACACGATTGCTAGCATTGTCGGCGACCACCTGTACCACATGTTGTGCTCCCACCTCGATGATTGCTGCATGTATATGCTCATCGATAAACTCTCATGACTCAACAACGCCAACTCGTGAAGCATCCACACCCTTGAGAAATACAATGCCCGGTGGACATGAAACCAAGATGTTGATAATAGGCATGTGTGGGGCTGAGCTCTCTCATGATGCATGCATGCTCCTCTTTCAAATGGTGAGTACGAAGAGCCTCATGTGTGGGGGGTCTCCAAGTGGCATCATAGTTGCAATCTCCCTCATCATGTCACGAAAGATAGTGGCGTGTAAGTCTAGTGGCTACCTTATGGTGTGTCTGTTGCCACCTTGCAGGTGCTCCATCTTTTGGTCTCTCCCCAACACCTCCCATAGTCACAATAGGAACTATCGCCTTTGATGAACCTAGGCCACTACCCCCAATAGGCCCTTCTCCAACTGACTCCCTTGATGGAAAAGCCTCTCCTATAGATAATGGCCTTGCTATTGTTGCTGATGGTGGTCGTGATGGGCCTGCCTTTGCCGATGAAGTCCATGATGGCCCTGCTACTGATGGACTAGGTCGTGATGGCCTTGTTGCTGCTGCTGATGGAGGCCATGATGGGCTGCCAGCCCCTGATCCTGTGCCCACCAATCTGTACTAGGTCCAATCGCTGCTGTTCCCTGATAAGTGCTCAGTAGGCACTCTCCTTCAAGTGTAGGAACTGCCACACATGGGGCAATGCACATGGTCGTCCATCTGGCTGCCCACCAATCTATACTAGGTCCAGTTGCTGCTGCTCCCTGATAAGTGCTTAATAGGCACTCTCCCTCAAGTGCAGGAACTACCACACATGGGGAAATGCCCATGGTCCGCCCATCTGGCTTGGTCAAACCGAGCGAGTGTTATTTGATCCTCGTCGCCGTGCTACAAAAGGTAGCACCGCAAAACAAGCAACACCATTTGCGTGCACCTGAACCTATAAAGACTACTCCAAGAGATCCACCTCCCCCCACACGTCTTCTCCCGTCATAAGACCCTCAAGACGCGATAAAAAAGGTCAAAAACTCAATGGAAAGTGGATAGGTGGAAAAAGGGCAGCTAAAACAACCCTAAAGCTGCCTAAGACCTAAAGCGTAATGCTAATGGATGCCTAAGACCTACCCTAAATCACTAAACCCTACACCCTACACTTAGAAAAAATTGTGCAAAAGGGCATCATGCACATCAACCACATGATTGCTCAAGGTGACCGCCTATGCAAATAGTAGCTTGGGAACATGCAATCACTCTCTCCTTAGCCACCGTACAGCCAATCCTAGCAACATAAATCACTCAAATTGATGTACTATAGCCTCCAAACAAAGCAAAAAAAAAGGGTAAAAAAAAGCTTCAAGAAGTTGCTTTGCTTGCAAATCTCCACATAGAGTCACTCTTGCCTTCTTCTATGTGCTACAATCACCTTCCATGCTCATGGGCTTCACATAGAGTGCTCACACAAGCTATTTGGGATCCTATTCCTCTCTCCACAAGCTCTTCATCTCTTTAAGAGGTGCATTGGAAATGGGGCCTTCGCAGGCTCTTCAAAAAATTTAAGACTTTTTTTTAACAGCATTCCGGGACTACCCCACGTCCCGGAATGTGGGTTCCTGGAACGCTGTTCCGGTGCAACATAGATTTAGGGGTTGGGAGGTTAAATATGTTATTAAAGTGGTTCAGTGAGCATGTCAAATGAGCAAAAGCATTAATTTTTTTTTTTGGCAAAAGTCCACGTTTCAAACGTGTTCGAAGCGTGGACGTTTCAATAGTGTTTGAAGGTAACTATGATTTTACATGTGTTGATGTGCTTCCTTTGGGTTTTCCTAAAATCTAGATAACTTTCAACATACTTACAGTGCACAATTGAATAGGAAAAAAAGGCGCACTGACATGGTTTCCATCTCTGTGGATGCAGTTTCATCTTTCATTCAAACCTAGTGAAGGCAATAAAAGGCATGTTCTATGGTGCCGTCGCCACTTAGATGCGCGATATTCTATGGTAAATTTCATTTATCAATATTTGTAGTAGTTCAAATGCACTCACTCTTAAGGATAGCCATGACTTACTCAAGGTAGCTGCTCTAGCACTAAATATGCCTATTGATCACATATTTCTGTTTACATACAAAACATTTTGCCAGGCATTTCTTTTCTTCTTTGACTCTTGTGAGTTATAAATTTTAGGTCTTCTACTTTGTCCACATTGCTTCTAATCAAAACCTTGAGGTTCTAGACTGCTGCACAGAATTTGATGAAGAGTACTTATATGTGGGTGTCAAAAATAGAAATGCATTGGACGAAGCATAAGCTTTAAATTGTCTAAAAGAAGGAAAATTTGTTCGTAATTGATGTGTGAAATATGAATATTCATGATGTAGCTATCTTTTAAACTACACAGGCAGTCGAATTTCGATGTCGTGAGTGGGTCACAGGACATCATGCATCAAGTACAGTTGAGTGGCTGAAAAATAATGAGCTTGCGCTCATTGCTGCAGTAAGTCTGATGACTTTGTGGTTCACACATGTTTAGATACATTTTAATTCTTGAAATGTTAATAACATATAGTTCCTGCTGACATGATGGTCTAAGACTTTGGCTGGACTTTGTTATGGTTGCACATCTTAGTTATTATTTCGGGTACTTTTCAAGAATTAACATTGATATTTTTTTATTCTTGACTTTTCCCCGTCATTTTCTTCTATCTGCCATGCCAAGTGCTCCATATTGGTTGCTGATTTTCTCTCTCATGGTATTGTTCACCAGTCTCTAGAAATCAGCAGGATAGGACTCAGCCTTATTATATTCTGTTGAGATGGTTAATTAATGCATTTCTTGCGTACCTTTGGTGTGTCTAGTGTCATTTTTTTCACTACAGACTAGAGTATCATGATGACATTACTGGTTTTCTTGTGAAGCATGCAGTTTTGTTGTCAAATGTAATATTATCGGCTGTTTTCACAGGATGAATTGGAACATGAGACCTATCAGAAGGATAGGCATCAGATTGGCCTTCTGGAAGGCAAGGTTGTTGATAAGTTCCATCTTAACTTAGCAGAAGAAATTCTATTTTGAGTTCTCACCGTATCCTATCAATAATAAGAGACTTTTTTTTGACAAATGAATGTGCAGACAAGAGCCATTCTACCTATTGCATGGTTTGTTACTCAACCCAACTTTATGTACATCCGTGTACACAGACGTGAGGTAACCAACATACCTATGCTTCATAGTATGACTTAGTGATGTGTATGTTTCTCAGTTTTTTCTTGATGCTGTTCTATATTGTGTCCTTGGTTGCTGTGTAGCTATCACAAGGTTAAAAAAGGAATGCAAGGCCTTCTATTCCAAGAATCTGCACCATGCACAAATCAAGGGAAAGAAAATTCTAGCTATTGGAGATTGGTTTTTTGGAAATGAAATTTCGACCCATTAGATGGGATTCATAACCTCTAAAATCTCTCAACTGGAATGATTGATTCAGCAATAATCAATCTTGCCCTGTGCATATTATCATGATCATGATCTTTCATTGTGACAATGCTTATTTTGGTGCAGGGAAACCAGCGTATACTCTCTCAAACAGAAATTTTGGAATGGGAAGCACGTCTTAGAGGTCTTCTCGATCATTTCATGGTACAATCATAACATCATTTCAAAACTCTTAAGCTGTCTCATGGCACAATTATTACATAGGTTTACAGTTCCGTTTTACTTGTTCAGGGAGAGATCTACTTCATGTGGGGAACTGATTGGGAGGACCAGCCGCTTATTAATGCCAAAAATCTTTCCAATAATCTGGCAGATGCTGTTTTTGATTGGAAAGTGGTGCAAAGGATGACTACCAAAGGAAGCTTGTACTCGCTCTTTAGAGCAGCATCTAAGCTGCCAGAATCCTCTTTTTCAGATGAAGCCTCTAAGGTGTATTATCCTGGAAGAGAGTGCAATATTCCTGCAAATGAATTCAATATCCCCCATCTTCAAAAGTTTGCAGATAAATCACCTGATGCGGATTTGCAACTATTGAATCAAAATTTAGAGTTCACATCTGACAACACCGAGGGGCAGCTGAATCTTGAATCAGGATTGATAACAACCCCACTTAAAGCATTTGTCACCCAAGGTACACGTGCTCGTAAGCGTGCTATAGGACTCACATATGATTTTACAGTTCAGCAACCAAAGTCACCAAATTTTGAAGAAGGCATAGAGATCCCAGAGATCTCAATCTCGAAATCCTTATCAAAGAAGAAACTTCAAACAGTCAGCAATACACCTAAAGTCTCAAACATGCGAGATACTGGCACCTTGATGTCATTCTTCAAAAGAGTCTCATAAAAGTTGCTATTGAATAACTGTAAACTGCCATGTTTTGTTGCCATTTTTAGCCTGCTCAAATTGTTGCCCTTGCTTGCAAAAACAACTTACTAGGACTGACTGTTTTTGGAACAGTTTGACATGAAAGTGGATCTGTAATTTTGAATGCTGTGCCAGCCAAAATGCACTCAAGACTGGAAATTTCCACTGAAGAGGCTTTATGGACAATGATCACAAGACATTGGTTTGGCTCCTTGATCTACCATAGCCTTGTCAATCTCAACCATCACAAAAACATTCTCATACCCCATCCAGGTTGTCCTCTGGTGCAAATGCAAGCTAGCAGTAGTCACACGTAGATATGAAATCTTTAAAGATCTTCTCCGCATACACTAATAGCATTCATTTCAGCACCTATTCCACTGAACGTACATCTCTTTATTTTTTCACTTCTGTGACGAAGCACAATTTTATTTTTGAAGATCAGTATCACTCTTAGATGCTAGCAACCACATAATATATCAGTAGATGACCAACATCAGTTTCTTGTGATTGGTTAAGAAGAGTATGATGATTTAAAATCAAGAATTTTTCTAATTTTGATTTTTGATGGAATCAATTTGAAACTATTTTCATAGCGCACACACACACACACACACACAATATATATATATATATATATATATATATATATATATATCTAAGGATTGGGGGTGCAGACGCGTGCGTCCGGGGGTGGATGTGTCCGGGGTGGGCGCACATTTTTAATTTTTTTTTTTCTTTTGTAGTGTATTTTTCATTAAAAAAAAAAATGGACGCACCCGACCCCGTGCCTGGGCGCAAATCCCTCGGACGCGCATGTCTAATATATATATATATATATATATATATATATATATATACATATACATACATATACTAGTTGGTTGTGCACATCGATGACGAACAATGGGCACTTATTCACAAAAAGTGTTTATATATTTTTGGAGGCTGTGTTTTTTTTACCATTTTTTAAAACTTATTAAGCTTTTCCTTTTGCAAAAGGGTGAAATTTTTTGCCAACAAAGCGTGATATTTTTGTCAGCACATCACACATTCTCTCTCTAAAATAGTTTTATACTATATACTAGTTGTGTGTGCCCGTCGTTGATGGTATATATATATATATACATATACTAGTTGGTTGTGCACATCGATGACGGACAATGGGCACTTATTCACAAAAAGTGTTTATATATTTTTGGAGGCTGTGTTTTTTTTACCATTTTTTAAAACTTATTAAGCTTTTCCTTTTGCAAAAGGGTGAAATTTTTTGCCAACAAAGCGTGATATTTTTGTCAGCACATCACACATTCTCTCTCTAAAATAGTTTTATACTATATACTAGTTGTGTGTGCCCGTCGTTGACGGCCGGCCGACGATCTAGGCTGACGATCTAGTGGGTCTGCCCGTCGATGACGGGCGGTTGGAAGTCAAAGGTGGCAGAGAATGTGGTAGTCCTAAAAACCTAATGCATGCATCTAGGGTTGTTGATGCTCTGGCAAGAGAGATGTGTTTGAACCCACGTCGGTATGGGGTGAAAGATCTCTCCCAAAAGATTTGTGTTACTATTTAAATAGTGATCTATGTCAATATTTAAATTGATGTGTGTTGACGTGAGCTTTGAGAGAGAATTAGAGAGATAACTTGAATTGAGCTAAACCTTCCAGCCGTGACAGAAATCTCTTTCTTTCCTGCCTTTCCTTCTGGATGGCCCTGCAGTAGCAGCTCTGAGCAATGAAGCCGCGACGATCCGTGAGCAATGAAGCCGTGCTGATCCATTCAAAGATCTGCAAGATTCAAAACAATACAAAGTAGTACCAAAGAGATACACAAAGATGTGCAACAACTGAAACCCTAATGGAGCTGCATTGTCTTGAATATTGCAAAATTGAAAGAAAAAAGTTAATGAAAATTTGTCCAGCAAAACTACGAAGCAGATGCTTCAAGCATTGAGTTGAGAAGAGGAAAAGTCACAACCGATAATCTTATCACCTAAGCTAATAATCAATCCTAAGTAAAGACCTTCATGTTATGTCACCCTTAAGGGGCAATAAAGTATTGGCGTCGAAAAAAATAAGAGCTAAATGAATGACGATTAGCTTCCTGTGAGCTGATTAGTTTTCAGTCTGTTCTTGCAAATGCTTGATAGTACTTCGAACTGTAACAACGTGTGCAGTGCTTTGATGCCACAACATTTGAATGCCCAAAAACTTTTTCAATTTCAAAATAGATAAAAGGCTCTTTGTATTTTGCAGATAAATCCCCCCATATGCAAGCATGAGCAAAAAGACTATGATTTAAACAATTTGACATTTAAGCCTGCAACACCCTTTGTAAATTCTTCGCCTACAAACTTAACCCTTTCTGCAATTGGAGATTGATCATGAGAGTGTGATTGCATATACCAAAGTTTCAAAACTTATAACAGTAAAAAGCGAATATTTGAAGTAGAAAGGGTTCCTGCATCTACTTAGCTTGCACTATATCTGAAACAATCCTAAGAACATTCTGATTCACTCTAAATGGCATGATAATAAACCACAACTGATAAACTGCATCCTTCTAAGACCCAACTAATTGCCATGGCTTTCCTCATTTCTTAAAAAACTTACTTCAAAGTGTAAGCACCACCAGCTTTCACTTTCTTCAATCTTTGCAAGACCATATCCCAACCGTTTTCCTCTTCACATCAAGCTGCATAATGAAGAAGCACATAAAAATGGTTTATCATTGGGAAGATCTGCACAACTAAAACCTAGACCCACATTAACATCAGTCCATTTAAAAAATAGCGCATAAATTTATCTAAAATTTAGAAATGCAATGTGCTAGTAGGATACGAAAGTAAGTCATATTAAAACCTGATCTTGAGTCCATAGATGATCTTGAGTCCTTGGCTTTCTTCTTGGCTGCCTTGTCTCGCTCCTTCTGTTGCTCGATCTCTCTTTCCCTTTCCTTTGAGACTATCCCCAACTTTTCCCTTTCCATTACCCGCAGTCTGTCTTTTTCTTTCAAAAACCTAACCAAGGGAGTCGCATTGAGGCATGCATCAACCAGATTCTTGTAACGACGATCCTCATCAGGTCGATCTTCCCCACCTTTGGGAGCTTCTCCATGTTATTCCCCACCCGAGTTTGCCTCACCAATTTGTGATGGTAATGAACTAATATGTTCAGAAATTACACCGCGATACACGTTGCAATTAAGAAGTTAATTCAAAACCTCATGTGATAGAAGACATCGTGATTTGCCGAAGGGGATGCTAATGTCAAAGGGGGACGAATTATGTTCTTCCTTAACACATGGTTCTATGAATCTATCAAAGCTGGTGCTCCAACATGCAACTATAAGATAAAGGGTTCAAGAAATAAGGAAAAAAAATCACACCCAATCAAGCAACTATTTGTTTTGCTATGTCCAACCTTTGCATTCTATTTATATACAGTTGGCATAGCCTGCTTTTGAACCCTAGGTATCTGAGATCTCTCGTGTCTACACACAACCGGGATTTAAGCCCTAATCTTCGGCATCGCAGGTAACTCTCTTATCCAACTCCACTACTGCAGGAGACAAATAAGAGATTTTTCATAACAATTGTGGCATAAAAGAAAAGAATTAATGCATCTAGTAAAAGGGATAAAGCCCCAGCAGGAGGGTGTTATGACTTTGTGCTCCCAATCAAAAAATGCCATGATGCCTGAACTATTAGAGCTTTACTTGATATAAAGGCCCTAAATGCCTCCTAAGCATGTAGCTGCTCAGCCACCTAACAAATCGTTTGTATTAGATTTGTAGCTTTGAGCATGATATACAGATTAAGCATACATACAAAATATAAAGTGCGCTTTCTCTCCCCCCGTTAAATTGATGGTACCATTAGATTTAGCATAATCATAACGGGTTGACATTATATATCCTTTGAAGAGCTACAAATTAATGATTTTCCTTTCCTTTGAGTGAAGTGCAGGGCATCGATTGAGATCATGATAATGATGAAATAAGAAAATTTAAGCTTCATGAACAATGAATTTCCTATTTTTTGGACATTAAAGTTGAAAACACGACGAAAGGCTCTGCTATTTTTTTTTAACTGACTTGGTCAACCATTAAAAACTCGCATGCCGCATAGATGCAAAAGTTTTAAAAAATAAAAGTATTCCACGAATCATATGCATCTTCTTCATAAGCAAATGACCAGCACCTGTTGTGGGCGATGGATTGTGGGATTGCCATGAGAAGGAGGTGCGGCAGAGTGGTGAGGCTTAACTTGAGATGATGAGAGGAGGGATGAAGTAGTTTGCAAAAGGTCTGAGAAGCCATTCTGGCCTTGAGAGTGGGAAGCACCCGATCCTGTAATTCTTTAACGACGGAAGACAAAAACAATGCACTCATTCATGCATTATGAATGATAGATCTGTGCAGTAGCCTCAAATGGCTTTTCTGTCAGTGATGAAGGCAAAAACAATGCTCAAAAAATCTTCTCTATTTGTGTTGAATGAGCAGAAGTAGTACACTATTCCTTCATTGTGAATCATAAATCCGTGAAGTAGCCCCAAATGGCTTTTCTGTCATACTGTCATAGAAGAGACAGAGGCAGGTTGCCCATTTTCTCTCAAAGTATCTAGCTAGATCAGTGATGAATCTGTCTTCCTATTCTGGCAGCGATGGTTCTGCTCTCAATTGTACTCTTAGCTGTAATTTTTCAATGATGGATGGCAGAACGTTGCCCTCCTCTGTCAACGTTGTCTCTTTGTTTGATAAAATACTCCAAGGAAGATCTCACCTTTGCAGCGTCATCCACCTCGCTCCAGCAATGCCCCTTGCTAGAAATGGCTAGCACAACATAGTGTTTTGCAAGAGCATCTAGGATCAAGACCCTTTCTTCAGGCAATCCAATGCGTTCTTCACAGTCTGATGCCTATCCCAGAAGAAAGTAGCCCTACAGTAGCATCCATGGGCAATAAAAAAACATAGCTTTGGTTGCTGTAGACATCTGCCACATAATTTGTGTGCCATTCAGGTATTCCAAGGTGGGACCCACCATGAGGAATGGCCCCCCTAATCTCCCCATCAGCTGTAAGGGAGCTACTGAGTAGCAAAACCAGCATAAGTGGTGTGAGGATGAGCAGAAGGGATGCTGCAAGGGGATGATGGCGCACACAGTTTCTGATCCATGGGAAGAAAGGCAGGTCAGAGAAAGGTCTGTTTGTGTGAAACCACATCTGATCTACTCCTTGCTATCTCTTTTCACTCGTCCCCAAATCCCTTTCAAGTGAGAAATTGCTCTTTGTCAAAACAAATCAATCATCTTTTCCTATTGCTGCCGCTTCTACTTGTTCTTCTGTTTCTTCTTGTGTCGGGTTGAAATGAAATCCACTTTCACCATTCAATAGCACAATGGATCTATCAACCGCAACATTGTCCATTGCCAATGCCATAGCACAATGGATCTATCAACCGCAACATTGTCCAATGCCAATGCCAGAGGGAGGCAAAATAATATACTGCAATGGATCTATCAACCATCCCCAACCATCCATCGTTCATCAACTTCCGTTACGCCATATTCATCAAATTCCAGTGACTCTTTCAAATCCAAAACCAGCATGAGAAGTCGAGGAGAGAGACCCGATCGAGAGAGAGAGAGATTGGGAGAGAGAGAGACCCAATCGAGAGAGAGAGAGAGAGAGAGAGAGAGAGAGAGAGAGAGAGCGCAGTGGGGAAAAAAAATTTGAAATGTGTGTCCAAAAAAAAAGGGAGACTTGTATGTGTTGTTTTTTACACACAATTTTTTTTCAAACGTTGTTTTGCTCTTTTTTTGGCAAATGCGTGACGTTTTTTGGCGGGCAGAGCGTGACATTTTTGGTGGCAAAAACACACACACTCTCTCTAAAATAGTTTTATATTGTACTATATATATATATATATATATATATATATATATATTTGTGTGTCACATTTGTGCCTATGCATGGGGTAGGAGGATGCATGTATGGTTGCATGGGTGCATCCTCCTACCCCTGTGCTTTTAAAATGTGCTAAATTTTTTTGCATGCATGCATGGGGGGGGGAGGAGGATGTATGCATCCTGCCCCATGCATGCACATTAGTCCCCATCCTAATTCAAAATTCAGACATGATCTTCCCGCTCGCTCGCTCTCTCTCTCTCTCTCTCTCTCTCTCTCTCTCTCTCACACACACACACACACACACACACACACACACACACACACACACACACACACAAGATCCAAGAGCAGGAGCAGGAGGCTCAGATGATCGGCGGAAGGGTTTGGACTCTCAATTGTGGCATGCATGCACAGGGGGGATGGTGTAGCTGCCTGTTGTAATAGCGAAGATGATCTAATTCATCAGGGACGTGGGGAGCAAGCTGCCACACCTCTTGACTTCCCTTGCACTCTCCTGACTTTCGCAAAGATAATTTCTATTCAGAACAGAAAGTGGCAGGATGGAGGCTCCCATTGCACATCTTTCTCTAATAGAATCTATAACTTTAGTGATACCATGCCACAAGACACTCTCAATTCGCACTTTGCAGAAGAACTCAAACTTCAATGTCCCTAGACAGACTTTGATCCAGATTTGAGGGTTGGAATGGATTCATTCACACCCATTCTAAGAATTGGATGGGGACTCTTCACCTCCAGCCAGACATTGTTTACAGATAAAAACAAAACTGCTGCAACAAGTTTGTCAGTGCTATGATCAGAATGAACAAGATTGACGTAAAAATTGGACTGCAAGGAGACGTACGAAAGAATTGTTGTGCCTTCAATGAAATACACCGATCTAATGCTGAAAGGGCTGTAGAAATGCATGCAAGTTGCGATCCAACCAACACCCAATGCAAAATTGTATAATGAAAAAATCTATATTACGTAACCCAGTTCAGTAACATATCCAAGCATTCATGTATTAATTGCAGCTTTTGGGTCCTTCCAAATCGATTGCCTATCACCTGATTTTGAGTCTTTATTTTCCCAAAATCTGTATTATCAAACTAAAATGTAAGCGCTGAAGAGTTGGTGTTTCAAAAAGGCTGTGAGTGCCCTCATCTATCTATTATGTAGCAATGCTGTAGTGAACCTCTTGGACAACATTTCACTTATATTATTGGAAGAGCTTAATGATAGGGCTGAATCACCACTAAAAGTCACTCCGATAGAACATCCTATAGCTAAGAGCCGAGAAGAAAATGTCTATATAATGAAATAAGTGTACGTCGATGCATGATGAAAACTATCAACTCTGAATTTGTATTGTAGATTGGAAATTTGTCTGGGATGCCAATTTACTATACACGCCATAAACATCATGTAAATTTTTGGTTTATGGACTATTTTCAATTGCGACAGATTCAGCTTTCTTGTGACAATAGACCAATAGAATATCTTGCAAGTCAAAAGGAATGTCCGTGTAGATCGGGATCGAGGTGTGAGTTATCAATGAGGAGCTTACAATAACAAGTAAATCAAAATGGACGTAGCTAATAACAACTCGATGCTGCAAGAAACTAGCACTAGGTCTATAACTTCTAGCATGCAATGACTTCGATCTCTTCTAGCATGCAATTTCTTTTATCTTCGTCAAAATTGTAGAAGAAACATCCTCTGTTGATATATCTGTATGTGTGGGATCTGTTTTTGTGTTGAGGTTTCTGTTCCTTTAGTGTGTCTTCTTGCAAACTCGGAGACAGGAGGAAGGGAGAAGCAAAGCAAACTCGGAGACAGGAGGAAGGGGGGAGCAAAGCATAAGCAAAATTGTGTGGCTATCATGCCACTCTCTAAAACTAAACCAAAAGCGAAATCAAAATCAAAGTCATAATTAGAGACGTTGGAGGCGTATATTTTGCAGCGAACCTCTTGGTTTTTGGATGATGGTTTCCATTAAAAAAAAACAAGAACAAGAAAAAACAGAAGAGCGATGTACTGTTTTTAAGGATGCTCAGACATTCCAACACTTCAGTCCATTTGGACAAATTTTGCAAAAAGGATGCATCTGTGCCTACTTTTGTTCCAGATTCAATATAGCTTTTTATGTTGTGTGTCTTCACTAAATGTATGAGACTATTTCTTCTTCTGTTTCAACATGATGTGCATCTATACAACTTGGAGCTATATAGAGCTCAGAGTGGTTCAAAACAGCTGGTAGAAGCATCATGACTGGGCTAATTGCGAGCGTTGTAGTCTCATAGGTAACAATGTCATGCATCAATTTCTTAAAGTTTCTACATCAATCCATAGCCTACGCTGCTCCTTTAGCAATCCGAGCTTTAGATATTCCTATTCGTGTACTTGTGGATCTCCTGTCCTTTTTAACCATCATGTTTTCAATCTATGTTTTCTTGGTGAGGATTTTGTTTTTTGCAGCGTTGTTGGATTGGTGTTTTCTTTTTGTGCAGTTGTTGATGCAAATCAAGACTTGAAAAAAGCCTTTCCCCATATATATGAGTTGGGTTTAAGTTTTGATGTCATACTTGTGAGAGGCTCTTGTGCAGTGGACATGGGCAGCTACAATCTTGCAAAGTTCCAATGTTGCTTGGCAAGTCAATGGCCCGTTTTGGTACGCCAGTGGTGCCACCATCCAGGTAATCAATCTCAAACCATTTGCTCTTCATTCTCAACATTTATTCCAAAATCTTTCTTACACTCTTGCCCAATTGGATTCAAATACATTCCCTTCAAGCGGGCAATCCTAAGTAGTTGCTTCATTTTTATATATTTCAAAATTTTCTTTTTATTGGGGAGTGTATCACTGCATTAGTTTATAGAGGAAAACTTAATTGCCACAAACTTTCTTTATGTTTGGGCTTGCAGATAAACTATTGATAGGAACACATTCTTATCTACATTAATTGTTGATTCGCAACTTGCTCAAACAAGTTTAATTTGTTCAGATGTTGGAGGTTTCTTTATCATCAATCACTACTATGACTTGCTTTTCTGAATGCAAGAAATCATCAACATGAAGTGAGTCTAATCAATGTACACTTTGAACTTTGACACTGAATAGATTGAACTACACTAATAAAAAACAAGAGAGTTGCGTATATAACTTTCAAGTGTAAAATTTATAATTGACATAGACTTTTTTGTGTTTATCATACATGTTAATAACTATGAAATTTAATGTTTAGGCGAATTAAAATTTAGAAGTTTCTTTTGGTAAGTTTCAATCAAAGCATAGTTTGATGTATAATTTATTTGTTGTAGGCCGACTCCAATTTTTGGACCCTCGAATTTTGCAGACTTGAATTTTTGGAGACTCAAATTCTGGAGAATTTTTGAAGACTAGAATTTTTGGCGACACGAAAATTTTTGGAGACCCAAAAATCTTGGAAACTCATTTATTTTTGCACCTCGAATTTTTGTAGACTCGAAATTTTTGAGACTCAAATTTTGGAGAATTGAATTTCTGACGACACGAAAATGTTCGGAGACTCGAAATTTTTGGAGACTCGAGATTTTGAAGAATCGAATTTATGAAGGCTCGAATTTTTGGAGATTCGAAATACTGGAGACTCAAGATTTTTGAAACTCAGATTTCAGAGAATCGAATTTTTGACAACACGAAAATTTTTTGGAGACCCGAAATTTTTGGAGACAGGTATTTTTGAGACTCGAATTTTTGGAGAATCAAATTTTTGAAAGAGAATTTTTCACAAAAATTTCGAGAGAGAGATAGAGAATTTTTTGCAAAAATTTTAAGAGATAGAAATAGAGAATTTTTCGACGATTTTTAAGAGATAGAGAGAGAATTTTTCAGGGAATTTTTGAGAGAAAATTTTTGGTGAAATTTTTGAGAGAGAATTTTTCGTCGATTTGAGAGAGAGAGAGGGAGAGAGAGAGAGAGAGAGAGAGAGAGAGAGAGAGAGAGAGAGAGAGAGAGAGAGAGAGAGAGAGAGAGAGAGAGAGAGAGAGAGAGAGAGAGAGAGAGAGAGAGAATTTTTTGCGAAAATTTTGAGAGTGCTAAAATTTCGAGAGATCGAGAGAGAGAGAGAGAGAGAGAAAAAAAAAGAAAATTGCGAAAATTTTGAGAGAGAATTTTTTGCAAAAATTTCGAAAGAGAATTGTTCGCGGAATTTTTGAGAGACAATTTTTTGCAAAATTTTTGACAACATCTGGGGATATGCCCTTCATCTAGCATAATTCCAAAAAAGACAGTCGCGATATTTGCAAAGAATTACTTTGAGATATTCAAGTTTCTCTCCTTTTACATCCTCTGGAGGTTTCTTCTATAGGTTCTCTCTTAGATCTAGGCATGACCACTACCACTTCATCCATCTCATAATTTTTGACGTATTGTGGCACGTCATGCGTAGGCTTCGGTTCTTCTACAACGTCCTGACAGATTTTTATCTTGCAACTCCTAGTCGGAAACAAAAGCGGTGTCACATCCCTACTTATAGACAAAGTTAGGGTTAGGGTTTTTGGTTCACCCAAAAACCATGTGCCATAAGAACTGACTACTTAAAAAGTTATAACCAAATTGCATTTTTAACTACTTTGGGTCCTTTCTTATTTTTGGCCCATTGGAGTACATTTCTATTTCTATTTCTCTCGCCGTTAGCTTACGAGTACAAAGCACCTTCTAAGGGTTTCTGATGTTATATTTAAAAATAGATTTGAGTCTTTTTGTGACTTGGCCATGCTTTTATTCCCATCGCCGTAAGGTGTGTTGAGGAGGCGGATGGCTTTGTTTCCGCTCATATTCTGGAACTCCTTCTCGGTTACTTGTCGACGCTCCTTAATGTAGTTTGGTGGCATAGTTCCTTTATTTGATATCCATTATGATCTTTTGGCATCTAGAATCCGTTAGAAGAATCTTCATCAGAATCTTCTAACAACCATAAAGGCTTCCTACTATTCGTCGTCAATGACATTTTGCTTCGTGTTGACTGCATGGCCTTGCTAATTTGATTGCTTCTTCTTGTCGTTGTTGAACTTTAAGATTCGACAGTCCTGGATTTCGTGGTTCGTCCTCTTGTAGTATTTGCAGAATAATCTCTTCTTATTGTGAGTGGGTTGCTAATTCTAGGTTTTGAGACTGCTTCTGATTGTCGTCAGCTTGTCAGACAACTCTCTTCTTCTATTGCTTCCTTGTGTTCTTCTTCAAGAATAATGCTCGTGAGTCATTGATGGAGGACGAGGATGCTCCATTTTCTTCGTGTCTCTTCCTGCAGAAGCATAATTATGACTCTAGACAATGTAATATCTGAGTGTGTGGTAATCAGCATCAACCAGTTTTCATACAAGGATGGGAAGCTGGACAATAAGGTCATTGAGTTTGTCTACTATTAGAGTAGACTGTGGTTGCAAATCCATCTAGAATTTCAAGATGTGTATGTAGATAGTAGATTGTGCGACCGGAAACAATTATAACAAGTGTCTACACTACATCAGAACTATTGTTCTAATAATATACGCTCTCTCTCTCTCTCTCTCTCTCTCTCTCTCTCTCTCTCTCTCTCTCTCTCTCTCTCTCTCTCTCTCTCTCTCTCTCTCTCTCTCTCTCTCTCTCTCTCTCTCTCTCCTAGATCTGATTTACAAGTTCAAGTGCATTTTCGCATCATGCACTTTGATTGTAGTAGTAACATACATGATCTTGGATGATATAAATCTACAAGCGTAAATCAAAATAAAGTTATAAATGAGGAGCTGGAGTTGCGAATCAAAATAATGCTAAAGATAGAGATGGAGTTGGAGTTCATGCTAGATCTGGAGATCAAATTTATGCGCTTGGAGTTGGAGTTGGAGCTAGAGAAAATTACATTTTGATTTTTTACATTTATTCTTGTATGTGTATGTGTTTATGTTTAGAGCGCCCATCACCCGTAGGTTGGAAGCTCTTTCACCCTCATATCTTTACAACATCAAAGAAACCATAGGCATGTGCGTGCAATGGCCTCTCCCGTGTACAAACCTTTGTAAATATTATAAAGTATTATTGATGTTTATGTTTTCTATTTGTTCGTGTCTGTGCTCATATCAAAATGCAGACAACTTAAATTTTGACAATCCTTCTATATCAATTTCAATGAATGTGATTTCATATGCAATTGTTCTGAGAATTATGTGTGTTGCATTTAGAATTCCTATCTATTATAGAATATTTAAAATTAATCATTGTTTTTTATTCAAAGATTGTTTTTCTTAGAAAATTCAGTAAATGGTAGAATTGCAATGTGATGAATTTTAATTTGTTATTTTAGTACAAGTCGATTGTTTTTTATGACACATAAGATTTTATTCCAAAAAAAAATTTAGTACAATTTTTTTTTTTTTTGTAAATATTTTTCAGTTTCTTTCTTTTTGACAATGAGTAACACATGATAATTGTTTCATCTCTCGTTATTTATTTCTATAGTTGAAATCTCATAAAAAACAGTTGTGTGTTTTGGCATAAAGCAAATAATATCGATTCGCACTGAGTATTTAGCAGAAATAACTTTTGAGAAAAAAAAAAGGAATTGTTTGCTTAGAATTCAAAACACACGATCAATTGCCTAATAAATAATGCAATTAGGAACGAAACAAGCATTAACTAAAAGAGGTAGAATCGCGAAAGAAAACCTTTTCCAAAAAAAAAAAACAATTTTATGCCATATGTCGATGGATGGTTTAAAACAAAAAAATATCAAGATTTGTGGAAAACCATTTGTATAGAGATTATCAGACAAATGAAATGTTGTTCTACGTGCGAAAGTACGAATGTATTCAAGAAAGAACATAATAAGAAACTTCAAAATTCGAACAAAACTGTCCCACCATATGCAGTAGCTAATATTTTTTTGGTGGAAATATAGATATATAAATGAGGAATAGAAACATTGGTATACATGCGATTTATGTAAAACTTATCCAGATAGGATAAAGTACATAATAGTATTTTCTTCGCCTACATATGTGCGCTCTCTTTTTCAGATACATGTGTCACATTTACAATTGTTATCGATAACAGATGTTTCAATAGATGTGACTCAACACATAAACTCGTTCGTGATAGGACAACTATCAAAAAGCTCGCTTTTTGATAATCTTATTGCTTGCAATTTGAATAGATATACGAATGATGATGATAAAGAAGAATTGCAAAGCATGCTACGACATAATATTTTGCACAATCCAATATCAAGAACTTTTTTGAGCTTATATGAATATAGTGTTGAAACTCAAGTGCTACCATTTATATCATTAGCTTCGTTCCAAGAAATGTTAAAAATTGAAATACATGCCAATTCGAGAACATGAAAACTGATCCACTTGAATGCGTATATATATTATTACAAGACGTAACACCCTGTAGCAAAAGACAATTCAAAAAGATGACATATATACATATTCAAATTATAGATTAGGGAAACAACGCATGAAGGAAAAGAAACATCAATATTTAGAACAAAAGTTTCTGGATTGCCGTTAGTGACTGAACAAAAACAATTCATCACATTAGAAAATGCAATATTTCCATTTCTGTTTCCATTTGGCCACGGTTACTATGATGGAAAAATATGTTATATCGAATATATAAAAATGAGAGCTTTTTCATTGTTTTCGCCATTTACACTATTTTCACCATACTTATTTGTAATGTATCAAATATGACAAGCGATCTCAATAACAACAAATGTGTCATCTGTTGTCTTGCAAATAGACATTATCGATTTTGTTAATAAACATCCAAATGCAAACAAAAAACAGATTGTTAGAAACGTTTTGAAATTCACTTTGCCACACGAAATGCTAGGCACACCATCATGGCACAGACAAAATTTTAAAGATTTATTAACGATGGTGACACATTGGGGATTACCAGATTTCTTTTGACATTGACAAGCAATGAAACAACTGAATTATGATGGTCAGAAATTTGACAAATAAAAGAAGTAGTGAAAAACTATAATATCATTAGTGGATAGAAACCGCGCACTCTAAGTTGTCTCTGAGTAACTGAGGATAAGTCTGATAGCAAGCAGCTGAAGAAACAAAATATTTCTAGTGCCAAAGCTTTGCTAGCTTTTAATCCTTAATTTCTGACAAAAGACGACACGACACGACACGACCACTCGTCATATGACACATACCAAGCCGTAATCACGGATTTTCATGCAAAAAATGAATGTGTGGCAAAGCCACGTGACACTTGAAATCTGGAAAATGAATATTAAGGGTCTCATTCATTATTTCTCCATGCTTTCTTGTGGATTTCTTGAGGCTCTCACACTCAAGCTCTCACTCTCAAGCTTTCAATCTCTCATTTCTCTTAGGATGAATTAAACATTATATGTTACGATAGGAATTTCAAAATTGAGATTATGTACATGCCCATATCATGCTATGAGTTAAAAGAAAAGATGTGAAAAAAAATTGGAAATGAAATCGTTGCGTTCATTCCTACGAAATTTAATTTACAAACAAAAAAAATTCAAAATTCCATTAGATCCGATCGAAAAACAAATACATGAATTAGTCGTACAAAAATAAATCCATTATTGTCGATCATCTTGCGCCATCAAAGGTGATAAAAAAAGAACAAAGGTCTGTAAGTATCATTAGAGGAGTTCCAATGCCCAAAAGGGCTGTCTAAGAAATGCCACATAAGAGAGAGAAAATCGTCGGATTTTAAAACTCCGATCGAGCTTTTGGTCTGCCCGCACAACTCTGATGACTTGACCTCACTAGTAACGTATGTAGTTAATTGAAAGTTGGGTAGCCGCAACGCGTGGGGTCCATACTTCAAGATTCTATTTTCTACCATTAACTAACATAATTTCTCATGTAAATGCAAATCGTATTGCACATCAAAGTTTCTTTCCATCTACTCATAACATTCACATCAAAGAAAAACAGTCTTATCGATCTGAAAATCATGGCAAGAAACTTTGAATATTTGGATCACAATGAGCGCCAACGTAAATCTAAATTTTTGCAAATGTCTAAATATCATCTCCATATTGATCTTCCCACAGAATATGCTCCACTGTCGAAAAAAAATCTGAAAGGATCCACCTTACCAACTCACCAAAGGACGGAAGACACGAAACATTGTGATCTATGAGTTGATGGAAGTTTGTACCCAATCGATCCAAGCTCAATGCAACATCCAAATTTTAGATCAGTCACACAACTCATACTGTTTTTGTGTGAAGGACACAATGCTCTATTGGGTTATTGTGAAAGATTGAAAAGTTATGGCATTAGTAATTCAATGAAAAAAATCCATTGTTTGGAAAATATGTTGAATGGTTTGCTTACTGACTACAGAGAAAAAGAAACTCTTTTGTTGCAAACAAAAGAAGAAAATGAAATCTTGAAGATAGATAATTCTCGTTTGCAAGATATTATATTAAACCTTAACCAAGAAACTGACAATATGAAACTAATTGTACAAACATTGCGTACCTCATATTGTCAAATAAATGTAGAAGTAAACACATTACGGAAGAAAATACTGAACAATAAACAAAAAAGAGTTATTTTAAAAAGTATTGACGAGCTTTTATCGAGTGGGGGTCAACGGAAAAAAAAGAATATATGCTTTCAAGTAAGATTATGTTTTAAACTATTCATGTGTTTAGTTTCATCTAGCACATCAATGATTGTGAATTGTTTTTTTTTTTCTAGATCTAAATTTTATTTTGTGGATCAGCTTTAGTCACCAATGAAAATCTGAAAGACAATGACATGATTGGAAAGTCTTTGAGTGCAGTACTTACAGCCAAGTCAACGACGAGTCTACTAGGAAATCAACGATATTCTCGAATCGAGTCCAAGATTGTAGAGGCCCTTATGGGCGAAGTCGGCAAGATCATTGACCGAAAATTGATACAAGGAGCATGTGATTATTCTGGTATTAGCAGGGATGCATATGACACAATGTTTAAAATTATCAAAGAGGCATTTGGACAAGTACATATAAAAAAATTTCTTATTCCCCGACCCTTTCAAATCAAATTAGAGAGGGATGTGTTAAACATGGGTTTGCAAAACATCATTGGTATTCCTTACCATATCAATGAAATCTACACTCAAAACATGGCACTTTGTCATATGATTCCACCAACAATATGTTTGTAGATCTGAATCATTACTGAGATTTATTGTAAAGTTTTATGGAATCACAAATGAAAGTGTTGAAAAATTGATATTAGTTCTCAAGTTAGATGAATCAGAAGTAATAAAGGGACAAAAGCTGGAAAGGGTTAGTGTTACACTTATGAATGGAGCATTAAGCAATACGATAAACTCGGAGAGTCTTGATTTCAATGTGCAGTCCGAAAATGATATTTGGTGGTAGGCAACTTTCCAGGTTTGAATCTATTCTATTGAGTACTAGCAACTAATTCATTTCAAAAATTTATGGTTTTGTGTTTTAAGCTAATATTGTTTTGTTATTATAGGTCTAAGTTCAATTCTCTTAAAATAGTTCATGATTTTGTGTTTCAAACAAGTTTAGAATATCCAGAGATAATTAAGAATCATATGAGTGACACACCACTCAATGTTCCTGGAATAGGTGATTTTAATGTGGAATGACATTTGGCTGGAGACCTGAAGTCGTTGAAGTGCATGTTCAAAACATCCATGCCTCTATTGCATGAAAACTACACATGACATGTCGAAGAGCATGAGAGTTTCAAGGGATATAGAAGATCCGACTTGGAAGCCAGTATTATCGATTCCGCTTAAAAATGTTCACATTTGTACACTACATGGAGATGTTAGAATTATCGAAAAATTGATATACCTTCATATTTGGTTTGTTTGGAATACTAAGCCAGAGTCATTAGCCAAAAAAGCAATAGCTCGATTGGAAGAAGTTTTATCAAAAGCGGGACTTCATAAAAGACACGTTAAAATACAAAAGGACGAGAAGCTTTCAAGGAAAACAAGAAACATCCCATGCAAACCAAGCATAGGAGGATCCAAAGCTCGTCATTTCTTATCAAATCATTCTGGAAAACCAACTAAAATTCAATACTCAATCTGCATAGACGTACTCAATGCCACAAAGTATTTTGAAGAAAAAGGAACAACGAGGATTAAAAAACTTGAAGTCTGGACAAAGCTTGACAACATGGTCAAATTGCTCAAAAAGATAAACTGTCTGATACTGATGTCCTACTAATTGAGAAATAAACAATTGAGTTTGTGGATGCAGTTAAAGACGCCTAGGGTGAAGATCATATTACACATTATATGGTAAATCTCTTTTCAATGTAACTAACTCTTCGAATTATAATCTCATTGCACATATGCTAAATTTAAAATGATTAATATGATAATATTTGTATCTCTGACATATTTTACGACATCATGCATCATTTATTGCAAAAGCTTATGGCAGTCTCAGTATTTGGCCATCACAAGGAATGGAGAAATCACATTGGCAAGCCAGAGCAGTATTTCATCGAAATACACAACACGGTAAAACATTTCAAAAAAATAGTTACATCATCCAACTATTTCAATGGTTCTACAGGCGTGTTCAAATCCGATATAAAACTAGATTAACAAATTATCAGAAATTCAGAAAGGCGTGCAAATTTATAGACGAAAATAATATTGATGCAAGACTCAACTCATAGTAATTTTCATGATATCAGACGAAAAAAAGTATATGTATTATATCGCATCATTTCAAGTACAATGCAAGGCAAAATCATTGTTTCTCTTTGTCTTTAATGATCAACTTTGTTGTGTGGTCATGAAAGAATTTTTTTCTATCATATGGATCTAGAAAATCAATGGATATTCTTTTGCTCAAGTCAATGTATTCGGAGAAAACAGCTAAGGAGGAAGACCTTTTAGGAACTTCCTCAGCTACATAGCCAAATACTTTTATGACAATGTCTCTCTTTGCAAAAATAATTTTATATGTATTCGGAGGGTATTTATGCTCGTTCGAGAAATAGGATAACGCTTTAATTGCCATTATTACTGTCGCAACATCTGAAAAAAATTTGCTATGATGAATGCAAATTTCTTTATTTACAAAGCACTTCAAATAATTGGACAGAGATGAATCCCTTTGTCGTGATCCCTGGCCTTCCCTCAAATATCTCTGCCTTGTTGCAAAGGCATCCACCTCAACAGTAGCCTGTAAAAAAACGAGCAAAGGTCACATATCTTGAAAAACAAAACAACTATATTTGAATAAAAATCTCATTAAGATAAAACCAGATTTACCTACTAGATCATGCTCATCATCTTGAATAAGTGCAGCAGTATGTAGATCATGACCAGCAACAATGGTCGTGAAGCAGTTGATGGATTAGTTTTCGAAGACTATGACACATATGTGCTCCGGATTCTCAAAAATTTTTCCTCACTGGGCAAATTTGCCTGGTATGCCTTGGTTTCAGACATGATTGACTGCAGGGCTTCAGCCCATCCAGCCATTCATCTTCGTCTTTGTAATCAATAGAAGCTCATAGATCATCATCACCCTCGAGATCTATGAAGTTCTTGAATTCTTTGATAAAATTAGACAAAATTGATAATATTTCGTCCTCCCTTAGATCAAGAACATCTCCAATATCATTCAGAGAGAGGTATGCAACACTATTCATGTAATACACCAGGTCTTGGTTTTGTCATATGGATTCATGTTAGATAAGGAAGAAATGGACAATGCACGAGACTCGGCTGGGTCGTACAAATTTTTCAATCTTCAAGTAGAAAATCTAGTCTCCTCTGGTTTTGAAGTTTTTTTTTTCAGAAATAAGTATGAACATGTTTTTCAGGATGCTCATTATCTAATGTAAGCATAGAATTCCAACACTCCCCCTTAATGTGGATCTTGAAAAATTGCGATTTTCAAATTTAACAGATTGTTAAATCTGAAATGGGGCTCCATGGCAAAGTAATATGCTGCTATAAACACCATCCTGCAGTAAACCAAAGAAATTACCCTTGTGATTTGGTTGTCACAATATATGAACGTCGGAGCGTTCTGAATGCGGTGGCTACGGTTCAAAGCAGCCACGACGGTCCAGTGTGGTCACTACAGAGTTGCGAGCAAAGGGAGGGCATGGAGTATGGAATGCTGGCCCTTTATCAACCGCATCATCTAGAGTAGAAGAGGCTCACTTAACTTTTGAGGCATTTGAAACGCTCAATATAGTCTCGTACACGTTCGTCAAATAAATCGTGCAAATGGATCACTTTTGAGTAGCTTAAAATGAGTACGAAAAACTTCCTTGGTAAGACATCCCAGGCCTGTTCCTTATACCCTCTCACGTCGTAGCGATATCAGCCTGACTCTCCCAGTATCGCCATCACGCAAGCCCCTTTCTCTCTCTTACTCTCTCGCATCGTAGCAATATCACCCTCATAGTTCCCACTGTTGCCATCACGTGAGAGAATCTAACTTTCTCTACTGCTGTATCTCTGTCCTCGCATGGTATAGATATCTGGCCTCAATGGCTCAGATGAAGCAAACCGCTAGGCTTACTAGCTTTGTTCAACCATCCTGTCCCCAGAATTCTGAACCCGTACGTCCACAAAGACGCGGAAGACCTCACCGTCCATGGTTGAGGGACATTAGGGCATTGCAGAGGAGCACCAAACTTCTGATCCCGAAAGCAGCCTTCTACCTGACTGTGAGAGAGGTTACACAAGATATGGCCACTCATCTGCCCTATGCAGTGAGGTGGAATATCACTGCATTGGAGGCACTCCATACTGCATACGAGGACTTCCAGACAAAATTGTTTGAGGATTCGATGTTGTGTTCCATTCATGGCAAGAGGGTGACACTGATGCCCAAGGACATGCTTCTTGTCATGAGGCTTCGAAACACCTATGACAACATTTTAAAGTCTGGCTTCACACAAAGGCAAGTTCCTCTTGAAAGGGGGCCTGTCCCACCCCAAAAAAAGAGAAAGCAAGCACAGCCCAAGCGTTCACAACCCAAGCCCAGGTCTCCCAGCTCTTCATCCTCACCTCCTCCCATTAGAAAAGATCTGGCTAGTACGTTTGCAATTCCATTGGTTGAAAGCCCTCTCCTAACCCCTGATCTTCAACTGCACGATTCTCCTTCTATACATGCGGATGACCTAAATACAGTGGTGGACTTGATTGTTTCTGATATTGATCAACTGATAAAGAGTTGCACATCAGACTTCCCAATGAACCTAAAGACACATTTTTTGATTATGTGAGGTACATTGATTTTGACATGTATATAGCCAAGAAAATAGATGATCTCGGAGGAGAGTTTATGTTTTGTATAGATGATATTAATTTTCCAATGCATATCAAAGACCTGCATTGTAGGGAGCTAAAAGAGAAGACCTCCTATATCTCAGACACAGTAGTTGAATTTGCTTGTGCATACTATGTACATAAATACACATATACAGTCACGAGGGAGATTTTTGTTGTATCTCCATTTTTGAGACATCTGTTGAATAAAGAGAGAAAAGCCAGAAGGCTCTTCAGGCACACTAGCAAGGAGGCAACAATACTTATCATCATACTGTTCAAAGTAGGATAATTTCTTCTTGTAATATTTGTTTTCTGTAAGATTTGTTTTTTGGAAACTCTTATGGATTCTAGTGATTCATTGCTTGTCATTTTCTGGCAGCAAACATTGGAGTCTGCACGTCATATCCATGAAAGTGGATTCTACTGGAAGCTGCACACCTGTGTGCATGACAATGAATTCTTTGCATGCCACCCATTCCATGGTTAAGTCCATGTACAAGAGAATGGTGGAGCTATTGCCCAGGCCGGATGGGCTGATTTTAAATACCAACATAGAGATTGTTGATGCAAAGGTAAAAAAAATCTTTTTACGTTTTTTATTTGCATGATGGCATGGAGTTTAGAATTATATTGAATTATAATTTAACAATTTTTCGTTGTGATTTCTTAGTCTTCGCAACAAGACGATGCTTTCAGCTGCGGATGGTTTTCAATATGGAATGTTAAATCGTTCTTGGATTGTTATATGGTGCAACCTCCAAATGCTAGTATCCATGAGGTATTTTTCTCAAGTTTCAGTATTCTGATGATATTATGTTAACTTTGTGCATTTATATTTTTTTAAACATTGGCTAATACATACATACACTCGATGTTTTATCTTGCAGTTCCAATGTCCTGAGGTATCAACAAATGAGATTCATAATGTTAAAATTTTTACTATCGTGTGCAAGGCCCTACAAGCATGAAGGTGCCTCGGATGAAGCTTCCAGGGGTTCTGTGGATGAAGTTGCAGTGCTCGAGGATATGCCTCAGACACCTTTGATTGAAATGTAAATATTGTCACATAAGTTCCGACAGACACAGAGAAATATATCATCACATGATGATGCATAGAACAACAGATAGGCAAATAGAAAGTGGGCTATTATTGAATGCCACGAATATTTATATCGATTTTAAAAACAATGTACGTTTTTCAAAATACTAAATACAAATTGTTCGATGAAATCTTGAAGTCATTTTTTGACTTCTTTGTATTCCTTTTTTTTGAAAAAGTACATTGTTGTTGCACGTCTATCATCCCAATGTTTATGCGGTTTCAACAATTTCTATGCTTCTATTTAAGTCCCTGCATTGTATGCGACTTTCTTGTCTTGGTCTTACATGTACATCAAAGAAACTTGTTAAACAATATCAACATTGAGATTATTTTAAATGAAATATTGCAATACCAAAAACACTGAAATATGTATAAATAAAATCATTGAAAGTCATTTCAAATTGTACTGAAATAAATACACATACACCTACCAATCTCTCGTTGACTCAAAAACAGAAGTGTTTAGGAGTATCATATTGCAACAAGGTAAGCTCTGATCGAATGTGATCGAGTGTCCAATCTTCTTCCGTCTCAATTGTTGTAATAGTAGAATTATTTTGCCTCACTTGGATTTCTATTTGATGTTGATGATTCACTGTAAAATCTTGATCCAATGCTTTCCATCCATTGCCAACTTTGGACCATCTTCTATAATAAAATGCTAAAGAAAGCACTTGTTTTTCTATAAGATATCTAAATTTCATTGACGATCTATTAACTATGCACTCGATATTGCCATTACTCTTTTTATCCCAATGATCATCAAGGAGGCTTGATAACATATTGTCTATTAAATCACTACAAATAAACATTGTCATTGTTCTACGAATATTACATTCAACAAAAAAATCTACAAATATTGCAAAAGGCAGAAACCCGTGCAATCTATTGTTTTTTGAACCCGTGCTACATTTCACATAGTTTTGAATGTCCATAAAAAACCTTGATTGGAAGCTCTATGCTATGGTGGAATCTGAAGGAATCCATTCTTCGCTTGAGAAAGAGGGTAATGATATCGCCTCTAATTTTCCACCTAAACTGGATGGTGTGTAAAATGAATCATAGAAGAAAATACAAGAATCCAAAAGTGATCTTGTGGAGCGGTTCTTGTATTGCAGAAGACCAATATTAGAATGAATAACGTCCATGATGCCGACAAGGGATTGTATAGGTTGCCAATCGATTATGCTTGATGGATACAAATATGCACAAACCCACAAAACTATATGTTTTTTAAATACTCAGATACACGTCTAAATGATTAATGCAAAGCTCAAAGCAAAAAATTCTCCAAAACTTACAATTGCATATGAGTCTGTCATTTGAACTTACGCCTTCCACTCTAATTTCCTTATGCATGTAGACATTTTGAATCAAGACCTCTGAAATGGATCGACCACCGAGTGAAACTTTGAAGTCCAAAATTCTACCTGTCCAAAAATTCCTATAATCCATATTTGATTTCTTCTTACCAAAAATACCTCTTGATGAGGGATGCATGAGAACCCAGTGAAATTTTCTATAGATACGTGGTATCCAAGAGCCATCAGAGTCTTTTCATTACAAACAGAAACTGAGACAATATTGCTTCGTGGTCTACGGCTTCCGGAAGCCATTGTAAAGCTAAAAGAAGATGAACAACAGAGTCTGAAACAAAATGTAGTTGAATCAGTATGAAAATAAAAAACCAAATTTGTAATAAATGTTGGCGGTCTTTCGTAAATCATATATGTTACCCTAAGTACGGTTAGATCAAAATAGACTTACTTTAACCACAAGTGTTAGGTCCCGGGCACTCAGGAAACTCACGGACAGCAATTACGGTCCAATCACAAGTCAGGAGCTTGCTCGGCGAGAGTTTTGAATTGTATAAAAATATGACCGACAAGTTCCAAAAAAGAAATCGACCGGCAAACAACGTTACGGTCTTTCATAGGTGTAAATATATAACTGGGCCAAGTGTACGTCGATTAGTTGAAAAGTCAAAAACAACATCTTGACAAAAGGCCCTTTTGGTGTTCGAAACTCCTCTAATGGAATTTTTATTTTGTTCGACATCAACTGAATTGTATACAGAAACTGAACGATGGCAATACTTTCGACCTAGATATGAAGATCGTAACATAGTACTTTACCATCCGACCGTTCTTACGACATTGCAACACCACTACTTTTGTACATGCCTTTCTACGAACAACTACGACACATGAAGTTCCTATTTTGGACATGAAATTGTAACCATTGATTAGAACACTATCAATGCTACAAAACATGCCACGCGACTATGTTCTCTGAGCAGCACACACATTTGTAATTTACAATTGCATGCAATGATACAAAGCATCTCGAAATTGATCTCTCTTTGACAAACAAACAGATATGCTAGCAAACTAATTGCTTTCTAATGTACATACTTGTTAGTGAGACAAATTGCCAAAGATAGATTGTAATTTACGATTGCATTCGAATCTTTCCTAGATTGAAAATAAAAAATCAATATTGTAAACATGACTGAATTTCCAATTCATATTTGATAAAGCTAATCTTCAATTTCGGATCTAAGAAGTTATTAAAAAAACGTCTTTATGGGGATGTAGTTGTAGTTTTGGAACACATGCAATGAAAAGTAGAAAGAGTTCAGCCTGCTAGATTATGAAAACAACTCTACCTCAGACTTATGATTTTCAACTTTCACATTGACAAATCGTTCAATTTAAATTTCTGACTTACAAACTTCCATGCAACTTCTTGCAGCAAAACATGCAAATTGTAAATAGTACACTAACTCAACTATAGAATCTGCAACGTAGCTGCAAATGCCTCGCAGGCTATGGACATGGGTTGATAGCTTGTTGCACGTAGAGCAAGCTATTTTAAAGTTAAGTTGGGTAGCAAACTACTTAATTGCAATAAATTATGTTAACATTATTATTCACTGGCTCAACTTCACTTAAGAAGTACACTATGATTAAGGTTGTCAAAAATTTCAAACGCAAGAAACAACAAGAACATATTCACTTTGCACATTGACAGTGCCACTATACTTCAAATCTCTGATTTTCAACTTCCACACTAACAAAACTTTCAATTTAGATTTTTGACTTACAAATTGGCATGCAACTTCTGACACCATAACATGCAAATTGTAAATAGTACATTAATTGAGCTGTAGAATCTGCAACGTGGCTGCAAATTCTTTGCAGATTATGGACATGGGCTGATAGGCTACTGCACCTAGAGCAAGTTATTTCTGAGTTAAGTGACGCAACAGACGACTTAATTGCAATTGATTATGTTATTCACTAGAAGCATCCGCAGTTGCTAAATGATCTCAATTTCACTTAAGAAGTACGATATGATTAAGCTTGTCACAAATTTACCAAAGAAAGATGAATAACCCTTTTATTAATGATATTGAAAATCAAATTTTAGGAGAAAAATCGGTGGCATAGGCTACATGATTCAGAATTTCAGATGTAAGATAGTGAACATTATGCTCTCGTTTCAGTAGATATTTGCACAACTACTTTGGCATTAGTATGAGAATGATCTCAATGAAATACAAACCCATCAATATAACATATGCTTAATGAATTCATAAAGCAAAGACCAAAAGAACATGCACTGATTCGTTTTTATCTGCAAATCTCCACTCCTTGCTGCAAAGCTTCGCTCACTATGAGCTGAACTAATCGCTGGTGTAACAAGAAACTTATCAAGTCTTGTCTGGTAGCCAACTGCTCGCTGGTGTGGCAACGAACAAACTGATAATCGATGTTAGAACAACACAAACATCACCAGAAAGCCTGCTAATTATATTGCTGCTCCAACTACCTCACATGTGCAAATACAAGCACGGTTCTGCAAAATCCGCTCCTTTGGTAGCACTTGTCCGCTTCTCTACCAACTCAGCTTCTTGCAAGCACGGTTCGGCAAAATCCGCTCCTCTGCTAGCACTTGTCCGCTTCTCTACCAACTCAGCTTCTTGCTATACAAATGAAAAGAAAAACCACGCTTCTCTTACCAACTCAGCTTCTTGCTATACGAATGCTTCTTGGTTTTCAAGGGAAGGCTCGAACTTGAGACCAAAGAAACTTTGGATGTCAAGCTAACCAATTGAGCCAACTCCCTTGATCTTGCTATACGAATGACCTGACTGGTTTGTATACGAATGAAAAGAAAAACCTGACTGGTTTGTAGGCAAAAGACATGACAGAAAGAACATGCAAACTCCGCTCCTCTGCTACCACTACCCGAAACTACCTGATCGCTAGTCCGTAGCATGCACCTCGTTGATTTAGAAATTTCCTATTTACAAACTATGAAATCGTAGCCTTTGATTCTCATGTAATCCTACACTCCAGAACATGCCACGTGGCTATCATGAGGGTAGAACTAAAACTTGGGTATACGACAATTTTGTAAATAAAAAACATTGATCCACCCTTTCAATGTGATTTGGTGGTTAAGGGAAAAAGGAAACGAAAAGAGGGAAACCCTAATCTCGTGACAACGCGATGGTTTTCGGAGTCGCTGCTGCGTCGCGTAGTATAGCAGCAGCAGCAGCAGCAGCAGCATCACCATCATCCATGGGAATGAATGCAGGGGGGATTGACAGAGCAGAAAGCAATGAATGTGGAGTTAAAGTTCTGGATATGTCGGCCTATTACAGTGGCGATCCACACAAGCTCAAGGATTTTGTGACTCAGCTGCATGTGCAATGCCGAACTACTGGTTTTTTCTATCTACAAAATCATAGTGTGCCGCAGCATCTCTGTGATGATATGCTTCAGCTGGCGCGCAAATTCTTCACTTCATCTCTTGACACCAAGGTCAAATGAGCTTCAGATTTTTGCCTGTTAGAAATGTGTGTAACTTGCTCATGTTTTTCAAAGGACGTTGTTAAAAAATTCCCGGTAATCGATTAATTGTTCAGGGGCCTCATCCATGTGTTGAGCTGCTAGTTGCTTCGGAAAATTTTGAGGAGCTGGTAATGTTTGCTTCTTATGCTGATGTGCAGATGTCTATTGATTACACACAATCCGCACAATTCAGAGGTTACATGAGGCTTGGTTGGGAGAACACAGCGGGGTTGTCTGATTATCGAGAGCAACTCGACTTTGGTCCTGAAGAGGAGGAAGAAGCTGACATGATTAGTAAGTCACACATGTACATAAATAACAAACACACACAAGTCTTGGAGGCAGACCCGTCGTTACCATTATAAACACAGTGTATATTGCTGAGATATTGCTCGTCGAGTTAGGAGCTCCTAAAAGTAGGTACTAATGATTGCTGGTTAAAATTAGAGCATTGGGTGTTCAATTCTGCACTCTAGTCTCGGCACAGGTCCAGCATGAAGGATTAATAACTAGTTGGACCTCTCATGTAATTTGAACAAAAGCAACCAGGATCTTCCATTTGGGGTTCATTCTTGTATCCACACTTTACAGACCAACAGCCATATACTGAACAAAGTTTGATTCAACGTCTATCTTCTGCCCATACGTTGATAAGGAAAAAACTCTGTGAAACTTGCATATACAGTTTAAATGCACCAACCTCTGGCTATTAATGACTAACCATGATGATTTTGATAGAATAACCCTTTGTAGGTTCACTCCATGGAGTTGAAAACTGCACGTACTTCTTGTACGTGCTGTTATTATCCTTAAATTAACTTCTATATATTGTTTATAAGGTATTAAGAATATATATTCAATATCTAATCTTAGGCAATCACATTTTTTAATTCAAGAAATTGTCGGCAATGCCTTTCTTTGTAAGAGGTATATCAGTTCCTTTTTAGGAGCATTAGTTGCCAAGTTCCAACAGATTGCTACTTGTATTGTGATCAGAGGATCAGAGCACGTGTATAAAGTAGTTATATTGCATGAGGTAATATATATGGCATTTAATATGAGGATGGAAATAGATCACAAGATAAAGGTGCCATAGCTTTTGAGATTTCTATTTATAATCTTCTATAACTCCCTCCTATTGACATGAATATTTTGTTAATGTTTATCAAAAATTTGAAGGAATAGCCATGGAGCAGAAATGCCAAATGGAAGAGGACAAAAATGCATGTGCTAAAAAAGGTTTCACAAAATGCCCATGTCATATAAAAGATGACAATAATGCATATGTTACATGTGGAGTAGGTTTTTTGTAGAAAGAGATGCCAAAAACAGGCTACAACATCAAACAAAGTCGCATGGTTTGTGTGAAAAATGTCAACATTTGATTTCCATCAAGAGGTACTTGTCTTGTCTCTCAACCATAGTTGTAGGAGTCGATAACGAACTTGTGAATGGAGGGATAGATCTTAAAGTAGGATGCTGAAAACATGATGACAATGCAACTATGAACTATACATTATATCGTCTATCACAGAAAACTAATGAACAACAAATGATGATCATAACACAACCTTCCAACTACAATCATTGTGCAATCAACAATGAGCTTGAGTGTGATAATTCATAGAGCTTCCTACAAAGAAGCCGACGTTTGAGCCTCTTGTTAGAAATTAATGACTGAATTTACTATTTAGGCCAATGTTTGGAGCTCAGACATTCGATTATTTTATGTTTATAGAAGTTGGACCCAAGGGTCCTATTTACTTTGTTAAGGGTATTTTCATCAAGTTACTCTTTTTTTTTAAACTTAAGTATCTACTAAACTTTAAAGGGGCACACCCTTACTATATTCTTTGTATCATCTCACTCATTTGGTCAATCTATAATGTAGAAGAACTCATTGGGTTTCTCTCTCTTGTGTGTGTGAATGTCTCGCTCCATGTTGAATGCTGAAGAGAGTTAATGTGCGTGTGCGTGTGCGTGTGTTTCAAACTTCCGGGTGCCGTGTTACGGCACCTGGTACGGCACATGCGCCGTAGGTGCCGTACAGGTGCCGTGGCTTTTCAGTGCCACGGCACCCACGGCACCTACATAACTTTTTTCTTTTTTTTATTAAAAAGACCATAAAATGCCCCTTTTCAAGTAAAAAAAAAAAAAGGAGCCGTACCACGGCACACGTGCCGTGGTACGACACTTGCCACGACACTCAGACCCCACGACACATGTGCCGTGGGGAACTTTGGTGTGTTTGTTTGATCATTGAAGTGGGGCCGTCCATTGGTATTAGACCCATGGTGATGGTACTATATAGAGATATGGATTAGAGAGGAGAATAATCCTTGTAAGAGAGGATAATATCGGAAAGAACACATGTTGAAAATAATCTCGCTTGCAAACCTAATCGTTCTCTTGAAGATCCTATTCAGGCTAACTCTCAATACATAACCATGAGCTCTGATGTCATGTTGAATAAACTTGGTGATTGAATAGGGCTATCACACCTATGCTTTGGATGAACACACAATCAAACATAACAGAGGAGGAATCAAGCATCACATCAAACCATATATGTTCTTGTGCGAATTATTATGGATATTACCAAAATTAAGCTTCTTGAAGCCAATACAAGAAAAAATTGTCATATGTGATGCCTAATTGATCCTGCCATCCAACGAACCTATGACCCGTACCTATATTGTGAAAGATCCCCTTTGGCAACTCGGCCCACCTAGAGACATCTTGAATGATTCTTTACCATGTTGACTAATGCTAATTCTTCAATTTATAAAATTTACTTTCGCCTTTGCATGCTCCATGCAATTGATATGAACTAGATCAACTAAGTCATGCTATTCAATTTAATTTAAACCAAAAATCTGACCTTAACACTAGTTGCATAGGCTAAACCATAGTTGCACCGAAACACGTTTCTGGGCAAACACGTTCTTTAGCCAAAATGTGCTAATTTTTTTTTTTGTTTTGGAAAAATAGCTTATGGCTGAAATTTTTTTAGGGGAGCAATGGTCAAACCAACGTTTTGCCTCCCAGAAGTGCAGTAGATAGGGCACAAACAGATCTTATTTTCAGTAGCTATTTGGTTGTTATTTGCTCTGGTTCTCAGTAATTGTTAATGCTACACTTTGGGCTATCAACTCTATGGATGTGAGTGCAATGTGCATACAGTTGGGGGCATAAATATTGGGCCCTTATCGGCACGCATTTGGACCCCCATTTTATTGTTGCCGGGGGGTCCACCTAGGGCCCCCCTGGCGGGGGGATTGCGGGGAAGCGCCCCCTGAAGCAAAAAGCGAGGTTCAATTGCTCTACAGGTCTCTGTCTTTGTCTCTGTCCCACTAGAGACAACTCTGATCGTAACGAACAGGCTTGAGGTTAGTTTTGAATTTTTATCCTTGATAGAATCCAACATGGATTAATGCACCTAAACTTGACTGAATTGTATTAGAAATGCTCGGCAACGTACATAAAAATAATGGCCTTAATTAGAGCTTTCATTTGATACCCATATTACCCACACAAAAAAAAAAACCCATGTTTTTGAGAAACGCTCCCAGAATCCAGAAACGCGTTTCTGAACTGCATTTTTGACCGCGTTTCCAGAAACGCAGTGCAACTATGGGCTAAACCATGCCTAACCATGATAAATAGTCATGATAGTTGCACTTAATGTTTTCAATAGGAATGCTTTGGTATACACATTTGTCTACAAGGGCTTATACTTGGTGTAATAAAGTGACTACATCATGAGTTGTGGCTCAAGATTCTCGAATGCTAGGGCATTGACGATAGACGTATGAAAATGAGTAGATACTGCCCAATGACAGGTTCCCTTACAAGTTGCTAGGTTGAAGATCCCATGATTGCCTTTCCAATCTTTCAGAGGATGATTTCAGGCGCTTTCAACCTCCATTTTTCGACCTTCAAGAAACAAGAAATCTATAGGCTGAAGCTTCTAGAAAGCCAACCTTTGGTAGAAGTGATGCAGAAATCCCCTACTTGGAGGATGAGAATTTCTCCAGCAAGCTGAAAAATGTGTAGTACAAGTTTCAAAATGTGTCCTTCACATTGGATAATGTGTTTTCTTTGCAAGAAAAAGTTCCTCTTAGCCTTCAGAGCAGTTCATCACAAAGATGCACAAGGCAAATAGTGAACAACAAATTAAAATTGATGTATCAATTTTGAACAACAATTTCTTCATGTACGTAAACAAGCTAAGCAAAAAATGAATCAAATCTCCTCCTACAAAGGATGACTACAAAAACAGTCTCCATTTATTAACTCTCAATGACTCCAAAATAATCAATTGCCAAACGATTGGGGGTTACCTTATGTGTAGTATTTTGAAACCCATTTGAGCGGCTCCCAAGCTTTCTAACAGGGTTAGGGCACACATAATCATGACACGATTTTTCTATGCGCCTTGTTTCCGCCAGTGGATAAGACTCGATAGAAAGCATATGAAACAACTCAGGGACCCAAGGGCAAGAGCCCATAAATAATAATTGTTGGCAGATCAAGCTACACACTAGTGTGTCACGTGAGAGGTCCTCAATATCCCCTAAGTAAGTGATGGAGATGTAAAGGACCAAATATAAAGTGAAATGGTTGGGTGTCTTGTGTTCTCTCGCGTACCATTCCTAGGGGGGTCCAGAGCACCAAGTGGGTGGCTACAAAGAGTGGTTCTGAGGGACCTAGTACTCGACCAAACCCAATTTTCATGTAATATATGGCACCATGTTGTAGATAATGTCTCACGGGTCCAAATAAATAAGGCCCTAGTAAAGTTCAATTTACGTTCAATTTTCTATTAAAGCTTTTACTGCTTGTCTACAATCATATCTATCTATTTGCATACTTTTGTGTTGTGACTACCAATTGCTTCAAAGTAGTCCATTGTGACTTAAGTACTCCATTTTTTGGGCACCTTTTTTGAAGTAAAATCTAAATGGATAGCTTTCAAGAGTGCTGAACTAATCTGTCTTTCTCAATATTCCTCCAACATCTTTGAGTTGCCCTTATATAACAATTTGGCCTTAGAACTTCTCCTCATTTTTGGCAATGTCACACATTTAAAAATACTTTCCACTTTTGCAACCAATTGTCCATTTCATTTGCAATCCTTGCGGTAATTGTTCTTGAGTACTTTAGTGCCTTAAGATTGTTCATAATGGTAGATCATGTAATAAACCTAGTACCAGGTACAACACCTGTTTCTAAACCTCCGTATCGGATCAGCCGAACAGAGGATGAAGAAATAACTAGGCAGTTAACAGATTATCTTGGGAAAGGCCAAATTCAGACCAGTAGTTCACCATGGGCCTCACCAGTCCTTTTGGTGAAAAACAAAGAGGGGTCTATGCGTCTTTGCGTAGATTACAGAGCCCTCAATAAAGTCACAATAAAGAATAAGTATCCTATGCCTCGGGCAGACGAGTTGTTTGATCAACTCGACGGGGCTAAATTTGTCAGTAAAATAGACTTTAGATCGGGATATCATCAAGTCCGTATAAAATTGGAAGATGTCTCGAAAACAGCTTTTAGGACTCGTCACGGTCATTATGAGTTTAAGGTGATGCCATTTGGGCTCACAAATGCTCCAGCTACCTTTATGACCTTGATGAACAGTGTCCTTAGACCATACTTGGGTAAGTTTGTAGTCGTATTTTTAGATGACATCCTCGTCTATAGCAAAACGAGGAAGGAGCATCTAAAACATCTCAGAAAGGTGTTTCGACTGCTCAGAAAGCATAAGCTTTATGCTAAAGAATCCAAGTGTGAATTCTTCGTAGAAGAAGTAGCATATTTGGGCCATATTATCTCGTCAGATGGGATTAAAATGGACCCGAATAAGGTTAAAGCCATACTCAGTTGGCTAAGACTTTAGAATATTTTGGAACTTCAGATCTTTCTTGGTTTGGCGGGATATTACAGACGATTTGTCAAGGAATATGCTCAGATAGCAGTTCCCATGACAAATCTTCTTAAGGGGAAGGGAAAGGAGTTCATTTGGGAGTCCGCACAGCAGGAGAGCTTTGATGCTCTCAAAACAGCCTTAGCTACAGCACCAGTTTTAAAAGTCGTCGACCCCAATTAGCCATTTGTGGTCGAAACAGATGCTAGCGACTTTGCAGTTGGTGCTGTACTAACTCAGAGTGGACGACCAGTTGCGTTCGAGAGTAAAAAACTCGAGCCAGCTCAGACTAGGTACAGTGCCTATGAAAAGGAACTCTTTTCTATAGTCCATGCCCTTAAGACTTGGAGGCATTATTTGTATGGTGCCAACTTTGAGGTCCTGACAGACCATGAAAGTCTCAGATACCTTTGCAATCAACCTGAGCTTAGAGGTCGGAAAGCTCGTTGGGCAGAGTTGATGCAAGAGTTTGATATGTCTATCAGATATAGATGGGGGAAATTCAATACAGTAGCAGATGCCCTTAGCAGAATGCCTATGATAAACGAGCTGAGCTTTATTCAGATTCGTAATGAGTTACTCGAGTCCTTGAGAGGGAAATGCCAACATGATGCATTCTTCTCTACTATCTGGAACTCAGTCCAGAGCAGACAATTACAGACTCCAGAACCAGTTCCCGGGGCTGGTGCCAGTTCATCCAAGAATACGGCAGCTTCCGTTGAGGATGATGATGAGTTCGAGTATACGTCGTCAGATGACGTTGAGGATTCTGAGCCTGTATTACCCAAGCAAACCCCAGTGGTCGAGGGTCAGTTGACTCAAGGATTCAAATGGAAACAATATTCCATTCAGGATGAGTACTTGCTCTATAGAGATAGAGTATGTGTCCCCAATTCAGAGGATTATAGGCAGCAGGTCCTATATGAATGTCATGACAATCCTAGTGCGGGACACCCAGGCATACAGAAGACCTATGAGCTTCTTCGTAGGCAGTTTTTCTGGCCTTGTGTGAAAAAGGACGTCCAACAGTATGTTACCAGTTGCCAGAAATGTCAAGTAAACAAAGCAGAGCGTTTAAAGGCAGGAGGGTTGTTGCAGCCCTTAGAAATACCAGCCGGTAAATGGGAGAGTATCTCCATGGATTTTATAGTAGGCCTGCCTAAAACCCAAAAGGGTAATGACGCTATATGGGTCACAGTTGACCGTCTGACCAAAATAGCTCATTTTATTCCGACCAAAACAACCGTTAGAGCTCCAGAGTTAGCGAGGTTGTTTGTAGACGGGCTATTTAAATTGTACGGTCTACCTTCCAGCATAGTCAGCGACCGGGACAATAAGTTTAATGGAAATTTTTGGAGGGCAGTATTCCATCAGCTCCATATTAAACTTAATATGAGTACCACCGACCATCCACAGACGGACGGTCAAACAGAGAGGGTAAATCAAGTGCTGGAGGATATGCTTCGTGCATACGTCAGCAAGAAGCAGACTAAGTATCTCTCGATATTAGAGTTTGCTTATAATAGTACCAAACATTCAGCTACAGGATATAGCCCATTTATGCTGATGTACGGTTTTCAGCCACGCTCACCCACAGTTGTAGGGTTTAAACAAGAAAAAGTTGAAGCAGCCAAAAACTTTTTAGAGGACCTAAACCAGATGATAGAACATGCTAAGCGTAGCATTAGGCAGTCCCAGGATCGAGCCAGGCATTATGCAGATCCACACAGACGGGATGTGCAGTTCTCCGCTAGTGAGAAAGTCTACTTGAGAGTCCCAGTTGACTCTAAAACCCTCAAATTAGGAGTGTGTGCTAAGTTGTCTCCTAGGTATTGTGGTCCTTTTACCATCAATAGGAGACTAGGCGAGGTCACCTATGAACTAAAACTCCCACACAGTAGTAAGGTTTTTCCAGTCTTTTATGTAAGTCAATTACGAAAAGCCTTAGCCAGATCAAAAAATCTGGTAGGAGACAGTGATCTAGTTCTCCCATTGGATTCTCAGCAACCTCCACATGAACCAGAGGAGATTCTTGATAGTAGAGAGACGCAGACTCGTCATACTCTATACCGAGAATATCTAGTCAAGTGGAATGATCAGCCTGTTGAGAATGCCACTTGGGAAAGAGGCAGCGTCCTTCGCAAGATTTTTCCAGACTTTGTCTTAGAGGACCAAGACGGTTCTTAAGGGGGAGGGAGTGTTACGAGCACGTGACCAGTGCCGAATCGTAGAGAACACAGGAGGTTAGATACCACAGTCAGGGTCGTGTCCAGCGTACACGACCAACAGGGCAAGACAGTGTGAGTAGTGTGCCCCGACACGGTCCATAGCCATGGCGGGCCTAACACAGCCTAGGGACCATGTCAGCAGGATAGGGCCCCACATTGGGTCCCGACGTGCAGTTGGCTACGTCAGTGCCACGTGGCCGACACTTGGCAGTATGCATGCTACCAGGCCTCACACTGGGCTAGGAGGGGCTTGCTCCATATCAGGGAGTAGGCAAGGTTGGGCGGATTAGTTAGTGTTTGCCCTACTGTGGTGTTAGGATCTATTACAGAAAGGGCTGTGGGATCTGGTCAATGGTGATGAGGAAAGGCCTCCTTCTTTGGCACCTTCTACACCTCGTGGATCATCATCATCAACATCATCTTCTACATCTTCAGAAGAACAAACGAAGTGGGATAGAAGGCATGCACAAGCACATTCTATGGTTGCTCTAGCTGTGAAGAGATCTATCTTACCTCATATTAGGTCTTGTAAGACATCTAAAAGTGCGTGGGATACACTTTATACTATGTATAGAGTCAAAAATCCAGCAAGAGTGGTGTATCTTAGAAATCAACTTTCTTTGTTGAAGATGCAAGAAGGGGATCAAGTGACCAATCACTTGACGAAGATCAAGGATCTTCGTGAGGAGCTTCTCAATATTGATGAGATAATTGAGGATGCTCAATTTGTTTCCATAACTCTCGACTCAATACCTTCCTCTTATCTTCCATTTGTTTCATCTTTGAGTATCTCTCTTAGGACATCAACTCTCCTTTGATGAACTTGTTGGGCTGCTTCTTCAAGAGGAGCAATCGAGGCAAAATTTTGCGAGTGACACTCAACAAGATCAAGCTTTCTTCATGAAAGGCAAGGGCAAAGGCAAGTCAAAAGGAAAGGGGAAGCCTCCTTCCAAGGATGAGCAAAAGCCCATCGGAGGTCAAAATGTCAACACTCAAAAGAAGAAAGGGAAGTGTCATTATTGCAAGAAGTATGGGCACTTCATCAAGGATTGTTAGAAGAAGCTTGCGAAAGAGGAGGGTAGGAATTGATACTAGTGCTTCACTTGCTACTTTGGAGCAAGAGTTTGAAGCTAGTAATGAGCAAGGTACAGCAATCAACCAGTTTCTAACTACCCAACACCTCATCAAGTTTAGAGCCTAATGTTCATTAAGAACCGCCCATTGTTGCTCAAAATCAGCCTGCAGGAACTGTTGGACAGCAAGGACCAGTTTTGGAAGATCTTGGACAGCCAAGTGCAGTGTCGGAAAATCTTGGACAACAAATTGCAAGAAGAGACATGGCTGTTGGACAGCCTAAAATAGTCCCACGGTGGCTGTTGTCGACTTTGCGGGACAGTAAAGTAAGTTCATTTTATCATGGAAAGACACGTGTCTCTACAAAATCAGTGGACTGTGCTGATTTTTCAGATTTTACTCTTACATCTCATGGAGACGTTGCAGAAGAACTTGATTTTTATGAGCAGGCCAAGGGAGTAAAATGTTGGGAGGATGTGATGCAAGATGAGTATGACTCATTCATGAAGAACCATGGGTTCTTGTTGATCTTCCTCATGGGAAGAAGGCAATTGGTTCTAAATGGGTATACAAAATCAAGTATAAGGCAGATGGTACCATTGAAAGGTACAAGGCAAGGCTTGTTGCCAAAGGCTATCTCAGCAAAAGGGGATTGATTATGAGGAGACTTTTTCTCCTACTGCTCGGATGACTACCGTGAGGGTAGTAACCTCTTTGGCTGCCCATTTTGGTTGGCGTTTGCGGCAACTTGACATAAAGACAACATTCCTCAATGGTGATCTCAATGAGGAAGTGTACCTTCAACAACCTGCTGGTTTTTTGGTTGAAGGCCAAGAAGATAAAGTTAGTTTTCTCAAGAAGGCACTTTATGGACTGAAGCAAGCCCCGAGGATATGGTATCAAAAGATACATGCCTATTTTTGTGATCGTGGGTTTACTAATAGTCCTAGCGAATCTACCCTTTATGTCAAGCATACTTCAGATTATATCATCATTATTTTGCTTTATGTTGATGATATTATTGTTACGGGAAGTAATGAGCAGCAGATTGATGCCTTAGTACTTGATCTTGGTACGGTTTTTGAAACCTCAGATTTAGGCCTATTGCACTTTTGTGTTGGTCTTGAATTTGTACAAGAAGGGGCTGGAATTTTCATTTCTCAAGAACGCTACGTTGGGCAGATTTTGAAGCGGTTCAAAATGGAAGATTGCAAGCCAGTTGCTACACCCATGGAGACAGGCCTGAAATTAAGTAGTCAAGGTGGTGGTGAACCATTTGATACTACTTTATATTGTCATGCTATTGGCTGTCTCATTTACCTATGTAATTCAAGACCAGACATTTCTTATAGTGTCTCACTCATGAGTCAATTCATGCATGCCTCGATGACATCACATTGGAAAGCGTTGAAGAGGATCTTTAGATATCTTCAAGGAACAAGAAGTCATGAACTGATTTTTCTTGCTTGTGAAGATGCATGTTTGGTTGGTTTTAGTGACTCGGATTGGGGTGGAGATCAAGACACTAGACGCTCTACAAGTGGACATTGCTTTTTCTATGGAAATTCTTTAATTTCTTGGTCAAGTAAAAAGCAGTCCACTGTTGCTACTTCTTCTAGTGAGGTAGAATATAGAGCGATACTTTCAGCCACAACGGAGTGTTTATAGCTGAGAAGACTACTTGTTGACATGAAGTTTGGCGAGCCCTCAGCCACTTTTATCTTGAGTGATAGTCAAAGTGCTATTGCCATTGCACGGAATCCTATTTTTCATGCGAGGACAAAGCACATCGAGATCCATTATCACTTTGTTCGGGAGAGACTTCATGATGGCGACATTTTACTTGAGTATTGTCCTGCAGAGGATAATATTGCGGACCTCTTCACTAAGGCGTTGCCTAGAGTAAGATTTGAAGCTTTATGCAAAGCTTTAAATTTAATACCACGTGGTGGCTTTATCACATAGTGAAGATTTAAGTTTTTGGCATTGTCATTTAAGGAGGGTGTTAGAAATAAATGACCATGCTAAAGTTAATACATAGGTTACTTTGACCCAAAAGGTCGAGATTTGTGTAACCATGGGTATCTAGTTATTTAGGCCATGTTAAGATTGTCTTAATTTGTGATGGACCCAATTTTGGTCATGTACTGACTCGTGGGTCCTTAGAGGTCTAATTTGGTTTAGGGGCCCTATCTTGACTTTTGGGGGTGCCTTGCATTCGGTAAGTAGGTAGAGCACATATTGGCTTATTGTGTCACATTTTTCAGTTTTGGCTAAGCATTGCTCTTCATTACTTGTGTTGTTGTTTTCTCTCTCTCTCTCTCTCTCTCTCTCTCTCTCTCTCTCTCTCTCTCTCTCTTAGAGGAGGGCGCCCAGCCTCTTCTCTCTTGTGTCTTGTGGAGATTGATTGATAGCTAGATCTTGGTGCCTTGACTCTTGTTTTCCTTCAAAATACACATTTGGACTCCTTGGCAAAAAGCTTCTCCTGTCTAAGTAATTTTAAGACAGTCCTGAGATGCTCCTCATACTCCTCCAAGGTCTTACTATAGATGAGAATATCATCTAAGTACACTATCACGAACTTTCCCAGATATGGACGATCGTTCATCATTGCTGGAAAGTCGCTGAAGCATTTGTCAAGCCAAATGGTAGAACCAGAAACTCATAATGGCCGTACCTAGTTTTAAACTCGGCTTTTTCAACATCCTCAGTCTTTATGCGAATCTGATGATACCCTGATCTCAAATCGATTTTGGTGAAGTACTTTGCACCATGCAATCGATCAACCAGTTCATCCATTCGCGGCAAAGGATAACGGTTTTTAATCGTTAACTTATTTAACTTTTTAAAGTCCACACAAAGACGAGTACCTTCGTCTTTTTTATCAACAAGGAGCACTGGTGCCCCCCAAGGAGATTTACTAGGCCTTACATGGCCCATCTTAAGGTAATTTTGCAGTTGCCTATAAACCTCATCCTCTTCAGTATGGATACGACAATATAGGAGAACTACCAGGAATCAGTTTAATACCATGGTCCACATCCCTAGAGGGGGGAAGACCCTCAGGAAGCTGCTCAGGAAAAACATCATGAAATTCTTGCCTAAGCTTCCTAAAGATTTCACCTTCTAGTGAATTTTCCTGCTTTAGGTTATTAGACATTAATTCCATTTGGAGATTGTAAAATTGTAAACTACATTCTTCATGAATCTTTTAACCAGCATAAGTAAGAATTACAATCCACAAGATCCATACATTTATTGTTTCTAAAACAGAAAGCATATACGGAGTAGAAATATTAACATTTTCATTTAATTCTACGAGCGAGCCGTTGTGCAAGAACGACAAACTGTGAGTTACATAGTTTTTCTTCATAGACTCATTTCTCTCATAGAACCACTTCTTACCAAGTATTACATCTACCCTATCTAAATTCATAATGTGAAAGTCTAATTTATCCTTATAGGCTTGAATCTTAATTGGTAGACGTGGCACTATCCGGTCCCAAACTTGGCTTTCCGCTCCTGTTGCCAGCTTCATTGTGTAACGATGGCCACTTTGCTTTGTTTCCACCTTTAGCTTCTGCAACAAATTAGCTTTAATAAAATTATGTGGAACCATCATCAAATAAAACTGTTACGACTTGGCCACCCACAACCCCCTTCATCCAAATGAGGTCATGAGGACCAAAAATAGCTCCTCCTTACCTTTAGCTGATAGTCTCTTGGCAACCCAAGTATGAAATGCAACTTTACTAACAGAGGATCTATTCTAGTTGCAAAAACGAGAATAGACTTCCTGAAATTCTTGTATATACTGATCCAGGGGCCGGTTCCCCATATGGATCGTTGCATATTGACGATAAATTTCAAAATCATCAAGAATAGGAAGGAAGGCCACCTTAAAGGCCTTACAAAAATCTTCCCAATTCCTAGGAACTTCAGGCTTACCCCTTACATCTTTCCACCACGTAAAAGTTTTACCTCGCAAGTACATGACAACTAGATTGATCTTGTTGTCGTCGGATGAATCGTGCATGGAGAAGTGCGAATTCCATCGATCCAACCATTGCAAGACCGCTATCCTTCTTTTCCCCAGCAAAAACTTCAGGGGTGAACAAAGGTTGATGCTCTAGTTGCCTTAACTGCGTCAACTCCTTTAATTCCTGCTGATCCTGATTGTGTTTGGATTGCATATCAATGATTTGTTGCTGTAGATTGTTAATTGCAAGCAACATAGCATCGGGATCTAAGGTAGAGGTAGATGCAGTAACCTCTTTAGCAGGGGACATAGGCTGCGTGGTAGGATTAGGATCCATTTACAAGAGCAAGAAGAAAGAGTGATATGATAGAGATCAAAAGCAACTCAAGGAAGGTAGATACAAGGCTACTCTTGCTGTCTCTTCAAAAACCAAACGGTATTGTCCATAGCTGCCATAAGGAATAAGAGGCGCCACCACCTCCACCTCTTTGTATGCCTCCCTCTCCATGCTTACCTACAGCCTGCCAAGTGGCTTTGCCTTGTCACCTTGCCTCCACATAGGCAATTCTGGCCACCTACCAAGTTTCTAGCCAACTGGCGGCCAGGTCACACCCCTCCCCTTAACCTTTTTCGCTGTCCTTCCACGGGCTACACAGGCAGAAAACAGGGATTCCTCCCTGGTTTTTTCTCTCCTCTCCCAGCGGACAGGCAGCCCTTCATTGCTGCTGGTCAGCGGGACTGGTCAAACGATTTTTTTTTTTATTTTCTTTGCTGGGGGGCCTTCGGAATACTGTCCCGCACCTTCATATTGAGCAGAACTGCTGCTCGCTGCAGCCTGCCACTTGTCCGGGTCTGGACAGTGCCACGTGGCAGTGTTCCAAGGGGTCCCAAAACTGTTTTTTAAAAATTTTTACTTCAATAATTTGAAAAAAATAGCAGAAAGAAGAAAGACAAAAAATGCTTGAAAAAACTCATTTCTAGGCCGATTTGAATTCCATCAAGAGCATCGTAACTCACAAGAAATTCTCTACGGATCAACGCACCTGCTTTCAGCATGATCAACGCATGTCTCTGTCCTGGGACTCTGATACCATATGTTACAACTCTCTACTCACTGCAAACCTCCAGGTGCTGGTTAACCACAAGAGACCAAACGATTCACGTTTCACCCCGCCATAGGACCTAATTCAGGTCCACCCTCCGTGCCCTGGCCTGTGACCATATCAAGCGGGATCCGACCTCCATCCTAGACAATGTCCCATACCACGGCCTAGGCTCTCAGCCATCTCCTGCCTCAAGCTAGCATACATCCTGGCCGTGCACACGCTCTCCATCCACCTCCTCCTAGGTAGATAGAATGGATGGCAAATAAGTCCTCCTCCCCTGTATGCCTCCAAGGAGAGAGACTCCAAGCCATGTGCACACCTAGATCATGACACGTGGCAACCATGCAGGTTCATGAGTCACCGGTCAAGTCTACAGGCCCAGTCATCCTCCAGTCTCAAGTTTGGGGTTGGGACCCAAGGGAGTTGGGTCCCTAACAGATTACATAGATGGACCAATGTATTTGTGCATCTCACTGACATCGTTCAAATGATCAAAGGACCTATCATTGTAGGTAGATGATTGTCTATCTACTTGTTAGGATCATTGATCTGTCGAAGAGACTGATAGCTTGAGCAAACGAATGTTCTGTTTTGCTTTTGGGACACCATATTATTGAATGTACTGATGATTAAGTGTAGTCAAGGTTTGTAACACCGGAGGTCCATAGTAGATACTTTTGTCATGGAGTGTGAAGAAAAATGTTGTCCAAGGAAAGAGCAAGCATGAAATTTTATCGGATCAGAATTAGCCATAACTTGTTGAAAGAGGAGCTCGGCAGCTTTCTGATGGTATTTTGGCATGTCACATGTGGTGAAGTTATGACTGAAAATGCCATTTCTAGGTAGTTGGTTACTTAAACGATGTCGTGCATGTCGCTTTGACAAAGTAGGCACGTTTGCCAAAAGTGATTGCGTGAATTATTCTTCACTTTCAAGATAATATGATCTAATTTCTAATGCCTCTATGTTGGCCTACAAGCAATGTTTTTTGCACAATAATGTTTTTGTTCTTTGTTCTGTCATACCCTAGTCAACATGATGCCGTGTCAACTATTCTACCACATTTCTATTGTCATAAATCTGAATTATTTCATCTCAAAATTTAAAAAATGCTTCTAGATCCTGCTTGCCTTGGTTCTACTTAATTGACTAAATGGTATTCATCGATATACTCAGTTGTATCATGTATGAAGGTGGAATGGTAATCTGCATGGGTTGTGTAACATGTCTCTTTGTATTCGGGAGCCATCTCACCTACTGAAATAATAGATTGTTTCGATCAACACCCCCCCAATGTGTAACTTGAAATTTCCCTCTGAAGTCATGCAATGTTTCCTTCACATCTCAATTGTGAATTTCTTGTAAATTTTCTGCCATGCCTAATGTGACTCGATACTGTATGACACTGTTATTCATGTGCCTGAGTGGATTTAGACTTGTGCATCAAATTATAAACCTGAGCATACTACGTAAAGACTTAAAGCATGGCACTTTTGACGAAATGGATCTCTATGACTTCAGAAGAAATGCACCTTTTGCACTTGAGATTGTATATGCATCCCTAAATTTCCACAGGTCCTGAAAATCCTGTCAATCTGAAATTCAAGTTTTCACCTCCATCTGTATGCATAAAAAAAACTCATCATCACCATGGGTTCATTTATGCAGATGGGAGATTGAATCATCTTGTGTATCCTCTGTACCGGCGACTTCGTGGACCCAATCAATGGCTTTCAAATGAAACGATTCCTCATTTTAGGCCCATAGTTGAGAATTTTATGTTAAAGATGAGCACATTTTCCATGGAAGTCATGAAATGTATTGCTCTTTCTTTGGGATTGAGCAAAGATTACTTTGACTCAAGTTTTGGCCATAGGCCACATTACCAAATGAAGGTGATGCCTTATTTCTATCTTTTCTTTTTTCCCTTTCTCAGAAAGATGTGCCTCATAGGAGGGAGAATTGACAGCAGATAAGGTTTGCATCCGACAACATTCAGCTTCATAATCTTAGAGCTTCTTTTGCAGGGACGCTTTCTGGTTTTAAGCATTCTTCCTTTTTTTTCTTTCTAGTTGTAGTTGAACATGTCCCAGTCTGTTAAAACACTGTACGCTAACTTAAAATTATGTGAGTAAGCTCTCTATGTCTCTTTAAGCTCTTGTGGGTTATGATGGATCTACCTGTTGAGGAAGTATTTCTGTTGATAGGGACAGGCTGATGTTGCAACTTGGGTTTTGCAACAGGTTGCAAGATATCCTCCTGTGCCAGAGCCTGAGATGGGAGGAAATGGTAGCCTCTATGGAGTTGGACCTCATACAGATAGTGGCTATCTCAGCTTTCTGCTGCAAGATGATGTTGGAGGTCTTCAGGCATGGTTAAGCTCTTTGTTACATTTGTCATCAATGTATTTATGTTGCTGAAGCTATGCTTAGTTTCCACTTTTTGTGTCATTTTTTAGCACACTTCTTGATCAGCATTAGGAAGCTTTTTTGGATCTAATGATTACTGGTGCTAAGCACAAAAATTTTCCCAATAGAAAGAAAAGTGACAATTTGGATTCCATTGTCCTTATGATTTGGCACATTCAGACTTCTAGATTAAACCCAATTACGGACCCAAATCACACCTCACCCACTAACTCTACTTTAACCCTACTACCATATTAATTGCAAGTGAATGTTCTGTAAAATTTACAACTAATAATACATGTTATGTCGTCAAATTCAGATTGTTTTTATTGAGACATGTTATGCGTTTCCATACATCGATTTCCCAAAAGAATAAGAAGGGAAGGGTGGTACATGGGGTCTGCAGCCTCTTAATGTTTTTTTGGGATTTTTATTTCATGCCCCCCCATATACGTTTTTTGTTTTATTCTGTTTTGAATCCATTTCAAAATGAAATTTGAGGGGAGAAAACATTTTGAAAGTTTTCGAATTGTTTTTGGGAGATCAACCATTTTGAGAGGCATTTCAATGAATGTTCATTGATTTGAAGTTTGATTTAAGCCAAGGTGGAAGCATTTATGATGGCCTCTATAGTTTTACCCCTAGTTCTCTTACACCAGGTTCCATCCTGCTTCTGAGAAAGAGGCCAGGGATGGATCTTTCTAGTATCCACCTCGTAGCCTACATCTTGATGATGTACAACGTATGTTTTCTAAGACTTATTTCGTATTAAACTTAACGTAAAGTGCCAACGTAGCACTGACTGATGATGAGCTAATTTATTGTGATTAGCAAACCTGCTTTAGAAAAAGGACTTCCTAGTGTTTGAGTCCAAAAAAGCTTCCCAATTTTTGTTAATATGGTTCTTGGCCATATGCACATCACTCCCAAAGACACAGCAATTGTACAGCAATGGGATGCATATGCACTGACTTTTCAATGTCTACAAGTTGTTGCATCCCTGATCAAAAGAACATCACTGTAGGTCTTGGATGCCCTAATGGCAGCAGCAACTGTTCTCTTTTTTTATCATTCCAGTTGTGAGCATGCATAGTTTCTTTTGCTTCTATACTTTCCACTATATGCATCCCTTCTGATTGGCCTGTTAGACTACTAAAATCAAGTCTTACCCTGCTATCCATTGTGATTTAAGCTTCATTCTTCAGACTGTCTTATACCCTCTATAGACTTAAACCTTTGAGCTTTACATTTAGATTCACCCACCTGTTTATGCGATAGCTGCAGGTGAAGACATTTTTATTGTGGAGAGAGAGAGAGAGAGAGAGAGAGAGAGAGAGAGAGAGAGAGAGATGATTTTTTGATGCAGGCACTGTCAAAGGATGGCAATTGGATTGATGTGCTTCCAAGACGTGGAACATTTGTTGTAAATTTGGGAGAAATGCTGCAACTTGCTACAAATGGATTGTATCTGGCAACTATGCATCGTGTTGTGAACTGCCAGGGCCAAAAATCTCGTTATTCAGTACCATTCTTCTTCAATCCCCGACTTGATGCAAAAGTGGAACACATTCCCATTACTGAGTTTAGTAACGCAGGTTCAAAGGATGCCTATCCGAATGCACCGGTGAGTAATTTTCCTGTAAGAGGAAATGAAAACTGTGGTGCAAGGAACAAGATTTTTCCTATATTTGGAGACAATGCATTCAAAAGCTTTGCCAGAAGCCATCCTCAGCTTGTGAAAATGCATCACCCTGACTTGCGTGAGGCAGATGGCACTATCGTCTTTAGGGAAAGTGCAGGAGACAATGGATATGTGTTGTATTTTCCATCATAAGCTTTAAGCAGATCACAAGGATTGATTCAGGGCATCAGAATTCAGTTTGTGCCCTCTTTTGCAACTATTGCACCTGGGTTCAGAACCTTTTATGGTAGACACTCTTTTACGAAAATAATCATAAACCAATAATGACATGTTGATGGAAGAGGAATATTGTATCTGCAGATTGCATCGCACGGTGAAAACTTGAAATTGAATCAAGTTCTACGCAATTTAATATTATTACACACAGTAACATTATTACACACAGTAACGTTCATATTTGTGCAACTGAATTGTCATTTTTGTGGCTTATTATGAAGATACAAACTTGCAAAGCCTTGTTGACTCTTCACCAACAGGATATTTGACACTGAAATGTTTGTCTTTCAGTTGTTTTCAAAAAAAGAAATACAGCAGATTGGAACAACTCTTTACACAGGCCTAGCATCAACGCAATCACTTGCAACTAACTTAGGTCTGAAACTAGTCTATTAATTCCTTAAAATCCAGCCAACAATGATCCCATGCCACAAGGGCAAAATTTGATATTAACAATTCCGACTTATTCAATCGACATCTTCCCCTGCCAACTTGCGTGTCAATTGAGTTGCTTCTTGAGTCTATTGGAAGTGGGCCTTAATAAAATGATGCCAGAAACCATGCTTGAAAATCAGAAAAAAATTCACCTTCCAATCATAGAATCAATAAATTGTCAGCGGTATCTGTGAATTCATCTGTATCATCTGTGAAATCATCTGTATCATCAATTTATCTGTCAAATCACCTGTACATCATGTGAAATCTGTCAAATCAGTGATGATTTCACATGTGTCAAATCATCTGTATCATCTGTCAAATCATTTGTACTGTGTACATCATGTGAAATCTGTCATCTGTAAAATCTGTGTCATCTGTGAAATTTGGTATTCACAGATTGCACAGGTGATTTGGTAATTAATTGCATATCAAGTAGGAATAATAATGAACTAGACTCGCATGCCCAACTGCAAGAATTTGAGGCTAATATAAGTTTTTTGATATTATCAACCTGTGGGATCACAGAGAATTGTACCTAGGTGGGTGAGCCAACCTCAAGCACGATACACCAACTCACCATGTGTGAGAAGATTGATGTTAATAAATGAAATGTAGAACATGAAAGTCTAGATTTATTAGCAATACTAAATTTTTACAAAAAAAAAAAAAATGAAAACTACATATGGCCCCTTTAATTTTTTGCATTTGAAATAGCCAATCACATGTTATGTTTGATATTCTTGTTGTTTGAGCTGTATAACAATGTAAAAAGTTGCCTGCGGTACTTTTTTATAAAATGGTGATTTCACATTTGTAAAAACGTTGTAGAATGAACACAACTATTCAGGCCTCCATACCCAATGAACATGTGAGATGATATCAATCAGCTTATTGTCATAATCTTGATAATCAATACTAACACATGTTGATACAATGGTATCATAGAGTCAAGTGTCTTAGGACTCTTAATTTTAAAAAATATGTTAGTTGTTATCTATCTAGCTTGGGTACAAACAACTATGGTTTCAACTTGAGCTTAGTGACATTTTGATTTGTGCCAACTTGTGTGCTTGCTAGGGCTAACAATGGACTTATGCATCCTAGGATTTGGGTGCTATTGGTATGGGATGCTAGTGTGAGTCGTAGATTTTGGGCATGATCATTGAAAGTGAATTCCCAACTAGGAATTCATAAGTAAAGACTTATTGGCTTATTCCAATAAGAAATCTGAGGGCAATATGAAATTACATTGTAGATAGAAGAGAATTTTTGTAGAATGGATTGTTCAAATTTTGTTAATGCAAAAAGAAACTAGTGAACATTTTTACATGAATCTCTTTTCCCATGTGTCATCATCCTGCTTCGTAATAATGTAGATGTTTTGAAATAGTTTCCATTTTTATGTATATAATTATGTTACATATCCATGAGCTTTGCTAATTTTTTTCCTTCTCTTGAGTTTTGTGTGATTTTTTTGCACTTGGACTTGCCATGTTAACTCCTTACTTTCCCAACTCAACCCAGCTAACCGTTGGAGAATTGGTGAGGTTATTCAAGATTGGGCCGGGCTTTTCACTGGTGTGCTATCTTAGTTTGTTAGACTAAAGTTGTTCCATCAATTGGCTAGAAGCCTCATTTATCTTACCATGACCATGAATTTGGTCAATTTAAGGTAGTACAATGATAGATCATTGGAAAGCAGCCAATCAAATTTTGAGGTATGTGAAAGGAACACCTACGTATGGTCTAGTTTATACATATCGACCAAAAAGTGGTGAGGCGTGACTGAGGCAATGTGCTGCTTAATGGTGAAAGCACGGATGGTTGGATGGATGTTTCCCCGTGGACTAATTCTGTGATAGATTTGTGTGGGCGCGGCTAGGCAAAGATCCTACGTCCGGTCTCAAGGGGAATGTGACTTGAGAGGGATCCTCTGTTTAGCTTTGGTTGGTATGTTCGTTTGTGGTGTGCTTGCCTGGACCTGAATTATCCATGACTACTTCTTTTGATCCAGGTGATCTGATCTAGTTGGGAGTTGTGAGAGGAGCTTACATTAATGAGTGGACGACGCACAAGTATGGAAAGGAACTTCCATGGGGCAACCCCCAAGATTGGTTCAAGATTGTTATTCTTATCAGGAAAGATCGCGGGGAGGAAGTCAGATTTCATGATCGACTCCGGAGCTTCACATAACTATATCTCAAGGAGCGTAGTGGAACAATTCAGCTTGCCGACCAGGAATGTTACATCTACTCTCAAGGTAGAAACAGCGAAGGGAGCACTAGATGCAGACAAAGTGACATTGAACATCCCGGTGCAGATTGGAAGATGGAAGGCTAAACTTAGCTTTGTGATTTTAGAGATGGATGCCTTTGATGTGATTTTGGGCCTCCCTTGGTTAAATGAACACTGTATCGCAGTTTTGGGTAGGAGCTCAAACTTGGTCCTCTTGGATTATAAGGGACAAATCTGCGTGACAAAAGCCCTGCCCGGAGGAAATGCTAAGGATACCGATATTGAACAAAATCTGGTTGCAGCATTAGTGATGAAAAGAATGGCGAAAGGGAAAAGGTCAAAGTGCTTTCTTTGCATCTGTCGAGAAGTCCCAGAAGGGAAAAGCGTGCGACAAGAAAACTTGCCAAAAGAAGTGGCAGATCTGTTAGAAGAATTTAGCGATGTGTTCCCGGAGGAACTCCCAGCTAAGCTACCTCCTCGAAGACCAGTGGACCATAAAATTGAGTTGGTACCAGGAACAGAGCCAACTTCACGAGCACCCTACAGAATGTCACAAGAAGAGTTGGCGGAACTGAAATGACAACTTGGTGAATGGATAGACAAAGGTTTTATTAGACCTAGCGCTTCACCTTTTGGAGCCCCAGTGTTGTTCGTGGAAAAGGTAGACAAAACTCTTCGAATGTGTGTGGATTATCGCATGCTTAACAAGAGTACCATCAAGAACAAGTACCCCATGCCTAGAATTGATGACCTATTCGACCAACTCAAACATGCCAAATACTTTAGCCGAATAGATCTCAGATCTGGATATCATCAAATTCGAATAGCTAAAGGTGATGAGCACAAAACGGCGTTTCGAACGCGGTACGGAAGTCACGAGTTCCTGGTGATGCCATTCGGTCTAACAAACGCACCAGCCACTTTTTGCACGTTGATGAACAATATATTTCAAGACTGCCTGGATGAATTCGTCATTGTGTACATTGATGACATATTAGTATTTAGCCGGAACCTTAAAGATCACATTCAACATTTAAGGACAGTTCTCCAACGACTGAGGAGGAACTGCTTGTTCGCGAAAAGAGAGAAATGTGAGTTTGTGGTGGAGGAAGTTGACTTCCTTGGACATGTTATAGGCCACGGACGGATTCGAATGGATCCTAAGAAGATCAAGGCTATCTTGGATTGGCTAGTACCTAAAACTGTTCATGGCATCAAATCCTTTGTGGGCTTATGTAACTTTTACAGGAGATTCATTGAGGCATTTAGCAAAATTGTGGCACCACTGTTGGAGCAGACCAAGACTCATCTAAAGATGACATGGACACCGGAATGTGAAGCAGCGTTCCAAGAACTAAAACGACGGATCACTCAAGAACCCATCCTTGCCTTACCGGACTTTAGCAAACCTTTTGAAATACATACAGATGCGTCGAACTTTGCTATTGGGGCCGTGCTGATGCAAGACGGAAAACCTATTGCATATTTTTCAAAGAAATTGAGTGACGTAGAGCGACGATGGCCAACTCATGAAAAAGAAATGGTCGCAGTACTCCAAGCAGTGGAGCATTGGAGACATTATGTGGCAGGAAAACCCTTTAAGGCGTTCACTGATAATGTATCACTCAAGTACTTCTCATTCCAAGGTATGCTCACGCCAAAGCAAATGCGATGGCAAAACTTTCTCTCAAAATTTAATATAGACATTTTACACACGGCGGGAAAGAACAATGTGGTGGCGGACGCACTAAGTAGACAGGAACACTTGATGGCAACAGTGACAACTCAGGTGACTGGCCTACTCCAAGAAATCAGAGAGAATTATGGTGTAGATGCGTTGGCAAAGGACTTAATGATCGAATTCCAGCTGGGAAAGCCTCATAAACATTTCACTTGGAAAGATCAAATGGTTGTTTATAAACAACGCAGAGTATATGTCCCAGACAACATCAACCTGAGGAAGAAAGTCTTGCGAGAACATCATGACGTACTAGTCGCCGGGCATCCAGGGGTGAATCGCATGTATGAACTTCTCAAAAGAGGCTTCTATTGGCCAAGTATGTGGGCAAACGTTGAATCCTATGTACAAACATGCCCGACATGTCAACAAGTGAAGGTGGAACCGCTAGCTCCGGCTGGACTACTCCAACCATTACCGGTACCAGCATACCCATGGGATTCGGTGAGCATGGATTTTATTGTTCAACTACCACGGTGCCAAGGATTCGACTCAATTTATGTGGTGGTTGACCACTTTTCAAAGCAAGTTCATCTAGTACCAACTAAAAGTTCAGTGACAGTTGAAGAAGTGGCAAGGTTATTTTTCAAATGTGTTTTCAAATACCACGGCCTGCCTAGAACGATTATTTCTGACCGAGACACCAAGTTCGTCGGAAAGTTTTGGACTTGTCTATTTCGCCTCGTGGGAACCGGATTGAATTTCAATACTGCATATCATCCTCAGACAGATGGGCAAACGGAGCGAGTCAATCGACAGATTGAACAATATTTACGAAATTATGTCGCTTGGGACCAATCCGATTGGATCAACTACTTGGATATTCTCGAGTTTGCACATAACAACCAAGTGAACAGATCTATTGGAAGGGCACCCTTCGAGATAAGCAATGGTCGGCTACCGATTGTTCCAAGCTCTTTTCTTACAGGCGTGCAGGAAACACCAGTACCCACTGTAGAGGAATTCATCAATGAGTGGCACACAAAGCTGACCGAGGTGAAGGCGTTTTTAGAGCAGTCACAAAGGAGTATGGCAGCTGACGTAAACCCACATCGACGAGAACTGGAATTTGAGGAAGGTGATTAAGTATGGCTGAACACAAAGAACATTGCGTTACCAAAAGGTTTTTCTCATAAGTTTGCTCGACCTTATGCGGGACCATATTATGTCACCAAGAAGATCAACCCAGTGGCTTATCGATTAGCGCTGCCATCCAGCTTGGATATACACAATGTGTTTCATATCTCATTACTCAAACGGTACAAACCAGATGAGCAATTTGATCGGCAACACGAACTCCGTCACCCACCAACGACACTTGATGATACGAAGAGGCAGCTTGTACCAGAACAAATATTGACACATAGAAAGCAAACTGGCATTCAACGTGAATATCTAGTGAAGTGGCTACGGGCTCCACTTATTGAGGCTTCTTGGGAGTACGAAGACGAACTTAAGGAGGGAGCCCCTGAAGTACTAGCAGATTATCTGCAGAAGAACCAACGCAATAGCCGTTTTCCCAGATCGGCACACAAAGCACTACCTGGCGGCATGCCTCTTACATAAACATTCATGGCCATTCTGAAGTTCAAGGAACTTTCCGGTATTTTTCTTAAGTTTGCCAATAAATCACTTGCAGCTTTACACAGGTTTTACGTAAGTGAACTTTATCTACACTTTTCCTGTGCTACTGCCAATGTATTTTGTAATTCAAAGTTGCTAAGGCCGGTGAATTAAGCCCGTGCCATACGTCCTAGGTCTAGTTTGGCCCTGATGAGGACATCAGCTTTTTCAAACGAGGGGAGGATGTTGTAAAGCTGACTCAGGTGCACCCAACGTGCCCTGTAAGACTCTAAGGGGTGACACTCCCTAAGGTCCCAGAGCAAGTTAGAACGTCAAGGACTGAGCCTCCGACCTGTGGTGAGCCAGTCAAGTAGTCACAAGTCATGAGCTAGCTCCGGAGCTCGAGTCATGGCCTAGTCATGAAGCAAGTTGATTATGCCACCGGAACGGCTCCTGGGACCCATGTCCGGGAGCCAGACTGATTCTGCCAGGCTTGCCAGGCTTAATCAGCAAAATAAAAACTAAGTCCCAAAAAGCGTGCTTTACCAGAAAGCACTATGTTTCAGAACAGAGGGGGTGCGCCGAATCACAGCAGAACTATAGGGGGAGTCCGACAGACAGAAACTTGGGCAGCTCAACCAGCGCCAGGAATCCAGTCGCCAGGTCTCAGCTCCCTCTACCAGCACGAGCCAGGCACAATGCCCAGCACGTGTTGGTGGCCCCGAGACCGGTCAGTCTATGTATGAATGTAACCTCTTCCAAATCTAATAAAGTTGATCCTTGGGGATGATTACCATTTCGGTTTCGCCACCGGAACTGGTCCAAGTGGAAGGACCCTTACTACAACCTTTTTGCGTCGCTGGCGCCTAAGGGTCCCTGTCATCGACATGGGGCTTGCCGCTATGCCAATTGGTCAGTTTGGCGACCACTATGCCTTGGGTTTCATGTGTGGCTTGTGTTTGCCTTTGGTTACCTTTTAAGGACGGATTCTGAGTTGGCTTTCGGGTTGGTTGGGATTCCAGTTTTCTTAAGTCTGAATGGTTAAGCTTGTTACGTTTCTGAGTTGGCTTTTATGTAAGTGCATGATGGATGAATGTTAGACTTAAGCGCGTGTTGGGGAAACCGCTCAAGTCCCAGCGCCCTTTGAGGCGCCGGCGCAACAGGTGGGCCTGGGGAGGCATACCTGGGTTTTCTGATCTTTGTTTTCTCGTTTTTTTACAAAGTTCCATGGGGCTTCTAATAGTCATTCTAGACTATAAATTTGAAAATGCAGGTAATGGCTTAAAAATTGCGTGAATTACATTCCGGAGCATATAATGGTTTTTTCCGTGTATTTATTGCACAAGATCCATTTTGCAAAGATCATTGGAAAAAATTCTATGAGCACGTTATTGTCCGTAAAACTGTTTATGTTTTTTTTTTTGGACATTGTTCAATTAGAAAAATGTACCCGTAATGATTTAACCGAACGCAAAATTTTATCAACTTTTTCGGTTTTTCATTTACAAAAAGATGGAGTGAAATTATCAAATAGATTATTCGCCCGGCATCACTCGACAGTGATGACCCCCTAAAATATTTTTTCACATGGTTGCAAAATTTGGACCACGGTGTGTTAAAATTTCATTTAGGCAATAAACAGAAAAAATCGAATGCAAAATCGATTTGATAATTAGCCATTGTGATATATAGCTTGGGCTAACAATCGGAAATTTTTTCCGACGATTGAAAGCCCCGAAGTTGTTGATGACTGGATAAATCGTTGGCCAAGCTACTTTAGCTTACGCAATGTCCCAAAATAAAAAAAGTGAATTTCATCGGTTTTTTGCTTTGGGTAAGGCCTCCTCGTAGTGGAGGACGCAACCCATAGAACCGTGATTGGGCTGAATTCCTGGAGGAATTCCATAAGGCTTTTTTCACAATTGAAGAATTATATTTGCTTTATTAACTGTTGTGGGCAACCGAGAACATGAGTTCTTGGATTTTTTTCCACCAAGGTGTCGTTTTTCTTCGGAAACTGACACAGCTAAAAATGGCCCAGAAGCCTATGATGGAAGGATTTAAATGGAATGTTTCTTGATGTGCTTGAAGCTGGGGGCGTACCAACACTATTTGTTGTTAAAAACACGAAAAAGTCGGCTCATTCTTCCCCATTTCTATAATGGATCACACATGCCTGTTAGAGTGATATTGTTATCCTTTTGGTGACCGTAAAGATTATGAAAAGGGGCAAAAGAATCTTTGATTTGAAATTGTTTTAGTTGAAGTTGGAATTTTCTAATAAATTCCCGAGAACTTCATATACTTTTATTTTTTTCTGACACTTTGATCAGAAAGGGGAGGGCCTTTGTGGAGGAAGAACCTATGGCATGGGACGAAGGCAATTCCAAAATGAAGATCTGAAACTAACTGGATCAGTTGACCATAGTATGGCCCTAAGTCTTAGTGATGCCAAATACTATCGGTCATAAAAACGAGCGTTTTGTCGGGAATTTGAGATATTGGTCATGACCAAATACTATCGATCATAAAAACGAGTGTTTTGTCGGGAATTTGAGATATTGGTCATGACCCCTTTTTTGGATATCTCAAACTTACAAAACTGGAAACCCGGTAAGCTATTTCTTTGTAAAGATATATTGGTGAATCTCTTAATGTTCATTAACCCAATTTTTTGTGATTCCTTGGAAGGTAATTCTGATTACCCGTTGACCATGGACGATGTCACAAAAATGGTTAATGAAACCGTTTTCTAAAATTGTTTTCTCTACTTCAATCTTCAAGTAATCACTTTCTGATTTACGGGTCAATTCTCAAGCTTGGTAATAAAGAAGATCTTTTGTTAAGTCACTGTGTTGGGACATTATTGGTATTTACTTACAGTGATAAGAAGATCAGTTAAGATATGTATTCATATTTTCATAGCAATCTCCTCGGAGAGGAAGTTATCCTTGATGGAGATTGAGTTATAGTTAGCATTTGGCTACTGGTTATAGCTCGTGCATGCTTACGTATAGTTTTAAACCTATACCACCCATTGCGGTAGAGACTCGGGCGTTCAAGTTTCAGAAAGTAGCGGATCTCCTACATGATATGTAGGAAATGCTACGGATTGCACATGAGAATGTCTAGTGTACCTAGGATGGGGACCGACGTTATGCAAGCCTGAAAAGATCACCGAGAGACTTCCAAGTGGGGGGTTGGGTATCTTTTGAGAATCCCGATGGATTCAAGTGTAATGCGTACTGGATAGCATTACTAATCGTCTCCTAGATATAGATGACTATATAAGATCTTGAAAAAGAACGGATCCTTAGCTTACCAAAACTCCCGAATGGATCTCAAGTGCATCCCGTATTTCACGTAAGCTGTCTCTGAAAGAGTCTACGTGAAGGAGAGCATCTTGTATCTAGAGATCAATTGGACCTGTTGGATGAATCATCGGGTGTATCTCGACTTGAACCCGAAAAGATCTTGGATGCAAGAACTAAACGATTGAGAAATCATATAGTTATTGAGTATCTGGTTCGATGAAAGGGATGTATGGACAATGATGGTTCCTGGGAATAGGATGGAAGCTTAAGGAGGAATTTTCCCAGTTTTAAGTTCTAAGGACAAAACTTGAATAAGGGGGGAAGAATGTCATGCCCAATGTCATGGTCTCGGGTAGCGTGTCCACGTTAGGGACTAGTAGACCAACAACTCGTAAGTTGATTGTGACTACAAGGGAATTGGAGCTCTTATGTGTACATGGTCATAATTAATGGTTGCAGGCCTAAACACTTGATGGTGGATTTGTATGGGTCTATCAGTGAGTCATTGGGGAACTGGATGACGTGGCCCAGATAGGCTGCAGAGGTGTCCAGTGAGGTGTTACAGTGCACTACTAGTGATGCATGCGCGTTGGAGGGTATAAGTACACCTATTGGACTCTTACTAGTGTGTTCTTGATAGCATGACCAGTGGCAGGATGCTGTTGGCATGATGCCACATTGCTCTTTGTGATTGATACATAGCTTAGGGGCTAGATCCGTTCGATCTAGGTTTGGTTGGATTGGTTTGTCCACCATCAGGTTCCCTTGTGTTGCTAAGTGATTGGCATGCTTAGAATAGGATCCTTGGATTGCGGACTTTATATGCACAATTAGGAATTGGGAACCAATTCCCAATAACATATTATAGGGGGCCTTGGTGAAAACGTAGTAGTTTATTCTCCTCATTGCCAAGTCCCCATTCAACAAGATGATTTTTGAATTCATAGCCTCTCTCTTGCCCCTCTTCCATCATTTACCAATCAAGTGGTGCTGAATCACAAGTCGTTCGTTTGTTCACCAATCGAGTGTTGTGCAATGCTGAATCAAAAGTTGAGATTTCATAATCCATGTCTCAAAAGAAAGGTTGCAAACGACAACCTTTGTGATTTTTGCAAAATATGCATACATTTTTTGGAAAAAGATGTCCCTAAATTCTGGATCGTGGTCAATTGGGACAACATCTTAGTGAGATTTTAGTCTAATGATGAAAGGTAGTCCACAATTTGGAGTCCAAAGTGAAATTTCAACTTAGAGGCTTCCTTTTTTATGTCAATAAGGCCTAGAACTAGTGTCTTTACTATTTTTAGAAATTATTGAAATTTATAAGGTCGTATTTGGACCTATCCTAATTGGTTAGTTGAAATACATTACATTTAGTCGCTTAAAACTAGGTTTTTGATGAAGTACCTAGAAGTTGTTATTTTAGGGCAAGTTTAGGGAAAGTGGCCAAATGACACTATGGCTACTATAAATAGTTCTACCTGTGTGCATAATTGATCTTGATGTTCTCATTTTGTATGGAGACCTTTTCTCTTTTGATTCTATGGCCATCTCTTTCAAATTTCTAATGATATATTGAGTTCTAATGTTTAGAATACTAATTTTCTTGTTGTACTTGATTCCACACATGTGAATGGTGATGTGCTACTGCTGTTGTATGGAAAGAGACAATATTATATCATATCTTAGTGAATTTGATCATATCTTCATGTATTTCCAAGTTCTAGCATGCTAGATGCATGATTTCTAGCTTGTAGATGAATGTAGATGTGCACCCAATGTTGCCTAAAGATCTAGAATTTCTAATGGTATTAGAGCAGATTGTAGGCTAAATTTGGTGGATTTTTCAAATCTAGAGGTGTATTTGAGAGCTCCATCAATTCTATGTGGAGTTGGGCTGGTTTCCATCTCAAATCAAGCATTTTCAAGTGTAGAAAGTGGATCTTTTGATCCTAGCTTCATTTTGGGTCAAATCACTTGGAGTATGATGATTTTTTAATTCATTTACTGGAATGTGGAGACAAAAATTGCACATGTTGGTGGATGTTGCATTCTATTAGTAGATGTATCAAGATTCTAGGTTTTGCATGTAGTTTTTGATTGATTCAATATTTTGCATTTTTGTGAAAACTTAAAATTTTGATATGATCTATTGGTTCAAAGGTTCTGATCTTTTCAAGAGTGTAGTTCAAGTGTATTAAAGTTTAAAAGCTCATTATATTGTAGGTAGATTGAGTGTGATCAAGATATCATCAATTCTATTTGCTAGAGAGAAAAAAAAGACTAGATTGTTTTCAAATCTTTGTGATTTCTTCTTGTCATCATTTTTTGGTTTTCAAGAGAGTGCTAGGTGAATTGGAATAGGCTCAAAGAAGAAGATCAATCATTGCAACATGGCAACCTCAAGTGCCATCATGTTGGAGAGCAATGATAGGCTTACCTCAAGCAACTATTCAACTTGGAAGGTGAGGATGGAGTCTTTGCTAGAGATGAATGAGTTGATGGATATTGTTGTAGGTGTGGAGGAGAGACCTTTGGGACATCAAGAGCAATTGAGTTATGATAGGAGGGCAAAGAAAGCTCTTCATGTGATTAAGATTAATGTGACTAATGAACTTCTCAAGAAAGTTGGTAAGTGTACTACATCTAGTGAGGCTTGGAAAACCTTGAAGAAGGTTTATGAATCCAAGTCTACATCAAGGGTCCTAACCCTTAGGAGTAAAATCTTTCAAAGTCTTCAAAAGAAGGTGAAAGTGCTCACGCTTTTATTTTGAAAGTTAAAGCTTTGAATGATGAATTAACATGTATTAGTGAAAGCATTAAGGATGTTGAGCTTGTGCAAGTTGTTCTTAATGGCTTACTAGACAAACATGCTAACTTGGTGCAAAGTTTTGGTATTCAAAAGACCTTACCAAGTATGGAAGACTTGCAAGAGATCTTGGTGCCTAAAGAGTTTAGACTCCAAGCAAGAGGAGTGTCATCTTCTACATCTCAAGTTGGAGAGGAGGAAGCTATGTTCTCAAAAGGCAAGTTCAAGGGCAAGGGCAAAAGCAAGTGGTTTAAAGGGCAAGATCAAGGTGACTCTTCTACCTTTGTTGGAAAGAAGAAAGATTGTAGTAGGTTTTTCCTATCCACCCTCAACCCTAGATCCAAGCACACAAGCATCAAGGAGATGAAGAGGATTAAGTAGTTGTCACACAGAGATTCGTTCCCATGAGAGCAATAGCATATTTCATAATCCAGCAAATGCACATGCTTCATATCTATAACTAAGGTCCATTAACACTAACAATTAACATTACATCCATTAACACTACACAACAATGATAGAGCTTACTCCTCTCTCTCTCTCTCTCTCTCTCTCTCTCTCTCACACACACACACACACACACACACACACACACACACACACACACACACACACACACACACACACACACACACAAAGTATAACAACAATCAACTCCAACAAGCATCAAATCCAGCAATTAGGAAATACAAAGGAAATATGAGAGATAGAGGAGGAAAGATGAAGAGCAAGGACATTTCATATCCATTCCATAAGAGGCCCAACCTACTTTTATTGAAATGAAGAGAAAGTGTCTACAATAATTTGAAACTACCACTATATACAGTGGATTTTAGGGCTTTGGCCTCAAATCTTTTTGGCCAATTTCTACTCTAAATATTTGAAATTCAAAAAGTAGAGGGAACCCATTCAAAAATTGGAGGAAACCAATTTAAATTTTGGTGGGAACCATCTTACTATTTATAGTATTTGATGTTGAGAGGGAGACATGAATTTATATAGTGAATGAATTTACGATATCACAGTCACATTTTGTAAGTGTAACTAAGCATGTGAAAAAAATAGAATGTGTGTTAGCTTTGCTACATAGCACATAGTAAAGCAATGCTTGAGATGCTCCTTCTTGGTGCATCTAACAATGCTCATTTCTAGCTTTGCTATCCTAGGTATGTTTGAGTTGCAACTAGCTCCTACTTGTTCCTTGGAATAATTTTCTCCAAAATGAGTTTGTAATATGTAGATCTCCTAATGACAAACATACTAATAGGAAGAATATTTTCTTAGAAATATGGACATGATCTTTAAACACACTTGTGTCATAATGAGTGATGAAAAAGCCTTGAGATTTAGTCCAACTAGCGTTGGACTAAATCTCAAGGCTTTTTCATCACTCATTATGACACAAGTGTGTTTAAAGATCATGTCCATATTTCTAAGAAAATATTCATGTCCAACTACCATTGGTAATAGCATATGTTCATTCTATTATGGAACCCAACGGGGTTGGCTCAGTTGGTTGGCTTGGCATCCAAAGTTTCTTTGGTCCCAGGTTCGAGCCTCCCCTTGGAAACCAAGAAGCATTCTATTATGGAATAATGGCCAGCAGGTGATTCTTGTGAGCCCATTCATGGAGTTCCACTTGATCATCTATTAGATTTCAAAAACACAAATCTTTGATCCAAGTTGGTCCTAGAAATCGATTCTTGTCTCAAAATAGCTCTATTGTCACCATCCAAACTTTTATAGCAACTAAAATATGTGAGAATTATGGCTTTATCGAGCTAAAGGATAATGATATGTGCACTCTTTCTGAAGACGTTGCTCCCTATTATTAGGGGAATTTGGGGGGTGGGGTTGGGGGGGTCTTAAAATACAACATATATGGAGTGATTCTTCACACACCCTACTCACCATGTGGTGTTGAATTTAGTGATTATGAAATGTTTGTTGTATCTCAAATATCTTGAGTTCCAATCCCACCCCTAACACCTATTGTTCGCATATGAAAGGCATGATAGGTTTGGTCCATAACAGAATTAATTATGTATTGTTTATGGCAAGAGGTATGGCTTTTTATATAAGTTTTGTCATTTCACATCGACTTATTATTTACTTTTGCACATGAGCTTGCATAATAAGGTCTTGCCTCTTTGCAAAAAAACCAGAGTAGTTGTATGAGTTTGATTCAACAAACAATCATTGAACGCTAAGACTTGTTGAATATTAATCTATAGTTGACTCACCCGAGAGAGTTAGAATGTGCTTTCATGTAACCCCCTGACCCCTTGGAAATGACATCAATAGGGAGTGAGGGGGTAAGGATGAGGCTTTCCATGTACGCCTACAACCCCCTCTATGCCCTAAAGGGTTTGCATGTTTTCTCAAATTTAACTCTTGGGAAGAATGGGTAAACCCCCCCCCCCCCCCCCGAGAGCTCCTATTGCTACACCTCCTTGTGCCCATCACCATCCCACTTATCTAATATGAACTTCTTAAATGACTTCAAATTTATGATGTTGCAAACCATAGCCTTGGTTTCCACCAAGGCTTCCAAGGTTTGTTGTGAGGGAGTTACATGGAAGGGTGCATCAACCCTTGCAATCATGACTTTCTTGAGTGGTTTCATTGTGATGTCAATATGGAGTGAAGGGGTTGAAGGAGCCCCATGGTGGGTGAGGAAAGATCATGGAGGACTCCCAACTTTTAGAGTCCCATGTGCTGCAAGAGTACCTTAATATAAAACACCAACATGGTATATCCTTTCCATTCCCACACAAAGTAGTGAACTCATTTCACATTCATTGTCCCTTTTTAAATTTTTCATCTGTAAACTTTAGCTTCATCTGCACTCTGTCCCTAGATTTTCAATGTCCATTCACCCCATACTCATAACCTTTGATCCCACGGGTTCATAATACCAAAAGGCATACTCATAAGCTACACACAGCAATGAGAATCCAGAAAGTGGAGATTTTATAAAACTGGCAATGTTGTACCAAGCTCCAGCTAAAACCCAATAGTGGGTCCCCCACAGCCGATTTTGATAGCAGCATTTCAAAAGCAAATGCTATCATTCAATTCTAATTTCTTTGGTAACAAGTTTGGAAGCGGATGAATCATGAATCATGATTTATACCAGAGAAAAATCAGAGTGATGATTCATCTCTTTCACACTGAACCGTGGACAGTCTGTACTCTGTAGACTGCGAACTGATGTAACCTGCTACCTTAAGTAGTAAGTACTCACAACTAAGACTGACAATATACCCACTGTAATCTGGGGTGTCCAAGTGTCTACCCGTAATCTGCAGCCTGCAATTCATATGGGTGGGCCAAGCAGCCTCATGGAATCAGCAGCCCTGTCGTCACAATCTACAGCTTGCTGCAATTACTTAATACTTGTAGTTAACTAATCAGGTGCTTTTCCCAAGGATCAACTACACAAGTCAAACATTAAAGTACGAGTTTTGTTTCCTAAAGGCTAAATTGGATGAGCAAACACATGAAATCCAGATTCCAAATGGCAAATACTTAAGCTGATTTAGAAATTAGATTACTGTTAGTAAAAGAACGATCCTCACCGACACCGACACTAATGCGGGAGCTACGATGCTAGCTCATAGGCTGCCAGCTTGGTAATTGTCAGCAGGCGGTTGTATGGGTATTGTGCATTGGAATTTGGGAAACTGGGACTGGATGGGCGGTGCTGGTGGGTGGATGTCTTGAATTCCAAGTTCCGAGCAGTGTGAGCCATAAAATAATGAAGACAAGATTGATAAAATGACGATGGTGAACGATCGCCCACTCCATCTTGACAGAATATCTACCGTCAGTTGTGACTCGTCCCAAAGCCTTTATATTTTTCTTATTGTTACTCCAGGAGATGGTCAAAAAGCTTTCCCAATCCCTGAACCTCGAAAGTTGAGAACCCATTTTCCTTTTCCATGACTTTTTGACAACAAAAATGTGAACTGAAATTACTGAATGGCTGCAACAATATTTATTTTCCCTCTTAAAAGAACTATGAACCTTAGAATCTTGAAAGATTTAGTCGAGGTTACTAAATAGCTCTTTTCTAAAAATTAAACTTCAAAAGGAAGATGTCATGATGAAAGTAATTTTCAATTTGTAATTTTCAATTTATGTCTTTCCAAAGAAAAGTACATAGTGTATAGTATAGGCCTACCTTTTTAAAAGAGGGCCCTAGGGGTTGATGAGACAAAGATATTTGAAATTTCCATTAACAACTCAAGGTAACATCTATTTTTTTTCTCTCTCAATGAGATACGATAAGAGTTTGGAAACTTAGAGTTGACTTTCAACAAATGTAAATGAAAATCAATCAAAGAAGGCATGATCTAGGGGCACCATCTATGGGTCACACTATGGTCATCATTCAACAAAAAAATTAATTTCTTTGACCCAAACAATATAGAAATGAATTTGTTCATCCTTCTTGTCTTGAAATTACTTAATTGAATCAATAAGGGAAAAAAAATTCTCAGAAGGGCCATAAATTATAAACTTTATACAAAAATTGGAGTGTTCTAAAAATTTAAAGGACTTAAAGAATATGATCAAATTTACTTTTGCTTATAATTTGTGAGGTTAGAAAGATGCTCTCTAACAAACCTGGTCTATTCCATGCTAAACAAGTGTAGTTTTTGATTACGTGTTCTCACCATCCAAATCACATGTCTCCTTGTATATCTAAAAAATCTTATAGTACCATCATACGTTGGAATGTCTAGCACAAGTGCATGACTCAAAATTTGGATAGGAATTTGCATTAGAAATGCGAATGCATTCTCATCATACATTTATTCATGAGCGGGGCCCATGACGCCGGCCGTTGGTGTGGTGCTGATTGGGCCTTGTTGAGATGTGGCTCAAGGTGTTGCGTCATCGTCGTCGTCATTTTCTATCAAAATCTCTGGAGCTGCCATATCCTCAAGTGCGGTGGGGTCAGCACACAGAGGTGAGGCGACAAACTTCGTTGTTTGGAATGTGTCATCATCCAATGGTGTATCGGACTCTACGTTATGGAGGGATGGAGCAGTGGAAGAAGTGTAAGGAGGGACATAGGTGTGGATAGGAGGAGGGATGGGTTGGGGCGAGTAAAATTGATGAGGGCGAGTTATAACTGGTGACGAGTAATAGAAGGACGATGAGTTATACACAGGTGGCGAGTAAAAACAGAGCGACAAGTAATACACAAGTGGCGAGTAATAGTAGGTCGACGAGTAATCACAGATGGCGAATAGTAATTGGCGAGTAATAAGTGGCTGGCGAGTAATCACAGATGGCGAGTAATCACAAATGGCGAGTTATATCTAGCGAGTAATAGATGATAAGTAATAACCAGCTGCGAGCAATAAGATGTTATTTTCTATAACTTGCCCATATATATAGGGGGATTATAACTCGCCTACTACCATTTCTGAAAATCAGTCCAATCTATGCCAAATCATCAGTTTATGCACTGTGCACTGTTTGGTTTTCGGTTGGCTGCCAGATTTACAAGATTTTTTAATCAAAAATGTCTCGTTGTTTACTAAAAATGGCAATTTTGTTAAAAAAACGAGCCTAACTTGCATTTTGATTGGAATTTTCCTAAACAGATTTGACCATGCGTTCAATTACAATAGGGGATAATAATGGCAAGGACGATGACTACCAAAAATAACAATAGTGCTCATTACAGACCGTTCAAGGCATTTCTGGGGCAATTTGACAAGGAAAAGGAGAAAAGAGAGGAGGTCAAGACTTTTACATAGGATTATTACAAGGGCGAACATAGTTTGTACAAGGTGGAATTTTCTACTTACAGGGTTCCGTCCACACATTCCCTAACTAGATCTACCTAACCTCCTATCCATTCTAAAATTATCACTTACCTATGCTAAGGGACAACTTCCTAGTTTAATTGGGTCGATCTACAAGTAAATCTAATTTAATTTATCTAACTTCTAGCTTATTTTATCTATCTAATCTGGGCTTACCCAAGCTAGAGTCTAGACTACTGGCTAACCTACCTATTTATCTAATTTACCTGAGTACCTAAGCTTCCTAACTTTCTAACAAGATAAGCTATTCTAATCTATCTAAGGGTCACGGTTGATAACTACCCTGCTATTCTAATCCTAACTGATCCTAAGCCTATCATAGCTGATCTATATACCTAGTTCTAAGTGGCCTTCCTAGATTAATCCTAGTTACTGGATTTGGATCATCTAACGTAAAATTACCTAGGCTAGCTAACTACCTAACAGATCTATTTGAACCGGAACTACCTAGTTGACAACTAATTTTTCTAGCTAAGTAGAGCTATTCTAACTCAACTAACTTACCTACCTATCTATACTACCTAATTATCCTAGATCTAATTGGGATGCTAAGGATATAAATTCTAACAATCTAGATCTAAATTATCATCAATGTTTAACTAGTCTATGCTATCCTCTATCTAAATCGACAACTATCTAATTTTTCTATCTAGACCTACTAAACCACAATTAACTAGCTACTCCTACCTAGGCTAAGCTAATGGGGTGTGGATGGATTGTCATGAACGGAAGAAGATGATGAGGGTGGCGCTTCCAGCACATCCCTGAGCTCAACATTAGCTGAATAGTAGCGACGCAACCTGCTGCCATTCATGGGGTGTCGAGCAAATTCTTGCAGGTCGGCAAGAATGAATGCGCCATTAGGTCAGATCTCTACTACCTTGTACGGTCCTTCTCCTTGAAACTTAAGCTTGTCTTTATGTTCCTTGGAGTTGTATAACAAGGCCAATTCTCCCGTAACGAGATCCTTGGTCTTGATATTCCGATCGTGCCAGGCCTTTTGTCGTTGTTTCTCTTCAATTAGGGCGTGAAGCGCTAGAAAGCGAATTTTGTGAAGTTGAAGAAGGTTGTCTAATCTCCTCTTGGTGGATTCCTTTGTACTAAGTCGTTCGGTGATGGCGACTCTGGGACTTGGAATGACAAACTCAACAGACATTACAGCTTCCTGTCCATACACCATCTTGTTGTGGTTCTGAAAGCCCATAAAGTTGCATGAAGCTTATGTTCCCAATCCAATCGCGCAGCTTCAACCATCTTCGTGAGAATTCTGCAGAGGATCTTGTTCGATGATTCTGCTTGTCCGTTGCAACATGGGTAATAGGGTGTACTCTTCCTATGGACAACCAAATAAGAGGATAACATGTGAGTGATAGTCTCATTTAGGAAATGTGTTCTGTGATCACTCACGAGTTCTAGTGGGCACCCAAAATGTACTAGGATGTTTTCATACAAGAATTTAGTAGTGGAGTTGGCATCAACCTTTCTCACCGCTTTGGCTTCTACCCATTTGGTCAAGCAGTCAGTGGCTACGATGATATATCAAGCTTGAGAGCCATGGACAATTAGACAAATAGGGTTGACATAGTCAATGCCCCATTTCTCAAATGACATTTTAGCCAGTATAGGTCGTAACGGCATTCACACGTCACATCTTTTGACCTGATAGTGAATATCCTTGAACATTGTGGGCCATCACAGGCCATGTTGCAATACTTTCCTATTGGTAGCTTCGGCAACAAAATGCCCTCCCCCTATTCCTTCATAGGCGATACTTATGACTTGGGACACTTCGTGTGGTAGGACACAATGACATATGATTCCATTGTTATAGGTGCGATAAAGCTATTCTGCTATCAACGTGAAAGGGGCAGATTTAATGATTAACCTATGTCATTCTACCTTGCTCATCTTAGAGGGAGGACGTACCAACATAAGATATCCAACTATATCGACAGCCCACTCAGGGACGACATTGACGTGGAATAGGATGGTGTTAGGGAGTTCGTCATCGACCCCTCTACTCTCAGGAACATTGTGGATCCGGGAGAGGTGATCGACTAGATAGTGTTGTTTCCCTTTGCAAACAACTATTTTAAAGTCGAACTCTTGGAGAAGTAGCAGCCATCGAGTGATCCGTCCGGTTGTGCATGGTCTATTTACCAGATACAATAGGGCTTGGTGATCTACGAAGAAGACGAATGGACTGGCTAGCAGGTAATGGCAGAATTTTTTCACGCTATATACCATGGCTAGCACTTCTCGCTCGGTGGCTATGTAGTTCATCTCCATGGGAATCAATTGCCTACTGGCAAATAGATCGGGTAATCCTTCTTGTACTCCCCAGGCTGTGTCAGAACACTCCCTATGGCATAGTTAGAGGCGTATTTATGGACATGGAATTCTATGGTCCAATAGGGGTCGAAGGATTGGTGCAGTAACTAAGGCCTTCTTGAGTTTGTGGAAAGCCTTGAACTCAGAAGATAGCATTGTCTTAGCTTCTTTTATCAGATCGGTATTGTTACTGAAAAGCAATGTATCATCCACATATAAAGTGACAATGATAAAAGACTGTTGCACTGCTTTGAAGTAAACGTTTGAATCTGAAGAGCTAGGTGCGTAGCCATGATCAATAAGAAAAGTATTGATCCTTTAAAACCATGGTCGAGCAGATTGCTTCAAGCCATAAAGTGCCTTATGGAGTTTGCACACATGATTATGTTTACCCTCGATAATATAACCTTCGGTTTACACCATATGAATGTCTTCTTCGATAATTCCATTGAGATATGTTGTCTGTACATCCATTTGATGTATTTTCAAATCTGCTACAACGACAAATGATAGCAAAAGTCGAATAGAAGAATGTTTGACTACTGGACTAAAAGTCTCAATGTAATCAACGTTGTATACCTGAGAAATCCTTGGCGACAAGTCGTGCCTTTTTTTCTGTTGATGCTTTCATCTGTGTTGTACTTGACTTTGAAAAACCATTTGCAATCAACTACATTTCTACTAGCAGGTAATTCGACAGTCGTCCATGTTTGTTTCTTGATAAGAGATGAATACTCTTTATCCATAGCTTCTTTCCAGAGATCGAAATCAGGCTTACTGAATGTCTCTTCGACAGACGTTGGTTCCTGAACAAGGTAGGCTGCAGACTCGTCGATATACTGGTTGGGTGGTCTGCTGGTTCTTGAAGATCTTCTGGGTAATAGAGGAAGTTGATCATTTCCATCACACTGTAGTTGCTGAAATGCAACATCATCTTCTTTCGGACCCGCTGTTTATTTGTTGTTTGTCGGAAGTAGAAGAGCTTGGACCTTCAATGGGAATAGTCGCCTACAAACCTGGAAAGTTCAATGTGTCAGGAGAATCTGACAGGTCGGCTACATGGGAGCTGCCCTTTCCTTTGAGGTCTTGAAACTGATCTTCTATGAAGATGACATCCCGACTAGTGAATATATTCGACTCGATGGGATCGAATAACTTGTAGGCTTGATCTGAAGTAGTGTAGCTGATGAAAATACATTTGATACTCTAGAAGTTGAGCTTCTTCCTGAGATCACAAGGTATCTGCACAAAGGCAGTACATCCAAAAACTCATAAGTTTGATAAAGAAGGTTTGGTACATGTCCAAACTTCGAATGGTGTTTTGTCTGAGAGGCCTTTAGTAGGACATCTGTTCTGAATATAGGTTGTTGTTGAAACAGCTTCAACCCAGAAGCACTTCGGAAGAGTCGCATGTGATAACATGCACTTTGTTGATTTGACTAAGGTTCTGTTCTTTCTCTCAACAAGACCATTTGACTGAGGTGAATAGGAGATAATATATTGTTGCTCAATGCCGTTGTTGAGGCATTACTCCTTGAATTCGTTGGAGATGTATTCTCCCCCGTTATTTGACCTCAGTGCTTTGATTCGTTTGCCAGTTTGATTCTCATCATGCTCTTTGGATTGTCTGAATTTGATGAAAGCCTCTGACTTCTGTTTAATAAAATAAACAACTGTCCTTCTGGAAAACTCGTCAATTAAATACTTTGCATCTAACAACGGAGGAGTTTGCATCGGTCCACATATATATGTGTGAACAACATCTAGCATATGGTTTAATCTAAAAGGAATCCTAGCCTGCTTTCCAAAAATGCAGTTATCACAAACAGGGAGATCAACCTTACCAGAGGGATAGTTGAGATAAAAAACCATGGATTGTCTGGACATGTTCAAAATAGATGCATGATTCACGTGTCCTAAGCGATGATGCCATAGTAATGCTTTATTGACTAAAACAGAGGTTTTCAAGGCCTGACTAGACTCAGAATAACAATGTAGGAGTTGAAGATCTCACGTTGATTGGTCATATGTTGAGTTGCTCCAGAATCTAGAAACCATGAATCATCCAAAAATGCGCTTTGATCTTTGACCATGAATGCGCCTTCGTCCACTTCGACCTGGGGAGATGATGAGACTGTGTTTGCTTGTTGATCAGGTTGCTTGGCTGCATTCTTCGCCTGGAGAATTCGACAATTCTTGATCTCATGGTTATTGCGCTTGCAATAGCTACAAAACATCTTCTTCTTCGACTGTGGATTCGATGATTGTTCTTGACTTTGAGTCAGCTTCTAATTTGTTGCAGCCTTTTTGGAGCTTTTCTGCTTCTGTCGCTTAGAGCCTTTGTTGACATATAGAGCCTGAGAGGAGGAAGTCGACGAAGTTTCTTGAATTCTTCTATTATCTTCTTGCAACAACATAGTGATAATTCTAGTAAGAGTTAAGTCTGAGTGTGTCGATATGATCATCACCCAGTTCTCATATGTAGAGGGCAAGCTTGAAAGCAATGTCATAATTGCGTCTTGATCGTCTGTGACTGATCCTACAGCGGCCATCTGTTGCAAGAGATTCTTAAACTGGTTAATGTGATTCTGAAGAGAATCACCAACAGACATCTTGAATGTGAAGAATTTCCTTCGTAGATGTAACTTGGCAGTTACGTCCCTCACGTCATATAATGAGTTCAGGATGTCCCAAACGCCTTTTGACATTTTAGTTTCAACTATGTGTCCAATCTGTGTATCTAATATATTGAGGATAATAAGTGCGAAAGCTTTACCGTCCTTCGATTTCCACTTTGAGTCGTCGTCTTCAGGCTTTACTTCTATACCTGTAACAACATCCCATAATTCACTGGTGATTAGCAAGGTCTTCATCTTAAATTTCCACAAATGATAATTGGATACATTCAGCTTGTTTTCAATAAGACCAGCTTTACTTTGAGAATCCATCTGGAACTTAGTCTGTCGATTGTATCGATGATGCTAAGATGTAGCAATCCCAACAATAGGAAACCAATTCTCTGATGCTGAAAGATTGGAAAGAACTGAAGAGTTTGATATCAATTTGATATTGCAAAAGATATCAAGTATTAGAGCTTTTGCTCTGATATCATGAAAGAATCAGATAAAGAAATAGTGAAATAGCATGTCCGAAATAGGTTAGATAATCGTAGCAAAAGTTCCTACTTCAAGTGCAGGACTACGCCTATAAAAAATTGAACAAAGCAGTAGTGATGGAAATCACGTTCAATCTTTAGCAACTAACTTTGAAATCGCTAGATACTAAGTGATTACGTAGCCAAACATGAAGTATTGAATTCTCAGACAATTTTATCAGTTACAAAGAAAATACATAGATGCATGCATTTTGACATAGACTGAATGCAATAAAAGATAGGTATTGATTCAAAAAAACAAAATCAAATGCTAATGAGCGCAAAACATTAGCGGATAGAAACCGCGCACTCTAAGCTGTCTCTGAGTAACTGAGGACAAGTCTGATAGCAAGCAGCTGAAGAAACAAAATGTTTCTAGTGCCAAAGCTTTGCTAGCTTTCAATCCTTAATTTTTGACAAAAGACGACACGACACGACACAAAATTGTTCGCGACACAAAACCAGTCGTGCTCCACAAAGGACCAAGAAGATCAGCCAAGTACCATGGGGTACAAGAATTTGATCAGATATCATGACATCAGCAGTGTTCTAGAACGTGGCTAATCTGCCACTCTTGTAATTTGTGATTAGTTGTAGATGTTTAATCTTTTCTGATATGGAAGTTACACGACGCGACACGAAAAAGTTTGCGAACTATATGCTTTCTGCTTGATGCATAATACCAAGAACACAAAAATATACATAATACATGTCTGCCTGTGAGCGAGACAATTTTGAGGAAGAGGATTTGTAGATCCAGAAGTTTGCTAGTAAGCGAGACACAAATCATGGGAGAACTGTATTTCTCTCACGTCAATGCACTGTGTGGATCTGTCATGCAGCGCTACAAATCAAGATAATCAATAGATAATATTGTAGCTGTTATGCACATATTATTCTGTGTGATTGCATGATCTCGAATAAATTTTTGTCTAATATTATTCATGTATCTGATTCACTTGTTTATTCAATTTCGCACATTGGTTTCATTTTGTTGAATGCTATATTAATCTGTTAATGTAGATCAGTATTGTTTGTCTACACTCTAAAGGATTGTAGGAATGTATAGCCAATAGTGACTAGCAATCATATCTGAATTCCTGACGAACTGATTTCGTTCGCAAATATTTTTGCTTCGCTTCGTTTTCGTCTAGATTTCATCTCATTTCATTTTGTTGTGTTACAGAGCCTGATAGATCCAACACGAATTATTTTCGAAGAAAAATAATTCGATTTTGCTAAAGTTTCGCGAATCGTTCGAGAGACCCCCATCAATTCGTCACCAGAGTTTTGGCTGGAATTTGCATTTTCTGAAGTAGATTTTTGCATCAGTGGTATCAGAGCGATCCTATCATGGTCTGACATAGCCAAAAAAGCTATCAGATCTAGGAGGCTAAGCATTCAAACAAAGAACCATCAACAAGTGAACACATTTCAAGAGAAATGGCTTCAATAAGTAGCGTACAGTCTAAGATCTGTACAGTCCTCGATTCATCAGGATCTAACTTTCTAGCATGGAAGGTTAAGACCTCATTGACACTAAAGGGAGAAGGATTATTCTCCTGGGTAGATGGCACTGAGGAGATGCCTACAAGAACAAGCAAGGAGCTATGCAAATGGAGGGAGAAGAATGACAAGGCAGTAGCCTTGTTATCATCATCCATCGAGAATAGCTTGACACTTGACCTGGCTACAGTCTCTAAAGCAAAGAAGATGTGGGATACTCTACTCACAAGATTTCAGACGAAATCACGTAGTCAGATAATGATGCTTGAAGATTAGTTGACAAACCTGCAGTGGGACGACAAAGACCTCACTTCCTTTATTAGGAAGATGAAGGATCTATTCCTTTCACTACACAATTATGGAGTAGAAAATGCAGTGTCAGTAGAGAAGCAGCTCACTTATCTGTTGAGAGCCTTACCAAGATCCTTCCAGACAACCAGAACACTACTAGCAAAGGATCCTACAATGACACTCAAAAAGGCAATTGTCGAGATTCGATAAGAACTCGAGGCTCGAGAGCACCTTGACCACAAGGATGCTTCTGACCAAACTCTCTACAACAACAAGGAGAAGACAAAGAAACAATTCAAGCCTAAGAGGGAGTCAGATTGAAAGCAGGATCGTGATCAGCAAGCAGAAGGAACCAGCAAAGGCAAATGGAAAAACAAAGGAAGGTCGAAACAACAGAGTGGAAACAAGAAGACTTGCGTGAGATGCAAACGCGTAGGACATACTGTCGATCCATGTTGGCTAAATCCGAAAATTGAGTGTATCCACTGCCACAAGAAAGGTCATGCAGCCATGGACTACCGTCTGAACCCAAGAAACAAATCAGCTTAAAGCAGACATGAAAACAATAATAGTTCGTCCTATGTCGAGGAGCCGGAGAGCTCAAAAATGGACAAAGAAAGATCGAATCATGGTATTTTGACCGCCTACATCTATGCAGACATGTGTGCAGTGTCAACACCTGACACACAAGAGGTAATCCTTTACTCAGGAGCTACCTCACACTTCGTTACATCAAGACAAATCATGTTTGATTTCCAAAGTGCAAATCCATCAAGATTTATTATTCTTGGAGATGGATCAGAACATCAAGTGAATGGTATTGGTTCATTGTGGCTCAACACAAACGACAGAGACAGACGACTCGAAGATGTTCTGTTCGTGCCTACACTGCAGCAGGACTTGCTATCAGTGGCAAGAATAGCTGATGTAGGGATGTATGTGACGTTCTCAGAAGAAGCATGCAATGTTGTTGATGCAAGTACCAGTACGCTCATCACTCAAGGAAGAAAAAAAGTGCCATGTATCACTTGAAGGTACGCCTACTTGCAGATCAAGTGTATTAGACTCATGATGATTCGCCAAATAGTGTATGGCACAGGAGACTATGCCATATGAATTCAATGGCACAATATCAAGCAAGCCATCATGGAGCAATCACATGGGTGAGCATCTCAAATACAACCAGTTCGATGACCTATGATGCATGTTTGAAGGGTAAGATGTCACGCACTCTCTTTGTCAAGGACTCCTACAAAACGACTAAGATTCTGGAGTTAGTGCATTCTGACATCTGTGGACCTTTCAATGTGATCTCAGTAGGAGGCTTGAAATATTATATTACCTTTATTGATGATTACAGTAAATTTTCCAGAGTCTATTTTATTCACAATAAATCAGAAGCATTTGACAAATTCATAGAGTATGTGAATTGGGCAGAAAGATGCACTGGTAATAAAGTAAAGCAGATCGAGATAGATCAAGGTGGAGAATACATCCCAAATTGATTCACTGACTTCTACAATGATTGTGGTATTATTCACAGAAGGACTGCATCTTACACACCGCAGCACAACGGTGTTGCAAAAAGAAAGAATAGGACCCTAATGGAAGCTGTCAGATGCATGATGGCCTACTCAAAAGCTCCAAGAGTGTTGTGGGCTGAAGCAGTAGCTACAGCTGCTTACATTTAGAACAGGACAGGAAAATCTGGTGTTCCTCACATGACACCACACGAATTATGGTGGGGTAGAAAACCCAATCTGACTCACATCCGTATCTTTGGTTGTGCAACTTATGCACATGTTCCTGATAAGCTTTGAAAGAAGCTTGATGAGAAAGCAGAACATGGATATCTTGTAGGATATGACAATAATTTGTCATACTACAGAGTCTATATGCCAGAGACAAACATTGTGAAGACAGTCAAAGATGTCAAATTCGATGAGAGCAGAACAGGTGAATGGCAAAATAATCATAGTACTTAACTTAGATGAGTCAGAAATTGTGAAAGGGCAAAAGATGGAGAGGGTTAGATGAAAAGCTTTCAGGAAAGCTAGGAAATATGCCTACTAAGCCAAACATAGGAGGAGCAAAAGCACGTTGATTCCTATCAAACCATACTAGTAAGGCTTCTAATATTCAACACTCATTCTGGACAGATATCATTGCTGCCACTCAAGACTTCCAGAAGAGCAGCAAAACTAGAGTACTAAAAGTTAATATATGGAAGAAGCTTGATAGTATGATTGAAATTTTAAGAAAAGATAAATTTTCTGATATTGATAAGAAAGCTGTACAAAAGACTTGTGTCGAGTTTGTTGATGCAATATTAAAAGTGGGGAGAAGATCACATCATTCATTACATGGTTAGTATAAATGCTTTGAGATGCTTTTAGTTTTTTCTATATATTTTGATCCAAGCATATGACTGACATTACGATTTTGACATGTGCAGACAAATAACAAAATCCACAGAATACAGCAAGTTTAGACAAGCATGCAAGTTCGTATAGGAAGAGAGAAATTAGAATATTGTTGAATAGCAAATTACATTCTTCATGAGCATCATAGTAGATTACAAGTTCAGAGAAGGATGAGAGAAGAGCATCATAATAAAATGATATGTACTCAATGTAAATGTATTGATTGTATAATAACAGAAAACAAAGTATTTACTCTTCATCATCAGTTTTTGTATCTCCTTCTATGGCTGTATTGTCATGAAGAAATTCTCTGCTTGAGTATGCATCTAATAGATGTGCATCATTCCTTGTTTCCACTAAGTTCAATATACGTAGAGTACAATGAATAATGGGAGCTCCTTAAAGGAACATTCTCATCAGTAAAACCTAGAATGTTCAAAACATAAGATGTCTTGATGAAAATGATCTTACTTGTTTTAACAAATTTATGTCCTCCTAAATAATATGATAAAGCTTTAACAGTCATTATTAGTGTCTCCCCAACTGGACTGAACTTTGAATGAGCAATACAGATCTCGTTCTTTAGAAAATGCCTCGAATAGTATGAGCAATACAGATCTCGTTCTTTAGAAAATGCCTCGAATAGTGTGTGGAAATCTGAAAAATTGGACCAAGAATGGATCCTGAAATGATCCACAAGAGTGATTGGATGTTAGATACAATTGATCTATCAATCTACACAAGATTTAGATCAATCTAGATCAAATTTAGATGAGAAAATCTACCAAGAACAATCATAAATGAAAGGGAATTGTACTTGCTAGTTTTACACATGTGAAGACCTGTCAGAGTACGAAGTCCAGCCTGAAACCAAAGTACAATATGATAGGAACTCAAAACTATCAAGAAAAATCAAGACAAATGATGAAATTGACAATAATCGCCTCCAAAACCAAGATTGGTGTTTTCTTTTTTATTATGGCCAAATGTGGCTCTATATATATACAAAAAGTGGGAGCTCGTGGTACTGATCATCCCTCTAATCTCACATGTGTGAGGGTGCTTTGTCATGTGATGATTCATTATGCAAAATTGACACTTGGACAAAACCTTCTATTTTGAGCACTTTTGGTCCATTTTTCTTCTATGTAGAGAACTAGGAAAAACTCTTTCAGAAGTGCAAATTCAACTTCCTCAGCTTATTCCACACGTGTGAGCAGACCTCTACACATGATATTTGACACCTAATCTCATGATGTGGCTTCATGCAATCTCTAGATTGATGCCATGTGACATATGACTAAAAAACATGATTTTGGCCTTTTTAGCCAATAGAACTTGATTTAAACTATATGTACAAGCTATATGATTGTACTACATGAAAAGTAAATTTATTTCACATGTGGGAACAGGCTCCACACATGTGTAATCATCCTATATACATAGATTTGGCCTTGACCAAGCATAATTTTTGCATTTTTCACATAGTGGCCAAGTCCACTATCCCTCTGGAACGAGGAAGCATGCTGTCTGAAACCACCTCGTCTTGCAACAAAGTCATCAATTATGAGTGCATCCTGCAATAGAAATAAGAGTTAAAAAAAAACAATTCATATTCAAGAGATAACAACATTCTTAAGCAAGAAGTTGAAACACTTACACATTCTTCGTCAGCAACAGCAACCAAATCCAGATGATCAATATTATGGCCACCTACTGAAGAAGAATCATCTGTTAAATGCATTTGTGATGGTGATGGATGAGGGAAGCCCATCTGGGATTAAAATGCCATGAATTCTTCATCAGATGGCATGGTTCGTCCATGCTCAACAAAATTTGATAAAGCTTTTGTTAAGCATTCTTCGCCGGTCATAAGTCCATCCTCATCATCATAATCAATTCCAGGCACCAAGTCTTCGGTTTCAAAATCTACAATGTCGAAGAATTCAAAAATTGTGCTAGATAGTAAACAAAGCACCTCATCCTCACAATAGTCAAAAAACTTACACAAATCAGTTATAGTTGTATATACATCGTCATCTATATGATACACAACAAATTAAAAAAACATTTCGATTTATATCCAGACATTGAATCATCAATATCGATATTAGAGCCAATAAAAGAATCCCGAAGCACTTCAGTATCAACATCAAGAAAATCACTATCCTTATCAGGGGTGTCGATAAGAAAGCGATGTCTTTAAAGGATGATGGAGCTGAGGATGAGGCCATCTGAGGATCAGAATCAACAGCTTCCTCATCATCCAGGATCTGAACTAGCAGGAAAAGTATGAAACTTGTCTGATATTCAACAAAACGACATTTCTTCTTACAGACAGGACACATCGTAGTGCATCTAAATTGTTCAGACAATCTAGTAAACATCTTATCCAGTCTTTGCTTGAACAGCCAAAAGAAATGGACAAGATCAATAAAATGCATGAATGAGAGAGGTCCTATGGAGATAACATGTATCTTGATTATATCCCTGAATCTAACATAATGTTCGTAAAATACTTCAGGATTAGGATGGACAGTCTTGAAAACATGTAGATATGGGCTCTTGTGCGATGCTAGTGTATGTGCCTTTCCGTCTATTACTATTCATGTGCACAAATCCGATATATCGTACCTTCGCATATCGCTCTTGTGCAACCACCGTTGCACCCTTTTCCATCATATCTCACGTCTTGTGCACAAGTCCAATATCCCTCTGAGTTCCACTATGGACAGGAGAAAGCAGACAAAGAGGGATTTTTTCTCTGTTGGTACTCCCACCACTCCTGTTGTTGCCATAAATCCTCCCAGACGAACTAGAAGGCGCAACCGTAGTAGGTGGCTATCTGATATTCACAAATATAAAAAATCCACCAAACTCCTAATTCCCAAGGCACCATTTTACCATGTTGTCTGCCATATCACAAGGGAAGATCTCGGCAGTATAATAAGGTTCACTCTCGGGACACTTCAGTGCCTTCAGGAGGCTGCTGAGGATTTACTAAAGCCTCTTTTTGGAGGACTCATTTTTGCTAGCCATACATGTCATTGCAACAAAAAATGTCGATTGGTTGAATATCAGAGTGGTTTCGTACTTTTCCTGTTAGTTCAGATCCCAAATGATGAGGAAGTTTATGTTGCTGACCCTCCTTTTGCATCATCCTCTGTTCAGTCAGCTATTAAGGATATCAGTCACTTTCTTATCGACACTCCTGATAAGGAAAGTGACTTTATTGATGTAATAACTGATTTTCTACGGGATTCTTTTATTGGCCAAAATACCTCTGCTGATGAATTCAACCTATACAGGAGTCTAAATGTCTATTCAATTTGCCTGTATATTATATTAATGACAATGTATATTTTACTACTGCTGATTTATGTAAATTTTTTGACTATCGTGAAGACGAGGTTCTATGTTTATTATCCGGCACAATTTCTGAATTTTCCGACTTCGTAGATTTTGAAACAGATGACCTTGTTGCTGGTACTGATTTTGATGATGAGGAGGGACTTATGACTAGTGAAGAATGTCTGACTAAGACTTTATCAAATATAGCTGAGGATGGGCAAGGCAGACCATCCGATGAAGAATTCACGGCATTTCAATCCCAGATGGGCTTCCCTCGTCCATCATTATTGCATTTCACTGATAATTCCACTTCAGTACGTGGTCATTATATTGATCATCCTGATCTAGTTGTTGATGATGATGAAAAATGTGTAAGTGTTTAAACTTCCTTGCATTAGAATGTTTTTAATCACTGAATGTATTAAAATGTTTCTAATCACTGGATGTATTAGAATGTTTCTAATCACTGGATGTATTAGAATGTTTTTAATCACTGAATGTTTTATTGCTAACATATTTCCTATTGTAGGATCCTCTCATAATAGATGATTTTGCTGCGAGACGAGGTGGTTTCAGACAACACGCATCCTCGTTCCAGAGGGATAGTGGACTTGGCCACTATCTTAGACATTTCCTGAAGAATGAGATCTGTATTGCTCATTCCAAGTTGAGCCCAGTCGGGGAGAGTCTTATAATGGCAGTTAAAGCTTTATCATTTTACCTAGGAGGACATAATTGTAAAGACAAATAAGATCATTTTTGTCAAAAGATCTTATGTTTTGAACATTTTAGGCTTTACTGATGGGAATGTTCCTTTAAGGAGCTCCCATTATTCATTGTATTCCACTTATACTGAGCTTAGTGGAAATAAGGATAATGCACATCTATTAGATGCATACGCTAGCAGAGAATTTCTTCATGACAATACTGCCATATAATCTGGCACAAGATCTGATGATGAATAGTTGACACTTTGTATTTTGGTATAATACAATCAATACATTTACATTGAGTATTTCTCCTTTCTTGTTCAATGAATTTGCAAAGCAATTCTGAACATGTCATGATTTGATGACAATGATGATCTACTTAGCAATCATCTAACTTTATCTTCCTGTATGAACTTGCATGATTTTCTAAACTTGTTGTATTGTGTAAACTTTGTTATATGTCGAATATGAAAAGCGTATGATTTGATAGGAAACGACGTGCTTTTGCTCCTCCTATGCTTGGCTTACTTGGCATGTTCCCATTCTTTCCTAAAAGGTTTTCATCTTTTTGAATTTTGACATGTCCTTTATGGGTCCTGCTTTTGATAAAAACATCTTCTAATCGAGAGATAGCTTCCTTTGCTAATGATGCTGGCTTAGTATTCCAAGCAAAAACTATATGAAGATAAATGATCTTTTCTCTTAATCTAACTTCTGCATAAAGAGTGCAAACATGCACATTTTTTAAGAGGATAGACAGCATAGGCTTCCAGTTTGGATCTGCATATTCTCTAGTAATTCATGTACTCCTAGTTACATCTTTTGCCATTTTCATGCAGTACAAACAAGGGCGTTTTGATGTAGCACCGTGAGAGACATTATGCATACATTTCAATGTTTTCAAATCACCTGCTAAGTGTCATTCAACATTGAAGTCTCCAACTCCTGGAACATTGAGAAGTCTTCCATCCATATGGTCCTTGATGATCCTAGGATAAGATGTCCTTGAGAATATCCATGATAATACATCATGATCCTCTTTTAGCACATGTCCAAAGAATTAATCAGACTTAGTTTACAATGTATTAATACTATTCAATGAATGTAATGTAATAACGAGGCTAGTTACCTGAAACGCTGCCAACCACCATATATCATTTTCTGACTGGACACTGAATCTGAAATTTTCTTGGTTCTCTGTTTGTGATAGAGCACCATTCATGAGAGTTATACTAACCCTCTCCATCTTCTATCCTTTCACAATTTCTAACTCATCTAACTTAAGTACTATGATTATTTTGCCATTCACCTTTTCATAGGTTATATCATAGAATGTGACGATATATCTCAGCAGTAATTTAGATCAACAAATAAATTGTTTGATGCATTATAGAATATCGATCTTCCATCAGTTTCATACACCTCCTCAATATGAAATGGAGTTCCAGTGATCTTATGCATACCTATGTTTAATGTATCCCTCTCTTTTTTCAAGTGATATGTCCTAGGGATTGGGACTTTTTTAATTTGAACTTGCTTAAAAGCTTATCTAATTAGTTTAAATATTGTTGCATATGCTTCCCTGCTAATACCTGCAAAATCACAAGCACCCTGAACTATAGTCTTATCTAAAAAAATTTGAATGTCCACCATCAAAGACTCTGCTATTTTACACTTTACATTTGAAATCCTATTGTTTATCATGATACGCTCAATGGATTTGCAAGTCAATATTGTGCCCAATGACATTCCTAGTGAAGCATTGTCTTTAATATTCCGAGGAGCTACTAATGTAGATCTGCAAAAAAAATAGATAGTTAACATAATATCACCATAGCTGAAATTAAATCCAAATGTCATTGAAAAAGTTACAAAAATCATAATATGCTTACTTGAATGCACGGATCCTTCTATTTCGATAACCTCCTTTTGAAAGCGTTTGAATATCCTTGCAACTTTGTCGCTTTCACTTCTTACTTTCAGCCTTCTTCTTTGCCAAATCCACATCCTTCAATAATTGTAAGTTTTCAATACAAATAGACTATAAGACTGATTGCATTTGCTCTAGTTCTGATTTGATATTGATTGTTATTTTCTGTAATGATTCATTTTTTTTTTAAGTTGTTCATTTTCTTCTAACGTCTTTTGGAGATGACAATCTCTATTCTGACAATAAGAGGATATCTGAATTAACTCACCTTCTAAAAAGTGAACTTTATTAAGAACGATCCTCAGCAAATATTTGAATTCCTTTGCCTCCTCTTCTCTGCATAGGTGCCAAATCAATAGGGATATCCACATGTAGATGATACAATGTCATCATCAAAAAAATAATAGAATAATCAGTTGCATCAAAGTACTATGACCAGATTCTATGAAACAAAGCAAAGTACTCATCTTTGATTATATTATATACTATGTACGATCAATCCAATCTCCATGCTTGTATGCTTGATTCAAATTTGGAAATGCCGCTCATTTTTTCATTCCAATAGGTAGTTGATGCTCATATTTCCATTCCAAAGTGATGATGGCATTCATAATTGGAGATGGAACGCATATTTCCATTCTCATGGAAGGAATGCATATGTAAACATTTTGCAATTTTTCCTGATTCGAATTCGGGGATGGCGATCATATTATCTAGTGAGAATATTGCCCTTTTCGTAACCAATGGAGGGAATATTTTTAAATTTAGTCAAGTTATACTGCGAACTGTTAACAGTTCTTAACTGTGACTATAGACACTGTGGTTAGATCATTGGGAGTTGGGGAGGCCTCAAGAGTGGTTGGGGCAAGCAAAGAAACAATATTGATTTTTTTATTTTGATATTTTTCTATATCCTACATGGCATTCCTTAAAGGGTCTTTTTGATATTGAGAACTCTTCTAATGTTCGGTCTGTGTGACCATTTAGTTCGAAGTCTTGGTCTAGTGGTAGCCATGTGCCATCAGTTTTCTTGTATCTCTGATAGCTAAATGTGAAACTGAGCATTTGTTTTTCGATATGATAACAGAAGATCATCGGTGAGATTTTTATCCTGCAGTCTATATCATTATTTGTTTTATTATCCCAGCCTTGATCCATGAGATCTGACAAAATCTCATTTGATAAATCCTTGCAAACAAATAAAGTTCGTGTCCTTCGAACACTTGCACTTGAGAAAAAATCAACAAATATATGCAATGAGAGAAACCAACTTAGGTGAACCATTTTCGAACCCATACTTTTCTTCATGGCATCTCTAACATCCAAGAGTAGCTTGCATAAGAAGGATTTAGAAACAATATTGTCATGAATAGGCCACTCATCACTCTAAAAACTTGGCGATGGAATTATTTCAAGCTTGTTGAAACCTCCATCCATTTGTGATATATATGAAGCTTCATAAAAATATATACTACTATCTGCAAATTCCTTTGGACTTCTTCCTATGTATTGCAGCTTTCCAACATCAGAGTGAATCACATCCAATATTTCTACAAGTGATTGTGCTGGCACCCATTCACTTATGTTTGATGGATATAAATCTAAAAGAAGAAAAACATTGAAATATTTAAATCGTAATCTGAAGAGCATCAATCAAAAAACACCTGTGATTATAGTAGAATGCATACGTTTTGATATACTTATACTTACATTTTCGATGATCATGAAGATTGATATCTTGTACTTTTATTTCTGAATGCATATAAACATGTTGTACTAAAACTTCTGATGTAGAGTGACCTCCAGGAGTTGTCTTTCCAATAAGATTTGTGTGTCATCTTTGCCCTTTTCTTCTGTCAAAAATTGCCCTTTGATGATGGATGCAACAACACCCATGAGTTCTTCATATATTCTGTTGGCTTCCAGTTATCAGCGTCATCTTTCTCATTATAAAGAATCACGGACTCAATTGTAGATCTTCGTCTCCTTGTCATTGCTATTTTCAAAGCTTAGGCACCAAAAATCTCTCTGATATGATACTAAATTCAATTTTTTGTATCACATTTAATCTCATGAGAATGCCACAATAGTCATAGTTATTGTGCATACTATATTTCTAGCAACTGCGCATACTATATTTTTATAATTGTAACTAGTCTAGTTAAAAAAATTTATTATACTAACCAACATAATTAAGTAAATTTAACTTGAGGTATTGACCTCGAGCATATTAGCACGTGTCGGGCAGGAAGAAAGAACCAATGGGATACGTCTGCCCGACGCAACTTTCAAAGTTTGTTGTAATATATTTTTATTTCGGCCCAATCCAACTAGCACAAAGCTTGGTTGATGGTACAATGAGATCACTACCAATTTCTAGCAAATCACTCCCTAGATCTATGATTTTTGGCAATCAACTCCCTAGTACTTATCACTCCCTATCAAGATCTGAAAAATGAATTTTCTGGGCCTGATATGAGCTTCCAAACATTCACATCAATGATTCATTACAAGATCTAATCATTGATATGGAAACTATGAAGCTAGATCTAGACAATGCAAGAAAAATCTTTAAAAAATGGATGACAAATTCAAAGTTAGGCAGGTCCAGTACGGACTCACACATGTGAACAGTATATCCCGCAGCCAAAAACTCAATTTGATCCAAAAAAAACTTGCTGCTACCACTTACTTCTAGCTCGCCCCTCACAAGATTAGTACACTCAAAACTTTCTAAATTTGGGTGTGTTTATTGATCATTTTCATAGACTCTTGTACTTGGCTCTGATACCATTTTGAATTTACTGAATTTTGGACCTTGATTGGATCTACAATCGATCCACAAGAGTGTCGGGTGCTAATTAGATAGATCAATCTCAAATCTTACTGATGTCTAGATTTAGATCTAGATAAAAAATTGCATCTAACTAGCAAGAACAATTTGACAAAACAACTCAAGAGCGGCCTCACATGTGTGAAACTCTGTCATTGTACAAACAGTGAGCAGGGATTGCAAGAAATCATGACACAAATAGTGAAAATAACAAGGTATTGCGGCTTGCCTCAAAATCAAGATCTCTCATCAAGATTGGATTATTTACAATGATGATCTATATAGATCAAGTACATTTCAACCTGGTATGCTGAATCATCAGGTGCACGTGTGGGAAATTCCACATCATCTAGATCAACCAGTAAATGCAAGATAAGCCCCCACCTGCTCATCAATATTTGACTAATAGAGAATGGTTACAATAAGCATATCATAGGGAAGATCATTCCTACTATTAAGTGGCCAAATCTTTTGACTGATGTCAAAGGATTCACAGAGCATGGCACTCGACCAAGAACTACATGGCCTTCATTTTGAAAGTAAAAATGCTTAAGTAGTGGCAGTGTCATGTGCTGCATGTAATTGGCCCATGAGCTTACTAATTGAAATGCTACAATATAGCCATGGAGCTAAATAGATTAAAATTAGTCAGTTGGATAATCAATAGAGTGGCTTGAACAATTGCGCTATATTTGTGAATAACGGAATTGTAATAATGGTTCTAAGGCCCATTTTGGGCAAATAAGGCCCCAAACTTATAGTGAATGCACAAAGGACCACTATAAATAGCTGATGTCATGCTAAATTTGGAGGCTATTATTCATTTGTCTAATTTGAACTTTTGATGTTCTTGAAGCTTCTCTTGGAGAGCTTTCTTGATGGTATTTGTGGTTCATGTGTCTAAAATCACATGAGAGCATTGATCATGCTCTAGATTTAGGCCCTATCTTGAATGATCAATAATGATGATGTATCATATCTATCTTTTTCATATTTGGTGAAGGTTTGCTACATTTATCTATTTTCTTGATTTTTGATGAGTTTTATTGATTTTCGTATTTTTACATACTAATTTGATGTTCGAGAATGGAATAGATGTTTTAATCCTAAGATTGGCACATGACACCTTCAATTTTGCAAGAGTCTATGTAGGTGGATGCTTTTGCAACATGCCAGAAAAAGACAAGGGGGATGGCAAAAGAATTTGTCCTTATGCAATTATTTTAAACGCCTTCTAAATAGTGATATTTGTATTCATCACAACAATTTCTTTTTGAATGCACCAACACTAGTCATGGTGATAAAAGACTTATTGTATTTTTGGAATGGCCATAAATATCTCCAAAATGTATAAGAAGGTATCTTTGCGAACTTCAAGAGAGACATTGGTATAAAAGCATGTGGCTATTTGTTTGAAGACGTCCCCAAAAGATCATCTTTTTTAGCAATGTTCTCTAGATATTTAGATTAGAACAAAAAATGAAAATCTATTGAATTTACTAAGCCATATGACAGAAAAAAAATTCATGACCATATCACAAAGTTAGATTTCAAAGATAATGTGGAGAAAGATTGCATTTTTTTTTATTTGAGAGATAATATATACATGGTTTCTATATCATAAAGAATTGAGGCAAATCGATCATATAATCATTCTCAATTTCTCTCATCAAGCTAAATTTCTTGGAGAAATTTGCACACCTTTTTGGATTTAGTTGTGTATCAAATTGGGGCAGATTCGCAAAACCATTATTGAAATAGTTGATGATGTAACTGTTCTTTGAAGATGTTCTTGACAGATCTGAAATCTTCAACTAACAAGTGAAATTTACTGGACCTTCATAATTGGCCGATATTACTCAACAGGGTCTTCCACTTATTAAGCAGATTCTGTTTTAATCAATATCAGACTAATCTAGAACAACAACTTCTTCTTAGGACCAATATTACGCATGCAACATGCATCCAAGCATGAACACAGATCTATTTATACATTTTCAACCATAGAAAGCACTACACTGAGTTACATGCATGCATGCATGAGAACAATTCGGCAAATTTTCGAATTTTAGCTCAAAAATTGTCAAACTTCCGATAGCCATAACTTTCTCTACAGGATACCAAATTGGTCGCTGTAAAGCACAGTACGGAGGGAGAGTGGGTCTACAAGGTACTTGTCATGTCACCCTACCACCTAGTTTTCACACATGCAAGCAGTAAACGATCAAAAAACAGGTAGGAGGGCGCACTTTTTCAAGGTGGTATCATCCAAAATTCACCTCCAACCCAATAAGCAGCCAATCAGAGGTTACAAGCACTTTACTAAGGTTCATTGGAGAGGAATAGAGGCTTATATCATGTACAGCAAGCAATCATAAGCTCAAATCATGCAAAAAATGCATTTTTGGACTCCTTCAACAAGCAAAACTTCAACATAATGGTGCCCAAACCTCACACAACCAAATTGGATGCATGATGGCTCAAATTAGAGGCAATCTATCATATCTTTAAGCTTGTAAATTCTTTTTTCAACAGTTTAAACCACCATTAAAAAGTTATTCAAGCTCAAAAGCCCTAAAAAAATACAATAATTTTTTACTTTTTGAGACCCATAATGGTGTCCAATCCTAACCAAACTTCATGAAAGCCTTATGGCAGCTTTATTACACCTCTGAAAATGTGCATGAAAAATATTGGCTATGAATTCTATGAATTACCACAAAATTAGTCCAAAAACCATAAAAAAACCATGTTTGTTGACCAATTTTGACCAAAATTTGTGGACCAAATCCACAATTAAGTGCAATCAGATCCAATCCCTATAAATCCATTACATGCAAGCACTACAAGTTCTGATTTCAATCAATTATGGACTCTGTAGCCCATTTCTAGTCCAAAAACTCCAATTTTTGGTCAAAATTCACTATCTTAGCAACCTTTTGACTATTCAACCAACATGCAATCATTAGATACAATCAATAATGACTATAAAATAGCAAGTACAATCTAGAAAACGTACTAGATCAGTAGCTATGACCAATTCCTTGCAAAAAATTGAATTCTAGGTGAAAAATCACAAAAAAAAAACCGTCAAAAATCCATTGATTTCCATCAAAAATCCATAATCATGATCTTTAGGCTGAAAGTACATCAAGGATCTGAGAACATCATCTATATTTGACCACATCCAAGTGATGTCCATTTCAGCATATGTTCATAGAGATGTTGTTATACTAGAATCTAAATAGGTCATTTTCATTTTGTTGAAAGTAGAGTTTGATTCTCAAAAATGATATTGCTATATACACATTGATAGCTAGTAGCATTTGCTCTCGGATCAGTAATCTCAAAGGATATATCACAAGCTACATGTTGTTGATGTTGAAACTCTATTGGATGATTAAGGTGGATGTTCCTACCTCTACAGCCTCAGCATTAGCCTATCTTGGTTTGCCTCCTTCACCATTGAGAGATCCATCTGAGTACATTGTCCAGAGAGTGAACCTAGATCTTAAGGATCCATTGTTGTACATTGAAAAGTGTGAAAATCTTGATTTTTTTGCATGAACAATTGGCTATCAAGAAAGCAAGATACCATCTCTTTATCATCCACTAAAGACGAATACAAAGCACTTAGTACAACATGCATTGAGGCACTTTGGATCAAAATACTACTCATAGAGATCCATATTCAAGGACCCAACGCTCCCACAACAATCAAAGTCAAAGAGGTGGGGGCTTGTCTTGCATTTATTGGTTGATCTAGATGATGTGGCATTTCCCACATGTGCCAGACCTGATGATTCAGCATACCAGGTTGAAATGTATTTGATCTATATAGATCATCATTGTAAGTAATCCAATCTTGATGAGAGATCTTGATTTTGAGGCAATACCTTGTTATTCTCACTATTTGTGTCGTGATTTCTTGCATTGAATGCTATCAATAAGTAATGATCTTCAATCCTTGCTCACTATCCGTAAAGTGACAAGTTTCACATATGTGAGGCCGCTCTTTAGTTGTTTTGATCATTTGTCAAGTTGTTCTTGCTAATTAGACGCAATTTTTGATCTAGATCTAAATCTAGACATTAGATTTGAGATTGAGCTATCTAATTAGCACCCAACACCTCTTGTGGATCGATTGTAGATCCAATTAAGGTCCAAAATTTGATAAGTATCAGAGCCAAGTGCAAGAGTCTATGAAAATGATCAATAAACACACCCAAATTTAGAAAGTTTTGAGTGTTTGATCTAATCTTGTGAGGCCGAGCTAGAAGTAAGTGGTAGCATCAAGTTTTTTGGATCAAATTGAGTTTTTGGCTGCAGGTGTATTGTTCACATGTGCGAGTCCATACTTGACATGTCTTACAAGTGCCTAACTTTGAATTTGTCCTATATTTCACACACACATCCATTTTTCAAGATTTTTGGTGCATTGTCTAGATCTAGCATCATAGTTTCCATATCAATGATTAGATCTTGTACTGAGTCATTGATGTGAATGTTTGGAAGCTCAGATCAGGCCCAAAAAATTCATTTTTCAGATCTTGATAGGGAGTGATAAGTACTAGGGAGTTGATTGCCAAAAATCATAGATCCAGGGAGTGATTTGCTAGAAATTGGTAGTGATCTCATTGTACCATCAACCAAGCTTTGTGCTAGTTGGATTGGGCCGAGACTAGAGGCACCTTGAGTGCTAGAAGTCTACCTTAGATTACTCCATTGAGTGAAATCTTTGTGAATTTCAAGTGCTAAATCATTCATAATGGCATCCATGGGTGGATTTTTGTTAGAAGCCAATGAGAGGCTCACATCCACTAATTATTCCATTTGGAAAGTGAGAATGGAATCACTTGCTCCATGACCTCTATGACATTGTCCTAGAAGAGGAAGATGAACCTCTTGGTGGACAAGAGACAGGCTAGATTGGCCTTACATTGCATCAAGATGAATGTGAGCAATGACTTCTTGAAAGAGGTGTCATCTTGTATCTCGACCACGGAGGCTTGGGATTCATTAAAAGGCATTTATGAATCCAATCACACTTCAAGGATACTCATGCTTAGAAATCAAGTACTTCAAATCATGAAAGGAAGTGGAGAGAGTGCACAAGAGTATGTGCTTAGGATCAAATCTTTGAACAAAGAATTGGCTTCAGTGGGAGATGAAATCCAAGATAACGAACTTGTGCAAGTCATTCTAAATGGACTAAGTGAAAATTATACCGATTGTGAAGAATTTCAGATCATTAAGATCCAAAACATCCCTTTGATCTTTGGTTAGAAAGACAAGCAAATCACCAACCTTGCTAATGTAGAAAAATCAACATCTACACTATGAATGAGATGCAAACTCTAATAGATCTTGATCAAACATCAATCAAAACATGAAATGAAGTTGCTGTCTGTACAAAAATAGTAAGCTATTGTATTTCACACGTGTGGATCTGAATATAGCATTTAATGAGCATTCTACACACAAAATTGCAAGATATCACCAATATAGTGCACCAATGGATAGATGACCCAAAGAGAACTATGTATAAGCATGAAATGAGAGAGAGAGAGAGAGAGAGAGAGAGAGAGAGAGAGAGAGAGAGAGAGAGAGAGAGAGAGAGAGAGAGAGAGAGAGAGAGAGAGAGAGAGAGAGAGAGAGAGAGAGAGAGAGAGAGAGAGAGAGAGAGAGAGAGAGAGAGAGAGAGAGAGATCCTCTCTTCCCATGAGTTACATCCTTTAATAACAGGTCCAAACCTAATTTCAAACTTTGGTTTCCCTCCATAATGAAAAACCCAACTATTATTGTGACTAGATTCCATGTCTCTACTACTCAAATTGAATCTATCAAAAACTCATGTTCTACACTTTCCAATAGTGTTTATTCAAATACTTTTATTCTAATATAATTTTGAAAAGTCAAACTTTGAGTCTAATATGAAATTAGCCTCAATTGCCAAATAAACAACTATAGCAAATTTGACTAAACTAGTTGAAATCTTTCACACTCCCTCTTCAACTAGCTTTAGCACAGACTGATAACAATCCAAGTGAAGTCCTATGCTTCATAAACAAGTCTTTTCCCAATGCTTTGGTAAAGATATCAGCTACACATTCTCTCGAAAAAACATGTTGAAGCTCTACCTCCTTTGCCATGACTTGCTCCCTCACAAAATGATATGCCACCTCAATATGCTTGCTCCTAGCATGAAAGATAGGATTGGTTGCCAACTTTTGGACTGATAGGTTGTCACAAAAGATGATTGGAATCTCTAAAAAATCCAGCAAGTGAAGATCCTTGATCATCCTCTTGATCCATACCATCTCCTTTGTGCAATGAGTAAGTGCTTTGTACTCGGCCTCACTAGATGACAATGAGATATTGGCCTGTTTCTTTGACATCCATGATATAGCTCCATCACCTATGAAAATAAATTGAGCACTAATGGATTTCCTATCCATTTGATCTCCAACAAAGTCTGAATCTAAAAATCCAAACAATTTAGGTGATGATCCCTCATACAATATGTCAAAATCTCGAGTTTCCATGATATACCTCAAAACTCGTTTTCCTAGCTTCCAATGCTCCTCACTAGGATCTTGCATAAATTGACTCAATCTACCAACAAAGGAGCTTAGATTTGGTCTTGTGATGGTTAGATAGACCCAACTAGCTTTCTATAGAGAGTAATGTCCTTGAAGGATCTTTCATTACCTCTTATAGTTTGCTTTACATGAGACTCCATAGGTGTATCACAAGATTTTGCATCTACCATATGAAATCTTTCTAGAATAGAATTAGCATACTTCTCTTGACAAATGACAATAGTTTGAGAAGATCTAATCACTTATATTCCCAAAATGTAATGTAAATGACCAAGATCATGCACCTCAAATTCCTTCTTAAGAGCACTCTTGATATCCTCCTTATCTTGGTGTCTCCACCACTCGAGATGATATCATCCACATAGATTAGCAAGATGGTAATATCATTTCCAGCAAACCTATAGATACAATATTCCATTTCTTGCTAGACCGGGAGAAAAAATCATTACAATGTTAAAGGTGTGGCATGAATTGATCTCATATCATCAACAACACCAATCAGTCAACATCAACATATCCCTGTAGTTTTTGCAAACCATAAACGATCGGCAACTATCCCGCACCGGCAGCTAACCACCCGTGCTTTACACCCGAATTCGAGCAGCATCTCTGTATCAATGGTTAACCCGTACAGTTCGAATATGTCACCCCGCACCCCACAAGGTACAGACCGTGCTTTCACCTACCTAGGCAGCACTTTGCCTCATCCGTCCTACATGCAGACAGCGCCAGGCCCAAACCGCGAGAACTGACCGTGCTTACACCTCGAGGGCAGCACTTTGACTCATCAAGTCCCCCGTTCTGCCGACCACCCCGACCGTGGACGCACCCGTGCTTACACTGTGGGCAGCACCTTGCGCAACGGTTGTCCTGACAAATCCCAAAAACGTGGCCATCCCTGTGAGACTTGCGTAACTGACCGGCTTGTCGGCTCTGATACCACATGTTGCGCCGGCGCCTCAAAGGGCACTGGGACTTGAGCAGTTTCCCCAACACACGCTTAAGTCTAACATCCATCCATCATGCACTTACATAAAAGCCAACTCAGAAACGTAACAAGCTTAACCATTCAGACTTAAGAAAACTGGAATCCCAACCAACCCGAAAGCCAACTCAGAATCCGTCCCCAAAAGGTAACCAAAGGCAAAGACAAGCCACACATGAAACCCAAGGCATAGTGGTCGCCAAACTGACCAATTGGCATAGCGGCAAGCCCCATGTCGATGACAGGGACCCTTAGGCGCCAGCGACGCAAAAAGGTTGTAGTAAGGGTCCTTCCACTTGGACCAGTTCCGGAGGCGAAACCGAAATGGTAATCATCCCCAAGGATCAACTTTATTAAATTTGGAAGAGGTTACATTCATACATAGACTGACCGGTCTCGGGGCCACCAACACGTGCTGGGCATTGTGCCTGGCTCGTGCTGGTAGAGGGAGCTGAGACCTGGCGACTGGATTCTTGGCGCTGGTTGAGCTGCCCAAGTTTCTGTCTGCCGGACTCCCCCTATAGTTCTGCTGTGATTCGGCGCACCCCCTCTGTTCTGAAACATAGTGCTTTCTGGTAAAGCACGCTTTTTGGGACTTAGTTTTTATTTTGCTGATTAAGCCTGGCAAGCCTGGCAGATTCAGTCTGGCTCCCGGACATGGGTCCCGGGAGCCGTTCCGGTGGCATAATCAACTTGCTTCCTGACTAGGCCATGACTCGAGCTCCAGAGCTAGCTCATGACTTGTGACTACTTGACTGGCTCACCACAGGTCGGAGGCTCAGTCCTTGACGTTCTAACTTGCTATGGGACCTTAGGGAGTGTCACCCCTTAGAGTCTTACAGGGCACGTTGGGTGCACCTGAGTCAGCTTTACAACACCACCCCTCCTCTCTACATACCATGCACTTCACTCAAGATAAACTAAAGTAAATTTTAAGTTTACTTGACCCCCTCCCCCCCGCCCCCCCATTTCTAAAAAAGAAATTACCTCCTCTCGGGCCACAGACTGCTGGCCGCGGGCAGAAAGGAGAGAGGGAGAGGTCCGAGAGAAAAGGGGCGCGCGAGAAGGAGGCCTCAGAGAGGCTTGGAGGTTCTAGGTGTCCTGCTAGGCGCTGTCAGGCTTGTTGGTTGCAGACCAATAGTTTTTTTTGATGTTTTCTTTTACAGTTCGGATTCTAGTCCCTGCAACAATCTGTTGCTAAAAGATTTAAATGCTTTCCTACAGCTGTTGCTGCAGATTCTTGAAGTTTTATGGGCGACTGATATAGTGTTTTGCATTACCTCAAGTCTAAGCATCCTCTATTATGGCAAATAAGAGTTTAGACTTGTTTTAGCTTCAATTTGAAGCTGTCTACCTTTCCATACTGCTTTTCTTGTAGATAAAAGGTGTTAGAAGAATGCAAACACTGTTGCTAAGCTTTAATTTGTGCATAATCAACTTTCTTATAGATTCTACACAAATTAGTTTCTTAAAGGTTGAAAAACAGGGTAGATGTTGTCTATTTTTTCCCAGAAACCCTGATTTGCAGGTTCCCATCCATATTTTGAAGAATAGGCTATGTTGGAAACCATATCATCAGTATGATGGCCTTACTGATTGACAAAAGCCTGCAAAACTCTGTTAGTTTGCAAAAAAATCCAGCATGAACCTGTGAATCACCAAGAAACCGTCATGCTAATCCTGTAAGAAACCACCAACACTCACAACCAGTGATTAGTGTTTTTTGTGCTTCTTTTCCTGCTTTTTCTTTGATTGAAGCCAAAACTGGTTCATTAAAAAGCAAAAGACAACCAACAAAACCACCTAAATCACTGTTTAAGAACAAAAAGCCAAAAAAGACCAACATTCACTCTAATTGATCCCGTTGCTAACCAAAAAGTGTCCCAGATGAAGTAAACGACAACACAAGTGAATTGAAAACCGAAAATTTACTTCCTGAAACCAAATATGAAGTGTCTAAAAATCGAACCGATTGTATACCTGGTAGTGCACTTACCACACAATCGATTACACTTCAAACAAGGAAATCTACGAGAAGTATAATCCGCACTTTCACCACATCGTTGCATACTCCATTGAATTCTCGAAAAAGTGTCAAGATTCCATACAACGGAAAAATCCCCACAATTCGAGATTTCTCTTGAACACAAATCAAAGGCAAAAACGTGCTCAGAATTGGCTCTGATACCAATATAAAGTCCTCAATCCAAGGATCCTATTCTAAGCATGCCAATCACTTAGCAACACAAGGGAACCTGATGGTGGACAAACCAACCCAACCAAACCTAGATCGAACGGATCTAGCCCCCAAGCTATGGATCAATCACAAAGAGGAATGTGGCATTACGCCAGCAGCATCCAACGGTCATGCTATCAAGCACACGCTAGTGAGAGCCCAATAGGTATACTTATACCCTCCAAGGCCCATGCGTCACTAGTAGTGCACTGTGACACCTCATTGGACACCTCTGCAGCCTATCTGGGCCACGTCATCCAGTTCCCCAATGACTCACTGATAGACCCATACAAATCCACCATCAAGTGTTTAGGCCTACAACCATTAATTATGACCATGTACACATACCAATTCCCTTATAGTCACAATTAACTTACGGGTTGTTGGTCTATTGGTCCCTAGCATGGACACGCTACCCGAGACCAGTCATGGGCATGACAGTGCAGCCAAGTACTGGTGCCGAAAACTAGTTTTTGCCCACATGAGACAAATTTGTGAGCCAGTTCCTAGAACTCAGAGTGGTTTTACATGGAGTGGGCCCAAATCCTTTACTTTGATTGGTGGACCCAGTCCAAGAGGCCTTAGAGGCCCTTTCCATGTTCACACCCCCTCACCCGCACTATGGGTTACCCTATCTCATCTTTCCACCTGAGAGAACAGCTGACCTGTTCTCTCCAAGAGCTGATTAAAAAACTTACAAACCCTCTCACCCGTTGAGCAACCTGTGTTGTTGCCTCGTGTCACTCTGGTCGGGTGAGGGGGTAAAAATGGAAAGGCGAGCGCTCTTACCCCCATTTCACAAGGGGTGAGAGTTGCCCTTAGGTGGCATTGAAAGGTGCCAACTTGAGGTAATTCAACATGTCGGGGGAATCCCTTGGCCTCTTGGAGTATTGGGGGGGTAAGTGGTGGGTCCTTGCTCTCCCCTCCAGTAAAAATATAGATTCGTATTATATTCTGAATTTAGACAATGCTTTGCCCTCCAAATGAAAACATATTTTACATGGAATGACGTGGAAGGACCTGGGCTTTTAGATTGGAGGGTAAGTGCAAATTTTGAAATGGCCCTAGACTTTTCCATGTGAAACCACCCTCCTAGGTGTGTGGCAACACAACTGGGATGTGCTTTTTTGGACAGCCAGGAACGGGCTCGCTAGCTGAGGCCACCACATCTCCATGCACATCCAAGAACCAAGCTCTAAAAAGCCGCTAGCTGAGTCCACCACATCTCAATGCACATCCAAAAACCAAGCTCTAAAAAGCCTCATGTGTGGAGGCTAAGAGCCCACCCCAACAATGGACAGGGTCCTCATGGGTGAAATCTTACCAAAGGCACTTGTACTCGGGGCAAGGGGCCCCATACTCGCAGCCTGTTGCCAGCGGGCACGTGGACTGTGGTCTTATACAGACCTCTGCCAAATATCCTAGTGACTACGTGCATTCAAGGCAGCTACTATTTGGTTAAAAGAGAGAGTGAGGTATTTGGCAGCGACAGGGTCGACCCGAGGTCGAATCCCGGTGCTGAAACATGAAACTCGTCCGCTCGTGCGATGGAAGTGGGGCATAAAAATTATGCTGAAAAAAGCTTCGAACATGAGCAGCTGTGGATATGGATGGATATGGTGATCTTCGATCTCGATTCTTGATGATGATGATTTGAAAGCGCGGGGACTCTTGCGACGTGAAAATATGCTGGAATCCAGATCGAGTTTGCAAAAATTATGTGGAATGCAGCTTGCACTGAACGGTAAGTGAGGATTCATCATGCTCAACATTGCATTGTATGAATCCATTACTTACTCTTGATTGATAATTGAATCGTTTCCTGTTTCAGTTGGTCTTGATTCTTGAATCTTAATATTGTGGTTGGCACGATCCCCGACGTTGGCTGAATATTAACAAGCCAGCTCGAGTTGAGTCGAGTCTCGAGGTCTCGCCTGGCGCGTTTGCGAATTTTAATCTAAGATCTTCTAAGGCGCTCGTGAATCTAAGGGATTGGAGTGTGGAGGGGAATTTTTCTGGGACTCTCAAAACCAGAGCCGCAACATTTGACGGCAAACGTCATTTCTCACCAATCACGACAACGCGTGAATGTTTGTTGGGAAAAGTGAACACAACTCATGAGTGGAAACTTGCATGCGAGCTATCATAAGGTTTGTACGAAAGAAGGCAAATTATGAAAAGCTTCGGATTCTGCCAAATCGCAGGGTAGTGTGCACTGTGAAGTCTGGACTCTGGACACTGGATAATGGACTCCTATGAATGTCTTTGGAGTCTGTGGATAATGGACCAAGAAGTTAAGGCCGCTCTCTGCAAATCACATCCGTATGCTTGCAGCTAAGGCTTTCAAGCTTCAATGCTCAACTGCCTCTCCGAGCTGACAGATTTCTGTCCGACAATAATGCTGGTGTAAACTTTGGAATCACTCTGGTCTCCTAGTGTGGAGTTCATACCTTGGAACGTATAAGACTATAAGTAATAAGCGAAGGACTTTCGAAGCTGGCTGCTGAATACTTCTGAATATGGAATAGATCAGATTGATCCAGTGTAAGATTGGATGCACACTTCTCAAGTCCTTTTGCTGACCAGGCGGTATACCTCAATCATCGAATTGAGCTAATCAAGACAACATGCTATGCTCGAAAACCGCAGTGGAAATGCTGATTTTTTCACATGAGAAATTCGGGGCCATCTCTACTTGTCTCATAGCAGCACAAGATGATAAGGCGAAAGAGGCCTGTTGCCTGTTCCCCTCATTGTTCTAAAATGCGCTTCTTCAGATTCAGAGTGTCGGTCGTCACGTTCGTCTCGATCTTCATGATTGCTCCGCTAATCTCGTTAGTAGGACGGATCAATAGCATAAATTCCAGTATGTTGTACTTCTTTCTGGAGCAAATGTCAACCTATTGCTTTTCATTGGTAGTTTTCACCTGCTACCGCTGTTAACAATCATCTTTAGTAGTTCGTCTTGACGTCTTTGTAATGTGAAATTCGTTTCTTCTCGTGGAGCTTGGACCTATGTATTTCGGTAAATGTTAGATATAGTTGTGGCTCTTTGTGTTGCTAACCTTAGTCTTCTCACATTTCTTCCGCACTTGAGATTGTTGCATTGGAACTTTTGAGGAACAAAGCAAAAGATGCAGCTTCCTTTTGGCATGATGTTGCTAGTAGGCGCGGCTGTATTACTACTTATCTATTTCGTTTTATTTTTTCAAAAACGTTAGTGCATGTCAAGTTTGTTGCATGCAAGATGATTCGAAATGTTTTCTAAATGAGACGGTACCTGTGAAACTGATAGATCAATCATTACAATCGATTTTCACAGTTGGTCCATTTTGAACGAACTTCAAAAATCCCAGTTTTCCGTAAAAAAATTAAAATTGGTCCTAAGAAGAAGAAGTTGTTCTAAATTAGTCTGATATTGATTAAAACAGAATCTGCTTAGTAAGTGGAAGACCTTAGCGCTTCTTTAATTTTCAGATTTTCTTTGACTCCCGATCTTAAGGTTAAGCAGGAAGGTTTTTGATCTCGAGTATAAAGAGGTCTATATTTCGTACTAGGACTCAAATTACCAAAAGCATGCTGCAAATTTCTGTATTTGGTGCAAAAGCTATGCATTTAATCAATGTGGATTGAATGAACTCAATACGCGATGCTGAACAGAGAACAAAATGATTGCCGTTGCAGGTTCAGAAAAATCACGACACCAGGCGTCAAACATCGTAAGCTACTCAAAACCCTTAAGATATGCTAATGAGCAATGACCTCTAACTTTGTCATATAGTTCTGTTTAATCACGTTAAAAAAATACCCCGTGTGACTATCTCATCTCTCGTCTTGCATACTCTCTTAGGAGTAGAGAGAAGTTCTCCAAGTTCCTCTTATGTTTTGAGCCGTGCAATCCCTTCATAGCTCTTTTCCAATAATTAATTGCTTGATGCAAGTGCAGAATTATGTTCTAAAGGTGACGGAACTAGAGCAGACGGACAGTCCCGTACAAAAAGAGGTGAGCTCTCCCAGTATCAACGTTTCTTTCATTCCTGACAGCAGTACGTGAATTGTCGATCTAAACAAATAGCAGCTTAAACTTCTTCTGGATCTTTCGTATCCATTGGTTTTAATAGTTCAGATGCAGAATCATATTATTGTATGATTCCACAGCACTTCTCCCAAATGGAATTTGCAAAATGATGTAGGGAAGCCGTTTTGAAAAGACGTAGTTATTCTCGTCTTCTTACTCATGGACTTATATAATTTTAAGCTGCAATGTGATTGATCCACAGGAATGGGAGGAACTAGCTATGAAGGAGCAGTTGATTGCCCTATCTAAGAAGCAGCGATCGTCTACTCTAGAGGATGAGGATAAAAAGGCTATTGGGCTTGAAGGTGGTAAGAGCCCGTCGTTTCTTACTCAACTTTATTTTCAAGTTTATTGCTCATTTGAAGTATCGGTAATGTATAGGTTTTTGGTGTTGGGCATGCCCATAATGACAACGTGCACTAAAGTTTAAATTCAATATTCAGGTATTCCAGTAGTGGATATGCTCTCTGCGACGGGCAGGCCATCCTTAAGTAACGTAGCCCCAGTGAAAGTAGGAAGCAGAGTAAGTTTATTACTCTTATCTTGCTGCAGCCAGTCATCGTTATTGTAAAGTTCGGATCATCATCAATGCCCCTAAATTATCAAACATAAAATGCCCTTCTATTGGTGTTAACTGGAAAGACAGACAGAAAATCCAGCTGAAAATCGTGCTAATGTGTGTCAGCTTCCGACTATAGAACGGGGTGATCGGCTACTGAAAGAACTAGAAGATAATCGAGGAAATTGGAAAGCGGACGATCAAATAACATCCGAATGGTCTACAGACGTGCAACGGTTCAGTACTCCCCAGAATCATAACTCCGGCAGGCGTGGAGGTAAAGCGCCAGATTTTCTAGTTCGTCTTATGCAAGATCAGATAACCATGGCCAGAGTATACTTAAGCATTGCGCAAGGGCGTAGTAACCGAAGCCTCCTGCGCCGAGATTTGAAGATGCAGATTCGAGAAATTCAGCATGTATTAGGTGAATCCAAGTTTGACGATGCTCTGCCACGCAGGTACAGCTCAAAGGCCGATTTGTCTGTGAGGATGCTGGAAAGCTTTGATACTTCAAATAGTTGTACAGAACATGCAGGTGTCACTACCTTTTGTTACTTATACGTGAGTTGTTTTGACTAAGGACAGCGCTTTAGAAAAGATACGAGGGATGGCGGAGGTGTTAGTCAGAGCTCAAGAACAACATGATGACAGCATGCTTTTGGTCAGAAAATTAAGAGCAATGCTACAATCTACAGAGGATTACACTCGCATGCTGAAAAAGCAGACGGGATATCTGAGTCAACTAGCTACTGAGACCGTGCCCAAAAATCTCAATTGCTTAGCTTTGCGTTTAAGTGTTCATTACAGTACTCTTCCCATGAATCAGCGAGAATTTCCTAAATCTGAGAAGCTGGAAGACCCAAGCCTTTACCATTATGCCCTGTTTTCGGACAATGTCCTTGCGGCGTCTGTCGTAGTCAATTCCACCATAGTCAATGCTCGGGTATGAAGCTCTTCAGAAGATATGAAACGTGTCTCTAGAACCTTCAGGCTAGATGTGCTTACTGTAACAATCGTCTGGATCCACATGGTATAGGAGTTCCTGGCCTAGATACGGAAATTGGTTAATCTCATAACTTTCCTGTCATAACTTTCCTGCTGACTGGGTCTATTTCATTTTGTAAGTCACAAAGCGGGTGACAATCGTGTGATGTTGTCTTGTTCAGGAGCCTGAGAAGCATGTTTTTCATTTGGTGACGGACAAGCTCAACTTTTGGGCTATGAAGATGTGGTTTTTGATGAATCATCCTGGAATGGCGACGATCCACATTGAATGTATTGATAGCTTTGAGTGGTTACAATCATCTTATTGTGCTTTCATCAACCAACCAGGACAAAAAACGAAGAAGGTAAATAATTTCGATGGATGTCATTCCTCAAGCCTTACTTCTGCTTCTTCCAATGGAAGGTACAAAAACCCCAAATACACGTCTATTCTCAACAACCTGCGGTTTTATTTGCCTCAACTCTATCCCAAACTGGGCAAAATCCTGTTTCTGGATGATGACGTTGTGGTGCAACAAGATTTGACTCCCTTATGGAGCATAGATCTTCGTGGCAAAGTAAATGCTGCAGTGGAGATGTGCCATTCCCGTTTTCACCGATTCAACAAGTATTTGGATTTTTCACACGAGCAAATCGCTAGAAATTTTGATCCAGATGCATGTGTATGGGCCTACGGGATGAACTTGTTTGATTTGGAAGCCTGGAGAAGGGAGGGCTTGACTGGAATTTTCCACAAATGGCTGGGACTGGTGAGTATGTTCCCTTCACACTTCTGTCAAGAGAATGCTTAAAATTATAACATGTTGTCTAAATTTCACTAATTCCAGTTGTCTCAAAATAGAAGTTTCTTCCGATGCTTTTTCCTGATCAGAGAACCATCTGGCTTTGGTGAATCAGAATCAGAATAAAGCTTTATGGAAGCTCGGTAGTCTGCCACCTGCATTGATTACCTTTTATGGTAACACACTTGGTCTGGAACAGAAATGGCATCAACCTGGCCTCGGATATAATCCCAACATTGAGCCAGAAAGGATTGAGAATGCAGCTGTAATACACTACAGTGGAAATCTAAAGCCTTGGCTGGACAATGGGTTGGTGACTTACAAGCCTTACTGGGCCAGATATGTGAAATATGATCACCCTTTCTTGCAGGAGTGCAACATCAACCAGTGAGAGCTCTATCGTCTCTATGAATATGTAAAGATTTTCTCTATTTTGTATATCCTAACCCTACGCCGCGAAGTGAGTATACTCATGTCAAGTACCACATTTTTGGACTACATTTCTATATATTGAGGTATGTGGTCATATTCTGCTGCTTTTCACAAATTGTGAGTTCTTTGTGAATCAATCTAAGACCTGGTGCTGCATCAACCCCTTTGTTAATGATGTATCAAAAAGTTGTGGTTTCCAACGGCAAACTTGGATTTTACTGAGGTCATATATTGGATACGATTCGTACCACCGGTGAAGACATTTCTACTCACCTCGGTTAGTCCTTCTAGAAGAATTTTTTTTTCCTCTTGGATTACTAGACTAAACATATCTATACAATCTACAAAAGAACGACCTGATCAACAATTTGAAAGATAGTGCTCATGTCTTGTCCATCATCTTTCATTGGAGATTTTGAAGGGAAATAATTTTGGAGATTTTTGTAGTAGGCTGTCCTGAAAATGGCTTTTGCGGCCTGATGAAGTGTTGAGCAACAGCCCAAGTTCGCAAGTTGTCATGAGCCTTGCTTTGTCCTCTGGCAATCCATTTTAACTATTGTTCATTCAAAGCCCCTTAAAGGTGGCTTTTCCTTTGACGTTGTATGAATTAAGAAGATTCTAACTCTTTTTTGTACTTGTTAATGCGCCAGCAAAAGATATTCATTTGATTTTTATAAATTTGAATTCTCAAATTCAATTAGTGGGATAGCAATGCACTAAACATTGCATAGTATACTAGCCTAAGCTTCCAATTGCATCCTAACTAAATGGCATGTATATTCTTTCATTTAACTTCTAAGCTTTTATCATTCTGCTTTGCATTCTAGAGTTGTTGAAAGAAGGCCAATTTGAGTGTTTTTCTTGCTGTAAATATTGAAAAGCTACCAGATTAGTTGACAGAATGAATCTGGGTGCAATGTTTTACATCCCTATTTCTTACAAAATAAGTTATGCTATATGATTTTTGTAATGCTTTGCATGTAAATATTTATCCAAGTCTCCTCCAATGTAAATAGTGGAACTTTCCATAAGTAATATTTAGACCATTTAGATACTAAAATTTTTGCTCTTTCTTCCTTCTATCAATTGTTAATAGGTGCACAATTCATTTTATGTAACTAAAGTAACCGGTGTCTTATAAAATGAGAACATATTAGCTAACATTTCTCTAGTCAACATAATCAATAGCCTCTTTATTCACACAATTCAACCCTTCTATGGAGGTGGTATGGATTTACCAATCCACTATTGCCCCTACTATTATAGAATTAATTGGGTCAACTGGTTCATAGAGTCACTAGAGCCAATCGGATAAGTAAGATAAGGAACATAATATCAATAGAATTAATGGATAGACTCAACATTGCCAATTTATTGATGTGTGTATTAGGGTTAGATAAAAGTAGACTTGTTGAGTCTGGTTCTATGGACATTTTCTCTTTCTAGAGTTGCTCGGGGGATTGGAGGGAGATGGTGTTGGAGTGATCATTCTTTTTGTAGAAAGTTAATTGATTCTTTGATGAGATTTATTCTATTGCGTGGATAAAGCACAAAGACTTTGTGTTAGGTCCTATTTCCACGAATGGATTGATCTCATTAGAGAAAGACCTAACGATAATCAACATCGTTGTTTGTTGGCCATTGTGTCAAAATAGTAGGGCACCTATGATAGTCGATGTCGAGGATGGCTTTATATCTATACTATACTACGTCTGGTTTGGTTATCGTCTGCAACTGCCTAAGCTGCTTGTGCACTAGCCAGAATGAAAAGTAGAGAAAATTGATTCCTAAATCCTATACATGATAAATGGATGACAAATTGCAAAACAAGTTTATTTTCCATGCCCTAATTGTGTTATATTTGGCACGGAGGCTTCTTTGTGACAAAGGATGTAAAAAATGAGCAGGATTGGATTTGTCTGGTTCGTATCGGGTTCACAAACCTATGGCCACCTCCCGTTTGTAATTTGAACCATATCCACCAAATTCGATCAGTTCCAAGAATCGATCCTTACCCCTATTTCACTCTCGAAGCAAGCATACTGAAATTAGACATCACTACCTCAGGGAAAAAGTGCAAAGCAAGGAAATATCATTAGTCTACTACAAGACATATTTTATGGTAGCAGATTACTTCACCAAAGCATTATCTAAGGATCATCACATTAGGCTTAACAACATTATAAACTGAAGATTGATAAGCTAGAGGCACAATTGGGAATGCATTGAGTAGTACAAATCATCCTTAGTTGAATGGACAAGGGGAGTGTTGGATTTTAATGCTCTAGACTACATCCACTTGGTAATGAGCATCTTGAAATCTGTCGAAGCCCAACTCCATTAACTCCATCGACTTCGACTTCAACATCAACTCATTTGACTTACTCAACACTCGACTCACTCGACACTCCATCAATACTCGACACTCGACACTCGACTGACTCGACTCTCGACTTACCCGACTCCATCGACTTACTCGACTCACTCGACTCCCTCATAAAGTCAGATCAAGCTTGATACATGGAAAAAGTCGATTCATGTACTGTCAGTCGATTCCAATCCATGTTGTGATCAAAAGGATGATGGTCCACCTACTTGTACATAGATTAACTATTTACAACGATGGCTATCTACTATAGGATGGCTCTAGTAAAAGTAAGTAGATTCAAACTTATACTCTCAAGTACTGATCACTGAAATGCAATCATCAACAAGTCAAGTGAATTTAGAATAAAGCCTGCACCTTTAGCAGTCATTGATTATTCGAATCATTCGATTTTATCTTATCTGTTTATGGTCAGAAATTAGCATAAACATTCATGTGAATATTAGAATGTAAGTATAAACATTTTGTTGAAAAGTGATGTAGATGATTACATGATAATGTATCATCATTATACTCTCTCAGACATATGCTAGCATTAAAATATGACCTCCATTGCTGGTTGGACATCGATGGAGCCACTTTGCTATTTCCTTTATAATGGCTCTTTGATAGAAACATGGTCCATCGCTGGTGGACATCAACCTACTTCATGATTTTCTTGATCACAATCATAATAGTTCTTACGATTTGTTATATATCAAATACGGGCAATGACATTGAGTAAAATATGTCCTTTGCTTTACAGCGACCTATAAATTGCAGAATTGCACCTCTTTTTCTCTTTTGAATCGAAATACACTGTGATACAAGTATGTATATGGCGAACACCATGATGCTTAGATGTAATGGTAGCATACATACAATACTATGCTCTTCTAGCTAGTTCAAAAAGTGGTTTCATTCCAAATCTAATATGTGATTTTTGTCATTACCCTTGATTCTATCATCATTGTGAATTTATGGCAATAAATAGACTCAAAGTTGGTGCCATTCTTCAAAGGAAACATCTCTCGTAACAACCATGACTTCCTCACCGGATTCTCTCATGACATCTGTTCAGGTTAGTGTTGCAGAAAGTTATTTGGGTGAGTACTTTACAACGAAATGATCGTACCTACATGAATGATAGTATATTAGACAAATGGTGGTAAGACGATGATAAAAAAAATAGGAAAATGGTCTTATCTTACCTACATCTGGGAAAAGTGAAACGACTAATCTAATTTCGGTTTTTTTTTTCCTTAAAACATACCTCACTAAATAAGATGACACGTAAGATTGTTCTTCAATTTTTGCTCATTTGATAGGTAAAAATCAATTAAACAAGTATTGATAACCTAGCCGCTCTTAATGCACATGGAGTTGTGCAAGAGATCGCCACACTCGTAGGGATTGGAACGACATGGATTTACACTAATCCTATTACAAGTGTTAGGGTAAAATGCTTGACCAAGTTTAAGCACACACAGGTTTTGTTTTACTTTGAAGACACGGTTAGTGTGTAAAATATTTGAAACAAAGTGATAGCTGGCGGGCTCTTGGAAAGCATGGATGTGCTCAAGGGTTACGAAAACGATACATTACCTTCATTTTATATGATAGGTTCAAGTTTCGATTTGGCATGGATTTGCTCCCATACTTCAGTATCAATCCATGATATCCCTTGTTTGTGAGTGGCAATCTATTTAGCACAACTAGTTTTCAAGTACGTATGCTCTGATTTCATAGATGGATATGGATCAATACCATTAAAACTGATAAGAATGGTGGAATGCCCTGATATGGTGAGGATATGGTGTGGCTTATCACTATCAATCACTTTAAATAGGAAAAATTGGACTACGTTATTTCATTCAATACTTTAAGTTGTTGTTTCTAAACTTATTTTGTACAAGGATAACAATTGACATTCAACGTTGACACATGTCTTCCTCACTATGCTAACTAACTTGCGCGATTTTGTGGGTGGGATGGTGGCAGGTACCAACTGGATATCTTGAAATAGGTTTTGCTCCATGGTGTTTTTTGAGTACTATATGTTTTACCTTGTTGGTTTATGAATAAAGGTTTCAAGAAGTTTGGTCTTACTTAAGCAAGAGAAACTTTGTTTCGTTAATCTCTCTCTCATCTTTGTCTCATGATATTGGACTGCAGGAGGACCATGCTCATCTTAGGTCACTAACTAGAATACCTAGAAGCCCTAATTTTTGGCTATCTAACATACTTGTCATTTATGATCAAAGTGAACTGAAAAAAAAACATTATTTTTATGTTCAAATTGAAGATCATTTGCTAGAAACTATTGGCCCTAGATTTGGACTTCATTCAACCATGCTAGGCCAAATTGACCAACACCTATCTTCTAGTCCATTTAGTAAGCATTTTCATGTATGTTTCAAACTCAATGGGCGCTTTTGAATGAAATCCTTTGAACTCATACGAGAATTTATCTCACATGTTCATAACATGTATACAAACTTGATGCACTCAAGGTTTGTGTGTTAGCATCTTCAAGAGCTAAAAATGGTAATCATATTCTACTCAATCCATTTGGTGGACTTCAAGGTCGGCTACAATTGCATAAGAGAGTAGTAAATGAATTCTTAACTATTGGGCTAAAGGTTTCAAAGTAATCTAGATCTGGAATTTGAGAAAAACTATTTTGCAACCAACCTAGCTTTGTATCTTTAAAATTTTTCTTCAACATCCTCAGGATTGTTTTGCATCAACTCTCCTTTCACCTTCCTCCAATCTCGTTTGGAGCACCATCCAGGCTTTGAGTGATTTCTAGGACTTCTTAAAACTCTTCTCATCAATTGTCTTTTATTTCAAGTCCAAAGGCACATTGTATTTAAAGCCCAAGTCCTACTAAACATATTGGATTGAGGAAAATTAGAATACAGAGTATCTATTACTTTCTTTTTATCTTCCAACGTTTGGGAGAACCAATCGGTCATGTAATCTTTTCCAAAATACAATGCAACTAAATCATGCAAACGAGCAATGACTACATTGCTCTTTGATAACACCACCACTTGGACTAACGTCATAGTAAACACTACAAGACTCTTGGAAAGGTGCATCCATGGAAGGTCTACCTACAAATGATTCACTTGAAGAAGATAACACAAGATTTTTTATTCTCTCTCTTTGTTCGGGAGAGAAAATTTCATACCAATCTTGTGTATATTGCTTGGTTTTCTCACAAGGTCTTCTCCTTGATGGCCTTCCACTTGATCTTTTACTAGACCTTCCAGTAGACGACATTCTATCAAACAAAACTTAAAAAGTATGAAAGTGGTGGAGATTGAGAAAGTATTGAAGAGTGGAACATCAAAAGAGTAAGCAAGAGGAAAATCTAGGAAAATAGAACAAGCAACAGAGTAAGCATGAGCAAACAATAAAGCAATAGAACAAGAACAGGCAATAGATCAAAAGCAAAAGCAAGAATAGAGTGAGAGCAAGAGCTTGAGCAAAAGCAAGATAAATAGAGTAGTTGGAGGCAATAGCAAAGGAAGAGGAAGAGAATGGTCATCGAAATTTGCTTTTATTTCCATTCAAGTTTTGCGTGGATTATCCACGCTATCCATGTAATATCCACGCGTGGATGTTCCACATGCAAAAAAAATTTGGATTTCCACACATGGGGAGGTCCCTGAAAAAACTTGAAGTTTCTAACCATCAAACCTTTTGTATTTTTCCTTATGTGTTTTAGACTGCTGCAATTTTGAACTAAGTTTCACACAGTTTGCATATTTGAATTGTTTTTTGCACAATTCGCACTTTTCGCATTTCCCGTAAAAACCGACACATGGCCAAAATATGACTTGGAACATATTTCAAAGGACCCTCGAGTTTTTCGCATTCTCAAAAATATGTGACACTTCGTCTAAAAAGACTTAGAGCAAGTTTTTGTTGACCTTCGCATTCTTCACATTTTTTCTGAAGGGCAGAAAACCGAACCGAACCGCACCGCAAAGTCAACGAATGTGGTTCACTACTATATCAATCAATGATTGTGGTTTACTATGGTATCAATCATGATTGTGGTTCACTGCGGGATGAACCGCCCGAGCACCGCACCCGCGCCCGTTGCGGTCTCTATTTGTGGTAGCTTACCAAGCCCTCATGCTCCGAATGACGTTCACGACCGTAGAGGCATCACAAGAAAATGATTGTGGTTATCAGGCGGCTATAATGGCAAAGCATCTTCATGATCCCAGCACATGGATGTACAACGATAGGTTGCACGAACTACTACGACAGGCATCCAGAAGTTGTCAGGATTAAGTCTAAAGATGTTTTTTTAATCATGAAGCTTAAACTAATCATCTCTCATGTTCCTCTCTATATAGGATCAAGGAAAATGATGATTACGGATTTTTGAATTGACGAGTGTTAGTTATGTAGTAGCAGACATATATTGTCACACAAACAGATATAGAATTAGCAGTAGCTAGTTTCTCGTAAGAGAAATTATTTCTCTTGCGCCGATGCGCTGATCTGGGAAACAAATAGAGGTGGAAATTGTTGTTGTAAACTTATTTGTGGAAAATAGAGTTGCAACATTTTGCCCAATAAGTGTAATCTGTGAATGATGTTGATGCTTGCTTACAATAGATATACTTCCGCTGTTATTAAACATTATCTATTGTTCATAAATTTAAATCAGATCTGTAGTGTCAATCTGTTGCCCAGAAGATGATTGATCGTAGTATGAAGCAATAGCTACAACTACACAAATCGTCGACTATATTTGAGTGTTTTGACTTGGAGACTGTTTGTCTACGATGGGTTCCAACAGTTCCCCACATGGGTTTACATGCTTCAAATATCATACAAATCATAATTGGTTCTTGATTTTGTGATAAAAAAGAAAAATTAGGGATTTGATATCAAAATAAAAACATAAAATACAAGATAAAATCATGGGTCATTATGATAGTACTTAACTTTTACAAAATTAATTTTCACAAATCTTATTTTTTTTAATAAATTATATATTTTTTAAAATTTGACATAAAAGACGAAATCATGAGATATAATGATAGCATATTCTTATTAAACAACTAATTTGACAAGTATTTTGAGATTTTATGACACAATATTATTTAAAATCGATGATGTCATGAAAATCTAGATTTGTTAAAAATCTAGGTGTCATAGGTTTGATGAGATTTCATGACATAATTATATGATCAAAGTGAGAACATTATCTTTTGCCATGTGACCTCTGAAATTTTGGTTGCATAGGGTCATTTAGATTTATGATCAAAAGCATTTATGATGTATTGAAGACCTTAGTGATATGTGACCTATAGATATTTTTTCTAGTTGTTGGTGTGTGACCTATATAACCTAATATAAAGTCATACTAATTCATTGAAATATCATTTACAATTTTAATAAAGATGTTGATTAATGGTCACCAAAAATATGATTGATTGACATTATCCAATTGCTCGCTTGTCCGATTCAATTCAATTCACTATCGTTCGATTTGATTATTCACTCAATATAATCACTAGCCATCTCTATTCAAGTATTCATTCACTCTATAAAATTTTCCATTATCAAATGAGTGGTTTGTTTTGATCATTTTATTGAGTAATCACTCGATCATATAATCGTCTTATTTGAAAGTCTATCAATCGATCAAATAATTGAATCTTATTGGCAAGTCACCTCAGGCTAAATCGATACATAGCCAGACTGGTCGCCAAAGACTATTCCCAGATTCTAGATCTGGACTACTCCAAAACCTTCAGCCCAATTGTCAAGCATGCTTCGATCATACTACTACTCGTCTTTGTAGTTGCAGATCTCGAAGTCCATCAAATGGATGTCCAGACCGCTTTTCTCAATGGGACCATTGAAGAGAAAATTTTTATGTCATAGCCAAAAGGATACGAACTGAGGGGTAAGCAACACCTTGTATGTAAATAGACAAGGCACTCTATGGGTTGAAACAGTCACCCAAAGTCTGGTTCCAAAAAATAAATGCATTTCTTATTGAGAATGGTTTTATTCCAAACTCAGCAAATTTGGATTTCTACTTCAAATCTGTATCGGATTTCTTCATCATCATCATTCTCTATGTTGATGATACTCTATTATTCAGTAATGATCTGAATATGACGAAGGACATCAAATGCATGCTGGCCAAGGAGTACAAAAATGATTGATATGGGTCCAGCTCACTATTGTCTCATAATCGAAATTTTTGAATCTGACCTAGCAGACTGATATTCATCAGTCAGTGGAGATATCTCACAAACATGTTGGAAAAGTATGGATTGGCCAATTGCAAACCAAGTTACTTTCCACTCGACCTTGGACTAAAGTTGTCAAAGGAACAATCTCCTCAAACCGAGGAAGAGGAGGAAATGAAGAAATATTCATTTCACTCCATCATCGGCTCACTTATGTATGCAATGATCTGCACTCGACCTGACATTGCATATGCTAGTTCCCATCAAATCTAGGCCTAGCCCATTGGAAAGCACTTACAAAGGTCATGAAGAACATCCAAGCAACCAAACATCTCAACATATGCTATGGAGGCAGCCAAACTGCCAATATTTTAGAAGGATACACGAATGTAGATTGGGCAGGGGACGTTGATACCAGAAGATAGACTTCTAGATTTGTATTTTTATACAATCAAGGCCCAATCTCTTGGAACAACCGAAAGCAGACCTTAGTAGCATTATCATCAACCGATTGCTACGAATGCTACTAAGGAGGCAATTTGGCTGAGACACCTGCTAGCAAAAATCGACCTTGCACAGTCACATCCAACAAACATAATCTGTGACAATCAAAACACCATTGCTCTCTCTCTCAATCCGAGATTTTATTCACGAAGCATGTCGAAATCAAGTATCATTATTTAAGAGAGGAAGTACAAAGCAAGGAGGTATCATTAGTCTTCTGCAGGATAGAATCAATGGCAGCAAATTACTTCACAAAGTTTCTATCAAAAGAGCACCATCTTAGACTCAACGACATGTTAAATCTGAAAATCATAACTTTCCAGGATCCACATTAAGGGGGAGTGTTGGATTTCAATGTGTATTTCAATGCTCAGCCTCAAATCCATCTATTAATAAGCATCTTGAAAAGCCGTTCAAAATAGAGATTTTTTTGACCCTGGGTCGGGTCGGATCGGTTTGGATTTTTCGACCTTTCACTAAATTATCCGGGCGTGTTCGACCTTTGATCGGATCGGGTCTAATTTTTCCAACCCCAAAAATTCGACCCTCGGCATATTTTTCGACCCTGTGTAAATTTTTCAATCATTTGTTTAAAATCCGACCCATTGTAAATTTCGATATGGTCGGCCCAACGACTTCGCGTTGACAGTCCGCCTATGCTATACATGTATTTACAATTACAAGGAGGTTGTAATTAATATAGAAGATAGCATTCAATGCGAGTTAGTTGTAATATTTTCATTATATCTAATCCTAGATTCTTCATCAGAAAACTTCTTTTGATATATAGTTACTACTAAAATTGTAAAAGACAAGACATATTTCCATTGCCAGTGTTATCACACACAATGATCAGCTAAAGTAATTACTTCAAGCATTGTACTCATTCAAAATGCAATTATTTGTCTCACTACTGTTATAGTTCACTTGCATTCGTTGAATCAATTCAGTTTGAACATTCTGCTACTAACTGTGGCGCTTTCGATCCACGCACCAAACTCGCTCCCAGCTTTCGCTCATTCCCACTGATTTTCGACATTGAAGACATGGTTTGAAACTAGAAACACATCTTGAGTGATATTTCTGAAGAAGAAACTGCACACATTACGAATGGATGATGGTGCAATCACCTATTGAAGGTAAAGGAGACCCGTGATCAATTAGTTGCCATTGGAGAGTGAGTTTAGGATCATGAGATCATGCAATTGACATTGAACAGTTTGAGTGAGTCACATCAGATGTTTGTGACAAGTATAGTCACACGAGAGAATCTTCCAATCTATGAAGATTTTGGTGGATTGCTTTTGCAAGAAGAACAATGTCAAGAGATCCTGAGTCATCGCAACAGGGGATTTGATCAAGCTCTTGCAGTAAGAGGACGTGGTGGCAAATATGGTCGTGGAAGACACCAATCAAGAGGTGGAACTCAAATAGTGGATGGTTTCAACAAGTCCAAGAACAATCCAATGATGGCCCAAATTGAAACAATTGGCATCAAGGTCAAAGTCAACGATGCGGCAATCCAAGGCAGAAGAAACCTGGGAATCGTCGATATTGCAACAGACATGATCATTGGGAGCATGAGTGCTTCAAGAAACAAAAGGAATTAGCTCAGCAGAAAGGCAAATGGCAGGTAGGCAATTATGCTCATCAACATCAATTTGATGATAATCAATATGAAGATGATATAGGTGAGAGTTCAAACTTGTTCATTACGGCACTAATGACAAGTGACGAAGCCAAGGATACCTGGTACATTGAGCGTCCAAGCACATGACTTCAAGAAAGGTTTGCTTTTCAAAATTCAAGAAAATCCACAATGGCGATAAAGTTGGACAAGTTGATGTCCAATTTCTACCTGTGAAAGGGTTTGGAGTGGTACCAGTGAAGCTAGCCAGCGGGATGATAAAGCGGATAAGCAATGTGCAACATGTACTTGTTTTAGCCAACAATCTACTATCAGTTGGGACGATGGCTGTGATCAACAACTCAAGGTTGAGTTTGATAGCAATAAATGTCTCATCAAAGACATTAAGAATCACTACAAAGTGATTGCTACAAGAGCTAGAGTCAACGGAAATTGACTCTACAAATTGATTGCAAGATCTTCTGTCCAAGCTATGGTAAGCACTGTTGATAGTTGAAGTGATCTTTGGCATCAACGATTTGGTCATATTAGTACTCAAAGTTTACAGATTTTCAAAAGAGGCAATCTAGTTATTGGATTGTCTGATATTTTTTTTGAAGGAAAAATCTGTGAAGGTTGCATTTTGGGAAAACAACATAGAGAGAGGTTACCCAAAAGTGGAGAAAGGAGAGCCAGTGGCATCCTACGTCTTGTCCACAATGATCTATGTGGACCAATGCAGACTAGATCTCTTTGTGGTTGCTATTACTTTAGTACCTTCATTGATGACTATACCAAATGCATTTGGATTTATTTCATAAGCAAGAAATCATATGTTTTTGCTAAGTTCAGGGAAGGCATTGTTTGAAAAGCAAACAGGATGCTGCATCAAAACTTTGAGATTTGATGGAGGTGGTGAGTACTTTTCAACTAAATTTATTGATTTTCGCAAGGAGGATCAAGAGATCAAGAGGCAAACTACAGCACCTTACTCACCACAGCAAAACGGAGTTGCAAAATGAAAGAGCAGATCTATTGTTGAGATGGCCAGGGCAATGCTCAAAAGCAAGGGTCTGCCAAATACCATTTGTGCAAAAGCTTGCAACACAGCTACACACATCATGAATCGTTGTCCTACGAACTCTGTGGAAGGTAAGACACCTCATGAAGCTTTTACTGGAAAGAAACCTAATATTTCTCATTTGAGAGTATTTGGTTGTAATGCTTACGCTCATATTCCTGATGAGAAACGAAAGAAATTGGATGCAAAGGCTGTCAAGTGTATTTTCCTTGGATATGATGAGAAGGCCAAGGCATATAGGATGTATGACACAAATGCACAGAAGCTTGTGATTTCTAGAGATGCTACATTCGATGAGATGGGTCAAGGTGATCAATCTAAAGTAATCACTAAATCTTTTGATGAGGGAGTGAAAGTACAGGTCAAGAAGGAAGTGGATTTTGAGACGGAAGATCCAATGGACAAAGGCAAGTTTGATGCTGAAATCCCTAAGAGAGTACCTAAATGGTACTTATTAGTCACAGATGATGCTAAGAAGGGAGATACTCCCGAATCTAGTGAGCAGGGAGAGCTTAGAAAGTCAAGCAGAAATCGAAAACCTCCTGCGAGATTAGAGATGAATCTAGCCCTAATGGGTTCCGTGCTCAAGGCTCAAGAATCAAAAACATTTGATGAAGCAAAGGAGCACAAGTAGTGGTGTGCAGCTATGGAAATAGAAATGGTGGCCATATCGCAAACTAGGACGTGGAACTTGGTTGAACTACCTGATGGTAAGACACCTATCACTTGCAAATGGATTTATAAGATCAAATATGGAGCGAATGGGCAACTCAAGAAGTACAAAGCACGGTTGGTTGCGAGAGGATTTGAGCAGCAAGAAGGTATTGATTTTGAGAAAACCTTCATACCCATAGCTAATATGGTAACTATACATTCTATCATTGTTATTTATGCTTATTATGGTTGGAAAATCTAGCAAATGGATGTTAAATTTGCTTTTCGTAATGGAGTGTTGGATGAAGAGGTGTACTTAGTTCAACCTCAAAGATTTGTTGAGCCAGGAACAGAGCATCTTGTTTGTAAGCTCAATAAAGCCATTTATGGATTGAGCAAGCACCACGGGCATGGTACTCTTACATTGATGAACACTTCAAATGAAGGGGAATGGTAAAGAGTATTGTTGATCCCAATCTTTGCAATCTAAGACAAGATTCGGATATAGTATTCATTGTTTTGTACATGGATGATTTGATTATTATAGGAAGTAATGAGAGCTTAATTGATGAAATCAAATCTAATCTTTCCAATGCTTTTGACATGAGCGATCTAGGATTGATGCACGATTGTCTTGCCATTGAAGTATGGCAAAAGGAAGACGTTGTCTTTCTTACATAAACAAATATGCATGAGATTTGCTCTATAAGTCCAATATGCAAGATTGTAAGCCTTTGAGCACACCGATGGATGTCAACACGAATTGTAAGCCTTTGAGCACACCGATGGATGTCAACACGAAGCTTACTGCATATGATAAATCTGAGAAAGTGGATGCTTACTTGTACAAGCAGCTGGTGGATAGTTTTTGACACACACACGACCTGATATTTCTTATGTTGTAGTGCTGTTAGTCAATTTATGCAAGATCCTAGTCAAGCACACTAGAAGTTTGCTAAACGTATTCTTAAAATCAAACCGAATTATAGGAAAAAAAAAATGCAATTGTAAGTTATGTGATTTACATGCATAGTCGAATGAATTTTTTTTATTTGAACATAACTTACTATCATTTTTGTCAGTTTTGTAGATTTATACCCATCCGACATCTTTGAATGGCAATCGATTCAATCTCTTGCATGAATAATAGATGTCATACATTGTGATATTGGTTTACTTCAATATAAGGGATGGTTTCCATGAATATTCCTAATAAAAAAAGTTTGGTGGGTAGATTAGAGGCATATAGCCCTCTGCAGCCTAACTGGGCAACATCCTCCAGTTCCCCTACGATTCACTGATAGACCCATAGAAATCCACCATCGTGAGTTTAGGTCTCCAACCATTAATTATGACCATATGCACATGAGGGCCCCAAACCCCTCATAATCATAATTAACTTACAGGTCAAGGTAGGCCTACTGACCTCTAGTGGGATAATCAATCTGAGATCAGTCGTGGGCATGACAGAGAGAGATGTAGAAGAATGTGAGCAAGCGAGAGAGAGAGAGAGAGAGAGAGAGAGAGAGAGAGAGAGAGAGAGAGAGAGAGAGAGAGAGAGAGAGAGAGAGAGAGAGAGAGAGAGAGAGAGAGAGAGAGAGAGAGAGAGAGAGAGAGAGAGAGAGAGAGAGAGAGAGAGAGAGAGAGAGAGAGAGAGAGAGAGAGAGAGAGAGAGAGAGAGAGAGAGAGAGAGAGAGAGAGAGAGAGAGAGAGAGAGAGAGAGAGAGAGAGAGAGAGAGAGAGAGAGAGAGAGAGAGACCCTTTCCATGTCCACCCCCTCACCCCCACGATACATCACCTTGCATCATCTTTCCACCGGAGAGAACATGGTCACCTCTCCAAGAGCTGATTTCAAGAAAAAGTTGTTGCTCAACATCACAGTGCCCGGTGAGGGGGTGAGCATGGAAAGGTGCGCTTACAACATTTCAATTTTATAGAATTTTTGTAAATGGTAAAATGTAATATTATTAATTCAAATGTCATGGAATTTTGTTGGCTCAAAGAGTTTCAAAATGGCTAAGGGCTGATCTTGGTAACAAGCTCAATAATCTATCATTGATTCTTACACTCCCCCTTAATTATAAGCTTGTTCTCAACTATGCTAATCAAATCTCTAAATAACAAAAATTTAGCCTTTTCCAAAGGCTTAGACATAATGTATGCCACCTAATTATTAGTAGAGCATTACACACACTCTATTTCCTTAGAATTCACCTTTTCTTACACGAATTGATAATGTGTCTCTATGTGTTTTGTCTGTACATAAGAAAACTAGAATATTTGAGATCTGGCTACAACTTAGGTTATCACAATACAAAGTAGTAATTGCATTCTAGAATAGGTACAATTCTACCAACATTCTTATTAACCAAATGACAAATAACAAACTTGGCTAAATTATACTGAGCCTCTATGTGTTTTGTCTGTACATAAGAAAACTAGAATATTTGAGATCTGGCTACAGCTTAGGTTATCACAATACAAAGTAGTAATTGCATTCTAGAATAGGTACAATTCTATCAACATTCTTATTAACCAAATGACAAATAACAAACTTGGCTAAATTATACTGAGCCTCTATAGACGATAGTGCAATAGTTTGTTGTTGTTACTTTTTTGATAAATTGCAAACGTGCCATGTATGGCCTTTTATACGCTGAATAAATAGATAGGAGAAAAAAAAAAACTTGCCATTAGTGCAACAAGAAGGGACCTTGGAAGGGTAACAGTAATTGAGAGAGACGTGGCAATGGCCAAAATTGTGATGGATTTGGAGATATTGAAATCTAATGAGATTTTAGGCTCTTTTTCCCTCCAAAATGCAGATTGGTGTGTTTTTTTGGGTTTTTTGGCTGGTTGCTTTGGGTTTCAAGCGCTTAGAGGCTGTTCAGGGCCTCCTCTACCCTCTCACACCTCCTCCACTAGCTGCGAACAGTCCACACACAAAAAAATACAGAAAACTAACTCTAACTCTCAAAAATCTACCTAAAACTACTCTAAAAAAACAAGAAATAGATAAAATGCAGCTATACTAGTTAGTGAAAACCTATCCCCGGCAACGGTGCCACTGTAGGGTCTTTGATCTGCTGTTGTAGTAGCCCTCCCGCCTATCAACAAGGGTTAGTTCACTGGATAGGCACCTAACTATGCATAGATGCTACTTTTAGTTAGCTCCCTACTTTTCATCTAACTATACCACCGCTAATGCTACTTCCACTAACTCTACTCCTCTAAACTACCTTCATCATGAGTGTAGGTGAAAGGAAAGGGGAGATTAGAAGAGATTGAGTAGAGAAGAGGGAAAAAGAGAGATAGAGGGTGAGAGTGGAGGTTAGCTCAAATGCCCCTTATGCTTGCTAATGGAGAAACATTAACTAAGACAACCAAATACATGAAAAATAGAAAGCAATGGAAAACACAATCAAAAGCATTAGCAAGTAGTGATAACAAATGAGTGCTTCTCTCCAAAAAGTGGTAGAGTTTCCTCCTCCTCATTAAGCATGGAAATAGAGTACAAATGGTGCCTTTTTATAAATGGGGAAGGCCCTTCCCCAAAATCCTATTGGCTAATATTTACATTGATCCTATCCATTCATCTTGGACCCAACTTGATCTAAGGGTCCACAAAAAGTACATCTGGGAAATCACAAGATTCATGTGAGTCCAAAATTGGACCCAACTCTAAAAAAGTAAACTCTAAGTTTAAACTTGACTTTGGGCCTCAAGTTTTATTTTAATTACAAAGGGGCCCAAGTCTATTATTTTATTTACAACTCAACTTGCATGCTCATTGGGCTTTGGGCTTATACGTGCAGGATGCCATGCCCTCGCAACGCATTTTATTGGCCAATATTATGTATTTACAATTCGTCGGGAATACCCCCAACACCATCTTTATTCGCTTTAAGAAGAACAAGAGTGCCTCGTGGTGATTCACTAGGTTGCATATGCCCCATCCTCAGATAGTTTTCTATTTGACTTGAAATCTTTGTTTTCTCTTTCTCAAAAAACCTATAAGGTTGTCTTAGAGATAAGTTGACTCACTAGAATTAACTCAATCATGTGGTCTAGTGATCTAGATGGTGGTAAACCATGAGATAATTCAGATAGAAAAACATCCCTAAATTCATTTGTGATCTGTTCTTTCATTGCTTGTTCATGATCTAAATGTACTGAGCTAAGAATTGCTAAGAATTCACAACCATTTAGATTCATTTCAGGAACATCCACAATTGGAATAGCACAAATAGAAGAAACTTCATAATCAAAATTATCCAATGCTTCCATTTCATTAATTGTAGAAATCTTATCCAACGGATGTACAAAATTACTGCCAAATAATGTAACTACTTTATCATCCTCCTTGAAAGTGAGAACGTGTTTCTCAAAATCAATTGTCAAAGAAGGCGATTTACTAAATAACCATTTGTAACCTAAAATTATATCAATACGGGCTAGGTCTAAAACATGAAAATTAACTAATTCTATGTGTCCTTGCACCAAAACTGGGAGCTTCGGGACTTTTACGTTCCAAGTCTCCAACTCCGCTCCTGAAGCTAGATAAACTTTATATCTATGATTGTTGGCTTCAGTTTCCAAGCTGAGTTTTGCACAAGATGAGAATTAATATAATTATGAGTTGAACCACTGTCCAATAGAATACTCACTTCTTGATCTTTAACTATGTCAATTAAATGGAAAAGTTCATTAAGCAAGAAAGAAGTAGTACTGAAAGAACATTCACACTCACAATCTGCTAGGTTAATTTCCAAAGTCTTACCATTGCCTCCAGGAATTTCAATCATATGAACAGACATTTTCTTTCTTTCTAGACAAAATTTCATCATATGCCCAGGCTTCTTATAGACAAAACATAAGTTCTCTTTTTTAGCCTTTTCTCGATACATAGAACTCTTAAATCTCTTTCTCTTTGGCTTCCTGGGTTCCGACGTTGCTTGATCTAATTTGTCAAAATATTTTGCTTGGTCTGGACCGCGTTTCTTTCCCAAGTCTTGGTTTTCAAAGTGGTTGGAATTCGGCAAATTGCTTCCTAAAAGCCACCATTGTGGAATCATATGCTTTTTTGAAACACATCCTCGAGGCTTTGAAGCACATTTCGCCTGCATTCATTTTGATAATCGGTTGGCAAACTTAGGACAAACTGCCAAAGTGCCAACTTTGCATCGAATGATGGAACCCTATTTCATAAGTCCATAAATTTTTGGATATAAGAGTCTAACCCAATCTACAGTTCACGGAATTCAGGTAGTAGTCAACGTCATCCACAGTTGAGAAAGCTTTCTTGAAAACTTTCGCAAACGCATCCCAAGTAGTTGGCTTCACCAGTAAATCTCGCCACCACAATGACACTTTGTCGTGTAAGAACAATATGACACTTTCAATTTTCTTTTCATCTGGAACTCCGTGTAGGTTGAAGTAACTGCTCCACTTAGCTAGTCAGTCCTCAATGAGTTCAGGTTTCTTCTCCTTCTTCTCTCTCGAATAAACCTTCGGTTGAAAACCGAGATTGGGTGAAGACATCAATTTGACTTGATTTAACAAAACTTCCATCTGTTGGTCTCTCATCTGATTACAATTATACATATTGTTGAGTGCCATACTCAACTGCTGACAAATCACCATATAAGATGGTGCACCTGGATTTGCAGCTTGATTTGAAGTTTCTTTGGCCATCTCAATTTATCTATTCTTGAAAATTTTTAAAATTAGTTAATATGAGATTAACTCATATCTGTTGACCAATATGTGACTGAAATTGACTCCAGCATGGTCAATTCACTAATTTTAGTACATTACATAGATAAATTAAGAAACTGAAAAAAACTAAAATTTTTGGATTTTCAACTTCAATTGTTTTTTCAAATTTTTTTTTATGCTACTGAATTAATGTCAATCAGCATGCCCAACATGCAACATTAACTAATTTTTTTGACTTTATGAAATTTTACGTAAGTTTTAGCTCTATAAAAATTGTCAACCATAAATCCTGCTTTGTGTCGTAACAGTCAGAGCACATGCATATAACCACTCAAAACAGATCTACAATAGTTTTGAGATTACACAAGCAAAAGCTCCAAAAGGACAACCAAAATTGATTCACTAGCACAATTCACCATACACCCTAAAGAAATTAAGAGAGACATGGATCGTGCAAATTGAAATTGGGAAGATCCACCAACTTGCACTCTTCCTCCACCACCTGGATGAGAATACTAGTTGATCTCCACCAAAGCTCCAATGAAAAACACCACCTCTCCAAGCTTTGCAAGTCTTGCTTCGATACCACTATGAGGGAAGCTCCTCAAGATCCTGCAACACAATGGAAAACACACTATGGAGAAACCACCCAACCAAGTAGAGGCATCCAATCAAACTCTAGAAGCTTCACCCCCAAGCCAAGGAATACAAAGCATAAAAGTAGAGTGAGAGCCTGGTAATGAACCAACCACAAATGTGAGGAATAGGATGAGTTTGGCCTCTTTGGCCTCTTCTTAAAAAACCATGAACCACCTGTGCACATAGACATGCAAGGTCCTAACTCTCCTAGATTCCTCCAGAATAGAATCTCTATGCTTGGATCCTCTATTCATAAAACTACTATTGATAACTCTACACATGCACCAGTCCCAAACCTTGTACTAACTCCATTTAGTGTGTTCTGGGCCTCACAAGGATTCATGTCACGTCCAATATGACATGGCATAACTAACAGCTTGATTCACTAGAGTACCGTGTATCCAAGACTAGGAGTATACTGAATCATATGTACTGATCATAGACATGACACTTGCCATCAGAGCTATTATTCGCCAATCTCTATTACTTTCTATCTAACTTTTCTTGCCACCCAAGCACCAAGTTTACTCGTTGCTTCACCCACAGCCTTCCGTCGCCATCCTACACCAAATCTTATTACTCGACATCAAAGCCTATTACTTGCCCACTACTATTACTCGCCCACTACTATTACTCTCCATCAGACCTTTTCACTTACTTACAATCTCCCCATCCTATAAATGACTCTCCAATTCAAAATCACAGTCTGATTTATCCGAATGGCATTGAAACATCGACTTTGGGATGCCTCCACTCCCCCCGACCAATGTGTAAGGGTTACAAGGAGTGGTGCCCATTAGAGTGTCTCATCCTGCCCAACATCCTCCACTCGAATGACGACCTTGTCTCTACTTCTCAGTAGACTGGATCTTCCTCCCCAATCACATCCACTTTCCCTAGCAGAGAGGAGAGAGAAAATTTCCAATCCATTCGCCGACTTCCTTTCGTACACGCTCCGTCCCTATACATGGTCTTGCCGATGCTCACCACGCAATAGATCACCGCCGTTCGCACCGACAACCACCTTGCAGTTCTGACTGATGTAAGCCTTGCAGTTCTGACTGTTGTAGGCCTTGCAGTGTTGACTATTGTAGGTCTAGCCAACATGCAGGTGCCCCTCACACATGACAATTTTGTGGTCCAGATGAGGCAAGAGATTTTCTATCTACCACCATTCTTGTGAGTTCACATTGCCCACTCTGTGTATCCAAGGTGACCGTGGCCATGGTGACCATGATGGATGGCTCCAACACCATCTATGATTGAGCTTTAGTTCTGATAAAGAAATTGCAAGCTACTTTCAAATGCCCAAATAAGATCACCTACGATGGTCTCCTCACAACCCTTGTCATAGCCCACCTAGAGAATCTAGGCATCCAATCCCCTCTCTGCTCTACCCAACCAGCTGGTCCATCCCAACCACCCTCCAAAAACATGATTGCACAACTGGAGGCTAGCCAAAAGTCGTTGATCTTCACTACATCCCCTACCTCATCTCACATCCACGTACATACCAGTCCCGCTAGCACCAACCCTAGCCATTCCTCCCTTGAGAAATAAAAAAAATACAAACCTTCACCAGAACTCTCGCAGAGCCCTCTGAAGTTCCATCTCAGTGACACCAGGACATAGAGAAGCTTGCAAGAGCTAGGTTGATATCTAAGTGCCTGTGCGAGAGTTCTCAGTGAAAAAAAAAGGGCAAAAAAGTATCAGAGAACCCTTGCAGACACTAAAATTTTCAGTTCTAGTGGTCAAGAACACTCGCAGAGCCCTCTAAAGTTCCATCTCAGTGAGACTAGGACACAGAAGAGCCTGCGAGAGTTAGTTTGATTCCAATGAGCAGAAAATTGGGTTTAAGTGCTAAAAAAATCACTAAAAAGTGAAGATCCAGGAACCACATGATCACCGCATGATCGGGAGTTAGGGTTGCACTGCACTCGGATCGTAGATGTTTGACTCGTTCAATATAGTCCTTGACCCTTTTTCGTTTTCCCAGCTTGACTTTGCTCAGCGGGAGAAACGGGTCTTCTAAGAATTTCCTTGGTTTAAAGCACGTGATGAGGGCCATTTTAACTGCTTTCCAGGTAGATTTTTCTTCCTCTGACAGGTTGAAAAACCAATCCTGAGCCACTACTAATAAGGACATGGAGAACAACATCAACTTTTCTGCAGATGTCCGTTCACCATAGATTTCACAAGCTTGTTCGTAGATCTGGAGGAAGCAGATGGGATCTGATGATCCGTCGTATTTTGGTATTTCCATCCATGGTGCTCTCCGGACTGCTTGCAAGGGAGCCACATGTACGAGTTGGCCTATTGGATCCATTGGTGCTGGTTCCGATTTTGCCTCTTGTTGTGCAACTGCTAATCTGGGAAGGTGTTGTGTTTGATTTGCTGTCCTTCTTGCTACTGATCGTCCAGATCTTAGATTCGTCTGACGGTGGGATCCAAAGTAGTTGGATCTTGCTTGTACAGTGGGATGCAGTCTGGATCTTAAGGATCTGATCAATCTGATCGGCCGGAAGTGAAATTTAGGCCTTGTACGGTGGTTTTTCCTTGATAACTTTTTACTCCTTGCACTGATGAACCTAATATTTTGACAGTAGCTGGATCTGGTGCAGATCTTTCCACTGATCTAGTCTGCGAGGGTTCTCTTGTGCGAGGGTTCGTTAGTTGTTTTGTAGGTAAAAAACCTTGATATCTCTCAGATCCTTGGGAAGTAACTCTCACAAGGATGACAATAGCTGAATCTGGATCAGATGACTCTGAAATTCTCTACAAGAGTTAACTCTCATACTAAGTGAAAATTTTACTATATGCGAGGGTTCAAAACCACTATTTTGGCTTGATCTTCACCAAATCTCTATACTAAATCTCGCAGGCTTCTTCACTGATGGAAACTGACATTCTGAATCGATTGAAATGGTCTGTGAGAGTTCTTACTGGACGATGCCATCAGGGAGGAGGATGAGGGATCTGACGACAAATATCCATCCACCCAAACTCCTTCTCCCTCGATAGCATCATCATCATCAAACGCATCCGCTCTATCCATAGAACTGATGTTGGATCAAATGACAAAACTACAAAAACGACAGATGGAGCAACTTACGGCGCAATTTGATCAGAAACTGAAAGCCTTACAAGGAGCTGTAGCAACAATGCCACATGTACCGGAACCAACCCAGCTACAATATCCTCAACGTGAAAATGTATGGTGTTCAGTATGTATACAAAACCATACAACAAATGAATGTCCAGTCCTACAGCAAAATCTGAGACTGACACATAGATTTTGCCATCTATGCAATGCAACATCGCATGATACGACATTTTGCCCGTTTAACCACCGGATTGTTCAACAGAAGAGGAGTCCTTATCAGACTTCCTATCCATATCATCAAGGGGCACAAACACGGCTCCGAGGTACGGCGCACCAAATCAGCAACAACATATGGCCTTACCTACACCACTACGACCAGCCAATCAACAAGTGGCCCATTTAAATCTGACAGCAGCGGAACCAGAGATGCAAGTATCACCTCAACCTGAGCAGCAACAATGGTATGGACCGGATGAACCATTTATGGATCCTGTCATAAATGAATATTTTGAGGCCTATGCAGCTCAAAGTCAGCGTCAAGACATAAGAAATTATGGTTGCTATGGATGTGGCGAAGGACACAGAATTGTGGAATGTCCTTACAAAGGACAATATACATCCTTCTACTGAGAATGCGGTTATGGACAGTGCTTCAAGAATTGTCCATTAAGACTTGAAACTAGTGCACCACTAAACTTCGTTGCAATACAACAGCCAACAGTTCCAGCGGGGATGCCACCGGAAGGGCAACATTTCCATGCTCTTGTGTTAGCCATTACCCGAGCATAGAAGAGGAAGGAAGAGGCTCCCTCACCAGCACCATCGGTCATTGATGACCAGCCCTCAACTTCAGTGCCATATCTGAATGTGAGGGAAGAAAGAAGACAATACCAGAAAATACGACACTGGGTACAGAGAGCACAAGCGGAGGAGAAAGAGCAAGAAATGGACAATCCTACAGAACCTCCAGCTGACGGCGAAATGAGAACTGCAAACAGGCTCACCATTGCGCACTGATCAGAACGATCGGTTGCATCGTCATGAATCACCTTTTCACATGGTGGAGCCCGAGGAACCACGCACTGAAAGGCTCACAATCTTATTGGCGAGCCGTGTTAGTTTACCTCTCGAAAAATTACGGCGGATTGCGCCACAAGCTAAAAGCCTTTTGGCTGAATGGGCCAAAACGGACAAGGAGCCAGTAGCGCCTGAGCCCATATATTGTATGAATTATGAAGAAACAAGTAACGTCCTCCATATCGGGGCAGCGTGGGAAAGTGAGGAACAAAACATCACCCTGCCAATCAAACACAAGAGATACGAGGACGAGATAGCAGCAGTAGATGGGGGATCAGGTGTCAATTTGATCTCCACTACTCTGTATGAAAAGTGGGGTTTACAAGGGTTGAAGCTAGCAAGATTCGCCATCAAGCTAGTGGATCAATCCTGTGTAGAACCAAAGGGTGTGGTTGCCGATATCCCCATAAAAATAGCAGGCATGCAGTTTGTGATCACTTTTGTAGTCATGGATATACCTGAATCTTCAACTGCATATCGTGTTTTACTAGGAAGACCATGGTTGAGGACTGCACAAGTAGTACACAACTGGGGTACAAGAAAACTCGCCTTTGAGAATAGAGAGCAGGATGTAAAGGTTGATCCAACCACATGGGCAATGAAACCTATTGCACCCAAAGCTGATGACGGATCATCCTTGATAGATCACATGATTGATCACCCAAGGCCAGCCAAGGGTGGTCACTATGATTCAGAGACGAATATCGTGAGATGGATGGATGCATTAGCAACTATTGACTGCCGAGCATGTCAATATGAATCAGATCCTAAACCCAACACATCTTCACCCAAGTGTTACACTATGGACACACCAATCACATTTGGGGTGAATATGATAAACGTAGCATGGCTGTCAACGGAGCCTATTGAGAACCCAGTAGACGATGATTTAGTTCCTTGGAAACATGCTCTAACTTATAATAAGGAGACTGAGCTGACTGATGAGCAGGTCCTACAATACATGGACCCAGATCGTTACGGAATCAAGAAAGTACCAGCTCAACCGCCGCAAAAGTCTGCTATGGCGAAAGTCTCAATGATCGATCCACCAAGAGCACCTGTGAACAAGAAGAATTAGTTGAAGCAACGCTACAACCAGGTGGTCCGATGGAGTGATCTACCCAAAGAGGCTATAGCTACAATGGATATTGACATTTGCAACCACGAGGCGAATGTCACACCAGTTTGATGAAAGACAACAAGAATGAATCCACCAATATGACAAAAAAGGACAAAAAGAAGGTGTTGGATTCCTTGAAGTCAATCAAGATGGACTCAGATACAGCATCATCCTCTACTCAGATGACACCAAAAGATGACCAGTCAGGCTAAGATCAATATGCTGAAGGAGGAATCTCGGCGAGCATTAGTTCACGAGATGCCTGAAACCTTCAAGATTTATACCTTGGATGACGTGGTAATTATGATGCCGCAAGCCTAGTAAGAGCCTGATCAAAATTAGGCACCAGTGGAACAAGTCTTCGAGGGACTTGTGTGAACACAGCCAATAAACCTTGCCGAGCCAGGTGAAGGAAAAAAGATAGTGCATGTGGGAGGGCAGTTAACGCCCACACAATTCAAGAGACTACGATCATTGTTGGTGGAGTATAAGGACTGTTTTGCCTGGAGTTACAGCGATCTGAAGGGCATTCCGCCAATAGTAGTCCAACACACCATACCCTTGGTGGATGGAGTAGTCCCCAAGGTGAGTCGTTACTACCACTACAACCCGAACTACACGGAACTGATCAAACAGGAGTTGCAAAAGTTGTTGGATGCAGATTTCATTTATGAAATCAAGCACATGGAATGGGTATCGCCAATAGTTATAGTACCTAGAAAAATGGCAAAATGCGAATCTGTGTGAATCTAAAAGTGCTAAATGCAGTTACCAAAAAAGATCATTTTCCTTTACCCTTTACAAAAAGTGTCCTTGACAGAGTAGCTGGTGCCAAAGCCTACAATTTTTTAGATGGCTCAGTGGTTACAACCAGGTAAAGATAGCACCCCAAGACCAGCATAAGATAGCATTCACCACGGCATGGGGAACCTAAGCCTATAAGGTGATGCCATTCGGAATTTGCAATGCCCCAAGCACTTTCCAACATGTCATGCAGGCGGCATTCAAAGAGTATTTGCAAAAAAATTTGGAAAGTTTCTTGGACGATCTGTGCATGCATGGACCAAACTCAGAACACTCATCCAATTTGGAGAAGGTGCTACAAAAATGTCACAATTTTCAGATCTCCTTAAATCTAGAAATATGTCAATTTTGGGCTACACATGGCTTGATTCTTGGCCATATAGTATCTAGACATGGGATCGTCACAGATCATTGTTGATCTACCACCACTAGGGATGATCAGGATCATTGTTGATCTACCACCACTAGGGATGATCCGCGAAGTCTAAGTCTTCATGGGTCATGCTAACTATTATAGGATCTTCATTCTAGATTTTGCGGAGTTAGTCCAACCAATTTACAAACTCACAACGGATCCACATTGGAACGAGAAAGCCCTAAAGGCTTTCCAAAAGCTTAAAGATGCATTGGTTTCAGCACCAATCTTACGTCCACCCAATTGGTCCATTGAGTTTCATGTGCATACGGACGCATCAAAGTATGCAGTTGGAGCAGTCTTAACCTAGCCAGGAGAACACAAAAAGGATTTTCCAATCCGATTTGCAAGCCAATAGCTCAGTGATACAGAAATGAATTATTGAACCACAGAGCGGGAAGCACTGGCGATGATCTATGCGGTTAAGAAATTTTGACACTACTTGATGGCCACACATTTTGCTTTTTATACGGACCATCAACCCTTGCTCTATCTTGTTAACAAAACTTGCAACACAGAGAGAATCACCAGATGGGTACTTCTGTTGTTGGAGTTTGATTTTTGGATAGTAGTCCGCAAGGGAAAACAACACTATATGGCTGATCATGTGTTGCGAATCAAGGGAAAGGAGGTTGCAACCCAACCCGACGATGAGCTGGCTGATGCTACCGTATTTTACGTGGACACAGTACCAGAATGGGCTGTCGACATTATAGAATATCTAATGCGGGGCCAACCAAACAAATCACTACCAAAGGCGGATCAGCGGAAATTGATCTTGAAAGCTAGACCTTATCAGCTGATTGCCGGCCAATTGTATCTTCATTCTTGTCAGAATTAAGGTTTCATCCCTTTTTACAGATTGAAATAAGTTTTGTAGGACAGACGATTTTGTCCGCTATTATCTTGTGCTCTACCACATTATTGACATGTATACATGATATACTTAATCTGATACAGCTCTTTGTTCTACGTTCAGATCTATGTTAATATTGCTATGCTTATCATTCATTTTGTTAGGTTCAGACATCGAAAGAAGTCTGGGATATCTTGAGCACACTATACAAAGTGCGAGATATAGCTTCCAAGCTACATCTCAGGAAGAAATTCTACTCTCTCAAGATGACGAATGGTAATTCTTTGCAGAATCACATTAATCAATTCAAGAACCTACTAAGACAAATGGCCGCTGTCAAATCTGTCATAGACAATCAAGACGCAGTGATGCAACTACTTACAGGCTTGCCAAGTTCTTATGATAGTTGGGTGATGATCATCATGACTCATCCAGAATTGACTCTTTCGAGTCATTACTGTGTTGTTGCAGGAAGACATGCGAAGAAACGAAGCCTCGAGTTTCTCAGCTGATTCTCACGCCTTGTACACCAACAAGAGCATGACAAAGCAGAAGAAGTAGAAAGGCCCGAAGCAATCAAAGCCAGACCAGAAACTAGCTCAGCACAAGGAACAGTCAAATTCACAGACAAAGAAGAAGTTGTTCTGCAGATACTGCAAACAAAACAACCACGAAATACAAGACTGTCGCATACTTCAAGCGAAGAACAACAGCAAAAGGCAGTCGAATCAAGTGACAAATGCAGCTGCAGAAGCTTCACAGCCTATTCAAGAAACGGATCATGATGCCTTCATGACCAACCATCAAGGAGCATCTGGCGACAGTTCTTGGTTCCTGGATTTCGGAGCCACTCAGCACATGACTAGCCTCATTGGCTGTTTCAAGTCCTATACATCTTACAATATCCAAAAATTCGTTCATCTTGGCGACAATAGCACACAAGCTATTAAAGGTGAAGGCACTGTAAGATTATGCTTTGCAAATGATCAGTCTAAGCTACTCTTTAAAGTCTTGTATGTACCAAAGTTATCTATGAATCTGCTCTATGTAAGCAGAATCACAGATCTAGGACACAGAGTAGAATTTGAATGTGATCCGTATAAAGTAGTTGATAGGACAGGCAAGATCCTAGCACTTGGAAAGAGGCATGGATACTTGTATAAATTGGGTCATTGTTTTTCTGCCTCTAGTCAGGCTTTCAGTACTTCAATTCATTCAAATAAAGATTTACTTTGGCATTATAGACTTGGTCATTTAAATCATATTGTTGTACAACGAATGTCTAGACAATCTATTGTTCTTGATCTTGACTATCCTCACAAAAAAGTTGAGTTACCTTTCTGTCAAGACTGTCTAGTTGGTAAACAGAATAGGAAACCATTTAAGTCAAGCCATCAGCATGTTGCTAGAGGATTACTAGATGTTGTACATTCACATATTTGTGGCCTGATGAAAAATCCTTCGCTGAAAGATGCCAAGTATTTTATAACCTTTATTGATGAATTCTCCAGAAGGACGATGGTGTATTTCATAAAGAAGAAATCAGAAGCCTTCCACTGCTTCAGAATCTTCAAGGAGCGTGCAGAAAAGGAGACTGGAAGGACGATCAAGGACTTAAGGTCAGACAACTGTGGAGAATATATCTCTGTCAAATTTAAGGAGTACTGCCAAAGCCAAGACATTGAGAAGCAATTCATCACTCATTACAGTCCTCAGTCTAATGGCTTAGTTGAGAGGAAGAATCGTACTCTGGTCGAATCTGCTAAGTGTATGCTATCGCATGCATCGTTGCACAAGAGATTCTGGGCTGAAGTTGTCTCCACTGCAGCTTACGTCCAGAACAGATGTTTGACCAAGGACCTCTCAGGCAAGACACCCCACGAGGTGTGGATAGGCTCTAAGTCTTCTTTGAAGAACCTAAGAGTATTTGGGTGCATTGCCTACGCACAGATTCCAAAGGACACAAGGAAGAAATTGGACTTCCAACGTCTCAAGGCCATCCTAATCGGATATACTTTGTTTGATAACACTTATAAGCTGTACGATCTTGATACCTAGCAAATCTTGTACAGGCGGGATACAGTCTTTATTGAGGATCAGATCGTCGACCTCAAAGGAAAGGATGTTGCTCAAGAAGAATCTTCATCACCTGCCATTGACATGACAGTTTGAGCTTCTGGCTCAGGCGTGTCTATTGTCGACCCACTTCGAGATAGTGAATCAGATGAAGATGTTGCTGCTACCCAATAACAAGTCCCAGGAGCAGTTTATCAGTCGAATCTTTCCAAAAGATCAAGCCGAGTATGCACACAACCCACAAGGTATACTCATGATTCTGTTTGTCTCTTGATGCAAGAACCGACGATAGTCGAAGAGGCACTTAGCCAACCAGACTCTGATCTCTGGAGAGAAGCCATGGACAGAGAGTATTCCTCTTTGATCAAGAATCAGACATGGTCATTAGTCGAAGCTCCTATTGGCTGCAATATCATTGATTGCAAATGGATATTTAAGATCAAATATAATGCCAATGGAGCAATTGATCAAAGGAGGGCCAGAGTGGTAGCACGAGGATTCACCCAGATCTCGAATATTGACTACAGTAAGACTTTTAGTCTAGTCGTCAAACATTTGTCAATCTGAATGCTCCTGTCTTATGCTGCAGCTGCCGACCTCAAAGTACATCAACTTGATGTACAAACAGCCTATCGGAATGGAGTTATACAAGAAGATATCTACATGATCCAACCCAAAGGATACGTTCTGGAAGGCATAAAAAATCATGTCTATAAACTCCACAAAGCATTGTATGGCTTGACACAGTCTGCCAGGGCTTGGTTTCAGAGGATCAATACATTTCTCATTGAACAAGGATTTAAACCAAGCACTGTTGATTGCAACGTTTATTCGAAGTCAGTGCAACAATCCTTCATTATCATCACCTTGTACGTGGATGATACGTTGCTCTTCAGCAACAATACCAATATGGTTAAGGATTCTCAACAGATGCTATTCTCAGAATTCGACATGACAGATTTGGACAAAGCTCACTTCTGTCTGGGAATTCAAATCTATAGAGACAGAGCAAATCGATTGATTTACATCACTCAACAAAGGTATCTTCATAATGTTCTTAACAGATACAATTTGATGAATTGTAAATTAGCTCACTCACCAATGGATCCAGGCCTGCATTTGTCAAAGGACCAAAGTGTCCAGACCAAGCAGGAAGAGGAGCAAATGACAGAGTATCTGTATCGATCGATACTAGGATCTCTCATGCATGCAATGATCTGTACAAGACCAGATATCTCTTTTGCTGTTAGCTCACTCAGCCAATACATGGCTAATCCTAGCATTACCCATTGGAAGGCTCTTATTCGAGTCATGAGGTATATTCGAACTACCGTGGACCAGTGCATCTACTATGGAGATGTCAACAATGACAATCTTCATCAGCTCAGTGGTTATTCTAATGCAAGCTGGGGAGGAGATGCAGATAATCGTAAGTCCACATCTGGATTTACATTCTTCTTCAACGGCGATCCTATTTCATGGAACAGTCATAAGCAAACCTCTATCGCACTTTCTTCTACTGAAGCAGAATACATTGCTGCTTCTCAATCTATTAAGGAAGCATTTTGGTTGAGAAATTTGCTGTCAAACGTCAATCTATATCAGTACAGCCCTACAATTTTGTTTTGTGACAACCAAAGTGCTATTGCCTTATCGGCCAACCCTAGATTTCATTCTAGGAGTAAGCACAGTGAGATCAGATATCACTACATCAGGGACAAGGTTCTCGACAGAGAGGTGAGCTTAACGTACTGCAGAACGCAGGACATGGTTACAGACATCTTCACGAAAACACTCAGTGTTAATGCACACAACAAATTTTGTGCATTGCTCAGTCTGAAGATCAAGGCATTCATGGATCCAGATTAAGGGGGGGTGTTGGATTTATTACTTCTACTCTCCTTAAATCCCACTTTAATCTGCCTCCATTCATGCTGCATATTTACTAACGTTGTCGCGCAGCCTACATATTTACATGCAAATTTGCACAGACGAATAAAAGGCGAAAGAATCGCGACACTGTGTTTTTACATAGGTTATGGTGACAGGCGAAAAGGAGACACTATCCTACAGAATACCAAAGGTGCCCTAAAAGCAAAGGCACCCTGTAAATCTAATCCTAAGGCTATTCGTAAGAGTGATGCACTTTTTGCATCGTCATCACCAACAATCACCTCAGCATTGACTGACGTCGCACCCTTTTCATGCTTCTCCCATGAAGCTGTGCTAATAGACTGGACAACGACTACGGCCACCCACGATCTCTTACATGCAGCACATCCACTATACTTTTCACATCTGCACACCTGTAATATAATGTATATATACTGAATACCAATTGCATATTCAGTTTAACGAGGTTAATGAGTTATGAGTGAATGAGACGAAGTAGATGCCCTGAGCATTGATTCTTCATTCTTGTCAGAATTAAGGTCTCATCCCTTTTTATAGATTGAAATAAGTCTCATAGGGCACGTGGTTTTGTCCACTATTATCTTGTGCTCTACCACATTATTGACATGTATACATGATATACTTAATCTGATACAACTCTTTGTTCTGTGTTTAGATCTATGTTAATATTGCTATGCTTATCATTCATTCTGTCTGATCTTTCTAGTTGCTATTTCTGGTAATAGACGACTAATATTTGGTTAATATCTAGATCTAGATAAGATCAAGAGGAAAGCATATCATCAGATCATGCCAATAAGTCTCCCAAATTTGCAGATCAGAGACCTCGATCTCAGTAACTATGGCAAATTAAGGGCAAATTTCACCCAAAACTGATGGATCTGCTACCAAATATCTATCAGAACTTCCAGAGAACTACCAACAGTCAGATCTAACATGGATGAAGTAGATCACTACTTTGCAAAAGTTAAAAATTAGAAAATCTCAAGATCTCGTCAAAAAAACTCTCTAAAAGAGCACTTTTTTTGTGATTTTTGGAGATCCCCTGGGAGATAGCTCTTGAAACTTGGATAGTCACCAGATCTGACCCAAATGCATCCATGAAAATCTCTGCAAGAGTTCTTGATGGAGAAATCATCATTTTTGAATGTATGGGAGGGCTCTTAGAAGCTGAATCTTCAGAACCTTCACAGAGCATCAAGCTCATCATACCAACCTTCGCAAGGGACATAAATGGAATCGGTGTAGTGAAATTGCCTACATGGTCTGATCTTGAAAATCCAACCACGGGAACATGTTGTGCGAGAGATCACCTCCTGCTAGAGTGAACCCTCGCAGACAATCTGAACCCTCACAGAACCTTCGCAGGGTAGTCAAATCAGCTTTTGAACTCTCGCAGACTTCTTTGAGGTCTTAGAATTTTGTGAAGAAGGTCCCTACCAAAATTTGGGTGGAACTGAACAAGGGAAAGTGGATTTCACCTAATACGCACTCTAAATTCCGCTATATAAAGGCTGAATTCGAGTCATTTGTCACCTTTGCTGGCGAAGCTCTGCTTAATTTTTCACTGAAATTTTCAAGTTATTTAAATGTGACCAAACTTTACACAAGCCCTCATTTGCATATTTTAAACCTAGATCTGCGCTCTGAACTACAATTTTTACAATCCAACACTTGTTATTCACTGTTTTTCTCGTTCCCACCTCTTTTTACCTTTTCTACCGTTTTTTCCACGTTTCCACCCTTTAACTATCACTGTTAAGATGGCCTCTTCATCTTCTGAAGACTCTGGCACCAAGTAGGTGATCCATCGTGAGATACCCTCAACCACCCAGATTTGGCCCTTGTCTTATAATACTTTGATTCAACCATGGCTTCATACTGCTGGCCACTTCTTGAGGCAATGGGTTTTTTCTCAGCACTTTTCCATTCTGATATTAACATGGGCCTTGCCCTTCACGCTTACACCTCCTGGGACGCGTCGAAGTTGTGTTTTCACTTCCTATACCAAGGTACCACGTACGAGGTACAGATTAACACAGACTCGATGGTCACCGTCGGAAGTATGTCCGGTGACCGTCAGCCAATCTCCCATCGTTAGGCAAAAGCCTTGATCAAACCTTTCGTCGCCCAGACTGCAGCAGAGATCCCCATCCAAACTTACAATGGTTACCTCATAGAGGCTATCACAGAACCAGTCATATAGGCAGCTACGCATTGAATAACTTTCTAGTTGTTTCAACATTTCGCAAGGACATAATCCAGTCCACGCTGCTGAGTCAGATAGTGGAGCCCTTCCTGGGATTCCCTAGCCTCACGGTTGTGCCATATGACTGGCATGCCTTCCTCATTCACGAACTAACAATCTCCATCAAATCCAACAACCGTGAGCATATTGCAGCAGGTCCCTGCTGTGTAATTTTGTCTGCGCACTTCTCAAGGCGAAAGTGCGTGGTTTCCACTGCTCCAGCCTTCTATCTTCCATCGTGTCGCACACTAACCTTTATCCACCATCTGCCGCATCCACATCCTCCCAATGTGCAGTTACTGACACAACGGCCAGCAAAAGAATGCATGACACTGTCCCTTCCTCGTCGTCTCCACCTACCACCAGAAGACGTACCACCACCACAGTAGTAACCACTCCATCAAACACCGCCACTCCATCAACCACTCCAACGTTGCTCCTCTCCAGTTTAACCCCTCTAATTCTCAATTGTCTCCAGACACTCTGGCATGGATGCAAGTCATAAACTTTTCACTGCCACGTCAGACCATTTTCGCTCCATCCTCGCCTTCCGTGCTCCACACCACACTTCAGTTCCCCTCTGTTCCACCCATCCTCTCATTTGGACAAATAGTCCCCACCCCCGTTTCCACTGTTGTTTCTCTCACACCACCTGTTTCGCCATCAAAGGTTGCTGAGGGCAACCAACCGTTGCCTGATGACGCATTGTTTAGACAATTTTCATACCATCACCAGATCGGACAGATCCTACTGCCCTAGACGACAAAACGTCCTCCGAGAACCTGATTGAAGACAACGACGACGACGCTCCACCAGTCTCGAGGCCACAACCACACAAGCCCCTCTCAGTGCCAGCGTACCGGCTGTTCCAAAAGATTTGACGACGACATACCAAACCTTGGGGACATACATCCAGAAGGCGGTAGCAGTCAGGGCCATTTTGGACAGTAGGGTACTCCACTTGGCGACAAGCAACACCCAGCTGCGAGCGAAACTCACGAAGCTGTAGCAAGAGCTTATTATAGCTCAACAACATGAACAAGACGGGCACCGGGAGATCGCCAAGCTGCAGCAAAAGGAGGATGGCCTCAACCAATATATCCAAAGCCTCTCCAAAGCGCTGATAGAGGCCTCCACAAAGGTGTGGGAGCTTCAGTTTGAAGCATCCCAATGGCTTGCTCCCCTCCAGGCACAGCTACAAATTTATGAAGTAGAGACTACGTGCCTGGGGGCAAAAGTGAAAGCATTACAAAGTGAGAAACTTGCCTGGCTAGCTCAACCTGCACTAGACTCAAGGCCGCTCTCTCAAGTATAGATGAATCTCTTCAGGCATCAGGTGCAGGTATATAGCCAAACTCTAAACAGCTGCCAAACAGAGTTTGACAAATACCAAGCAAGTGCAACTCACGAGCTCGCCCAGGCCAAACAAGCCCTCAAGGCTTGTTAGCAGTACATGGAGAAGAAGACCCAACCCACCCTAGCGGTGATTCCACTGCCACCTGTTTTTGATGTTGCACAGGCAAGCATGAGCCAGGACCAAGAATTTCTAGCTAAGTATCCCCATGAGTCATCAAGAGACGACTGGCAGATCTCATTTTCAGCACAAACAATAAAAGGCAACGAGCTGCAAGCACTACCCGCCCTCCAACCACAACCTGAGTGGCATCAGCAGCTCTTTGAAAGAGACCCTGCGGCCATCAGGGCCTATGTGACAAGTCCGCAACAACTACAGGTGAACGCACACTTCTTGCCATGCACACGACGATCCAAATGGGCAGAATGCGGCACCCCTCTGGACAAGATCACTATTCAGAACTTCAATTGGCCAAGAATTCCATCAAAGCACGGTTGGGATACGGATGTAGACGCCCGAAAGGCTCTCACCATATTTGCCAATAAATATTTCAACTGCCCTGATCCACCAATCCACGTGGCAGCCACTTACGCCCGGGAGTTAGAGCATTTAATGGGGATTGAAACCAAGTGGGACAATTTTCTCCCCCCCATATTCTTTGATCCTAATAGGGTGCTTGCCTCCAACAAAGTCGAAGATCAGCTGCCAGTCGCTCGAGTCTACTACCGAGCTGCATTCCTTGGCGATCCCTGGACGCGATGCCTTTCTAATTATCATAACACATGGCACAAAGTGTCATTCAAAAGTTTGGGTTCAATCTAGAATACATCTAGAATTTTCTCTTAAGTTCTAATCTAGAATCATACTTAAGATTCACCGGAACTTCATTATGTGAAGCTCTAACTCTTGGCTACCATCAACTATTTAACTCTAATTGAGTCTTATGGGATAGCATACCATCTTGTCCAATCAGGAAAAGATTAAGGCCAAAAGTTATCGTGTATTCTATGCACATAAACCTTGTTTCTGACTCGAGCTATATCGGATTAAGAAAATATTTGAATGTCTAGGTGTGGATCCAAAACACCACATTCAATCTGATTCTCAGCCCACCTAGGTCAATAAACAGTTCTCATTGAGAAATCACTATTACCTAGTGAGAAATTTTCTCCACTCAATTCTCATCAATATGCCTATGTTTTAATGACTAGTTTATGCATGCATATAAACTTAGTCCACTGAATACACTGTAGATCCACAGGATTAAGAACTTGCGCAAAGAAATTATGATCTCAAACAATTATTTATCACATAGCATATCTCTATAGATTTCATCTAATCTGTAGCCAACTCTTTTGCTTCAACTGTTTTTTCCATTTAAGGAAAGATTAGAACCTCGCCTTTAACGAGAGAAAAGTACGAGCTACACACCTTCCAAGGATTGGGAATTTTAATTACCTGCATTCGACCTTGGTCCTATTTCAATTTACTCTAGTCCCCAATCAATTGAGTGAATTCATCCCTAAATCTTGCTCTAGAGGTCAATAACGAAGGTTCTCAAGTACAAGCTACATTGTATATCCTAATAACCCAACATTATCTAAACCCTAGATCCTAAACCCTAGACCCTAAACCATGAACCATAAAGCATAAACCAAGGATCTTGGACCCTAAATCTCATACCCTAGACTCTATACCTTGGACCCTAAACCCTCTACCTTGGACCCTAGACCTTGTATTCTAAATCCTAAACCCTAAATTCTAAACTCTAAACTATGTACTTTAAACCCTAAACCCTATACTTTGAAATCTAAACCCTAGATCTCATACCCTATACCTTGTACCCTAAACCTTAATCCTAAACTTTGTACCCTAAACCCTAAACCAAGGATCTTGGACTCTAAATCTCATATCCTAAACCCTATCTTGGACCCTAAACTCTGTATACTAAACTCTATACCCTAAACTTTAAACCCTAAATCCTAAACACTAGACTCTAGCCCCTTAAATCTATATCCTATATCCTATATTTTAAACCTTGTACCTTAAACCCTAAATCATGTACCCTTAACTCTAAATCCTAGACCCTGGGCCATAAACCCTAAACCCTAAACCCTAAACATTGGACTCTAAACTCTAAACCCTAATTCCTAAACCTTGTACCCTAAACCATGGACCCTAAAATCTAAACCATGTATCCTAAACTCTAAACTCTAAAATCTAGGCCCTAAATCCCATACTATAAGCCCTATACCTTGGACCCTAAACCCCAAACCTTGGACCCCAAACCCTAAACCCTATACTCTAATTCCTAAATTCTAGATCCTAAACCCTAAACTCTAAACTTTAGACCCTAAACTCTAAACCCTAAACCTTGGACCTTGAACCCAAAATCGACATATCAGTTGGGCACTCACCCCGTAGACGGCTACTTGGGTTAGCCGAGTAGCCACACGTAAGAAAATTAGCCTTTACATTATATTTTTGACAGCATTTGCTATACTCAGGGGCATGTCCTAAGTTTGTCAGTATTTTAGCCCAAGTTGGGCCTTTTAGTCAGACAGGTGCCTTTTTGGTGTGTTGACACTTGTCGAGCCCATGCATGTTGGGGCTTTTGGCATATGTACAGTTTTCTCTTTGTAATCTAAAGATTTTCAGTGTGCCATCTTTGAGAGCTTGTGATGACTATCTATGGTGATTGATTGATGTGATCTGCATACTGCACTAGAGCCTAACAGGATTTTAACATGGTATCAGACCCATAGGGTGATGCAGAAATGCACGATCCGATGGACCTATGGGATAACATCTTTCACTAAGAAAAATAGCACTCAGAGGTCTTAGGATAGAGGACTCCATACGGGTATCGGCAGTCCAGATGGCAGGGGATAGCAACGTTTCTTTGATCGAAGCTTCAAGGAAGATCAGAACGATCGTCGTAGGTGAATTTGAACGAGAATTCACGGAAAATTGCTCAAAAACTATTGTATGGGCTATGAAAGGAAGCTGGTTGGATTTCTTTTAGTAATCTGTCAATTGCGGAGCGGAGCAGATCAAAATGGGTTGCAACATAGTGGCAACTCATGGCTGAGAGGATTCTGAAATCCATTTATAGTGGAATGAGAAAGCGGTAGTTCGAGGAACTAGCCATGGTGGCTTAGTTTTTGAGAAAAATGTAAAGTTGCGGATCTTTCTCCATTCTTAACAAAATTGGGCACTGTAAAGCAACCCAGCATAGTTAACGTAAGGCCGAAAGGCAGGGTTAGCCATGGAGCAATCATAGAGCAATTCATCCTCTTTCTTAGAAGCTATGGAAATGAGCAGCTAGGGTTTGTAAGCGGAAAAGCCAAGATCTCTCTTAGTAGAAGATCATTTTCGATGTTATCAGGCTATGAAGCATGCTGCCCTAGCACTGCCAATGAGTTGCTAAAAGGCTCTGGATAGCCATGAAGAGTTGAAGAATAGGTTCACTCTCATGCTATGGAGGGAATAGAAGACCAGAGTTTTTTTCATTGATAAAATGTGGAATCTTTCTCCATTCTCAGTGCTTTTCAAATCCATGAAAATACATTGGAGGTCGCACTAGCAGGGTGCGACAGCCCGCAGCTGGCCATGGGCGACCGTGGAGCATGTAGAGTGTGATCCAACGAGGAGCTATGAAGCTATGAAGTAGGTGAGCTAAAAATCAACAGAGGAGAAGGAGGGCCATGGAGGTCGTGGGCCAGTCGTGCGCGCGCCCAAGGAGGATTGAAGCATAGTGTATGCTGGGAAATAGCGGTTGGAAGCAAGTGTCTCATTACATGGATGGAAATCTAATTGTAGGATCAGATTAGTTTACCTTTGATGGTTCAGATGCATTTTTGGGGGGAGAACTTGGACCACAGAATTGAAGGTTAACCATTGGATTGGTTTAAAGTCTTGAAGTGGGCTAAAGGGACTTGAAGTGCATTTTGGCCTTCAATGTCATTACAAAATTTTACTCTAAAAATCAGTGAAAGGACCCGCCATTTAGAATAGCTATTCTTCATTAAAAAACTTCAAAGCGAAGTTTTAGTTCATTTTTGCAAGGCATCCTTTCAAAAAGGATAACTTTGGCTAGAGGGAACCTATTTTGGCCATCCTTGGGCCAAAATGACCTCTAAAATTGGTTGTTGAGAGCCAACGGACAGAGAGATGTCACCAAGAAGGGAGAAACGCATTTTGGGGAGTTTTCATGACCATTCAATCAAGCGGAATTTTCATCACCATTCTATCAAGTGGAGTGTAGGTGACCTAGTGATGGACTACATTTGTCGTTTGGGTATTGTAGGGCCAAATTTGGGGCTATTTTTGGCTAGTGAAACTTGCTACAGGGGGTGCATTAAGGCATTATCACTTCAAAATCATTATTACTTACTTCTAACAAGGTAACAGGGTGTTTGGAAGTGGTAAATGCGGAATGATAGCGGAATTGTGTGGAGAAAGCTAGTTTTGGCGACGGAAGTGCAATTTTTGGCGGCGTGACTTCTCATCATTGGGCGACAATTTTGAGAGGGCAAGAAATCATAGGTGAGAGACAGGCATGGTATCCCAATTATAGGTGAAAAATTCTTGTGATCAGATTCAACTCTTGGGGTTCGAACCAATCAACATCAAGTGGCATTTTGGGGGAAAGCTCTCACAGGCATGATCGGTAGTGGCATTGTCAAGTCAGGTGATAGCTACATTGACACATGCATCTGTAGCTTGGAAATTCTTGTTCGGAGGGATATATGGTCTGATGGGGGCAAGTTAGAAGCAAGAACGCAAACAGAGAAGAGAGCAAGAATATTGCGGAACAACTCTCCCATTCTAATCAGTTGCTAGATGCAAAAACAGTCTAATGTAATGTAAGTGTTCTAATTGTCCAACAGGATCTTTTAAATTAATTCATACTCTCAAAAACGAAAGTACAGTCCACCAAAGAGATTAGAGATGGTTTGTGTGTGGTACTACTGAAATCAGATTCAATGTGAAGTATAGTTCTAAAATAAATGGAAGAGCAGTATGATATCGCGAGTTCCTCAAGCATCAAAGACAGCCATCGTCTGATCAAAAACTGAGGAGTCGTAGACGTCCATGTTCTGATCAGAGTGAGTAAACAAGAACGATCAAATAGTGATAGATTTCATTCAGTCACAACAAGCATTCATCTACGTTATACACATAAAAAAACCGCTGCTGCTATATTACACTGAAGTACAATACAAAAAGCAATTACAACCAAAAATTGACGCATACTTGGGAGGCTCAAATAATACGTCTCATGGATAGAGCTACCACTAATCTGTGCTTGGATGATCTATTTATAGATTTCATCCATGTATTAATTACATTGAATGTTTGTCACTAATTGAGAAAGCCGTTGTACTTGGAAGTAGATGGCTTATGTGACAACTATGCATAGTGTATACGGTCAACAAATCAGGATTGTTGACGTGGACGAGGACGTTGCAAAATCTCTCACTTCGCATTTTATGTGAAGTGGTTTTCTCTCACTTCACAAATTACGGGAAGTGGCTAGGAATGAACCTCGTTCATTTCAGATGACCTTCGGCATTTTTCTCTCACTTCAGGTTTTTGCGAAAAAGTCGAAGGTGTTCCTAAATAAGTTTAAGGCGCCCTTAGAAAGTTGAAGGTGCCCTCAAAAAAACAAAGATTTCTATAATATTTTCTCATGCTTTTTGAAAAAAAGCGAAGAAGTCGAAGGTACCTTTAAAACAACTTGAAGGTGCCCTTAAAAAATTGGTGAAGGTGCCTTTAACAGTTTAACTCGTAAAAATAGAGGACCTTTTAGAATTTATCTTTTCTCGCATTTTTTGAAAAAATGCGAAAAAGCCGAAGGTGCTGAAAAATAGTTAAACTTTTGAACTATGAACAGGTTTGACGTCTTCAAAATAGTTGAACGGAAGAAGTTGAATGTAGGTGTTGCATTTTTCAAGATTTGTTCTGAACAGTTTTTGGAGCTGTAAAAGCTTGTTGGAGGGTGCCCTGATGCAAGAAAATTAATCCTACTTTCACAAGAATTTGAAATGACTGATTCAGGCCCAGTTCACTACCTACTTGGTATGGAGATCACCAGAGATCGCGCAAGCAGAAGGATCACTATAAGCCAAGAAATCTATCTAATCAGTGTACTTTGGAAATATAGCATGGAGGACTGTAAGCCAATAGATTCACCCATGGATCCAGGATCCAAACTATCAAAAGACATGTGCCCCCGAACTGAAGAAGAACATAAAGAGATGTGCAAATACCCTTATTAGTCAATAATCAGATTGATCATGTATTCCATGATCTACACTCGACCTGATCTTGCATATACAGTAAGCACACTATCACAATACATGTTCAATCCAGGCTTACAACATTGGAAGGCTCTTCAAAGAGCATTTAAGTACATTCAAGCAACAAAGCACTATGCTTTGTGCTATAATGGAAACACAGAAGCTGCACTCACATTAGTCACTTATTCAGAGTTTGACTGGGTAGAAAACATTGATACTAGAAAGTCCACATCTGGTTACATCTGTTTCCTTGCAGGAGGACCCATCTCATGGAATAGTCAAAAGCAGAAATGCATTTCTATCTTCTACAGAATTTGAATATGTTGCAGCTACATCAGCCGTGAAGGAGATCATTTGGCGCAGAAGATTACTACATAATCTGCAATTTCACCAAATCAGTCCTACTATACTCCATTGCAACAATTAGAGCTGCTTAGCTCTATCTGTGAACCCATGAACTAGGGTTTGGCATTTTGTGAGTAAATCATCTGCGAGTTTTGCGAGTTTAGTGTTTTTAAATTACGTCAAATTGATAGCACATGGCATGCTACATTTTTTTTGGGTTTTTAAAATTTATTCTACATCGCTTTTGGGGGTGACATCTATTTATATACTTTATTATCATGTTGTTTATTTTCTTGCTAGCTAAAAGATATGTTTGCAAATCATGTTGTCTACAAATTGTACATAGTATGCTATATCATTGAGAATGCAAAAAACTTAGTCACTTTAATTTTACATTTATCGAGCTAAAACATTTTTGTGTAGTTCCAACGATTCATGTACGACCATACAATAAAAGACATGATGGTATGTGGCCAAGCCTATGATATGTATCATAAAATCAACGTTGGTGAAAAAGAATATTTTCATTGTATGTTCTAGATGGAGGCTATATAACTTAACTATTAAGCTTATGTTGAGATGATGAGATAATAAAATATTTTTATTTTTTATCAATGTATTCTACATGAAAAATGGAGCATTTTTGCAAGTTTTTGGATCATCTCAATTCGAGCAATATTAAGAAAGTTATCGCACTTCAAAGTTTTTTAGGCTGATTTTTTTTTTAATGGGAGCTTGAAAAGGGTAGCGTGCTACCAATTTAAGCTTCTAGTCTTTAACTCAAATTGATAGCACACCGGCATGCTACCCCTTTTAGGTTCCAAGGGGAAAATGTTTTTAAGTCTAAAAAACGTTGACCTGTCATAACTTTCTTACTATTGCTCGGATTGAGATGGTCCAGAAAGAAAAAGTGCTCCATTTTTTGAGTAGAATCCATTGGTATAATCAGAGTTAGTATTTATCTAGTATAAAATGATTATATATAAAGCATATATATTTGATAGCATACCATGTGCCATGAAATTTTAGAAATCATTTGTAAACAAAACTCGCAAAGAATTTACTCGCAAATTGTCAAAACCCCCATGAACTGATTCTAGAATTAAACACATTGAAGTTCAATTTCATTTTCTTAGAGAGAAAGTTTAGAGTAAAGAAGTTGAATTAAGTTACTGTCATACTGACAGTATGTTGGTTGACATTTTGACAAAATCCTTGTCAAGCGAGAAACATACTACTCTAGTAGGTATGTTAATTTCAATTCAGAATCAAATTCATAGCAGTAAGCTTAAGGGTGAGTGTTGGAGTTAATCTTATTCCTACTCACTCTAATTGCCCTCTGATTCACTTCTAAACTACATAGAAATCATTCTCTTACAAACAGTCTGTAGAAATGAACTATTTCTGCACAATATTCAACATGTGAGGAACACGAGGACTACGACACTATTGCTCTACTCAACATTTTAGACAACCAAGGACTACGAGATTTTGTGAGGAATGCGACACTACCTAATATCTCGACATTTTAGACATGCGATGTGGTGCGAGAAATGCAAGATCTCTGCAAATCTACACAAGATGTCCTACAAGAACTGTCTACATCTTCACGCTCTTGTAAATAACCATTCTATTGATCAACTACAGAATCGTTAATGATTTTGGAATTAAAAATTAGATTAACACAAGATCATCAAACAGTTATAAAAGGAGAGGAGCGATCAGAGACAAACACACAACAAAAAAGAAAAGAGGAGACAAAAAAGACAGTACATATGGTGAATGCACAATTATCGCATATACACCAAACACATGAGAGAGAGAGAGAGAGAGAGAGAGAGAGAGAGAGAGAGAGAGAGAGAGAGAGAGAGAGAGAGAGAGAGAGAGAGAGAGAGAGAGAGAGAGAGAGAGAGAGAGAGAGAGAGAGAGAGAGTAACAAGATTTCACATAGTCCCTCTTGACAAGTCAAGACCAAACCCTTTGAACCCTTCAATTTATAGCATAACAGGTAAAAAATACAGTTGTATAAAGTATAACAGTACATAGTACCATAAAGCGAAGCAAGTTCTAAGACACCCAGCTGTTACCTGCCACCGTCCCACACAACAAAACCGTACAAGTTAGTCGCGTGAGGAAGACAAGTGTCATAGCTGAGCATCAGTTGTTATCCATGTCTGAAACAAGATTCACTACTTTATCAGCTAGATTGAATTGAAAAAAGTACGTCCAATCTTCCCAATCGTTCACTTTCTAAATTAGCAACATGCTCCACTCTTTAACCAAGCCGTATCAGGGCAGAAGCCATATTGATCAATAAAAGAGCAAAAATGAACATATTAGGTCCACAAGTGCATTCTATATGTAAGCAACTGTTTTTCATTGCACAGATAGACAATGACTTGACGTTGGTCACAGTGCTAGGTACTAGAGCACCTCCCTGCTATACTAGCCCCATGGATTCCCCGTATCACTTTATCCGAGAATCCAAGCACCGAACTACTTGGGCAATTCTATGCCATTCAAGTGTACCATAGTCGAGTCTTGTAAGAGTATGTGACTTAACTTATAATAACTGGACTTAAGATGCTGAAAAAAATTCCTATAATAACTCATGCATATGTTAATCAATACACATGCATGACTAACAGTTATAAGATATAATACCCGGAACCCATTACAAGCAAGATTTATAGTATCATGACCAATGCATGAATAATAATGAGTAAGGCTGCTCATCGTATCGATGATATTCCATATTGCATCGTACCTTAATGTGAGTTGAACTAATCTCGTGCGAACTATCCATCTTCAGCTGCTTACTCAAATCACCTACGTGCTAAAAGCATTCAAACCGAAAGTATAGGGTTACCCATAATGTACTTTTTAAAGCTTCATAGTGTCATCACCAATAATTGCTTGCTTTTTTGAAAATTAGTGACGTGACTTTTGGGTTGTGTGCATTCCCCACCGCATACAGATTGTCAACGATCATAACCATTTATCTCAAGCTCATATAATCATACAAAGCATACTTTGTACTACTAACTTTCCCATACTCACAGATACTATCATATAGGTTATCACGGGTGGATAACCTCCTAGTTACTATCACATCAAGAGAGCATTATCAAAAGCAACACTACGTGAAGGGTTACAGCCAATCAAGTTTTATGCGAGCATTCTAAACAACCATGTTTATGCTATGGCTTATGATATCTCCCTGAAACTGTTGAAAGGACAACGCTCAAATCGCATTATCAGTAGCATAGCTTGATGAAAAATGCATGCAATATGGCTCATACCACGAGCTACCACAAATCGCACTAAATGAACACATTTATGAGTAATATTTCAGCGTTGGCCAACACTCAAATCCGCCTCAGTGAGGGCGCTGACCAGCGGCCATCCATTCCGTATAACATATGATACTGATCATGAACAGTAAGCTTGTTGTCCAGCACTTATTACAAGCCAAAAGAGTTGATAGCATACCTGAAAATTTGCCCACTTTTGTTCTTCGGAATAGCATTTGATCGTGAGAGTATCCAATGACTGTATACATGTTGATTGTCTGTTATTACACAAAGATATACATGGTAAGCTGCAAGCATTCATCATAAGGTTTCACTTACACCTTTCCTTATCAGCGAGTTATCATAACTTGAACCAAACTCACCTTTGTTTGCAGTATTATACCACCAATGCTTTTCCACTAGCAATCACGAGCATTCTCTTCAATCACAATCCCAGTATTATTGAGCACCATGAGAGCAAGAAGGAGGGAGAGAGAGAGAGAGAGAGAGAGAGAGAGAGAGAGAGAGAGAGAGAGAGAGAGAGAGAGAGAGAGAGAGAGAGAGAGAGAGAGAGAGAGAGAGAGAGAGAGAGAGAGAGAGAGAGAGAGAGAGAGAGAGAGCAAGAAAGCATGAGGGAAAGTGAATAGGGTTGTGTGATTTTCCTCTTTATAGAGCCAGAGGACACTTAGGTGTACTAAGTGCAAATTGTTGCTCACCGTTAGATTAACTGTCCATAATGTGCACAGATCCTGGCCATTGAAAGATTCACAACTTTTCCACCATTTTTTTTTAAAAAACCTTTTCTATAATGTGGGGTCTTTTAGCATAGTAAGGCATTTTTTTTGTCCCCACTAGTAAATAAGGTTAGTACGCAACTTTACATTCCACAGAGGCTTGTGAAGTGAATAAAACGATATATGTATGTAATAGAGCCCATGAGAGAGAGAGAGAGAGAGAGAGAGAGAGAGAGAGAGAGAGAGAGAGAGAGAGAGAGAGAGAGAGAGAGAGAGAGAGAGAGAGAGAGAGAGAGAGAGAGAGAGAGAGAGAGAGAGAGAGAGAGAGAGAGAACCCACCAACCATACCCACAGCTAGCAAAGCTTCTCAGGGGGCAGTTAGCACCCCTGAGATGGAGTGCTAACTGCCCACCAAAAGAAATTTAGCATTTTTTTTTAAAGTAAACTTGAGTCCAAGGAACGATTCGTGTAGAAACAGGTTATTTGAAACTTCATACAATCTTCCTCTCATGAAGCCATTATTTTGAAAAGCAAGAATAATGTTTTTGACCTCATCCATAAAGGTATCTTGTTCGCTACAACAGTACATGACAGCAATAGCTCATAATTGGCCTATTGGCAGTTTCCCGTCTTTTGTCAAAATTTTTCATATGAAACTTTTTTGATAAAGAATCAAAAGTAGTGATAATATTCAAAAAATTAATCATGTTATCCGAAGCGTCTTCTTTTTCAATAGTGAGGTACTCCAAGGGATAGATCCATAAGGCATTATCATCGATACGAGGTTGCTCCTTGTCTAGAAATACAAGAGCATCTCTGTTGTTTATGAAACAAATATCATCAATATAACGGAAAGTATGCTTGAAGGCATGTAGGTATTCCACTTTTCCAAGCCTGGCCAGTCTTTTCATGAAATGGATTTCAAAGAATGACAGATACTAGTTACACCAAGTAGGGGAATAGCCAAATCCCATAGGAATACCACATACATGTTTCCAAGTTCTATTTCCTTATCTTACTATGCAATTGTCAATCAATATATCATTATACTGGCAAAGAGGTTCTATGTCAATCACAGTCCAATTATCAATCTGATTGGTCACCCTCAAATTGCTTAAGGCTCGATTTCCACTGATAGGCAAGTTTTTTGTTTTTACAAGACTTGAATGCATACCTTATCATTTTCTGTATTATTATTTTTAGCCCATCCGGACCATTAAGAAGAATATTTTCATAGCATTTTGCAATGTCAGTGGACCACGTGGAAGTGATTTTGCTAGGCACACTAAGATAAAATTCAGTGGATGAGTCACACTGCCAGAATAGGTTAGTATCCACATTTAGGATACTCCGGTATGAAGTTGCCTTAAGGCCTGCTCTCTCCATAAGGAGTGGAGTCAGTATACCAAGAGCTCTAGAAATAAATGTGGCCGCCTTTGAAAAATAGCAGTCATGTGCATTTGTAATCCATCTGAATGCATTTTTGTGTGCTTTGAAAGTACAACGTAAAAAAGGCAATTCTTCTTTCCCTATTAGAAAATCAGATATTTTAGTAGCAAAAGTATCTTGAATTTTAACCATAGCCACGTCTAGTGTATTATCATATTCACTTGGAAACGGGACAAAATTTGGACTAGACAGTCTAACCAAAGCCAAACTTCTTACAAAGTAGATGCACATAAAACACGGGTTATGTTGCACCTTATCCACACCATTATCATATAGATTGTAGTAATCCAATTACATTCTACAATGGCATTTGTAAGTTTGTTACTCATAACCCTTTTTCCATGTAACCACTTGGCATTTTTCAAAAAGTTTGTAACAACATCTTTGTAAATCAAGGCATGTTCCCTAACAGTCTCATGATCAATATCTTGATAAGTAGGTAAAAAACTTGCCAATTCAAACCATCCACGATAAAGTTCTAAAGACACCTCATTTATATTAGACTGGCGCAATGAGATATGATTAAGCCCTTTGTTCAAGTCATTCTTTAAAACTTTGCTTCTAATAATTCCAGTATCCATCGAGACAACACGCCCAAAAATTTCAAAAACGAACTCTTTAAAACGTTTATTGTAAGCGCAAGTACAAGGTGGAATGTTGCCAACATTGAAATCACACCATTCATGCTTCAAATGTGGAAAATAAGACCAACCAAAAACGATAAGCTCAAAAGTCTCATCAATGTGACCAAAAATCTGAAGTAAGGTTTCTGCATATAATTGTTTAACATCAACCCTCTCAAAGCATCTGTTATAATAACATAAATGCAAGAAAAAACTTCCCTCTGTCTCTTCTAACCACTAGTCGTCGTCTGCCAGTATTGCTGACCTCCAATATCCTTGTTTCTTCTATGTCTTCCTGCACATGGATCAATCACGGTAAAAGTTCAGCTTTCTGATAGGAAGATCCCCCTTTCCACCACTACTTTGTATTTCCTCTTCCTGTTATTTCCACTGCCTGATATGACTGAGCTTGGATTGTTCAGATTGAAGGAACCCATTTTTTTGCTAGTATTCTAGAAGTATTTGTCTTGCAAGGTAGAGAAGCTGGGTTTTTCAAAAGGCGTTCAATTTCTTGAACGTTTTCAGCATCGCCAAGGTGTGCAAGAAGCTTACCAGTAGGGTTTATGGAAAGTTCAATGGCAGCATCAATCATGTATTGTCGGATAAACAGAAATACAAGGTGGGACTTGATAACCTCTCTAGCAGGTGTATGCAACCAAAGAAAGAAGGCATTAAGCTGGTTTTGCAGAGATGCACCAGGAAAGAAAATGGAAAGATTATTCATTATATACTAGATAGAGTGATCAAACCATATGATAGAAGAATTGTTTTTGCATTTATCACCGCATCTGCACTTAAAGAAGGGTCTTTTCCAGTTCCAGATTCTAGCTTGATGAAGGTTCATTCTATTAAAGCCAGTGTCAAAATGGCCTCTAGTTCTAGCCCATGTCTGCTCAGAAGGACATCTTGAAGGTTCAAATCTGCTCATCTTGATAACATTATCAAAGGCAATAGGAGTATCAAAAGAAGGACTCTTATGCAAAGCAGCAAGCTTGGACCTCTTCATTAGTAAGATGAGCAAGAGCGGTCCAGAGTTCAATAGAGATAGATGCAAGGAAGTCTACAGAGGGAAGGCTCCAAAGTTTATAAGCAGTTTTTGCAAATTTAAATTCAATGACACGACTAGGTACCAATGGTACTTGGCAACTATTGGCTTGACAAAATTCAAAGGCAGATTGATTTCCCACATCACAGATTTCTTGTGAGAAAGACTCTAACTGAGAAGCACTATCTTCATCAAGGTCCTCAGTAAAAATCAGAGGGTGCGGTGAAGTAGGAGCAGTAGAAGGGACAGGGGTATCAATAGAGGAGTCACCATTTTCTTTTTCCAAGCAAGCAAATACTTTTCGAATATGCGTATTACAAAATTTTTCCTCAGCAGCAATTTGTTCAGCATAATTGGAGAGGCCCATATAAATTTTTTCAATCATGCTAAGGGATTCCTTCTTTTTAATAAAATTCGTATAAATATTGATCCAATCCATGATGTTCATCAAATCCATAAGACACAGAATTTTATCATCTGGGCCAGCAGCATTACAAGTAGTCATATCATAAGCGGTAATCAAATTGTGAACTTCAACAGCTTTCTTCATGCAACATATAATGGTCTGAACAAAAGGATTAGGAGGAGGAAGGGGCTCCCCGTAGCCAAGAGTCATCATCATGAAACCATCTGGTGTACTACTCATACAACAGACCTTGTTAGCCATAAAATACAAGTAAAGGTAAAGGTTTGGTGCTACTCCGACCAAAGGTAGCCGAGGTGGCATCAGATATGCTAGAGAGAGAGTAACAAGATTTCACATAGTCCCTCTTGACAATTTAAGACCAAACCCTTTGAACCCTTCAATTTATAGCATAACATGTAAAAAATACAGCTATATAAAGTATAACAGTACATAGTACCATAAAGCGAAGCAAGTTCTAAGACACCCAGCTGTTACCTGCCACCATCCCACACAACAAAACCGTACAAGTTAGTCGCGTGAGGAAGACAGGTGTCATAGCTGAGCATAAGTTTTTATCCATGTCCAAAACAAGATTCACTACTTTATCAACTAGATTGAATTAACAACAAGTATGTCCAATCTTCCCAATCGTTTACTTTCTAAATTAGCAACATGTCCACTCTTTAACGAAGCCGTATCAGGGCAAAAGCCATACTGATCAGTAAAAGAGCAAAAAGGAACTTATTAGGTTCACAAGTGCATTCTATATGTAAGCAACTGTTTTTCATTACACAGATACAATGACTTGACGTTGGTCACAATGCTAGGTACTAGAGCACCTTCGTGCTATACTAGCCCCATGGATTCCCCGCATCACTTTATTCGAGAATCCAAGCATCGAACTACTTGGGAAATTCCATGCCATTCAAGTGTACCATAGTCGAGTCCTGTAAGAGTACGTGACTTAACTTATAATAAATGGACTTAAGATGCCGAAAAAAATTCCTTTAATAACTCATGCATATGTTAATCAATACGCATGCATGACTATCAGTTATCAGATATAATACTCGAAACCCATTACAAGCAAGATTTATAGTATCATGACCAATGCATTTGTCCATAATGTGCACAGATCCTGGCCATTGAAAGATTCACAACTTTCCCACCATTTTTTAAATAAAACCTTTTCTATAATGTGGGGTCTTTTATCATAGTAAGGCATTTTTTTTGCCCCCACTAGTAAATAAGGTTAGTACGCGACTTTTACATTCCACAGAGGCTTGTGAAGCGAATAAAGCAATATATGTATGTAACAGAGCCCATGAGAGAGAGAGAGAGAGAGAGAGAGAGAGAGAGAGAGAGAGAGAGAGAGAGAGAGAGAGAGAGAGAGAGAGAGAGAGAGAGAGAGAGAGAGAGAGAGAGAGAGAGAGAGAGAGAGAGAGAGAGAGAGAGAGAGAGAGAGAGAGAGAGAGTAAAAGTATTCTGAAATATAGCAACTATTGTTTCTATAAGTAGGTTCACGTGCTTAGCGCAACTAACTTGTGATCTGATAGTTGTTACTACAACATTTATTATATAGATTTGCTATTTTTCTTTCAAGTTGCATTCATGCTAAATTTTCAAAAATCTCTTACTGTTTTTCTCCTCCTCTACTGTCAAGAATATCAGTAATGAAGAATTGCATGGCTGTCATAGAAGCCTAATTTAATCACATTTTTTTGTGGTCGTCTACGACACCTACGCTGATGTTCATCATTAATCCAAATTGTTTGGAGTATGCCCAACATATTGTAAATAAATAAAATCTAAAAGTAGAAATAGTTGCAAGGGTCGTGGCATCCTGCGTGTATAAGCCCATGGCCCAATGAGCACGCAAGTCAACTTGTAGATAGAATAAAAATACTTGGGCCTTATTATTAATAAAATAAAACCTGAGGCCACAATGTCAAGTTAATAAACTTACTATCTAAAAGTTTCAACGTTGGGTCCAAATTGAAACTTACATGTATCATGTGATTTCTAATGTACTTTTTTTAAGACCCTTGGATTAGATTGGACCCAAGGTGGATGATGTAGATTAAAGCTTATATTTTTAGAAGTAGCCAATAGGATTTTGGGGCAAGGGCCTTCCCCATTAATAAAAAGTCACCACTTGTACATATTTCCATGCTTAATGAGAAGGAGGAAGCTCTACCATTTTTGGAAGAGAAGCATCTTCATTTGCTATTCAATGCTTGCTATTGCTATTGTTGCTCTCCATTTGCTTTCAAGTTCCTAGTTTCTTGGTTTCATTAGTTTATGTTTCTCCTTTAGCAAGTAAAATTATCAAGTGAGCTAACCTTCACACAAACTCTCTCTCTTTCTCTACTTCTTCTATCCCTCTAACTCTCTCTCTCTCCCTCTCTTTTTTACTACAAATGCTTTTTTAGTTGTTTTTTTCATATTACCTCACCAAGTGGGTCGAGCCAAGGCAGTGTGAATAGCTGACGCTCGAGCAACTGCCAAGTGTCTGTATGAGAATATCATTGTGCGCTTTGGATGCTCGATGGAGATACTTAGCGATCGCAGAAGCCATTTCGTCAATGAGACCATCAAGGTCCTATTGGAGAAATACTTCATGATCCATATATTCAGCATGCCTTGTTATCCTCGCAATAATGGATAGGCCAAATCATCCAATAAGATCCTGTGTAGCGTGCTCACAAAAACAGTTGAAGCTAGCAAATCTGATTGGGAGCACAAGTTACATGCTGCTATGTGGGCATTCAGAATAGCCTACAAAGGAAGCACTGACCACATGCCATTTCAGTTGGTCTATGTCGTTATGCCAATAGAGTTTTTGGTCCCTTCATTAAAGATCGCTACAACACAACACCTTGATGAATCCAAATCTCTACAATTATACCATGAAGCACTGCGTAAACTTTGTGAGACACACTTACTAGCTGTGCATGCATTGGCAGTTGAAAAAGAACAATCAAAGGCATGGCATGATCGTCAATTGCACAAGAAATATCTTTGATCTGGAGATTTGGTCCTCATGTGAAAAACCAAGGTGATCAAGGGAAAGTTGAAGTTCATAGGCGAAGGCCCGTTCTGAGTAAAGGATATCCTCAGCCATGGAGTCTGGGCCTCGAGTAGTTAGATGGGACACCATTCGACACGCCCATCAATGGTAGCCGTTTGCACAAGTATTGGCCACCACAGTGAAGCAGATCAAGGATGGTGATGACACATCACAATTAGTACATCTTTAAGGTCATCACAGCCAAATCTACGGAAATCTAGTCAGATCAAACTAAATCCATCAAGATCTAGCAAGATCTAAGTAGATCCAACAACATCCGACGAGATCTAAGTGGGATCTAGGTCCAGATAGGATCAACAAGGAAGTAGATCATCAGATTACATCAATCAACCTCCATTCTTGCAAACCAAAGACATCGATCTCAAGAAAACATAGCAAAATAAAGACAAAATTCACTTAAACGGATGAATCAGCTACCAATTGTCCATCAAAATTTCCAAAGAACTCTCTATAGTTAGATCTGACTTGGATGTAATGGAATACCAGTCTACGAGAGTTAAAGATCATAGAATCTCAAGATCGCATCAAAAACACTGAAAAAGAGCACTTTTTCCATGATTTTTTGAGATCCCTTGGGAACTAACTCTTGAAACTTTGTCAGTCACCAGATCTGACTCAGATGCATCTATGAAAATCTCTGCGAGAGTTACTAATGAAAAAATCATCAAATCTGAGTGTCTACGAGGGTTCAATAAGGTAAAATCTTTGGAACCTTTGCAGAGCATCAAGATCAACAAACCAACATTTGCAGAGGAATAAATGGATTCAGAACAGTGAAATTAGTCTGCCTACATAGTCTGATCCTGAAAATCCATTATATGGAGCAAGTTGTGCGATAGATCATCTCCTGCGAGAGTTGAACCCTCGTAGACAGTATGAACCCTTGCAGAACATTCGCAGGCCTGTCAAATCACCTTCTGAACCTTCACAGACTTCCCTGAAGTCTTAGAATTTTGTGAAGAAGGTCCCTGCCAAATTTTGGTTAGAATTGAACTGGAAAAAGTGCATTTCACCTAATACGCACTCTAGATTTTGCTCTATAAGGGCAGAATTTGAGTCATTTGGCACTTCATTCAGCGAAGTTCTGCCAGAATTTTCTTCCAAATTTCAAAGTTATCCAATTGTAATGAGACTTTTCACAAATCTTCACCTACCTTCACAACTACCAGTTCTACTCTCAATACTTCTATTTTCACTTCCATCCTCCGATTTTCCACCTTTTATCAGATTTTGAGCCTTTTAACTATTTTTTACATCTTTTTCCCTTTTCTGAAAGCTTGTGCTCTTTTTTTCATCTCCATCACTAATGCACTTGTTTATCATCTAACATCATGACTTCTTCCTCCTCCTCTGACGATAGTGGCACGAAGAAGGTCATCCAATGTGAGATACCTTCTGCCACCTAGATTTGGGCCCTGTCGTCTGCTTCCTTGATCCAACCTTGGCTTCAGGCAGCTGCCTCTCTTCTTGCAACAATGGGCTTTTATTCGGTGCTATTCTCCTCTGACATCAACATGGGGCTAGCTCTCTATGCTTATGCCACGTGTGACACGCCGAAGTTGTGCTTCCACATCCTGTACCAAGGTATTGTACAAGGTACGAATAAATGCTAACTCCATGGTCACTCCCGGCATAGTGTCTGGTGATCGTTAGTGAATCTCCGGTGATCGCCAGCCAATCTCCCATCGCCAAGCCAAAAACATCATCAAACCTTACGTAACCAACACTGCCCCTGAGATCCCAGTCTAGACTAACAATGGGTATTTGATAAAGGCTATCAATAGTCCCATAATTCAAGCAACTGCCTATCTGTTGAGCAACTTTTTGGTTGTTTCAACTTTCCGCAAGGACCGCATATAGTCCACGCTGCTCAACTAGATTGTGGAATCCTTCATAGAGTTTCCTAGCCCCATAGAAGCGCCATACGACTGGCATACTTTTCTTTTGCATGAACTCTCCATTGTCATCAAACCTAACATGCGCGATCGTATCGCAGCAGGACCCCTGCTGTGTAACTTTGTTTGTGCGCTTCTCGAGGAGAAGGTTCGTAGGTTTAACCAATCCAATAAAATGTCTGCCACCATCCCTCACACTACACTATACCCGCCTTCTAATGCTTCCACCTCCCATCAACTACAGTTACTAACACAACGGCTAGAAAACGCATGTGTGGCACTGCCCCCTCCTCATCCAGTCCTCCTACCACCAGATGACGCACTACACTTCCACAGCTAACCACCCCCACTTCCGTCGCCACAACTTCTTCTTCTGCTCAACCCACCACCTCCACTACCACATCTGCTCCTATTCTTCCTATTCCAATGTCCTCTACCTCCGCTCCCGCCTCTTCCACTGCTTCCATCACTATCGCTTCATCCATACCCCCTACCTTTGCCTCTACCCCCTTCTCTAGATCAACCCCCTCGATTCACAACTCTCTCCCGACACCTTGTCGTGGATGCAACTCATCAATATTTCGCCGCCTCGCCAAGTCTCTTCACCTCCCTCGTCTCCATCCATCCTCCAAACCACCCTTCAGTTCCCCTCTGTTCCTACCATTCCTTCTTTTGAGCAGTCTGTTCTTACGCCTATTTCCACCATCGCCACTCTTCTCACACCTCCCACATCTCTAGTGAAGGCTGCTGAGGGCAACAAACTATTGTCCGATGATGCATTTGTACAGATGAAATTTGTATCATCACCCCTTCATGCTGATCCCACCGCACCAGAGGGTATGGCGTCGCCAGAGAACCTGATCGAAGATGACGACATTGGCATGCAAACCATTCGGATGACAACAAAAGTAGCCCCAGCAAGTGCCACGATACCAGCTGTTCCCACGAACTTCACGACGGCCTACCAAGCTTTGGGAACCTTCATTCAAGATGCGGTAGCAGCCAAGACCTCACTGGACAGCCGAGTAATGCAATTGGCCACCAGCAACACCCAGCTGCGAGTGGACCTTACAAAGCTCCAACAAGAATTGATGATCGCTCAACAACATGAGTTGGATGGACAGAAGGAGATACTGGAGCTACAAAAAAAAGAAGATGGCCAAAATCAATATATCCAAAGCCTCTTCAAAACAATCATGGATGTCTCTACAAAGGTCCAGGAGCTTCAGACCACAATTTTTTCAACTCGTCCCAGCGGAGTAGGTCGCGCATGAAACAATATTTTTCAAATAGAATATGGAATGAGACTGGATTTCTCCAAATTCACTATATACGGGAATAATTTTCTTTGCTTGCTGCAGAAACAGAGAAAAGCCCTAACTTAAACAAAGGTCTTTCAGAGATCTTGCTTGGTAAAATCTCTTCCTAACAAAAGCCAAACCGAGGGACGAAGCCAAGAACTTACATGTATCATGTGATTTCTAAGGTACATTTTTAAGACCCTTAGATTGGACCCAAGGTGAATGGTGTAGATTAAAGCTTATATTTTTAGAAGTAGCCAATAGGATTTTGGGGCAAGGGCCTTCCCCATTGATAAAAAGGCACCACTTGTACCATATTTCCATGCTTAATGAGAAGGAGGAAACTCTACCATTTTTGGAAGAGAAGCGTCTTCATTTGCTATTCAATGCTTGTTATTGCTATTGTTGCTCTCCTTTTGCTTTCAAGTTCCTACTTTCTTGGTTTCATTAGTTTATGTTTCTCCTTTAGCAAGTAAAATGAGCAAGTGAGCTAACCTCCTCCCTCCCTCCCTCCCTCCCTCTCCCTCTCTCTCTCTCTCTCTCTCTCTCTCTCTCTCTCTCTCTCTCTCTCTCTCTCTCTCTCTCTCTCTCTCTCTCTCTCGTTCTTCTATCCATGTAACTCTCTCTCTCCCTCTCTTTTTCACTACAAATCATGATCTATGTTGGGTTAGTGTAGGGGAGTGTAGTGTTAAAGGTGGTAGTGTTAGTGTAAAGGGTAGAAAGTAACTAACAGAAGCATCTTAGCATAGTTAGGCTCCTATCCAAATGTTCTAACCCTCTTTGACAGGCGGAAGGGCTACTCACCGACTAAATCTACACCCTACACAAATCTGTAACACAAATCATAACTGCTCCCGTCTTCCATTTGATTATTATCATACTGTTTGTTGGGATAATGGCCTCAAATTCCATTGCGGCCTAAACCTGTTATCCCAACAATTCTTACTCTTTAACTTAAATAAAAATGTTATTCTTCCCATCGACATTACTTCTACATTGGGCCTTAAACAATTTTTACTATTGGTAAAACTTTTGAATAATTCAATTAATCACTGTATAAAAAAATATGATGTATATTGTTTTACATATTTCAAAACTTGTTACACATTTTAACACCATTTTTGCTTAGATTTTAGATAAGGAATAATCCAATGGCAAGGATCAAACTCACGTAATAATAAACTCTCAAATAAACCTTACCGCAAATAGAGATCTTTAAAAAGACCATCCCCATTACAAAAAAATGTATCCTCAACCCACTAAGACCGCATTCAAAACATGGCTAGCTTGTAGAAGTCCATGTTCTATGAATGGGCCCTGAATCCCCCTTATAAACTACATGTGAGTTGCCACTTTGTGGCACATGGGATGGCACTAATCTTTGCCATGTAGGAACAAGTGCATTTTTCTTGGCTCAACCTCATTGATTGCCAAATTCAATATTTATCAGTTACAAATTTAAGTTCAACAAATGATCACAAGCAAGGACTATAATGGTCATTCAGATGACAATTTAAGGCCATTCCACAATCACAAGCAAGGAAGATTAACGGATCAATAAATAAAGCATGAATTTTATACTACAAGGTAGCTTGCCCTTATGTATGATAATTGCATTGACATGATGGTACTCAAGTTGGATTACCATAAAAAAGAAGAGCTTTATTCTACAAGACAACTTGCCTATGTGCATTACATTCAAGTTGCAATGGTACTCAAGTGGATGGTAAGCACAGGAATAGCTCAAAGTGGCGTGAATCCACCCTTTGATGCACTAGTGTATTATTCCCACTATGTACTCAATATTTTTTTCACACTTTATGCTCTCTTGCAAAGTAGTTGGCAAAGTAACATGATTCATACATGAATCCACTCTTAGGTGCACCTAGTATTATGAACTATGTTCTTGACACTTTGTAGTCAATATGTTTATGCTCTCTTGCCAAGTTATGCATAACATGCCATAACTATGTGTGATTGATAATAGCAACCTTTGATGTCTGTCTTCCATCTTAGACCTTTTCATGTCGTAATGCCCAATGCTCAACTTTCCTTTGTATTCGAGTGCTACTTTCACAAATGGGATTTTAACTTTAAATGAAGAGAGTATCACCTTTTGCTTGAATTTTCATGCATGGTGGTCATGAAGGTTTCAATTTGGTATAAGAAACATATAAAGAAAAGGAAAAGGAAAAGCGTGCATGCTCGCATTCAATTTATGCAGCGGAAGGCCTGAGGACCTTGTGCCTTCCACTTTAGATGGCCTCAAGGAGTTGAGTAATGCTTCTTGGTTTCCAAGGGGAGGCTCGAACCTGAGACCAAAGAAACTTTGGATGTCAAGCTAACCAACTAAGACAACCCCGTTGGGTGGAGTTGAGTAATGCTTCTTGGTTTCCAAGGGAGGCTCGAACTTGGGACCAAAGAAACTTTGGATGCCAAGTTAACCAACTAGGCCAACCCCTTTGGGCGGAGTTGAGTAATGCTTCTTGGTTAGGTTGACATCCAAAGTTTCTTTGGTCTCAAGTTCGAGCCTTCCAAGGGAGTTGAGTAATGCTTCTTGGTTTCCAAGGGGAGGTTCGAACTTGGGACCAAAGAAACTTTGGATGCCAAGCTAACCAGTTGAGCCAACCCCGTTGGGTGGGAGTTGAGTAATGCTTCTTGGTTTCCAAGGGGAGGCTCGAACCTGGGACCAAAGAAACTTTGGATGCCAAGCTAACCAGTTGAGCCAACCCCGTTGGGTAATGAGTAATGCTTCTTGGTTTCCAAGGGGAGGCTCGAACCTGGGACCAAAGAAACTTTGGAGGGTAATGAGTAATGAGAGGAGACCTTGCATACACCCTCTGGCCTTGTGCAAAATAAGTGAGGGGTATATCATTGACTAGTTGGTTCTATTCTATGCCTTGGATGAAAAAGGTACAAGCTTTAAATGTTAGGTGCCCATCCAACGATGCAATCAAGTGAAAGAGTGTTAAGGACATTCGACACTAACTCACTTAACATGGACCTTTGGATGGGCACGTGGCATTCAAAGCTGTGTAGTCTAATGAATGGCCGGCTGGGAGCTCTATATTCTCTTAAGGGATATATGATAAATTTTAGAGCTCAAAGATTATGGAGCTACTCTAGTATCTACTATAGCTACAGTCTATTCTTAAACACTTGTCAAATTTTATGCAATACTAGTTTCCAATTACCATCTACCCTTCAAATTGTTACAGACATGGAGAGCTTCCAAAGGGAGCATAACATTAAACACAGGTGTTGATAAACACTTGCTTATAATGAATTTTGGTCAAACTTTCATCTAGGGAATGAATGAGGCATACATTAACTGATAAATGCATACAATAAAACCACTACCTCATTTACTGCTAGATCCATCACCTGCTTCTCTTGATGTAGATGTAGATATGACGTAGATATGATCTGAATCAAGTCTATCTGTTTTCAAAGTACTTATATTGAGAATCCTACATCAAATTTGTACAGGAATGTTACTTTTCATCAGCTCACATCAAGAGCAACGACAGGGTCTACGGTCTCGTCCACCATGGACTTGTACAGCTGAACAATGCCGCATTCACAGATAAAATTGTGGCTTGCAGTTTGCCTTCAACTAATTGACCACACAGAAAATGCGAAAAATCACGCAACTTTTGAGCTAGACTGCAGAATTTCCAGCCAAATAGCAGTGGCTGTGCATCTAGTCAGATGTATATTATCGGGAAGCCTTAGTCTTCTAAGCAGTACGAGTGGAGCCTACACGGTCTGATTTCACGAAGGATATGTAGAAGAGTACAACTGACGTTACGGATTTGCGCAGAAACCTCTTATTCCCAAAGGAGAAGGAAAGATCGATCTAGAGTCATGATTTGTGGTAGATAGGTCATCTCTGAAGAGATCTAAAACCTCCATGCTCATTATCTCCCTTAGGTACTGATCCTCCGTTCTAAGCTTGATGACGCGGCTGTGCAGCACTGGAGTTCTGTCGTGCAGACGGCTTGGATATCGCTGCAAAGTGAAACCGCTGTGACTCCTACTCGAACTACCACTAGTGGAAGAAGATGGGTTTATATTTGCGTGTGATGAATGCGCGGTGTGGTATATGCAGTCTTTGCAAGAGGGAGAGGGAGCCGCAATAGAAGAAACTGGAAGCAACAAACGTGGATCGGAGGAGGCACCGACGAGATGAATCGAATCTGAGGGTAAACTGCCTTTCCAATCACCACGACTTGTTCTACGCTCCATTGTTCCGAGCTTCATGTCCTTCTATCTTCATATATCAGCTTGAGAGACTTGTAAATTCATCCTCGTACACCGCCCTCCTCACCCATAGAAGATTCAAGGAGCAACAAGCAATCCTGCTACATAAATTCTCAAAGCTGCAAGCAGTTAAATTCAGCAAATATCTGTTCTTCCCTGCCTCACACCATTGCTGCACCCTTGTCTAGAAACGTATAACATCAAATTTTTTATGCCCAACAGACTCGATCTCCAATGCTGCACTCAATGATGCATTTGGTTCCCACATCCTTGAGACAACAACAGCCCATCACTTAAAACCCATTCAGGCTCTCACAACTCCTGAGGAATAAGGGCGAATGAGCCACAATATAACGTTGCGTCTCACAGAAACCTCCGAAGCAGACTGAGCAAAGGAAAAGCCAAATCAACTCCCTATCTACTCACCACCGAATCACACCTTTTGTCGCAGCAATCTATCCAGCCGGATGCTGGTCTTAAGGTGGGAATATCTTCCACCTCCACAGGGCACGCCTAGCTATATCCTAGCTGCCCACAATCCTACCTGCAAAGCTCGTGCATTGCCCACCAACAATTGCAATGGGGAAGGAGGAGGAGGAGATGAGAGATTTTTGTGTCCTACTCAAGAGATAAGGCGTCGTCACATGAACCTAATAATATTTGATGCACCTTGAAAAGTCATCCAATTTTGTTTGTACAACTTGTACAGGTATCAACTTCATTTGAGAGCTTATCTACTCTAAAATGCATGTATCATGTGACACCTTACCTACATGAAATGCTTATTTACTCCTTTGAAAAGGATGTCCTACTTATATGGCACCCATGCAAGATGACATAATACATAGGCATGTGTGGGTGTGTGTACTGTGTGTTTGTGTTTTTTTGTGTTTTTAACCTAACAAATCTAAACAAAACTGCACATTGTCATCGCAATACCAAACATACGAATATTAAAGTAAATCCAATTCATATAGAGTCATTACAGTCAAACATATCATATTGACCAAACCTAACAACCAGCAAAAGCTCCAAGTTGAGGAGAATATGCTCACCTGCATCCATCCACAGCAACAACCGTGTTAGAACAGGGACATTATTGTGGGAACTACAGGTGTCTACACATACTCTCAGTTGTTATCCATGTCACAACAAGTAGTCATTGCCAAGTTAGGTGACTCTAATTTTGTCCATATCATGAGTAAAAAGTCGAACATTGTTTCAGCTTTACTCAAAGTTTCTAAATTATTAGGTTAACAGTGTATAATCAATGCTTGAAAGTCAACAATTACAAAAGTACGACTATAATAGACAATTACATCTAGACTAGTTTTAAAGTAGAGCTCAAAACTATCTACCATTACCCTTTTCAAAATGCTTATCGGAACACCATCCCTTTTTCTAAGTAACAACTTAGAAGAATGTTTATTGCACTGTCAATTTCAAATTGTCAGTAGACAATTACATCCAGACTACTCTTAAAGTAGAGCTCAAAACTATGTGCCATTACCCTTTTCAAAATGCTTAACACCATCCCTTTTTCTAAGTAACAACTTAGAAAAATGTTTATTGCACTGTCAATTTCAAATTGTCAAGGCATTACCGTCCACAAATAAGTATATATAGACTTTAACAGACAGGTCCAATCCAAGTCATATAACTAACCCCATCAACTCTTCATACCCGTTAGTAGCAACAACCATATTGAGGGGATTAGAAGACTGTTCACACAAATTTTTTCATTGTTAACATTCAGAGTGTTGTATGAAGTCTGATCAAAAGAACTCAAGACAGTTCGTTCATTGTGATCATAGTGACCGAAACAAGCAAGTAAATCGTGAGAGCATTTCTTAATTAGATGTGTGTGTGTGTGTGTGTACTTTATGCATCAATCTTAGAAAATGATTTCTACTATGTATACAGTATCCATCATAAAGGTCTATACATAAATTTGCTCTTTTTATTTAGATCCATTTTTGAGAGAATACAAATAAAACAAAAACATGGATCGTATAAGTGACAATTTCTATGCTTTTTATCATCGCGAAGCAAATTATTAGTTCCTCGAGAAGAAATTTACACACACACATATATAAAGCATATATGTAACTTGTATTTGGTATTGTATGTAGAGTTGCTTCTTTCTCATAATCCATTTTTTGTAGTGATGCATATCATACAAATAAATATCATGTATGTGCTTTATGGGGGATTTTGGCTTCTCAACAATGATGCAATATCTATTTCTACACACATAATAATTTGAAAAGCTCTCTCTCTCTCTCTCTCTCTCTCTCTCTCTCTCTCTCTCTCTCTCTCTCTCTCTCTCTCTCATTCCTATGGAGTACAGCTTCCACCATCATCGTAAGTGTTTTGCAAATAGCAATTATATAAGTGTATGTGTAATTGTATGCAAATATGGATGCACATAGTCACTAATTATGACTACTTCGCAATTGAAAGATTGCCAAATTTTGCAAATACTTTGCAAGTAGATAAGGATTGGATGTTCCACGTGATCCAAAAACATAACTAGCTATTTTTTCACATTTAAAATGACCTCTTTTCAATTCTTATTCACGTCCTCTTCTTTTAGGCTTTCTTTTTTTTTCTTGTGGGTCCTTTTCTTGGATGTGCTAAGTTCATAAAGTCAACAGAGGTGGGGGGACAAAAAGCATGGCTCCTCTTATTTTTAGCACCCTGCGCACACGTCAGGGTGGGCCAAGCAGAGAGGTTTTTTTTTTTTTAAATTGCTTGCCCTGGTGCCACATGTCAGGCACCAGGGTTTATCCCATAAGCAAATCTCTAAAATAAACTAGTACCTATATATAACTGAACCCACCTACTTACTCACATGTGTGCAGGTGGGTGTGAAGCTGCCCAGTGCCACCTGGCCGGTTCCCGGTGCCACCTGGGCGCTGCCTACCCGGCGCCACCTGGGCCTGCCCAGCGCCACCCACCTGCCTGCCCGGCGCCACCCACCTGGCGCCGGTGCCCCTGCCTAGCGCCATCTGGGCGCTGCCTGCCCGCCCACCTGCGCCTTTTTGGCCAGCCCCTGGTGTAGCGCAGGCATCCCAAAGGGAGCCGGGAACCACGACTTAGCTTCCCAGCCTTCAACTCTTGCCATCCAAACCCACTTGACATACAAGCAGCCAACTCGCCAATAACGATCAGACTTAACCAACTTGAAGTTCCAAAAACCAACATTGAGATCCAACCTGGCGCCATGCTAGATCGGGGGTCCCGATATGGGTGACTTCCCTCCAAGCAAGCCGCCCGACATACATCAAACTTAACCAACTCGAAGCTTCGTTACAAACGAGTAACATCCATTCCAAGCAAGCGGTCTGACTTACATCAGACTTAACCAACTGAAAGCTTCGTCACGAGCGCTGGAAGCCAACCTGGTGCCACGCCAGACTGGACAGCCATAAACAAGTAACTTCCACCCAAGCAAGCCATCCAACTCAGCCGACAGGTTAGAGCACGTTCCCCAAGAGATTAACTCATTCAGGTTCATGCAAGGAACACTCAGAACCACAAGCCGTGACAAATATGGAGACAACCAGTTCCTGGACCAAATGGTCCCGACAGCATACCGCTGGCGCCACGGACCGAATGGTCCCGACGACATACCGCTGGCATCTCGGGATACGACCCTCAGCTATGTGCCAACTTAAAAATTTTGAAGCGGCCTTACAACTGGCGCTTTTACCGAACACTGAAACCCAAAAGGTAATCAGAGTCAGTTTGAGAAAAATCCCGCTTTATTGATAAATTTGGGAAGGTTACATTTTAAGTGTGTGACCGACCCTAGTCTCCAGGGCGCTAGCATGCCAAGGCGAGAGCCATGACAACATTCCAGCAAGGGAGGCTGAGACTTGGTTGGAGCTCACCCTGAATCGCAACCCGCACTACCCTATAGTATTGGTGGAATTCGTGTTGTAAAGCTACCTTTACAAGCTTTACTTCCGACGCCATCGGCGCCAGCGTTGTCCCCGGCGCCAGCAGTGCCCTTGCTGCTCCCGGCACCACTGTGACCAGAATCCAGCCGGCGCCAAGTTCCTATGGCTGAAAATCTTTGATCGGTTCTAGCGGAGTCCAAAGAGCTCAGATCGATGTGCAATCACCTCACACGATCTAGGCATGATTAAAGGAAGCCTGGGGATCAATAAAATATAGAGAGTGAAAATGACTTTCTAGAAAGAGAAAATCCTAGAGAGAGAAAAACGTGCTTTACCAGCTTGGGTAGAGTGCTTGGTATGAGGGGGGGTGCCGAATCACACCAATACTATAGGGGAGTGCGGGTTGCGACTCAGGGCGAACTCCAACCAAGTCTCAGCCTCCCTTGCTGGAATGTTGTCATGGCTCTCGCCTTCGCATGCTAGCGCCCCGGAGACTAGGGTCGGTCACACACTTGAAATGTAACCTTCTCAGATTTATCAATAAAGTGGGATTTTTCTCAAACTGACTCTGATTACCTTTTGGGTTTCAGTGTTCGGTAAAAGCGCCAGTTGTAAGGCCGCTTCCAAATTTTTAACTTGGCACATAGCTGAGGGTCGTATCCCGGGATGCCAGCGGTATGCCGTCGGGACAATTCGGTCCGTGGCGCCAGCGGTATGCTGTCGGGACCATTTGGTCCAGGAACTGGTTGTTTCCATATCTGTCGCGGCTTGTGGTTCTGAGTGTTCCTTGCATGAACGTGAATGGGTTAAGCTCTTGGGGAACGGGCTCTAACATGTCGGCTGAGTTGGATGGCTTGCTTGGGTGGACGTTACCTGTTTATGGCTGTCCAGTCTGGCGTGGCGCCAGGTTGGCTTCCAGCGCTCGTGACGAAGCTTTCAGTTGGTTAAGTCTGATGTACGTCAGACCACTTGCTTGGATTGGATGTTACTCGTTTGTAACGAAGCTTCGAGTTGGTTAAGTTTGATGTATGTCGGTGTAGCGCAGGCATCCCAAAGGGAGCCAGGAACCACGACTTAGCTTCCCAGCCTTCAACTCTTGCCATCCAAACCCACTTGACATACAAGCAGCCAACTCGCCAACAACGATCAGACTTAACCAGCTTGAAGTTCCAAAAACCAACATTGAGATCCAACCTGGCGCCATGCCAGGTCGGGGGTCCCGATGTGGGTGACTTCCCTCCAAGCAAGCCGCCCGACATACATCAAACTTAACCAACTCGAAGCTTCGTTACAAACGAATAACATCCATTCCAAGCAAGCGGTCTGACTTACATCAGACTTAACCAACTGAAAGCTTCGTCACGAGCGCTGGAAGCCAACCTGGCGCCACGCCAGACTGGACAGCCATAAACAGGTAACGTCCACCCAAGCAAGCCATCCAACTCAGCCGACAAGTTAGAGCTCGTTCCCCAAGAGCTTAACCCATTCACGTTCATGCAAGGAACACTCAGAACCACAAGCCGCGACAGATATGGAAACAACCAGTTCCTGGACCAAATGGTCCCGACAGCATACCGCTGGCGCCACGGACCGAATTGTCCCGACGGCATACCGCTGGCGTCCCAGGATACGACCCTCAGCTATGTGCCAAGTTAAGAATTTTGAAAGCGGCCTTACAACTGGCGCTTTTACCGAACACTGAAACCCAGAAGGTAATCAGAGTCAGTTTGAGGAAAATCCCACTTTATTGATAAATCTGAGAAGGTTACATTTCAAGTGTGTGACTGTTGCGCCGGCGCCTCAAAGGGCGCTGGGACTTGAGCGGTTTCCCCAACACGCGCTTAAGTCTAACATTCATCCATCATGCACTTACATAAAAGCCAACTCAGAAGCGTAACAAGCTTAACATTCAGACTTAAGAAAACTGGAATCCCAACCAACTCGAAAGCCAACTCAGAATCCGTCCCCAAAAGGTAACCAAAGGCAAAGACAGGCCACACATGAAACCCAAGGCATAGTGGTCGCCAAACTGACCAATTGGCATAGCGGCAAGCCCCATGTCGATGACAGGGACCCTTAGGCGCCAGCGACACAAAAAGGTTGTAGTAAGGGTCCTTCCACTTGGACCAGTCCCGGAGGCGAAACCGAAATGGTAATCATCCCCAAGGATCAACTTTATTAGATTTGAAAGAGGTTACATTCATACATAGACTGACCGGTCTCGGGGCCACCAACACGTGCTGGGCATTGTGCCTGGCTCGTGCTGGTAGAGGGAGCTGAGACCTGGCGACTGGATTCCTGGCGCTGGTTGAGCTGCCCAAGTTTCTGTCTGTCGGACTCCCCCTATAGTTCTGCTGTGATTCGGCGCACCCCCTCTGGTTTGAAACATAGTGCTTTCTGGTAAAGCACGCTTTTTAGGACTTAGTTTTTATTTTGGTGATTAAGCCTGGCAAGCCTGGCAGAATCAGTCTGGCTCCCGGACATGGGTCCCGGGAGCCGTCCCGGTGGCCGAATCAACCTGCTTTCCTGACTAGGCCATGACTCGAGCTCCAGAGCTAGCTCATGACTTTGTGACTACTTGACTGGCTCACCACAGGTCGGAGGCTCAGTCCTTGACGTTCTAACTTGCTCTGGGACCTTAGGGAGTGTCACCCCTTTGAGTCTTACAGGGCACGCTGGGTGCACCCGAGTCAGCTTTACAACAGTGATCGACCCTAGTCTCCGGGGCGCTAGCATGCCAAGGCGAGAGCCACGACAACATTCCAGCAAGGGAGGCTGAGACTTGGTTGGAGCTCGCCCTGAGTCGCAACCCGCACTCCCCTATAGTATTGGTGTGATTCGGCACCCCCCTCATACCCACACTCTACCCAAGCTGGTAAAGCACGTTTATCTCTCTCTAGGATTTTCTCTTTCTAGAAAGTCATTTTATCTCTCTAGATTTTATTGATTCCCAGGCTTCCTTTAATCATGCCTAGATCGTATGAGGTGATTGCACATCGATCTGAGCTCTCTAGACTCCGCTAGAACCGATCAAAGATTTTCAGTCATAGGAACTTGGCGCCGGCTAGATTTCGGTCACAGCAGCAGGGGCACTGCTGGCGCCGGGGACATAGTTGGCGCCGATGGCGCCGGAAGTAAAGCTTGTAAAGATAGCTTTACAACAGTCGGGCGGGTTGCTTGGAGGGAAGTCACCCACATCGGGACCCCCGATCTGGCATGGCGCCAGGTTGGATCTCAATGTTGGTTTTCAGGAACTTCAAGTTGGTTAAGTCTGATCGTTGTTGGCGAGTTGGCTGCTTGTATGTCAAGTGGGTTTGGATGGCAAGAGTTGAAAGCTGGGAAGCTAAGTCGTGGTTCCCGGCTCCCTTTTAAATGCCTGCGCTACAATTTGGCACCCCCCCTTGTACCAAGCACTTTAACCAGGCTGGTAAAGCACGTTTTTCTCTCTCTAAGATTTTGTCTCTCTAGAAAGTCATTTTCTCTCTCTACATTTTATTGATCCCCAGGCTTCCTTTAATCATGCCTAGATCGTGTGAGGTGATTGCACATCGATCTGAGTTCTCTGGACTTCGCTAGAACCGATTAAAGATTTTCAGCCATAGGAACTTGGCGCCAGCTGGATTCTGGTCACAGTGGCGCCGAAAGCGGCACCGGCGCCGGGAGCAGCAGGGGCGCTGCTGGCGTCGGGGACAATGCTGGCGCCAGTGGCGTCGGAAGTAAAGCTTGTAAAGGTAGCTTTACAACATCCACCCCACCTTTATAAAATCTGATGTCCTCATCGGATGTCAGATTAAAGTAAAGGTGTCTCCCAATTAAAATAACTATACATTTAAGCTACTTGGCACAATACTCAATTTACTGGCCACTTTTTATTAACATTGAAACTGGCACACCACAAGTCGGAGGCTCAGCTGTTTGTACTGAAAAATTACATAACTTAAAATATCTCTTTATCTGGGAAAAGCGTAGATTTTATATCGCTTTCGTAAAACCCAAGAACCTTATTAACTGGTGACAGGGACCTTTCTTTGAAATATTCGCCCATGTCGCTTCTGAATTTCGACTTTGGAACTCCTTTGAGCTCCTGATTTGTCCTTGATGCACTTTGTGTTGAGCTCCCTGAGCTCTAGATTTGATCAGTTCTGCACAGGTATCAAGGCTCCCTGAGCCAAAGGATTTATCCTTTGATTGGGTGTTTAGGGAAAGGTCTTGGCCCGAGGATAGTAGCAAGGGACCAAGTTCTCAAATCTGGGAAAGTCTTAAGGGTCAGAGCTTTCCTCAATGCACTCAATTTGCATGTAATTTTACAGTTATAAAGTTGACTCGAGTGCAACAAGTATGGTCAACTTTGGCAAGTCCAAGATTAAGTCTCCAAACTGTGGTGAGCCAATCAACTGATCTCAAGTCAAAAGCTTAAGAGTGGTTTACACTAGAGGCAATTACTTGTAGCCCTTTGACTTGCCGCCCATTTTTTGAATTTTGGCAAGTGAGTTGACGAGAAATGGACCACCCTTTTAGACTTGGATGGCAAGTGCCAAATGAAGCTTGCAATTTGATTCACTAATCTGAACCCCTGCGATCTGAATCGTCCATTTTTGTGAAGTTGTTGCCGCAATGTCCCCAGTCTCAAATAATGGGCTTGAATTGCCCCTACGTGGCATGGGTCCCATGCCACCTCATTTGCCACAATATGGTGGCAATTCAAGCCAAGTCTAAAATGGGGCGGGACTCATTTTTCCTCCCTAGACCAATGGGAGGGCTCCATTTTAACTTGGGACTTGCCAGGCACTGTACTGTGAAACCACCCTAACTTTGGAGCTCAATTCAAGGCCTATAGAGCTCCTAGGACCCATGTCCAAAAGCTGAATAGTGTTCTCCAACCTTAATTGTCCAAAAAAGCGAGCTATTCCCACACAACACTATGTTCCAACTTGTAGGATAAGGGTTAAGCTTGAAAGATGTCACCCATGCTTCTATTTACGTCACTTCCCATGGGTGAATGGACCACATGGAAAGGCGTGCTAATGTGCATCCGCCCAAGCTCTTATATTTTAAGCTTTATAAATTATAAATCTTCTAATAATGCAAAAAAGATTTTTTGCTCGTATCTTGTCCCCTTATGCTTTAGATCCATGTTTTAGGGTGAAGTTTTCAAAATTGGTTGGCCCTTAAGGTGTGGAGAAACGGTCACATTTGCCATTCATATTTGCAAGTCTTTCTTTGAAAATTGGAAGAAAGAAGAATGCTCAAACTTTCCTTTTATTTTGAACCGGAGGTAATGAACAAAAATCAAGCTTTCATGAAGAAATGCCTACGTGATGAGCTCATTCAGGTCACTCGAAAAGCTGAGCTTCCGTTAATCTATTAGGCATCGATGGGAATGTGTCAACTCAGCTTTGCATTGCTTGTTTTTTTTATAGGAAATCTCAGATTTCTATATGAAAGAAGAGAAAGATCATAGCCATAAATAAGGAAGCTCTGAGCAGCAGCTCCGCTTTTCTGGTTGCTGCAAATTGCAATGCTGCATGATCCTGGAAGCTGAGAAGTAACGGCTTCCCTGGTTGCTGCAAATTGCAATGCCGCGTGATCCTGATTCCTGGGACCTGCATCCGAGGAGCAGCAGCTGCTTCCTGATTGCTTTTTATCTCCTGGGCTAGCTTCAGGAGTCAAGACCCAGGTGGGCGCTACGACTCTTGGCTGCCTGGCAGCTAGCTGTTACGACGTGTAGTTCTTATCGAGCAACTCGCAGGCAGGCTAGCAGTGGGTCTTGACTCTTGCCGGCAGCCCCACCCTCATCCGCGTGATCCAACGCTTTAGAACCCTTAGCCCAAATCATCATGATAGAAGATTTTAAGCCATTCTCAATGGTTGGATGAGGTTGATACGTGCATACACCCTCATGACTCCTATAATAAATACGCTATTCTCAATGGTTGGATGAGGGTGGGCCGTGGTTGCACCCTCTGTAGACTGTCACGACAGTCTCACCATGACTCATATGAGGAATAAACTGATCCAGATTTGAGAATGGGTCTGAATCCAGAGTCCAGACTGCAGAATCCAGAGTCCAGACCGCAGATTCCAAAGTATTGAGCTCAGATAGGCTCTCAGCCTAACTTTATTCCTTTCACCTGATTTTGTCTTGTGTGACATTAGTCTTGTACACTTTCACGTGATTTTACACCACATACAACCATTGCTTTGAAAACGGCAAAGTATATTACTGGAGCCCACAAGTTTTCTCCAAAACCAGTATCATAAAATGCTTAAAGATTTTTTATACAAGCCATAAACCTTTTTATGAGTAAAAGTTTTCAAAAAATTGAAAAGTTTTATAAAATGCAAGTTTTTTGAAAATAACTCAAAAAAAGTTTCCCGAGCACTGCCGCATACTACATACTTTGTTCAAGTTTTGTAGTCAAAGTAATACTTTCAAAGAAAAACAAAGAAGTGACACTAAGGTTTCCAAATCCTACCATGGGGTGATTGGCTCTTGGCCACTCACAAAATAGATTTTTTCTCCTAGTCATGTGCAATCACAATTTCTCGTATTCATGTGCATCAATCATAAAAGAGAAGTAACATCAAAGAGTGGCACTTGTTGGAGGTAAGTGCAAGTCGTCCACATTTGAATTTGGATAATGTAGCAATGGTGATTGGCAATCATTCACTTGGACATGGGTCAATGGTCTTACTACTTATCAAATAAGTGTATGGTCTCCTACATAGAAGTGATCTTGTCACATGGCCTTTGGGTAAGTCCCATCTTAAGTGTTTGGAAACTGGAATGGATGTCAACATGGAGGAAGTTCACTTGTTACGAGAGGTTCCAGAAGGGTTCACTTGAAACTCAGGCAAGTGGTGGGATACGTGAATGAATCTAATGATGCATTATATAGATTCCATATTTTGGTCCATTTCGGGCTTCTACTCAAAACCACCTCAATGGAGGGCATGGGCCATGAGCACAGGCCCATAGCCAATGGGAAGCATAAATTTGAGACCAAGGTTAAGTGTGACGCAAATAGATACCATGTACAATCTAGTAATCACAACCATAGATGATTAGATATATTTTTTACCATTCACAAAACCTTCCAACCCCCGATGGTAATAGAATTTTTTCGGTTAATAACCCATTCATAAGATTGTGGACAGGCCAAATCCTATTGTTAAGTTTGGAAGAAGGTCAAAAATCTTTTCTACATTTTTTTTTTGTATGTTCTCTTTTATGTAGCTCGTTGAACTACAACTCACCCTTGACCTAAAAGAGAGGAAAGAGGACTTTGCCAACATGCCATTTATTGGAAGAATATTATTCGTATTTTTAAACCAAAAACTTATGAATGGAATTTTATGATCTCCAAAAAGTGATTAAACATCTATGTTCATAGAAATGGATTATTCAATTACTTTACCACTAGGTCATCTTGACTATTAGGCCAAACAACATATTATGGTCAAGATGACCAAGTGGAATAGTCACAAGATAAGTCATTCTCTTATGTGAAGGATGAGCACCTACCCATCCTTTACAAACTAGGCTCTCTCTCTCTCTCTCTCTCTCTCTCTCTCTCTCTCTCTCTCTCTCTCTCTCTCTCTCTCTCTCTCTCTCATGAAATGTAACTAAATTTAAGGAATCCGGTGATGAAGCCATAAATAACTTCATGGCCTCCATGCGGAAGCCATTGAGATTTCTATTGCATGAAATCATAAATGGCAAGTTTTAGCTTCAAATCCCTCTTTTGAATAGTTCAATCCTTTCTTCTACATTGAGCATAGAGCAACCAATCTAATCTTATATCAATCAAAATAAGGTTATACACTTTTGAGCAATATAAAAATGAAGTTACACTTACAATTCACAAGCAATAGGCAAAGAAAATGAAAGGCAAAGACTTACACACACAAAATAGACGCTTGGTTTTCCACAAGCCCTCATGCTTATGCTACTCATATTTTGCACTCATATGTTTCTTGTTTGTTCTAGCATAGACAAGAGATGAAATCCATACAGACAAAGAATCGTCTCTAAACAATACAAAAGAAGGTATTCTCCACACACTAGACACTAACCTACACATATAGGTAGATCCTTGGCTATCCACATACTTATGCTAGTCATCTTTGACACTTGCATGTTTATTGTTTGTTTCAACCCACATGGTATCATTCAAAGTTTCTCAAACAACTCATAAAGAGCCTCCTACAATCTTATTTAAAAAAAGTCTTTATTATCAAGCCCATTACCACAAGTAGGTTGGTCCTAAACATAATGCTAACTAGAATAACAACTATTCATGTGACAAGCCTGCATGATAACCTTACAACATTGCGGTCTCCTTCCATTGTAAATATGCTAACCTTTCCAATATTGTAAATGCCCTTTTGCATGTCCTTGATGGTCTATTGACTAGCTTTCCATGGTACCCGAATGGCACATCCCAAAATTAATACTCTGATTTTGTTTCACTAAGGTACATAGCATTATCGATCCTACTTATGTTTCTTAATACCATCTATATTGATCAGATACATATGTTGTTTGTTCAACAAACTATTTGTTTCAAGTAAATTCACACTATTTGCCCTATTGTCTTCCTTAGACAAAATTCACACTAATTGCCCTACTATTTGTTTCAAATTTCGTTGTTGTTCTTTAACATTTTCACATGATAAATAAGATTGAAAACATATAACATTCTTACCTTCCATGCTTATTTGTCTAGATAGTTAACATCATTTGTACTACATATATTTTACAAAAACACATACATTAGGGTGTTATTATGAGATGTGCCACAAAGACAAAAGGCCAAAAGAATTTATAGTCCAATGGATGAATCAACGATGGGCTGATCAACCCAGTCTTATCTTCTGAATCTAAAGAAAAACACTCAATCAATGAGAAAGTTTCATTTGAATTATACGTAAATATAATAGAAAGAACAACAGAAGTTGGAGCAAGAAAAGGAAAGCAATTTTAATGATGGTTGTAAGCCCCACAACAATAAGATGCACATTGCATGGCAGTAAATGTTGTAAAGTTACCTTTACAAGCCTTACTTCCGGCGCCACCGGCGCCAGTATTGTCCCCAGCGCTAGCAGTGCCCCTGCTGCTCGGCGCCGCTCCCGGTGCCACTGTGACCTGAATCCAGCCGGTGCCAAGTTCCTATGGCTAAAAATCTTTGATCGGTTGTAGCGAGTCCAGAGAGCTTAGATCGATGTGCAATCACCTCAGAGAAAACGTGCTTTACCAGCCTAGGCAGAGCACTTGGTATGAGGGGATGTGGCCAATACTATAGGAGAGTGCGGGTTGCAACTCAGGGCGAGCTCCAACCAGGTCTCAGCCTCCCTTGCTAGAATGTTGTCCTGGCGCCCGCCTTGGCATGCCAGCACCCCGGAGACTAGGGTCAGTCATACACTTGAAATGTAACCTTCTCAGATTTATTAATAAACTGGGATTTTCACAAACTAACTCTGATTACCTTCTGGGTTTCAGCGTTCGGTAAAAGCGCTAGTTGTAAGGCCGCCTCAAACTTTTTGATCTGGCACATAGTTGAGAGTCATCTACCGGGACGCCATCGGTATGTCGTCGGGACCATTCGGTCCACGGCGCCAGCGGTATGCTGTCGGATACATTCAGTCCAGAAACTGGTTGTCTTCATATCTGTCGCGGCTTGTGGTTCTGAGTGTTGTTTGCATGAACGTGAATGGGTTAAGCTCTTGGGGAACAGGCTCTAACCTGTTAGCTGAGTTGGATGGCTTGCTTGGGTAGAAGTTACCTTGGCTGTCCAATATGGCATGGCGCTAGGTTGGCTTCTAGCGCTCGTGACGAAGCTTTCAGTTGGTTAAGTCTGATTGAAGTCAGACCGCTTGCTTGGAATGGATGTTACTCGTTTGTAACAAAGCTTTGAGTTGGCTAAGTTTGATGTATGTTGGGCGGCTTGCTTGGAGGGAAGTCACCCACATCAGGACCCCCGATTTGGCATGGCGTCAGGTTGGATCTCAATGTTGGTTTCGGAACTTCAAGTTGGTTAAGTCTGATCGTTGTTGGCGAGTTGGCTGCTTGTATGTCAAGTGGGTCTGGACGGCAAGAGTTGAAGGCTGGGAAGCTAAGTCTTGGTTCCCGGCTCCCTTTGGGATGCCTGCGCTACATGTGGTATCAGAGCCGACTGGCCGGTCAACTATGCAGATCTCACGAAAATGGCCACTGTTTGGGGTTCATCAAAACAATTGTTGTGCAAGGTGTTGCCCACAGTGTAAGCACGAGTGCGTCCACGGTCGGGGTGGTCAACAGAACCGGGGACTTGATGAGTCAAAGTGCTGCCCTCAAGGTGTAAACACGGTCAGTTCTTGCAGTTCGGGCCTGGCGTTGTCTGCACATAGGACGGATGAGGCAAAGTGTTGCCTAGGTAGGTGAAAGCACAGTCTGTGCCTTGTGGGGTGCGGGGCAAATATTCGAACTGTACGGGTTAAACATTGATACAGAGATGCTTCTCGAATTCGGGTGTAAAGCATGGGTGGTTAGCTACCGTTGCGGGATAGCTGTCGATCGTCTAGTTATAAGGGCTATTGGCCAGATTTGGTGGGTCGTGACTGAGGCAATGTGCTGCTTAACGATGAAAGCACGGATAGTTAGATGGGTGTTCTTTGTGGACTGATTTTGTGATCAATCTGTATGGGCGCGGCCAGGCAAAGGTCCTTTGGCAGGGCTATCTCAAAGGGGGACCTTGTCTTTGTTACCTGTTAGTAAACTTGCCTTAGTGTCTTGCTTGTATACATTCGTGGTGAGTCTTAGTACTTGTGCTTTGCCTGGTTTGCATGATTGCTTGTGATACAAGGAGCTGATGGCTCGAGAAAGAACCTTTCTTTTGAAGGCTGATACTATCAAACAACGAGGAGTACAGAATCTATGGGGCGGATTCGCAATTCAAAGTACTCGCACGTGAACGGCAACGAAACGACTTGATGTTTGCAAAGGATGGATGGCTAGCCTGTTTCTTGGGTTAGTTTCATTTGCGACAACGCCCACCAGATGCAAACAAGAAGTCAAAAGTTGGAAAGGGCAATTTCAAGGGAGATCGTCTATGGAGCAATTGGTCTTCATTTGGGATGGCTACCTTCGGAACTGAAACTCACTAAGCATGGGTGATATCCAATGTCAGTTGGGTTTTTCCTCAAAGGGGAAAGACCAGGATCCTCTTCAGAGATTGGCAACAAGTTGGATCAAGCCATAATCCTAGTAGATGGGAAGCAAAGTGTTGGAAAGGCTTTTTGTCTGAGAACTCTACTCTAAGTCCGGTCAGCTGTTTTTGTAAGTGGAGGGGAACTATCACACACACCTCTCTCTTGGGGCAAATTTTGAATAAAAGTTGATCAAAATGGGGGCAAATTCAAGGTGACCTAGCCATACTCACACGAGGAGACTAGCGAACTTTGGACCTAATAAGTTGACAAGTTTCTGTTGTGAAAAGAAAAGTTTGTTATAGGCTTTCTCTGGACCAGCAATGATGAGGAGACATAATGAGTACGCTGACTTGTTTTATGTGTAAAGCAGCTGATCAATGAAGGAACTGTGAAAGTTGAGCCTTGCACGAGAGACTTGGTACTTCGAACGGACGTTGAGGGACAGTTCGTACTAAAATCAAACTAGTGCAAACTCTGGGTGCATGTGTCTGATTCAAAGAGAACTACTTGAAGCCAAGTTAGATGTACACTTCTTGTTTTGACTGTGAGGCAACTGACCAGTGATCGAATTGTGAAAGTCAAGTTTTACGCGACGGACATGGTGCTTCAAACAAACGCGAAGAGATAGTTCGTATGCGGATCAAACTGGTGCGACCCCTTGGCTCTCCACGAGGTCAAGGGTTACATTTGGGCTGATTCAAAGACAGCTACTTCAAGCTAAGTGAGAGGTGCATTGCGGAGTACTCAATCTTTGCCTACCTTAAAGAGCCAAGAAGGAAAAGTATCAAGATCAGACTGGGACAAGGAGAGAAATCCAGGTGCGAAAGCAACAAGGCACGGAGTGGACCATAAAGTGGCAATCAAACGATAAATCCTTTGGCTCAGGGAGCCTTGATACCTGTGCGGAACTGATCAAATCTGGAGCTCAGGGAGCTCAACACAAAGTCCATCAAGGACAAATCAGGAGCTCAAAGGAGTTCCAAAGTCAAAAGTCAGAAGCGACAGGGGCAAACATTTCACAGAAAGGCCTGTAATTCTTTTTGGTATTATCAAAATCTGGAATCACAAGAGAATAGAATTCAGGTAGTCGAGCCCAGTTCAAGCACCATACACCAACTCAATGAGTGTGGGAAGATCTCTCAATCTTCAACATGGTCTCAAATCCATGGCTATAGATGTTATAGGTAGGTGGGCACTGGGAAAGGAGAGAGCAATCTCAATGATTCTACCTAGCATCTATCTTTCTGCTCCTTTTTCTAACACACTACAATGGGAATCTGAAAACCATTGACAAGAGTGGATGAAGAATACTCCCGGGCAATTGTGTTCTTGTTGGAATTCTAATGAATTCGCATGAAATTTCTTTGATTGAACTGGTAGAGAGGCTATCATGCAATAGTTCCTGGTTCATGGCCTTGTCTCAGCCCACCTGAGAGGATTCGTGAGGTATTCTATTGTAAAGAATCCACGTGAATGTTGTACTGAGTTGTAGACCTCCACTGAAAAGCTTGTTTGCAATATTGGGGAGGGCATTAAGATCTTTTGAAAGACTAGTCAGATGTAAACTCAATGTCCACGTGATGGTTGATATTTGGAGAAGTTTGGAAAATTCCAATGATAGACATGGTAGTTTGATCGTAATAAGGATGAAGTAGTCTCGTCGACACACACTACTTCTCGAACTCCATTTTAGTTGCCTACCTGTCACACATCTTAAAGCTGCTAAGAACCATTGGAATGCTCAGCTTTTATTCCTTTTTTCACATGTTCGAAGAACTTATTAGGTTGGAGATATTTGATTCAGCTCAATAAATTTTCATAATCATATGCCATCTAGGATAAGATCCATATATATAAATACTATCATTGAGTCACCATCATAGAAAAATGTGGAGGATGGAAAAGTGGTAGCTGAATTGTGGGGTTAACAAAACATTTGACCAAAAATTGATCCTTGAATCGAATCAAATATATTACATGCAACTCTATGGAGAAAGAATAAGAGAACACGGTGAAGGAAATTGATCTAGACACTATTTGAAGTGTTAAATTCACATTCAATCCTCTCACGTTTCAACAAACTACTAGCACCAAGACATCAAGTGGAATTGTAAGAAGATTCTCCACCGAAGATGTGGTTTTCCCATTAATCGGCATTAGCAATACATTTAAGTGGAGACATCGACGAGCATTTTAGACTGAAATTAGAGGCCCACATGAAGCCTTTAGATCCTATATATTTAATAAGTTATCAGGTTGAATGGCTTATAAATTTGTTTTTGGTTTGCAATATACCATTTCCAAGAAAGAAGCGTTTAAAAGTAGTTTGCTTGACTTAGTAGCTAAACCTTTTGGGTGAGCACTAAGCTCTAGTAGATAAGTGAAGGCCTACCAAGAAAATAGAGATCAGATAGAGAAACAGAAATATGAATAGAAAGAAAGACAATAAGAGGAGAATAAAGCAAGCAACATGACTATATTAGGATTTGATTAAATGCTCTCCTTGCCTCCTTAAGCAAGAGACTACTTTGTGACTATCATTAGCCTCCTTGGAATAACGCGATGCTTCATGTGGTCTCCAAACTCATCTTTGCTTTCATAGATTCTGGGTCCATAGTATGCATACAAACAATAAAACAAACATGGTAAAAAAACACCATGATTAAGGAGAACAACATGCAACAAGTAAAAAGGCCAAGGTTATGGAAATACTTTTGTACCAATAAAATCACATCAAGAATGGGATGTATTTGCAATATACAAGCTTCATTTAATACAAGGTAAATAGTAAAATCATCAGGCATATGAGATTGATCGTCATTTCCTTCCATTTTAAAATCTGAAATGTCTTGCAACCTGTGCTGATGAAGAACAAAGTAGCTTCATACTGAGAACCTTATGCCACCGGGGATTCGAGATTTCTAACTGGACCTTTGAACCACTTTCGAGCATCAACTACCCACCATATCATTATTGTTGACAACACTGCTCCCAACGCAACTGGTGCATAATTGAATGTATTCCAGGAGATGGGATATATTGTGGGAAGGAGAAATGCTGAACATGTGTAAATAATCCAAAGGAATGCGACCAAGCATATGAATGGACTAGCTCGACCAAGATAAAAAGGACCAGGCTTGAATTTCTCTCTAGGCATTACCATTCGAGCAAAAATGGGTACAGCATAACCTCCTACCCATCCTATTGTACAAACAGAAGTAATTGCAGTGAAGACAACATTGATCTTCAAAATGGGGAGCCCTAGCAGAGCACACAAGAATGCACATATCCAAACTGCATTTGCAGGAACTTTGTAGCGAGGATGAACCACACGCCAGAATCTTGAGAAAGGAAAGCCTCCATCACGTGAAAGTGCATAAACCTGCAAATATGTTGCCAAAACTGGGATATTTTTAGGGTGAAACTACTGAATCACTTTGATTTTGAGTTGAGGTGCAACAGTAGTAAATGAAGCTAAAACTATCTCACAGTAAAGAACTGTGCACGCGTCTCCAAACTCTAGTTCCTTGCGAAAAAAAATTCAGTTAATTGCAGTAGTAGTGTGTTGAGAGAGACTGCTTCCAACCAGGGATCAAAACATTGCTATGACATGCATAGGGCAAGTTAATTATTCAGCAGACAGATGGCAGTGAAAGGCACCAAGTGGTTTGGTTGTTTTTAGACTATTCTAGAATAGCAAAACAGAAAAGCATGACTAAACAGTCTTCATGAACATAACAACAAATCAAAGGAACAACGGCATTGCAGGGAAGAGCATGGATCAAGTCAGTGCTATATTGTGAGCATTAAATTAGCACTGCAAGAGTATTAAGGATGAATGAAGACGAGAAGTCTCTGAGAAAACTTTCATTCCGAGAGTGGAGGAATGAGAAAGGCCTGAGTTTTATGGAGATTTTGAGATCAAACTTGTGTTCTGAACATGCCCTGTCAGTGTTGAGGATGTCCTTGATTCTCTTAGAAATTTAATTTTCTTCCACTGGATTGTTAATGTTGAAGCTTTTCTGCACCAGTGTATCCATGCTCCAGAAAAGTCATGAATGTGTTTGTGCTTGCAGTCTGGCATAAGGTGTGCCTTTCTGATGAGAGGATGTTGGCAGCCCTGGATTTCCAGTTGTATAAGTCGTGAAATGTGGAGTTGCTGAACTTGGAGGATAATGTAGGAGGCAAGGTAGGAACAACTTCTATCTGCTTAACTTCTGAACTCTAAATTGTTGCACTTTTTTTCCTCCTGTTCAGCCCCTATTTGCTTTTCCATCTATTTGCAATCTCTTTCATTCCTTCCTGTTTTGCACTCATGCCTTGCTAGCTGCAGAGTTCAGGAATTTCAGGTTGCATTCAATCTACTTTTCAAGTAGGCTTAGGATTTTACACAGGTCTAGATTTATTGAATGAGGATCCTGAATTTATGCCTTTCTGAATGTGATTGCCTGATTTGCAGGCCACTGTATTGTTCTTTCTCTGATAATTAATATCTTCCGTTGCAATACATTTGGAGGTTTTGATCTTGCTGTATTGGCGCACTGGTGGGACAGAATTGTGAAGCTGCAAATAGTAAGTAGACAGTTACCAACAAAGGAAAACTTACAACACGAGCAGCACTGGTGGTGATAGAAAGGCCTCCAAAGAAGAATGATCCCCAAATTACGACAAGAATAATAATTGCTCCCGTGCCGCTGTGGTAGCGACCATGAAATGCATCATATAAAATTTGTGCAGTTGCAAAGCTGCCTGCCGTTTCGTTTCCTGTGTCGAACAAATACTTTGGATCCTGCCATGAGTTTGCACCATCATAGAGGACTTATTCATGAAAATATAATGTTACTTTTCCTCAGCCGGAGCAACAGAACTTCACAGACACTAATTTGACATAACTTGTATAGAAGAAATTTAGACTGGAAACTTCCACCACGTTGCAAGTAGAATGGGGGGTGCTTCCACTTTACAAGTGAAAAACATTCAGCTTATTGGATAGTCAGACTGCGCATTCACAGAAACAATAGCAGATAGCTCGTGTAGATTTCTAGAATTCCAAACTTCTGCCATCCAATCGTTCACATATAAGATGTGTCCAAATATCAAGATGAATGCACCTAAGACCAAATCTTTTCCATTTCTAGTATGCATCTTCACAATTTGACACGATCAACTATCACAACCATTTCTTACACCCACATGCACATCTCCTGCCAACATTTAAGTTAGTTACTAAAGGTCTTCCTCATTCCAGGTGCAACAGAGGAAGGGCCAAATATAAAATAGAGGTATCTTCAAGTCTCAGCAAAAATGGAGCTAGCATACAGTTGCCGTGCTCTTCAAAATCTTGCAAGGAAAAGGTAGCTCACATCTCAAAACACTACATTGAGTGATTTTCCTTTGGGTGTTAGCAGGCCTGTGACTCAAATCTGCTGAACCTGAATTTTTATATCATACTGAACTTGACTAGCGAAATATAAGTTCGTGGTGAGTGATTGAGCATAGCCTCACAAGGCATGGCAAGTGAATTATTAGGATTGCTACTTTAACTTTAGGTCGACACCATTTTCTGGTACTGTGAAGAAAACATTGTAGATAGCTTTGCCTTTATTTTGACAGGTATACCCTATAGGCAACTGCTTTGCATCATTTTGCAATCTGCTATGTTTTTCTTTAGAGATCTTAGACAACTTAGTTTCAAATTATGTTAGTACCAGCCAAAAAAGAAAGCTGCAAAAATGTTACTCACTATTTAAACCTTGTCATTATAACTGCAGTTTTTTCTAGCTTACCTGAATGCTGAAGGTAAGAGCAAGCACATAGGCCCATCCAAAGACTGTGATTAGGCCTATGCTGGATAGAATAGCAATGGGGCCATTTTTGTCTGCTCCTTTCGTTTCCTCAGTCAGATGGGCAGCAGCATCATACCCATATAGGGAGTATTGACTAACAAGCAAAGAAAGAACAACAGCATATGCTTGGCTATGAATTCCAGTCAAGCCAGGCGAAGTCTCAAAATGGCCAAAGACATAAGATGCTGGCTGAGTTGTTGGTGCAACAAGTGGAAGAAGAATTACAATGACTGCGCCTCCAATCACCTGCTTCCATTTGAGAATGTAACTTTTGTTAAAATATACAACCTAGTAATTATTTGAATATCACAGAATTTTTAAAGCTTTGACTAAATGGGCAAGAGTAATATAACAAGTTTCAGTGAAGCCAATTTCCATTCCTTCTATATGGCGTTCCTGCTCTATAGAACTAGATTTGACACACAGGTAGTCAATCAAGTATACATGAACAATCATCCATTGTGCCATAGGTTAAACTTTTAAACAGCAACTCAAATTTACCTGCCAATACATTGATACGACATCTATGACCGCAATAACATTCAAAGCAAAGGTATTTAGAATGGCCCATATCAAGGTAAGCGCTATGTACATAGCCAAGAAAACTCCACGTGGTGCAAAATATCCACGTCCATCTTTGGCTGTTCCTGTGCTAAGTAAAATAATGCTCTGCAATGTTTGCGACCCAGCATAAGCCTGCAAGGAAGTAAGTAATAATCATATCTTAGATTCATCAAGCTACATTGAGGACACAACTCTTGATTAAATACTAGAAAATTGTTAAATAGTTTGATAAATAGTTTGATGCTAACATTATTGGCATAAGGAAAATATCCTGTTTATGCTATTAAGTGTACTTGAAATATGACTTGAATACTAGAATAAGTGACAGGCCAGTGTAAGTTGTTAAAAACCATTCGTTCACATATAGAAAATGACTTGTAATAACTAGACTAGATGTAATGTGAAGAGACACCCACCCCCTCGTGCTCCTTCTTCCTCTTCTTTTTCTTCTTCCCCTTCTTCTATCATCATTGCCCCTCCTGATGATGATGATGATGATGATGCTACCACCCCCGCCCCTCCTTTTCTTCTTCTTCTTCTTCTTCCTCTCCATCGTCCTCCCCTTCTTCTACAGCTCCTAATACCTCCTATGCTTCTTCCCAAGAACCAAATACTCCTACAAAGCAAGATTTCCAAGAAATGCAGACAGAATTACACAAGGTTCACCTCGAAATGTCCCATCTCAGGAGGTTAATCACAAATTGCAGAAAGAGGTGGATACATTACGACTGGAGCTCAAAGCCCAACCCATACTTGCTACACCCAAATCGTCCATTAAGTTCAAGGAACTAGAAGACAAGATTGAGAAGCAGAAAGAGAAAGCTCTCTCTTGGGCGATGGTTCTCTAAAAGGAAGTAAACCAACTGCTCCCATCACTTCAGTTATCTCAGCACCCTTTCAGAAGAGAAATCTGGAGAACCAAAGGCTCTCAATATTAGAGTAAGGGGCATTGCGGACACTCAAAATGCTCTTGCGGAAGCCACACCCATCCTTGACACTACACTTGGACATTACACTAAAGATCTGGATTCGGCTTGGAGGACGACGAGAGATAGTACTACCTTAATTATCCGATTCAGATCCTTAGAGAGTCGGCAAGATGCCTTACGCTATAGAACCAAGTTAAAGGGCTCTCAAATCTATATAGATCATGACCTTACGTACATACAAGTTGAGGAGAGACATAAGGCCTTCCAGGAAGCCAAATTGACAGCTAGACGTGTTATCTATAGAAATGGTCAATACCGTTACATTGGCACTATTCCTATGAATTCCAGTAAATAAGAAGTTGGGGCCGCCGGGAAAGGGAGCAGGGCCCCTATCTCGGCGGCCCCTTGGTGTGTGGAATTGTAATGGTATCCACTCATCATTCACTGTTCGTGACCAGACGAATTTCATTACAGGACGAGATTTACCGTTTTTTATGGAGACTCATGAGAGTCTAGAGAGAGGATTGCCTACTTTCCCAAAATACAGATGGGATTTGACATATCGACCTGTGACTCGATCAGCAAGCGGGTGTCGTTCTGGTGGCGTCACTTGTTTATGCAAGGAGTCTCTCCACTCGACCATCGAATTCATCAGACATGATGAGCACGCACAATATATTTGGATCCACATTGATGGACAGGGTATTCATTTGGATGGAGACCTCTTTGTTTCTGCAAGTTACTCTCCTCCAGAATCCTCTTCCTTTGTTGAGGGCCTTGGATCTACTTACATTGATCTCTCCTTAGATGTTGTCAGATATCCAAAACATGGATATGTCTTTCTTACTGGGAATTTCAATGTTAGGACAACATGAAATTCAAGTTGTTACTGACCAACTGTGTGTCCATGCCCTTGACAATGACGACTTTAGAGTTACCAGGATATTTGAGGATAGCATGGGACCTGTTACCATGATCATATGTGTCGGAAAGTGGCATGCAGAAGATAGGTCTAGCTCAAAAAGAAACGAATAAAAATAATTCGTGTGTCTAGAAAGAAAACCTTTCGTGCATGGCGGAATAAACTATCTTCATCTTTCCAATGCATGACTACGCCTATCAATTTCAAACAAGACAATAGTGATAAAAATCACGTTTGAACTTATAGTAACTAACTTTGAAATTGTCAGTACTACAGTGATTACGTAGCCAAACAATTAAGCATTGAAGATTATCAGACAAATAATTAGTCGCGAACAAATACAGAAACGCATACATTCTGAGACGAAACTGAACGCAATAAAGAATAGTATTGATTCAAAACGAAACAGAAGTAAATGAGTACAATAAGTTGCGTATTGAAGCCGTGTACTCTATGCTATCTTTGAGTGGCTAAAAATGAAAGTCTGAATTAATGCGCAATGTTGATGAGCAGTCGCGCAATAGCAATCTCTAAAACAACTCTAAGAAGTGAGCTAGAATGCTCAAGAGTGTTCAAGCTCGCAGGCTCGACAGAGAGAGCTAACTATCAAACGCTTCTGATAATTCTGATTTTCGATAAATTAATCTGTATGAATATGAACAGCTATTTATACCAAAAAATTGGGTCGTCATTTGCGATCGCCAATTGGCTGGTGATCCGCTGGCATCCATCCGGTCCTTCTCATTGATTGTTGATAAGCGGTGAAATTGGTCGTATACGTTGTGTCTGCATAAATGAACCAAAACTGTAGCTCTGCAGAAATGAACTAAAACAGCCACAATTTTTTCACAAAAAAATGCGAAAAAGGCGAAGGTGCCCTTAAATCTCATTTAGGGTTGCCCCACACTTTGCCAAAGTCATTTCCTTAACATTTGAGGCTCTTTGGAAAAAGCGAAAAATGCGACACTGTGATTTTACACGAGATTTCTGTCAGGCGAAAAATGCAACACTATCGTAAACTCCGTGTAATTCTGCAGACTGTGTAAAAACACTTGTAATTCTGTAGACTGTGTAAACACACGGGAAAATCCGCATAACTGGATAAACAATGGATGAAGATTAAAACCGACTAGACAATTGGTAAAGGGTTGCACCAGGGCCTAGCCCCTCAGCATAGCAAGCTTAGATACATACAGATTCATACGAGTTTCAAATCAATCTTCTTGCCGCTAGGACTGTCCCTACATTAGGCTTTCACAGCTTAACCTAATGCTCTTAGATCAAAAATTGTTGGTGTCAAGTGCTCACATACGCTCTTGCTTTAACTACAAACATGTCTGAGTCATACTTACCTCTTCTCATTCTGTGAAAACTCCTACTCCCAAGACAACACTAATAGCTATTATCATCTATGAGGACCTTTCTCAATCCCAAGCTCCTTCCCAAGCCTTTGGAACGGTATGTAGAGTTTAAGCCATATAGCACTATAAAAAGAAGTCCAATCTGTATATGTCAGGTACTTTGTATTTTGAGATAAAAAGCTTTCACCTAGGTCCTAAGGATAGCAGTTGCGACATTTTCTGCCTAACTTCCTCAAAATCTGATCAAAGTGAGAATGTTGTTGATTTTCTCAGCGTCTACAGCAACATGGTGACCTTAGACAGGCAGAATTCTGGACTTTTCTGGGTATGTAGTCTTCTCTGTTGGAAGTGAGAATCTGACTATAAGTGATATTTAGTGGCACAAGAAGGAAACTTGAATGCTTGAGACTAAAGAAGGCTCAGCAGAATTGGCAAGGAAAACTAAATAAAGCAGTGGGGGGAGAGAGAGAGAGAGAGAGAGAGAGAGAGAGAGAGAGAGAGAGAGAGAGAGAGAGAGAGAGAAAAGAAAGAAAAATCTTCATTAATGTCCATGGAATACCCTAAGGTACATAGGACTGAAAAAAAGGTACATGTCAAGTGTGCCCGGTGGGAGCGTGAAAGCTCAACCACCTAAAAGAAACAAGATTACAATAAAACACGAAACAGTGCTATGCACAAGGAGAGTCAAGCATCATAGATGTCTCTCTGCTGTGAAACAATGATGTAAAGTATGTTGTGGCACTGTCTCTGTGTGAGCTGCGTCTCTCTGTTGTCGAGTAGATGATCGGTGTCTACGCTGTCGTGAAGTTGCAGGCTGTGGCCTGTGGCTGTCTCTCTGGTCGACGACACTGTCTCTGCCGTCTATGTATGGTGGCATCTGGAATCTCAGCCTATCCATCAGAGTCACTACTCTCCTGCCTCTGTCTCCGACGGGGTAGACACTCCTGTATGCTCAGCTGTATCAGGGGAGAGGTGTCAGCGTCAAGACTCGCCATACGCAGGTCTATCATCTCCCGGATCATCAACGCAACACATCTAGAGTCCTCATACGATATCAAGGCAGAGAGTGCAAGTGGATGGTCTCGAAACAAGCAGTAGTATCTCCCTCGAATCTCATAGTAGGTTGGGCATCTAAAGAGATAATGAAACTCATCCTCTATATCATGTAGGTCACACATACTACAAATCCGCGCGTCTCTCGGGATGCCCCTGTATCTACCAGTCTCAATGGCTAACTGGCTTTGGTTTTGGCCACATTCACTGATAATCCCCACTGAGTACAAAAAGAGTGAAGCGTGTCAAGATGCCACTGCAAACCTTCCCTCATCCTCGAAAGCAAAACCACATCATCAGCATATAATAGGATAGCGATAACGAGGTCACCCAATGTGCATCCCTCACCTCCCTCTGTCTGTATAACCTGCTCAAGCTCGTCTATATATAAACCAAAGAGTGTAGGAGAGAGAGGACATCCCTGCTTAACCCCAATGGTACTCTCTATCTCTGGTGATACAACTCCTAATACTCGGATACGACCAATAACTCGTCTGTACAATGCCACAACTGCCTGTATGATATCCTCTTGGAGGCCACGGTCCCGAAGTCTCTGTATCAGTAGATGTCGAGGCACAGAGTCAAAGGCCTTGCGGAAATCCACAAAGCAGCAATATACATGCTCTCTCCTGGCCTTAGCTTCCTCAATGATGGATCTCAGGGTGAAAATATGATCTGATGTGGTATATCCTGGTCTGAAACCTGCCTGACCTATGGCATGCAGTGCTCGGGTATCCATCTCTGTACTGATCTCTGACTGAAGAATAGAACCATAAACCTTGGCAAAGAGGTGACTGATCATGATGGTACGATAGTTGTCGGCTTTCATGGGATCACCGCCTTTATGGATAGGATGGATAAGGTTTGTGGACCAGGGTGAGGGGAAACCAGATGTGATAGAGCGGTTAAAGAGGAGAGAGAGGAAGGGTGAGAGAATGTCAGCAGCTTGCTTCAAAAGTTCAGCTTCTAGATCATCAATATCCTTGGCCTTATGTAGATTTAATCGGTCAATGGCCTCTTCTACTATGGCTGGAGAGAATATATCAGAAGTACATGTGTAGGGATGTGTAGGAAGTGGAGGGGTGTCAGGAACAGTGTACAACGATGTGGCATAGGTTACCCATGTGCTAAGATCTGTGATCTGGGGTGGAGGTGCCCGTGAGAGGAATTTTTGCCAAAATGATCACGACGAGGAGCTAAAGAGAAGGTCCATCATCTTCTTCCCCTGGCCGATTTTAGAGAGAGAGAGAGAGAGAGAGAGAGAGAGAGAGGTGGGTTATCTCATGGGCTACTAGTTTATCAGGTTGCAAGGTAACAATTACCAATACACTCTGCATCATTAAGAGTCCATGAAGTTAAAGGGACTGTTTGAAATACTGCAGAATATTTTGAGAACGTTACTAATGCTAAGTGTATTTGAGCAGATAAATCAAAGTTAGAGTAATCAATTAGTTAAAAGGGTTATCAAAGATATCGCCTGAAGGCTTCCTTCACACACCTGTGTTCCAATGCCTGCAATAAGGCCAATTGCCTCCAGCCAAGCACACAACCAAGACGCAAATGGCCCAAACTTAGGACCAGCCAAGTGTGCAGCCCAGAAGTACAGTGAGCCAGTTGTCTGCAATTACAAATATAAAAACACAACAGAAAAACAGGAGATTTAGTCTTTTGCTACTACTGTAGCTTATGGTAGTAAGGAAAATATTGCTCAAGCTTTTTGACAAAAGGGCAAACTTGACGTGCGTTTCAATATGATGCTCTAACTTGACGTTTCTATTTTCTTGGTTAACAAATCGCAAAGCATAAATCATAAACTTCGTCTGACTATTTTGATGACCAACATATTTTCACCGAAATCCAGAAGGAATAAGAATGCAGTACAGATAGATCTATTGAACAACAATTTTTGGAAAATTGCAACACAATCTTTACAGGCTTGGCAGAACCACAGCTATCTCTAAGACAAGTTTAAGGACTTAAAGAATCTGAAATTCTTATTTAGCAGCTTCCAAGCACGCAATTTGTTCACACTTGAACTTGATTTATAGACTGTGATGTTTGTTCATAATGATAGCCCTCCAAGAGAAGGAAGATCATGGGTGATCCTCACCGTCAATATACGCATAACAAATCATAATATACAGCGACAGGTGGATCATGGGTGAGCATCACTACTGTCAGATGCATTCTAATCAGGCTGTGCTTTCTTGATCTCCGTGCTGTTCTTTACTACATTTAGTTCACTACATCAGATGTGAAAGGTAAAAGTAACATGCAAAACAGTAGTACGTATCTTAAATAGTGGATATTTTGCAGATAGAGGAACATAATTAACAGATCCTTTGGATGGACTACCATGTCCAGTGATTGCCTCTTAAGTTTTGGGCAGGGGATGTGAAAAGTAAAAGTAACATGCAAAACAGTAGTACGTATCTTAAATACTGGATACTTTGCAGACAATGGAACATACTTAACAGATTCTTGGGATGGAGTATTTGGCTTTAAAATCAGGAGCCAGATTATTCATATATTGTAATTTGATACAACCACTCGTAAATTATCATGATATGGATCTTCTAATTAAAAACATTCCAATGTTTGAAATAAAAATCTTCAAAGCACTCAAGGAAGCAGAACTCACCGGGAAAGACGAGCATATCTCAGCCATTGCAATACCCACAAACCATGTAAAGAACGAAGTGACAACCCAGCCCCAAACAAGAGGTGCCGGACCTCCATATTGAAGACTTGGACCATAGAGGGGTGTGATGCCAGTAAACAATGTCATTGTCGAAAAAGAGATTGCCAAAGTTTTGAAGAGTGTCTGCAAACATAAGTCATACATGCATAATTAAAAGAATTGTTGCAATGTCCCTCCCGCATCTCAATGCAGTTTGGTCTTCTTCTTAGCAACCTTAGCGGCTTTTCATCTTCAAATTTGAATCACATTTGCATTATTCAACAATAGAAAACAATCAATAGCAAAATAGCTCGCACAGTTTCTGCAGCCAACATCCAACAAAAAAGAAGCCAAAAAAATCCCAAGAAGAAACTTTCTTGTAGAAGATATCATCAACATTAATTATTCACAAAATTGCCTTGCACATCTAAGTCATCACAGGCATTATAACCATTTAATTCAATCAGGATAAACTCTGCATGTTGGAGACTTGGAAGTTGGCTTATAAAAGGAAATGTGCTCCTCCGTAGCTGCAACCATCCATAAATTATAGTTGCAAACGCCTTTCATGGTTAGGCCATAGATACAAAAGGGTATGCACTTTGGGTTACAAGAACTTGTTTTCTCAAAAACCAAGATAGTTTCAATATAAGAGCCTCAAAGGCAGCAATTGTTGTGGTACTGCACTTTTGCTCGCCTAGTCCAAAGCCACATCCATGATGGTTGTGTTCACAACCATAGATACCCGTTCCTAACATTTTTGGATAGGAACGGGTGTACGGTACTGTTTCTCCGGAACGGATTTCCTTTTTTTTTTGTATAGTTCCATTCTTTTTCAGGAACACAACTGTACCTATTAGGTACACCATACCTATTAGGAACAGTTTCATGCCCCCCAAAAAAAACCTTTAATACCTGATTTTATGACCTCTTTTTTCATATTGATACAATTTAAAAGTTGTACACTAGTAGGGTGGTCCGAATGGAGTGAGATTCCAAGCTAACCACATGTTTTTATGACATGAAGGGTTTGTACCAAAAACTCAACAAGAATATGAGGGTAATTTTCAAAATGGATTGCTCCTTCGTGCATACTAAGATAAAACGAATTTCAAGTCCCCCTTGTGTACAAGGTTGAGACATCAATTAAGGTAGACTCAACCAATAAGAGGAAAGTATTTTTTAATTCTCCCACTTGCCTCCCTTTTATGTGAAACCACCCTCGATAGCATTGGATTCTTGTACAATACTTAAAGCTTATAGTTCAGAAACTCACTTGCCTAGTATATGGACCACTTTCAAAAAGTTCTTTTGATCTAGGACAGTATTTTCCTTTAAAAAATTTGCTCAAACAAATCTTCATCATTAAGTTTTAGATAAATCTCCAGCATTGAACGAGTTGTAAACCTATTTTCCTTTAATATTTATTGTCAGGATGAACAATCATTTACCACTTCTTCTAATCTATTGCCAGCTATCACTTATTTTTTGAGGAGTAAACTTATGGAGATATCTTCAATTTGCATTTCCTGTACCTCAAACAGATTTCTCATAATTGAAGATCAACATATCTATAACTTTTCAAGAGCCAAAGAACTTTCAAGGATATCGTGCAAAGAGGTGCATGATGAACCATCGTGCCAAGATTAGTCTTAAAAGGTAGAGACAGAACAGGTAGCTAGTTGGCAGTAATTCTTCGAGAAATTACCATTTCCCGACGCAACTCCTGCCGGTAGCCAAGCTCATTGAGACGGCGCTCACCTGAATCAAGCACAGTATTGCTTGTCTGCTTCATCAGCAAACTTGCAAGCTCCTCTTCCACGTTCTCTGCACTTGGCAGCTCCAAATCCGGCTTGTTTAAGTAAACCATTGTGACTAAATTTGTTTTTCGTGGAAATCTAGTTTATGCAGGCACAGAGTTCAGTTTTCCCAACCAGTTCTGGAATCCAATCCTACAGAGTATATTGATCGTTTAGCAGTGCGGTTATTGCCCAAATCAATAAGAGAAGCTGAGCAATGGTCAGCTCAACATCAAATCTATTCTGGTCAGATGGACCAGTTCCACAGTAAACTTCAGCTTCATCAGTGATAAGCAATCCGAGAAATCTCCAGGATCCAGCGCCAAATTGAGTGTTTCTAAGCACCCAATTGCCTGCAAAATTGATTGAGCTTCTGCAGTTCCTCAGGAGTCCCATGCAAGAATGCGCAGATTACAAGATCCCCACATGGAAACCCACCATTGCATCCCGAATTACAAAATCTTAATGTTTCCTTTACGATCCCCGTTACACAATTGCTTTCCTCTCTCTCAGACTATTATACGCATGCATTTTATGAAGATTTTGGTGTCAGCATACATTCATCCGTTCCTAGCACGCTGCCCTGTGCTTTGCTCTCGATCCTCCTCTGCTCGAGTGCGGATCGCTCGCGCTCTGGAGCAGAGAGCGAGAGAAAAAGTGAGCAAAACAAGCAAAACAAAAAAAAGAAACGTGTGTGACGGAACGAGCGAACAAAGGAATTCAGGAACAAAAGGGGAATTCTTCAACAACGAAAAAAAAAAATCTTGTGTTTTGATTGGTCCACGTTTGCATGTAACTTTTCCTGCAATTAAGGGTTTGGGAGAGAACTTGCTATGAGTCTCTAGGGGTTCCTAGGGTTTCGGATAAAACTGGCAGTTGTGAATGTCAAAAGATATACACGTGGCTTGTTGTGGTTGATTAGGAGGAGCCTAATTGCAAGCCGTAGTAGGGCCCCACAAAAACGTTTAATCTCAACCATCCATCTGCAACTGTTACGTCAGGTCTCCTTCATCCGAAGGCTGGCTACCTTCTTGCAGCAGGTGTCGCCCCTCCTACGACTCGACCTGTTAGCCAGCCAGCCTCATGAAAAAAGCCTAGTTACAAAGCTTGCTACGAGCTGATAGGTGCTTGTGATCAAGACAGACTAAGTGACACATGGTATATGCAATTGCCCCATAAGCAAATGGTGTTACATCAACCGAGACCAACTACTTTGCCAACTTGGTTGTCAACTAAGAGTTTGAAGACAACCCCCTTAAAGACATAGTTCTAACTCGTCGTGAGGAGGTATTTGGGTGACCTGTCACCTTTGTCACTAATTGTGAGGTCTCGTTGATGTGTTTGAAAGTACGGCTCCTCATAAATGCACACATTTTTTAAATAGGATGTGATACGTGTGGATGTAAAATAGTCAAAAAATTTAATAAGGTGTTTGCATTTGTAAGTCATGAAAGGTTTACACAAAGGTAAGTAGATAAGAACCCCCTATTGTGGCCATGTACTTGTCATCAATCACCTTACTCCCTACAGTTGGTGAAATAACAAATTTTGAGGATCCTCCCTTGTCACAAACATGTCTTGAAGGCCAATGTGTAGAATGAGCCTCCCAATCATAGGCACCCCTCTTTCCTACTATTCTTGTCACCAAACACATGGCATCTAACAATGGGTGATCATTCCACTTGGCATGCATGCTCTCCATGACCCATGAATATTGAGGGACTCAAAGTACAAACTCCCCATGCCCCTCCATGGACCTATAACCCGCTTGGTCACCCCCGCTACTTGCCAACCACCATCTCATCAGACACTAATGGCTAGGGCCCAAATGGTCATGATTCGCTGCTTCTTTGACACTTGTTACGCAACATTGGCCTCAAGTCATCTATTAACCGGCCATCATTAGAGTGAACTAGGCTCTAACATTCCTTCCCCCTTCTAGCAAGTCATCGTTCCTTGATGACAAACTCTAAGACTTTTGCAAACATTGTCACGTCTCCTAGGTAGCATCCGACACTAGATGCCCTTTCCAAGTTACTAGATACTCTTGGGGAAGATGATTCCACAATCATCGCTCTCTCCACTATAGCACTTTCTCTAGCCCATAACCAGTAGTGACAATCTAGTCTAGAGACACCAGACCTTTTACCAAGTTATCACCTATCACCATCATGCAAACATTGCTTAAGTTTGCTGACATGAAATACTGAATGCACCGTGCATCCCAAGGGCAGTTTTAGCTTATAAGTTACCGAGCTAACTTTCTTCATGATAAGCCATGGCTCATAATACTTAGAAGATATGTTGGCACGCCTTCCCGTACGTGGCACCTTCGACTTGGAAGGGACTAGTAGATATACCTAATCTTTTGTCTCAAATTCCCGGTAGACACAATCCTCCCAAGTGTAACTATCTACCTTAGCCATTGCCTTAGACAGATTAGCTTGTGTTGTTTCTAGCTTATGCTGCATCTAGGTTTAAAAACTCCACAAGGCTAGGCACGACAGAGTAAGACAACAGCAAAAAAAAAAATTTGCGTTCCGGGAAACCCTAACCCTAATTATTATAACACGATCCAGATCGTGATCTGAATTGCGTTTTGGATCACATTTCGGAACGTGGGCTGCATCTATGGCTCGAAGCATGTCTTCCAAGGTCTAATTGACTCTCTCTTTCTAGCCTTCCGTCTGAGGATGTTGAATGCTACTCATTCGCGATTGCGTTCCAAGCTTGGCAAACACCTATGCCCAAAAATTTCCCGTAAACTTGAAATCCGTACCAGACACTATGGACTTCAAAAGTCCAACAACTCTCACGATATTTTGGATAAACAACTTAGCTGCTTGCGAAATTCTGACCTTCTTGGTTGTTTGAATGACATGGGCCACCTTGAAAAACATGGCTACACCACCATCATGGAATTAAACCCGACTATGAAATCTACAGAGATGCTTTCCCAGCTTCCTGTAGGTAACTCAAGTGGATGTAGCAATAAAGAAGAACTTACTTGACATGGTATGCAATGTTGGACGTACTGCTTTACATCTCATTGCAATCATGGCCAAAGTAATGTCATCTCAATAGCTGAATGGTCTTAGTAATACCAAGGTGCCATGCCCTAACATGACATTCATGGAGTATCTAATGACGAAGGTCCTTCGCATCTCACACGGACACTTTTCAATCTCAACAACATACCTTTACAGTGTATGGAGGATAAGTACTAGTGTGTGCCTCTATGGAAGGAAGTGACAAGCGAAGCTAACTCTTTTGTTTGGTTGACAATCTTGCGCAGGTCAGGCCACACACACCGATAATGTGGGTCCTTTTGCAGAGCTTTCTTGATCTCCTCCATGAGACCACTGCCAACTATAGTAAAGCTTGTCTGATGTAGTATCTGCAATAATGTAGCAACAATTTCCTTCCCCCTTTGAAAGCAGATTTCCAAGTAAAATTATTGCATCAATTCGGCCCACCAAGCTTAGCGGCTCCTCAAATCTGGTTGAGTGCAAAGACACTCTAAAGTATGACAATTTGTGCACACATAAAGCTCGGTGCAATACAAATAATGTCACCACGCCTCGAGTGCATGTATGATCGCATACAGCTTCTACTCGTCTATGGGATACTTTTGTTGAGCTTGTGTCAACTTTTTACTTTCAAAGGCTATCAGTCTACCCTCTTGGCTCAACGCTACGCCTACAACAATGCCACTTGCATCTGTCTCTAGGTCAAACGACTTTTGGGTATCAATGATTTTGAGGACGAGAGCCGTGGCGGCTGCCTCCTTCAAGGCCTCAAAATTGTGCTAAACTTCAGCATCCCATCGTACCACAGTGTTAACATTCCGTAATTGGTCCGTTAGACGAGCAGTTACCCAGGAATAGCTGTTAACGAAACTCCAGTAGAACGTACAAATGTCCAAAAATGATTGTAGCTGGTGTATATCAGCGGGCCTCAGCCACTTCCTTACCACAACCACCTTGGCTAGGTCAAGTGAAATACCCTCAGCCGTTACTACGTGACCAAAGTAATCGACACGAGTCTTACACCACTTAGTCTTCTGAAGGTTGGCATACCAAGAAGAAGCTTGTAACTTGCCAAAATCGGTATGGAGGTGAATCTCATGCTTCGCTGTCGCTATACTATACACAAGTATATCATCAATAATATTGATGACAAACTTGCCCATATAGTCACACAAGATGATGTTCATGAGCACCATGGACGTAGTTGGTGCGTTGGTTAGCTCAAATGACATAATCAAAATTCATAATGCCCAAAACAAGTTCAGAAGGCCATCTTCTAGATGTCTTCGTCTCAAATCCATATCTGATGGTACCCCTTTTCAGATCTATCTTACTGAAAATGGTTGCACCTTGCAACGCATCACTCCTAGGCATCGAATACATGTGCTTGACAGTGATTTCATTCAACCTCCTATAATCAATTTGACATCTGATAATTCCCAACCTTTTGATAAATAAGTAAAATTGGAGAGGCAAAGGATAATAACTAGGATGGACATACTCCCGCTTGAGGTACTCCTCCAACATCCTTCTGACTTTTTCCTCCTCTTTTAGGCTCATCCTATGAGGAGCCCTACACATTGATAAGCAAAGCAGATAAAGAGAACTCTCATTGATGTTGCTTATTGATCTATGGAACAATTCCGCTATGCCATGTACAGGTTCCTATGAGATCTTTGGTCGTTCCTCTAAAAATGGCTGCCAAATGACTTTGAACATTAAGAGGAAGAGGGTAAGGGACCGAGGTCCTTTGGCAATGATATAAGTACGGCATCTCTAAAGTTATTATAGTGTACAAACTTCAAAGAATATATATACAATTTTTTTAATGGCATATTATACAATGTAAGAATATGGAAAACTTTGGCATACTTAAAATACACATTCCATACATACAATTATTGTATTAGATGTACAAAATTTTGGTGCCCTGGAAAGTGTTATGATGAGTGTATTCTTACCAATGTCCTCATGAATGTCCTTTATAACTATGTTTCAGTAAAGTGGTTCCTGTAGCTGGATTTCAAACTTGGGCATATGTTGTTATGAGATACAAGGCTCCCTCAAATTTCTAAAATAGAATAGCTATCCATTCCACAGTCTTTGGTCAATTTAGGTAATCAAACTGTTGTAGAGATTGATGCCTAAAGACTTTTTACAGCACATCTTAGGATCATTTTGGGTAAGACTAAGTTAATTTGAGCTCAACTTTTAAGCAGGGAAATGGTCTTTCTGGAGACCTTTACTATTGGTTCTGGTGATTATTTAAGCTGCGGCTCTCACTAACGAGCTCTCTTTAGCTTCTGAAACTTACCACCAATAGAGTTCGCAAAAGACCATTTTCCCATACATAAAGCATGGGTTTGTACCACAAAACTTAGCATGAGCATAATCATTAACTTCAAAATTGATTGCTTCTTCATGCATATGCATACCGAGAAACTTAATCTAGGTGTCACTGATTGTAGTTTAATTGACGCTTGCGATTTACAGACTTACTTCCTAGTACTTCAGAAATTGAAGATAAACATGTCTCTAGTTTTAGGAGAGGCAAAAAAGTTTCAAGGATTCAGTGCAAACAGGGGCAAGATATAACCTTTTTGGATTACTCTTAAAAGAATTTAAGCAGAACTCATAGAAAGTTAAGTTTAATTAATCCTTTGAGGAATTACCATTTCTCGACGCAACTCCTGCTTGTAACCAAGCTCGTTGAGACGGCGCTCTCCTGAATCGAGCTTATCTTTCTTATTCTGCTTCATCATTAAGCCAACGGGCTCGTCTTTCATGCCACCATCTGCACTTGGCAGCTCCGGATCTACCAGATTGTCCGAAGAAACCATTGTGCCTAGAATTTATGTTCCTGCAAATGGAGTTCTGGGCTGCAATGTGCTCAGTTTTCTGTAAAACACCGTCAAGTCTTCAAAAGCATAGTGATTGTTTCGCACAAAAGCGATTATAGCCACCCAATTCAATAAGAGAAGCTGAGCAATTGCCTGCTCAACTTGAAAATTGTGCTGAATCCTTGCTTCTACACAGAGCAGTTCCAGAGCAGATAACCAGATTCATCAGCGAGTGCCAGTTTCCAGAATCTCTCAATTCCACCTCAACACCGACTTTGTTGCAAGGCCTCCCCTACATCCATGCACGATCTACATCCACATGTGTGTGTATTGAGCTTCTGATCCAGTCAATGCATGACGAACAGATACTAAAAGCTACCCAATTCTGCTATACCATCCTAAAGCTACCACTCCACTCCCACGAAGTCGCTCGCTCGCTCTCTCTCTCTCTCTCTCTCTCTGTTTTTCTCCTGACTCTCCCTTTCTCTGAGTATGTCCCCTTCTCTCTCTTTCTCCGAAGACGTCCCTTTCTTTTTGAAATCTGGAATCGAGTGTCAATTGAAAGGCAATCCCAGAATTGACGCCTGAAAACACACCAAGACCACGTCTGCATAGAAGGGCTGAAATCTATCGACCTTTTCAATCTGAAAGATGCAGTATAGACTTACGAGTCTGTTGAGACTTAAAAAACACGTGAGCCCTTCATTTTGAAATGGCGTAGGCACTTCAGACTCCCAGCCGGGCACCGAAATGCTACTTAGTTGGACACTCGACCAATTACATTTTTGCCACGTGGAATATCTTATTTTTGGAGGAAAAATGTGGCAAAATCTGAACGGTCGGGACAAAATCGAAGGGACGCTGACTAGCTTTAAATTACACATGTCATTAAGATATGAAGGGAGGTTTTGAGAGAGATGAGGGAGCCTATTGGGGGTATTTGGGGGGGTGGGGGGGGGGCTTTCTTGTTGTTGACTATGAAGAGTGAACATTTGGGGGGCCCCAATGAAATGAGATGAGTGGGCTTGACTTCTGTCACTTGTGCCAACATTGAATAAAGGACAAGGAATCTAGGAAAGTCAAGCAAGACAAGTCTTGGATTCAATAATTTACTCTATTTCATACTTTATTGGTGGATGTGGAAAGTAGCATGGACAAGTTTCCAAGTACATAATTAGGGATATCCCAAAAGGTAGTATCAACTTTCCTTGGAGGGCCCTTCTCAATGCTCTCTAAACCTCCTTGGAGTTATTCTCAAAAAACCTCCATTCTATATAACTTCTCGATTTTTTGAAGACTTTTACTCATAAAAAGGTATATATGCTTGTATTAGATATTTTATAATATCGGTTTTTCAAAAACTTGCCGATTTCATTCCTATACTTTGCCGATTTTCCCGAGCATTGGCCCTTCTCATGCAAGGGTGGCTAGTCTCCCAAGGGTGGCTAGTTTCCATCAATGATGGGGTCTCGTCCAAACCCCATGAATCTACTATCAAGATTCAAGATCTAATTGTAATTTTAACGTGGTGTGGTGTGGTCCTAGGATTACAAGATTCCTTAGTTTTTCGAATCAATCTATTTCAAAGTATAAAAATAATCTAGATTTCACCTACTAATTTTGATATGATGAGATATTGGTACTTGACTTGGTATAGATCTTGGTATTTGACTTGCTAATTAAAGGTTCCATGTTTTTTAAAGGACTTGGTTTCTTAGGGAGAAAATTTTCTATAGATATTTCGTGAGCCTAACATGTATACATACATGATTTATAAGTTACCAAATGGTATTTGACTAAACCAGAATTGGAATGGTGATACCACCCAATCCCAGCTCGTGTATGAATATTTGAAATCAATGGGGTAGCTAAAGGACTCTAATCCACAAGCCTCCAATTACAAATAGAAACATTCCAAAAAAGGAGATTTCATTGGGGAGTGTAATTCTGATGGAATGTATAGCTTGTACAATATAGACACCTGTAAAGTTTTCAGTACCAATGATGTGACTTTTATTGAAGATCAGTTGATTGATTTGAAGGGCCAGGACTAGATGCAGTCTACAATTTCTGCCCCGACAACTGATACATATTAAAAGACCATTTCGATTTCTTCCAACAGTCACTTTGCATAGTCACCCCTAGTGTGGTTTTTGATCTCCTCTAGTGCTTGCCCTTATGCACAACTGATGAACCCACAATAATTGTTCGATTAGCTTGGCTAGTTTGTATTCTACCTTACACTACCTTCGAATAAGCCACATTAGCAGCCTTACTCTGCTCATTTAAACAAACTACCTCAACCTTCCAATAATCCACTTCTTCCAAAGCGCATTGGCATTCCAATTGTTTTTCTTCCAATGTTGTCTCTATTGCAAAAGCTTCCTCTTGATAAACATTTAAGTTTGACAAGGCCTGCTGGCTTGCGCTTGCACCACTTCTTCGTGTAATAAACCACCCTTCACATTGAGATGGCACAAGAGTTACTCATTTCTTAAGTATGGACATTGTCCATTCTTTAAGTCCTTCCCAATCAATTCGAACAAGCCCAGATGTTGTGGGCACAGAGAGCATTGTCCTTGATCAATCTTTCAGTGAAAAACCATGTGATCACTCATATAAGTGATGCCACGACGGCTAGGGGAGCTTGGGAAGCTCTTAGAATGCAATTTCAAATTTGCAATCTAGCTCGGGCCATGTTCTTGAAGTCGAGATTGAACGCAGTAAGGATGGAAGAAAGTGAATCAGTGGGATCTTTCTTCACCAGGATAAAGGAGCTGAGAGATCAACTTGTGGCAATTGGAGAACCAATTAGGGACGTTGAATTGGTACGTACCACAATGAGCGGTGTCTCGGAAGGGCTACAGATGTTTGTGAGCGGCATTGCTTCGAGGGAGAGGTTGCCTACTTTTGAAGACTTCCACGGAATCATGTTGCAAGAAGAGCAGCATCGCGAAGTGGTGAAGTCAAGGCAAACCCCAGAGGAGGATCAAGCCTTGCTTGCTAAAGGCAAGTAGAAAAGATGGAAAAGGATTTCCAAGAAATCCAAGGACGATGACGAGGGAGAGTCGTCATCAAAAGAGAAAAACAAGAAGAAAGGCAAATGTTACTATTGCCACAAACCGGGTCATTGGGCACGCGAGTGTTACAAGAAGAAAGCGGACATAAAGACGGGAAAAGTGACTCAACAAGGCAACATTGCCGAAGATGATGGAGAAGATGACGAGACAAGTGTCTTCTCATCAGCATTGGCATCCCAGGTTGATGATGGTGCCAGATGGTTCATAGATTCAGGCGCCACAAGGCATATGACCGAGAAACGTGATTGGTGTGAGAAATTCTCACCAATCCATGATGGAGAGAAGGTCACTCAAGCCAATGGGGAGGAATGCCAAATACAGGTGTGGGCAATGTACCTGTGCAGTTTCCTGATGGTAAAATCAAGAACATCCCTAATGTGCTTTATGTTCCTGAACTCAAAAAGAGTTTGCTTTCTGTTGGAGTAATGGGTAATCAACATCTTAAGGTTGAATTTGTCAAGGATGAATGCCTTATGAGGGATATGAACCACAATCATAAAGTGGTGGTGAAAGGCTATAGAGATAGTAACTGTGGCCTTTATAAATTGGATGTTGCAAGACCAGGAGAATATGGTTTGGCTATCTCAACAACATCTCAATCTGAGTTGTGGCACAGAAGACTTGGTCATTTGAACTATGGGAGCTTGAGATTGATGGCGAAGCTAAAGATGGTAATAGGGTTACCGGCATTGCAGGATGATCATCATGCAATATGTGAAGGATGCGTCATGGGAAACCATCACAGGGAGACATTCAAGAAAGGTGGAGCTGCAAGAGCTAAGAAACCGCTGGAACTTATTCACAGTGACCTGTGCAGCCCAATGAAGACCATGTCGTTGGGAAAAGCATATTATTTTATGACTTTCATAGATGATTACTCTAGGAGGACGTGGATTTATTTTTTAAAGAAGAAATCTGATGCTTTTGCTCGCTTCAAGGAGTTCAAGACTTTGGTAGAGAACCAATTGGATGCACGCATCAAAGTGCTAAGATCAGATAGAGGGGGTGAATACTAATCTGATGATTTTGAGGACTTTTGCAAAGAACACGGCATCAAAAGACAATTCACACAATCACACACGCCGCATAGTAATGGTGTAGCTGAAAGCAAAAACAGGACTATTATGGAGAGTGCACGCTCCATGATGAAGCAAATGGGCTTGACCAATTCACTTTGGTCGGAAGCGTGCAGTGCGGCAATGTTCTTGCAAAATAGGAGCCCTACAGTTGCGGTTCCAAATGTGACTCCCGAAGAAGCATTTACAGGAATAAAGCCAAAAATCGACAAGTTTCGTGTCATTGGATGTAAGTCCTATGTACATGTGCCAAAGGAAGAGCGAAAAAAACTTGATGCCAAAGCAATCAAGTGTATCTTCATCGGTTATGACGAGAGGACGAAGGCATACAGGTGTTTTGATCCTGTAATGAACAAGATTCACATTAGCAAAGATGTGATCTTTGATGAGACGCATAGGTATGAAGATGAAGACCATGCAAGTGGTGAAAGCATCAAAAGACTTCCCACAATTTTGGAAGAAGAAAATGAAGAAGATGCTCCACAAGATGATGCACGCGAAGGTGAGAGTCGAGAGGGCGAGTATGAAAGGACACCACCTATTCAAGAGCCTAGGGGGAGGTACTTGCCAATAGGATCAATAAAGGAGAAACCGGTTGGAAGTAAGAGACATTACTTGGACACTCCTTGGGATACGTACTCTCCACATAGTGTATCACCTGAATCTAAGATACCAAAATGGTATGAGAAGATCATGAAGGACGCAAAGCTAAATCAACCAGGATCTAGCACACAAGGAGAAGTGAGAAGATCAACGTGGGAAAGGAAGTCTTCCGATCGTTATCAAGTGAACTATGCCCTAATGAGTGACATTTTGAAGTGTCGAGAGCCATCAACCTTTGATGAGGCAAAATATCACAAAGAGTGGCAAAGGGCAATGGAAGAGAAGATGGAATCCATTCACAGGCATGATACATGGGAGTTGGTTGATCTACCACTTGGAAAGAAACCCATTGACAACAAATGGGTGTTTAGAACAAAGTTTCATGCGGATGGCACGATAGCAAAGCATAAGGCACGCCTAGTAGTGAAGGGTTATGAGCAAAGCAAAGGAATTGACTATGAAGAGACATTTGCTCCAGTGGCTAAGTAGACTACGCTACGCCTTATCATTGCCCTAGAATCTCATTTTGGATGGCAAATCCATCAAATGGATGTGAAGTCCGCATTTTTGAATGGTGACTTAGAGGAAGAAGTTTACATGGTCCCACCGCAGGGCTTCATGGCAAAAGGACAAGAACAAAAGGTATGTAGACTACGCAAAGCACTTTATGGCCTTAAGCAAGCGCCACGCGCATGGTATGGATGCATTGACAATTATTTTCTTTCTCATGGGTTTGTAAGAACAAATTTAGATCCAAACCTTTATGTTCTTATAAACGAAGATAGCATTGCCTTGATTGTACTTTACGTTGATGATATCATTATCATGGGCAATGATGAGAACCTCACTCGTTCTATCAAAGCCAACTTATGCAAGCAGTTTGAGATGACAGATTTAGATCTTATGCACTACTGCTTGGGTGTCGAAGTATGGCAAACTGGCAGTGATATCAGGTTATGTCAAAACAAGTATGTGGGCGAGATATTGGAGAGATTTCACATGACAGAGTGCAAACCTTCCATCACTTTTTGCAAAGCTGGTAAGAAATTATCTCTTATTGATGATAGTGCAATGTTGACGCTATTCTATTTCGTCAACTAGTAGGGAGTTTGATATATCGTACGACTACATGTCCTGATATCTGCTATGCTGTAAGTTTGATTAGCCAATTCATGTCATCACCCACTATGGACCATTGGAAAGCTGCAAAAAGGATTTTGAGGTATGTGAAAGGTACACCTAACCTTGGCCTAATCTACAAAAGACAAAGTGTTTTACCTAAGTTGCAAGATTATGTTGACGCTGATTGGGCAGGAAGTATAGATGCTAGAAAGTCAACAACAAGTTATGCCTTCAATTTTGGTAGTGGTTGTTTTTCATGGTCTAGCAAGAAGCAAGATACTATTTCTCTTTCTTCTACAGAAGCCAAATATAAAGCGTTAAGTTCTGCTACCCAGGAAGCTGTTTGGCTACGTAAGTTGTTATGTGAGATTGGCATGAAGCAGGTAAATCCTACTGTTATTTTCTGTGATAGTCAAAGTGGTATACAATTGGCTAAGAATCATGTCTTTCACGCAAGGACAAAAGATATTGAGGTAAAATATCACTTTGTGCGTGAGAAGCTACAATCTGAAGATATAAGTATTGTACACTATTCTACGTTGTTACAAGTTGCTGATATATTAACAAAAGCTTTAAGTAAAGAAAAGTTTGAGACTTTAGAGCCAAACTTGGCTTATATCTGGTTATGTAAAAAGCCTTTACTTGTAATACTATCATGGAGGTATGTTCCATGAATAGAGTAAACTCTAAAATAAAGAGAGACGTTGATCATTGAGGGAGAGAGTTAAAATAGCAATGATCGACTTATACAGTGCTTTCTTATTTTGACGGCACCACGTGTGCTTAGTTCTAGAATTATCAAGCCGTCTTTCTTTTACGAGCCCTTTGAGTGCTTTTAAGCAACTTTATCTTTGTACTTGCTTATCAGTTGAATATACAGTTTGAGGTGAGCTATTATGTTGTCTTGTCTTGTTGCACTTGATGTTGTGTTGTGGTGATTGATCCGGTCAGGTGTTTAAACTGTTTTTTCTTAACTCCAATAACCAATGGTAATAATTGCAATGCCTCATGAACACAGACTTCTCAAATAGTATTAAGTTTGGACAATGGTGTGATTACTTTCATTCCCCCCCAAAACAAATTTCGTGCCATGAAATGATGGGACCAAACACTTTGTCGTGTGTGATCATAATTTGGCACTTGGCCGAGTTAAGAAATATGCCATATTAGTGACATTGTAACTCTTCAAGGCAACTTGAATGCTTGCTTGTGAGTGATGCCACACACATGCCATCTAAGAATATCTCCAAAACCTTTTGCAAAAAACTCTAAAAGAAGTAACTCATAATTCTTTGGAAAGATTTTTTACATAGTCCAATTAACAATACTTTGCATAGGTACCTCAGACTGGGGCATAATTTGACTTGTACTAATATTTCAGGGTTGGTGTGTTTGTTTGTTTCCACCAAAAATGTCTTGAAAATTGTAGGATTTTTGGCTGCTACATGTTCAATTTTTTTTTTTCACAATTACCATAGCGGGTAAAAGATACAAATTTCGTGTGCCTAATCTCAAAGAGAATTTCAACAAAAGATAGCTTCATCAATTCCTCTTCCAGTAGATAAGCATTATGTGGATTAGATCGATAATCATTACAAATAATATTATGAAATATTGTTTGATACAAGAGGCGTTAGGCCCTTAAGCATTAATTGGGGTATCCCCAATACCCATTGTCAAGGTGTAGTCAATTGGGGTTAAGCAGGGACATAAGACATGCCTCATCTCTAGAATGGTTCAAACAAGTCCACCTAAACATAGCGCCTCGTGAAGGTTGTAAATTTGTTTAGAATAAGTTTAATTATATATTTATTTGCTATACATAGAGCTAGTTGGATCATTGAACAGGCTGCAAATTGAAAAATTGGCGTAGCTCCCCGGCAACGGCACCAAAATTGTAGTGGGTTTCTTTCCTTGCCTAACCTCAATCCAAGATCTAATCAATCTAGCATCAAAGAGACAATGTTAGTTGTCACGCATAGATTCGTTCCCATGAGAGCGATAGTATAGTTCAGATTTCAGCATGAATAAAAGATTCACATCTAACTCTAACATCCATTAATCCTAAGCATTAACACTACATCCACTAACACTAGATCCACAACAAAGATAGCTTACTCTTTCTCTCTCATAAGAAATATTAACATGCAATCCCAAGAACAATCAGATCCAACAATTAATAAATCCAAAGAAAGCATGAGAGATGGAGGAAAAGTGATAGAGAGCAAGGACATTCATCAATCCATTTCACAAGAGAACCAATTTGCTTTATTGAAATGAGGAAATGAACATGTGTAGGAACTCGAGTTGGTTCCTTTTTATAATAGAGACGAGGACCCTGGCCTTTGAATCCTATTGGTCCATTTTTGACTCCCTAATTATTCAAGTTTAAAAAAGAGTGAGAACCATCCAATTTGGAGGGAAACCCAACTTTATTCACTAACTTGACATTTAGGTCCTGCGACATTAAAAGTCCCGCAAAAAGGCCTAAAGTCCTTTTATTGACTTGTAACTAATCAAATAACTATGTGATTATCGGGTTGGACTTACACACGCAGGGTGCCAAATCCCTCTCACTTATTAACTAGGGTTAGGGTTGCCTTGGGATCCGGAAACCCTCCAACACTGATTGTTTTGCCCCTCAGGCGTTCATCAATCATGATGAACCTGTCACTGTTGCAGAAGCACTACCAATGCCCGATGCAGACAAATGGAAAGCTGTCATGAATGTTGAGTGTCAGTCTCTAATGAAGAACAAGACCTGGAGTCTTGTCAATCCTCCTACAAGTGTAAAACCAATTGACTCTAAGTGGATCTTCAAGCTAAAGCTTAAACCAGATGGAAAGCTAGACTGGTGGTTAAAGGATTTGAACAAATATATGGGATAGACTACGCTGAGACCTTTAGTCCAGAGGTAAAGCATCAGCCTATTCGGACCTTATTGGCTATAGCTGCTGCAGAAGATTTGGACATTCACCAGATGGATGTGTAGACGACATTCCTACAAGAATATATACAAGAAGATGTGTTCATCTATCAACCAGAATGGTTACATCCTTCAAGGCAAGGAGCATCTAGTGTGTAAATTGCATAAGGCATTATATGGTTTGAAGCAAGCTCCGAAGGTCTGGTACGACAGAATAAATTGTTTCTTGTTGCAGCATGACTTTACCTCCTTTTCCGTAGATTCGAATGTGTATCTAAAACAAAAAGGGCCAAGCTATGTTATAACAACACTATACGTTGATGATTTCCTAATCCTCAGCAATTTAAATCAGTTACTACTAGAAACCAGATCCTTACTCTCATCGGAGTTAGAACTTTGATTTAGGCCTAGTCCATTACCTTCTTGGTATGGAGATCAGCAGAGATCGCACGAGCAGAAGGATTACCATAAGCCAACAATCTTACCTAATCAATGTACTTTGCAAATATGGCATGGAGGACTGCAAGCCCATAGACACACCTATGGATCCAAGATGCAAGCTATCCAAAGACATGTGTCTCAGAACGAAGGCAGATCAGTAAGAAATGTGAAAGTACCCCTATCAGTCAGTTATAGGTTCTATCACGTACTCTATGATCTGCACACGACCTGATCTTGCATATGCTGTAAGCACACTGTCGCAATTCATGTCCAATCCAGGCCTACAACACTAGAAAGCCCTACAAAGAGTTCTGAAGTACATTCAAGCCTCAAAGCACTATGCCTTGAGTTACAATGGAAATACAAAAGTTGCACTCGCACTGACTACCTATTCAGATTTCGATTGGGCAGGAGACGTGGATACCAAAAAATCCACATCAGGTTACATTTGTTTCCTTGCAGGAGGACCCATTTCATGGAACAACATAAAGCATAAATACATTTTGTTGTCCTCTACAGAATCAGAATATGTTGTAGCTACATCAGTAGTGAAGGAGATCATTTGGCTAAGGAGGCTTCTGCAAGATGTACAATTCCCACAGATCGATCCACCAATACTCCTCCAGTGCGAAATTAGAGCTGCATAGCTCTATCTCTGCATGCTAGAACTAAACACATAGAAGTTCAGTTCCATTTTATTAGAGAGAAAGTTCAGAACCAAGATGTTGTACTAAGTTACTGTCATACAGACAGTATGTTGGCAGATATTTTGACAAAGCCATTGTCTAGAGATAAACATTCTACCCTAGTAGATATGATAAATTTCAATTGCAGTTCAAATTCGTAGCAATTAGCTTAAGGAGGAAGTTGGAATTTAATCTAACTCCTACTCATCCCAACAGCCCTTCTTCCTTCTCTGATTTTTACTCTCTCAAATGCAACCTGCAGAAAATGAACTATTTTTAACAGTCTGCATATTTGAACTAATTATCACCACAGTTTGCATTTTTACTCAGGTTTTTCCACAGGCGAAAAACTCGACACCCGACATTGTTGCTAATTTTTACCTTTCTGAGCAACTAAGTCTCTAGCGACACTTTTCTAATTTGGGCCATTTAGGCACTTCCAGAAAAGCAACACTTTTTGCAAAAAATACGACACTGCATTTTTACATCTTCCAGCTGCTATAAATGTAAATGAGCGATCGACGAAGACAAGCGATCAAGTCATTATAAGTGTCATCATAAGTCATCTGACAGAGATCAAACAACCAGAATGGGTCTTATAGTAGCTGAATCCTTAGATTTAGTGATCATAGAGAACGAGAGAGATATTCAGAACGTTAGCAATTGTTTTGAGTCTATAAGTAGGATCACGTGCTTATCAGTGCAATCGTATTGTGATCTAATCATTGTGTTTACAACTTCATTATACGAATTCGCTATTGTTCTACATCCTTTTTCATTCTTGTTGAATGATAACTCTCACTCCTCTTACACAAACACTATTATCAGAGAATTGTATGGCTATCTTTGACGCCTAAATTGATTCTACATTCTCTTCATACCAGGTTATCAGTATTAGGAGATTGCATGACTGTCTCATACGCCTAATCGTTGTTCCGCAATTTCTCTTTTACGGCAGTCTAAGACTCCTACATTGATAATCTGATTCATCGCAAAAGAACAGCTCATAAAACTCCATTCTCTAAGTAATCCATGATCCTGCTATCAAGAATTCTTTGTTTCATCAGCTGATATCAATCCAAACGTCAACCGATGTGGTATCAGAGCTGATAATTCACAATCCATCACATCCCACAAGTGGGTATCAGTCCCGAACACTCTCTGTCTCTATTCCACTTGTTTCGTCTCTTGTTCACCCCACACTCACCTCTATTCCACTTGTTTCGTCTCCTATTCGCCCCGCACTCATCTCTACTATCATTGTCCCAATGACCTCCGTTACCACTTCCATTGTTACCACCGTTTCCACCACCATTGTTCCGCCAATCACCACCATATCTATCACCGCACCTCTTCCACCATCCATCGTAACTCTGCCGCCATCGGCCAGGTGGGATACTCAGGCACTAGGTTGCTGGACTACCTTAATGGGCCTTCAACATCAACTCCACCAGATGCTCTCCTACTGAGCAATCTCGCGGCCAATTGGTGGAGGGTCAAACGCTGCAGGCCTTGACTGATCAGGTTGCACGGCTGAACCAAGAGAGAGAAAAAGAGAGGAAAGAGAGTTAGGTTATGGTCCATTGATTAACCGACTAGCTCAAGAAAGCAGAGCAAGCAGCTCAATATCACCAACATCATATGGCCACCCTTCGGGCCTAGATTTTTCAAGAAAAGACAACACGACAAACTTATCGATCCGACCGCTAGCACCTTGTCATGAAACAAACAATGTTGGAACAAGAGTGCCACTCTCTCAGAGCCTCCGAGAGGTCCCTCAAGGATTACGTCTGCCAATTGGAGCATAATGTCTCAAAGGAACAAATAGAAAATCAGTGGGGCCAGACCAACTTCAAGACCCAATAGGCGGCCCTGGAAATGAAAGTCCAACAAGTAGACCAGCAGGTGCAGGCCATCCAGGCTGCCCTAGATCAGATGGTAGTCGCGGCAGAAGATGAAACGTCGGTCGCTCAAAAGTTGCAGAGGAAGCGCGCCGAATATTATAAGGACCACTCTGGTGTGTACTCCAAACTTACCAGGATCAAAGAAAGCTTCATGACGTTGAGCTCCGTGCCAAGGATATCGAGCTGGCAACCCTACGCACCATGCTCCAAGAAGATGAGCAAGCGCTCCACGCAGGTGAAGGCCAATTATGGACCCTCAAAAAGCAGTTCAATGTCATTCTAGAGTTTTTCACTGCTCTAGATGGTAATTTACCTTTTATGTTTCAATACTTGATTAGACTAGATTTTTATTATTTCTCTCTACCTTTCTCGGCTTTCCCCCTCTCTAATTAGGATCTCATTCATATTTATCAGATTGCATCGGAGGTCAATAAAAATATTTTTTTTTTTGTCGTCCTTACTGGCTTTATCCAGGTTAAGGATTTCGGCTATTTTTGCGATATTTTCGGGAGTCCTCTGCTCCACTTTGTAGCCGGCCTTTGTGCCATTATAATTTTTCACACAATCGACGCTTCCAATTGGAGCTAGATCATATGCATCAACCCCCCCTCTTTGTTCCACCTCTGTTTATCCCTTCATCTTCACAACACCAACAGGTACGGTATGTGCCATAGTACTAGCCCACAAGACTAGAAAAGCCCTTGCAGAGCATATTAAGCACTGCCAAACCACTATCGTCGCACTTCCTGATGCCCTTCGCCTCGCCTATCATGAGCTTCGTACTCTGTATTTGTCTGCCACCAATATCATCCAGCCATGCTCATTGTCTGCTATAATGCGGCCTTGGCACATTATAATGCCATTTTTTAAAATTCATCCATCAGGCATCCGTGCCAGACTTTTTACTTTCCATTAATTGAATCTGCCTCCACATTTGACTACCACCACATTATGGCACATGGTTTTTGGGTGAACCAAAAACCCTAACCCTAACTTTGTCTATAAGTAGGGATGTGACACCATTTTGTAATCACTTTTCATTTGCAAGAATAGAGACTGAGAGAGAGAAAAAAGCAAAGCCTCCTCCTCCTACCTTTTTTTTTATATGAAGTCCTCCTTTTCTGCCATTGCATGCCTGCTTGTGGATTGACGAATGCTTGAATGTGTTTCCTAATCATGCTATCACAATAAAGAAGATCATTAGCACAAGCTTTCAACCTCTAACCCGCAAAAAATATACAACAATAAAATAGGAGCTAGACATCATTCTTGAGAGATCTCTACAATCTATTAGGTAGCTTACTTCCTGCTCCCCTCCCTTGAGAAGATAAGCCTCAAGAGGAGAAGGTTTAGAGCTCAAAGAGCCTAAAGAACCCAAGAAAAGCCAAGATCCAAGAAGAGGATCTCCACACATTAAAATCCAAAAAGAGTCAAGAAGAGTGTCAAGCATCTCATCCCCAAACTGAGCCATTCCACCTTTAGATCTCATGCCAAGATTGACACCCTTGGTAGGCTTAGTATCCATCTAGATCCGTAGTTTAGCCCCCTCCCCATTGGATCGAAGCCCATACTACACGATGATTCACTCTCAAACCCCAACTTGCCCTCTTGATCACGACAATTAGGGAGGCACGGAAAGGGTCCAACACCACTTATCCTACACTCTGTCAATGATTAGATGAGCATTATCAATCACCATAAGCAATCACCAGAAGGAGCTGGAGGAAGAACACACACAATCACAATATCACACTAACTGAATGTAGAGTACAACAAACCCTGATAGATAGAGAGAGAAAACTAGGATTGAACTAGTAGTCTAGCCTACAGCTAATTACAGCTGGTAATAGTTGTCAACAATAAAGTATATCGTAAACAGTAACAAGTTTATTATTGATTTCTAACACTCTCCCTCAATGATAAAATTACATTCTTCTACTCCTAATAGAGTATGAAGCTTTTCAAATTTACATCTACCTAATGACATTGTAAAAATACTGCCACTTGATCTTCAGATTTACAAAAAACAAGATCAATGGCTCCGTCAAGAATTTTCTCTCGAACAAAATGATAATTTATTTTGATGTGCTTGATTCGAACATGTAGAACTCATTTTTTGGCAAGGTGAATTCAACTTTGATTGTCACAAGATATAGTAGTCGCAGCCTCTTGTGGTTGACCTAAATCAACAAGCAATCTTCGTAACCATACTGCTTTCTGTGTAGCATTGCTGAGTGCACGATATTCAACTTTCATCAAAGATAAGACTACTGTAGGTTGCTTTTTGCTACTCCATGAAACTGTAGTTGTACCATAACTGAATGTATGACCATTGGTAGTCGGCATCTATGTAACCTACCAACATTGACGCTTCAGGTTGATCATACTTCAAACCAAAATTCAATGTCCCTCGAATGTACTTGAGAATACGTTTAAGATGAGAAATCGAGTCAACGCTCTGATACCACTGTTGGGAGTTGAGCGGTGATCCGATACAAATGATGAGAATCATGAGAAGAAAAATTCACAAAAACAATCGCGACTCTCTTTTGAGATTCGGATGGAGTTTAGATGCGTTCGCTACGCACTGCCAGCTGAAACACTCCTACAATCATCTAGAGGGTAGTCAGGTACTACTAATCTAAGTTCATAAAATTAATATAGCATTCGACTTCATCTCAACCAAGGTGCAGAATTCAACAAGGGAACAAGAAAACTCAAACATATAAAAATAAACAGCATAAGCATTCGACATCCAAGATCAGACACAACCAGAAAAATAATCTATATTGATTTTCTCTGATTTTTTCAGGGCACTGCATGTGAATCCACGTAGTGCGTTGGCGTGAGAGAAGCACGGCTCTCTCATGAGTAGTAGTCTCGCTTTACTAGCGGACAATTGGATCTTCTGATCTAGACAGAATCGTCTTCTCGCACGCAGGCGGAGCTTTTGTCTGTGTTCGTCTTGATTGCTTACTAACATCAGACTACTTCTTGTTCTTCTTTCTTACTTGGTTACACACTGTGTATCCTATTGATATGTGTCAAGTATTATTCAGTAAGTACAGTCTCTTTATGCAAATCTAAGATTAGAGTGATTAACCATCCACAACTAACCAGAGAATTACAAGAGTGGCAGTTTAGCCATGACCTAGGGAGTATCTGCTGACGTCATGCCATCATGTCAGATCTATGTACTTCTGGTACTTGTGTGATCTCTGGTGGTACTCCTTGGAGCGTGAGCACAGAACATGTTTTGTTTCCACCATTGGTTTCGTTTACCTCGTTCGTCTTTCTCTCGTATAGGACCGCAAGGGAATCTCATTCATGGATCGTTCGTGTTTGCGAACCGTTGGTCTTCATCTTCGTTGACTTTCGTGTTTACAAAACTCTTCGTGTTTCATGTCTTCAGATGTTCGAGTTTGCAAAGATGCTCGTCATCATCTTCGTTGACTTTTGTGTTCGCAAAACTCGTCGTGTTTCATGTGGAGGGGCTGTAAGCTAGCAAGACTTTGTGCTCAAAAACATTTTGTTTCTTCAGCTCCCTCTCAAAGCATGGTAGCCTTATGATCCCGAGACTGCTCCTTTGCCTCTCAAAGAGTCCTTTGTCCAGAGCCTTTGTGAAGATATCAGCAACCATATTTTTCGTTCCGATGAAGGTGGTTTGCATCATCTTCTTCTCAATCAGATCCCTGATCAAGTGATACTTGATCGCAATGGTCCTGGAATGGAACACGAGATCCTTCGTGAGGTCTGCAAGACCAGTGGCTCATTCCTTGTTTCGCCCAATTCGTCCAAGAACTGTCTTAGCCAAATTATTTCGTTGGCCATCTTTGCTGCTACTACGTACTCTGCTTCACACGACGACTGGGCTATAATGGTCTGTTTCTTGCTGACCCAGAGAACTGCTGCTCCTGATGCAATGGTGCATCCTCCTGAAACGCTTTTACAGTCATCCTTGAGAGATGCCCAACTAGCGTTTCTGTAGGGAGTTAGCTGCATCTGTTCTCTTTCTTCCTCAGTCTTTGGACAGTCGTCATTTGTTAGCACCGTTCTTGTGAGCATTGGAGTGTTCGCTCCTTTGTAGTTCAGCATCCCAAAGTCTTCTAGGATCTTCTGGGTTGGCACATTACTCAATTTACTGGCCACTTTTTATTAACATTGAAGCTGGCACAACACAAGTCGGAGGCTCAGCTCTTTGTACTGAGAGATTACATAACTTGAAAATATCTCTTTGTCTGAGAAAAGCGTAGATTTTATATCGTATACGTAAAACCCAAGAACCTTATTAACTGGTGACAGAGGCCTTTATGTGAGATGTTCGCCCCTGTCGCTTCTGACTTTTTGACTTTGGAACTCCTATGAGCTCCTGATTTGTCCTTGATGCACTTTGTGTTGAGCTCCCTGAGCTCCATATTTGATCAGTTCCGCACAGGTATCAAGGCTCCCTGAGGCAAAGGATTTATCATTTGATTGCCCACTTTATGGTCCACTTCGTGCCTTGTTGCTTCTACACTCTGATTTCTCTCCTTGTCCCAGCCTGATCTTGATAGTTTTCCTTCTTGGCTCTTTAAGGTAGGCAAAGATTGAGTACTCCACAATGCACCTCTCACTTAGCTTGAAGTAGCTCTTTGAATCAGCCCAAATGTAACCATTGACCTCGAGGAGAGCCAAAGGGTCGCAGCAGTTTGATCCGCATACGAACTATCTCTTCACGCTTGTTTGAAGCACCATGTCCGTCGCGCAAAACTTGACTTTCACAATTCCATCACTGGTCAGTTGCCTCACACTCAAAACAAGAAGTGTACATCGAGCTTGGCTTCAAGTAGCTCTCTTTGAATCAGACACATGCACCCAGTGTTTGCACTAGTCCAATCTCAATGCGAACTGTCCCTTAGCGTCCGTTCGAAATACCAAGTCTCTCATGCAAAACTCAACTTTCACAGTTCCTTCATTGATCAACTGCCTTACACATAACACAAGCCAGCGTACTCATATGTTTCCTCATCATTGCTGGTCCAGAGAAAGCCTATAACAAGCTTTCCTTTCCGCAACAAAACCTTGTCAACTTATTAGGTCCAAAGTTCGCCAGTCTCCTCGTGTGAGTATGGCTAGGTCACCTTGAATTTGCCCCCGTTTTGATCAACTTGCATTCAAAATTTGCCCCAAGAGAGAAGTGTGTGTGATAGTTCCCCTCCACTTATAAAATCAGCTGATCGGACTTAGAGTAGAGTTCTTCGGACAAAAATCCTTTCCAACACTTTGCTTCCCATCTGCTAGGATTATGGCTCGAACCAACTTGTTGCCAATCTCTGAAGAGGATCCTAGTCTTTTTCCCTTTGAGGAAAAACCCAACTGATACTGGATATCACCCATGCTCAGTGAGTTTCAGTTTCGAAGGTGGCTGTCCCAAAATGAAGACCAACTGCTCCATAGAAGATCTCCCCTGAAATTGCCCTTTCCAACTTTTGACTTCCTGCTTGCGTCTGGTGGGCGTTGTCGCAAATGAAACTAACCCAAGAAACAGGCTAGCCATCCATCCTTTGCAAACATTGAGTCGTTTCGTTGCCGTTCACGTGCAAGTACTTGAACTGCAAATCCGCCCCACAGATTCTGTAGTCCTCTTTGTTTGGTGGTATCAGCCTTCAAAGGAAAGGTTCCTTCTCGAGCCATCAGCTCATTGTATCACAAGCAATCATGCAAACCAGGCAAAGCACAAGTACTAAGACTCACCACGAATACATACAAGTAAGACACTCAGGCAGGTTTACTAACAAGTAACAAAGACAAGGTCCCCATTTGAGATGGTCCTACTAACGGACCTTTGCCTGGCTGCGCCCATACAAATCGATCACAGAATCAGCCCACATAGGACACCCCTCCAACTATTCGTGCTTTCAGCATTAAGCAGCACATTGCCTCAGTCACGCCCCGCCACTTTTTGGTCGATAGCCCTTATAGCTAAACGATCGGTAGCTATCCTGCACCGGCAGCTAACCACCCATGCTTTACACCCAAATTCGAGCAGCATCTATGTATCAATGGTTAACCCGTATAGTTCGAATATGTCATCCCGCATCCCACAAGGCATAGACCGTGCTTACACCAACCTAATGGCAGCACACTGCCTCATCTGTCCTACGTACAGACAGCGCCAGGCCCAAACTGCGAGAACTGACAGTGCTTACACCTCAAGGGCAGCACCTTGACTCATCAAGTCCCCCGCTCTGCTGACCACCCTGACCGTGGACGCACCCGTGCTTACACTGTGGGCAACACCTTGCACAATAGTTGTCTTGATGAAACCCAAACCGTGGCCATTTCCGTGAGATCCGCAAAGTTGACCGGCTAGTCGGCTCTGATACCACATGTAGCGCAGGCATCCCAAAGGGAGCCAGGAACCACGACTTAGCTTTCCAGCCTTCAACTCTTGTCATCAAAACCCACTTGACATACAAGCAGCCAACTCGCCAGCAATGATCAGACTTAACCAACTTGAAGTTCCAAAAACCAACATTGAGATCCAACCTGGCGCCATGCCGGATCGGGGGTCTTGATGTGGGTGACTTCCCTCCAAGCAAGCCGCCCGACATACATCAAACTTAACCAACTCGAAGCTTCGTTACAAACGAGTAACATCCATTCCAAGCAAGCGGTCTGACTTACATCAGACTTAACCAACTGAAAGCTTCGTCATGAGCACTGGAAGCCAACCTAGCGCCATGCCAGACTGGACAACCATAAACAGGTAACTTCCACCCAAGCAAGCCATCCAACTCAACCGACAGGTTAGAGCCCGTTCCCCAAGGGCTTAACGCATTCACGTTCATGCAAGGAACACTCATAACCACAAGCCACGACAGATATGGAGACAACCAGTTCCTGTACCAAATGGTCCCAACAGCATACCGTTGGTGCCACGGACCGAATGGTCCGGACGGCATACCGCTGGCATCCCGGGATATGACCCTCAGCTATGTGCCAACTTAAAAATTTTGAAGCGACCTTACAACTGGAGCTTTTACGGAACACTGAAACCCAGAAGGTAATCAGAGTCAGTTTGAGAAAAATCCCACTTTATTGATAAATCTGAGAAGGTTACATTCCAAGTGTGTGATCGACCTTAGTCTCCGGGGCGCTAGCATGCCAAGGCGAGAGCCATGACAACATTCCAGAGGCTGAGACTTGGTTGGAGCTCGCCCTGAGTCGCAACTCGCACTCCCCTATAGTATTGGTGGGACTCGGCACCCCCCCTCATACCAAGAACTCTACCCAGGCTGGTAAAGCACATTTTTCTCTCTCTAGAATTTTCTCTTTCTAGAAAGTCATTTTCTCTCTCTAGATTTTATTGATCCCCAGGCTTCCTTTAATCATGTCTTTTTTTTGTGTCAGAAACCTTCGTCGGGTTTACCCTAGCTTTATCTATGTCAGATTTTGAATCTGAGAGTTCAGTGAAGGTTATTCCTAAATAAATTGTCAGAAAAATTGATCAGAGAGTTTTTTTTTTCCAAAATAACACTGTTGAACCTTCATCGAGCCAATATTTGCCTAGGGAACCTTCACCAGTTCTATATTTAGGCTCTGATTTTCCAGATCAAGTCTCTATCAAAATTTGGGTCAAATATGATACAATTTGATTTGAATTCTAAATTTTTTTTCATTTTTTAGAAGTATCGATTGATTGAATTTCAAAATCTTTTTTCACAATATAAAAATCAGATTCTTGAAAGGGGAAATAGATCTAGCAGTTCTGATCTGGGATAGTTTTGATTGAAAAATCTAGATCCAATCTCATTGTCTGCTTGATTTGAATTTGTGAAAATGGCTGCCCCTGGAGGTGCTCCTCAGGAAGTTAATCCAATCATTGTTCTATGGCAAAAATTTTTCCCAAAATAAACTTAAGCTTTTTCGTATGGCCTTAACAGGCACAGCACAAGATTGGTACTATAATCAAGATGAAACTGTGCATACAGATTGGGAGGTTGTTAAACGAGCCCTTATCACACGATTCAAACCTCAGAAGTTTATGGAAGACCCTTTCCTACTTTTAAGTAAAATTAAAATGGAAAAACGAAAAATGTTTGGAGATTACATTGAACGGGTGAAACGCCTCAGATATGAGTGCGAACCTGAGCTAATTAACAAAAATGCCATGATTATGTGGTTTTTGTCAGGTTTACCTAAACGGATCAGATGTGAGCTGAAACACCATAATGAGTATGCACTATTGCAAAATGCTATGGATGATGCAATTCGGGAGAAGGATGAAGATTCAGATGATGACCCGAATATCAGTATGTTGCCTTATACAGCAGGAAAGACCACTACGACATCCACCACTATTGCATCAACAAATGTCAATGCTACTGCAGAAATAATGCTCAATGAGTTTGACAAACTCGAGAAGAACCAACAGAAACAGATGGAAAAGTTGCAGTCGCAATTTGATGAGAAGATCAAAGCATTGGAAGATTTCTACGGAAAAGCGAACAAGGAACCTGAGAATTTTGCAAAGACTTTTCCTACTAGGAAAAATGTCTGGTGTTCTATTTGTACAAGAAATCACACAGTGAATGAGTGTCCTCAATTGAAAAAATATATGGAAATCAGTTTATGCCATTTGTGTAATTCGCCTGATCATGAGACTGCTTTTTGCAACTTCAATCCTCAAATAATTCAGCAACGGTATGTCCAAATGGAATATCAAAAACCATACTTTGGAGGAAATCCAGCGGCTAGACCTCGACAATCTGCTCTTGGATACCCGGAACGTTTAGCCTTACCTGCTCCACCAAAGCACTCCGCTCCTCCTGCTAATTTGATAGAACCAGAACCATACAGAAGTGTTGAGCAATGGAACTATGGTAATGATCAAGAAGGTGAATCTTCAGAACAATATGCTATTTATGCTACCGCACAACAACAAACATCTAGAAACTAGACCAGAGCACCACTTAGATGCTTTGCATGTGGAGAAAATCACAGAGTTGCAGAATGTCCAAATACAAAAAAATTTGTACCATTCTATCGTGACTGTTATGGGCATTGCTATAAAGACTGTCCGACAAGACCGAAGCCACCACCAGCTACAGCTCCTGTAAATTTGATAACAGTCAAGTGAAGACCAGTAGCTTAGAATCAAGTATACTCTTGATGGTGCTCACCAGAGCACAGAAGCAGAAAGAACCAGTAGCAGGTTCAGTACCTACTGATTCTATACCATTAACAGATATACCAACAGCATCTGGAGTCTATCCAAATCTTCATGCAGAAAAAATAAGATATCAGGATATGAGGCAATGGATTAAACATCTACAAGAAGAAGAGGAGCTTGAAGTTGCTAAAGCAACAACCGAAGTTCGTTCTTCACCATTGCAGCCACCAAGAAATTCACGTACAAATATGAATGATCAATTGCATCATCATGAAGAACCCTTCAAGATGACTGAACCAAAAAGTCACAAATAGAACTACATATTTTATCTAGTAAGATCAATATTTCATTGGGAGAGTTCATGAAGTTGGTGCCAAAAGCAAAAAAAATCTTAGCGCAAAAGTTAGCTCAAGCGGAACCAGAAGTCCATCAAGAGCCACTTTTTTTGTGCTGGAGTTGAAGAATCTAATGAAGTACTCCATGTCGGAGCCACTTGGGAAAGTGAACAAAAGAATATCACTCTGCCAATACAGCATAGACAATCTCCTAAGAAAGCAGCTGTGGTAGATGGCGGTTCAGGAGTTAATCTGATTTCTACAATGCTATGTGCAAAATGGGGCCTTACAAAGATCAAGACTATGACTTTTGCCATTAAGCTAGATGATCAAACGACAGTTCGTTTGCGAGGAATAATTGAAGATGTACCTGTCAGAATTGCGAGAGTACAGTTCGTCATTACTTTCGTGGTAATGGATTTACTAGAAGCACCAAATGTCTATCGAGGCCCAGCTAGGACATAGCCAATTAATCTTGTCGAACTAGGAGAACCATAAAAGATTGTACAAGTCGGATCACAACTTAATCCTGAACAGTATCAAGCACTCTGCATGTTACTTATTAAGTATCAGTGTGTTTTGCATGGACTTATCAAGATCTGAAGGGTATTCCGACGTCAGTTATTGAACATACTATATCTCTAGTACCTGATGCAGTTCCAAAGGTTACAAAGTTCTATCGCTGTAATTCTAATGTTGCAGATCTGATAAAGAAAGAACTTCAGAGATTGCTTGACGCCGATTTCATTTATGAGATCGAGCATACCGAATGGATCTCACCGATTGTCATTGTTCCTAAGAAGAATGGGAAATTGAGAATATGTGTGAATCTCAAGGCTTTGAACAAAGTGATGCGGAAGGATCACTTTCTGTTACCTTTTACTGAAAGCATTTTGGATCACCTTGCTGGAGCGGAAGCTTATAGTTTCCCCTGGATGGATTTAGTGGTTACAACCAGGTTAAGATTGCACCTGCCGATCGCCACAAAACAGGTTTTGCAACAAAAAGGGGCACCTATGCTTACAAAGTAACGTCATTTGGACTTTGTAATGTGTGAAGGATTTCAGATCATTCAAGATCCAATCCATGTCCCTAATCTTTGGCTACAATAAGGAGCAAACCCAACAATCCTGCCAATGTAGAAAAATCAGCATCTACATACAAAATGAGATGCAAAATCTAAGAGAACTTGATCAAACATGAACCAAAACATAAAATATGTTTTATGTTTGTACAATTATAGTACCCTACTATATTTCACATGTGTGGAACCAAAAATAGCAAAATATGAACATTCTACACACAAGATTGCAAGATATCACCAAGATAGTGCACCAATGGATAGTAGAACCCAAAGAGAACCATGTATAATCATGAAATGAGAGAGAGAAGAGAGAAGATGTGTCTCTCCACGAGTTACAACCTTTTATAGAGTGTCCAAACCCTATTTGGCCATTTGGCTTTCCCTCCAAAATGTAGACCCTACTATTTTTGGGTCTAGATTCAATGTACCCAAAGTTCAAATTTGAATCTCTCTCAAACTCGACTACCAACTTTCCCACACTTTCAAAAGGTATTTATTGAATGTATTTTAAACTAATATAGCTTCAAAAAGTTAATCTCTAACTCTAAAATGAGTTTTGGCCTCTTATTGACAATTTACCAAAATATGACTAAACTAGACTAAACTAGTTGAAATCGCTCACATAATGCACCAAGCTCATTCTAAAGAGTAATGCAATTTGATTTTAAAGATTATCTACATAAATTTCTTGAAATATACTTGGATGACCTGGGAGTTCATAATAGTACAGACGTAGACCACCTGGATCAATTGGAGAAAGTATTTGAAAGATGTCGCAAATATCAAATTTCTCCCAATCCAAAAAAATGCCAGATATGGCTTTCCCACAGAGTTGTGCTTGGGCATGTGATATCGAGACATGGTATTGCCACAGATTATTCTAAAATCAAGCTTATTGTGGAATTTCCACCACCAACAGCGATTCGTGGAGTTTATGTGTTTATGGGTCATGCAAACTACTATCGAATTTTTATTATTTTCTTTGCAGATTTAGCAAGACCTATATACAAACTTACTATTGTTCCTATTTGGACAGTAGAGGCGTTAGTATACAGATCTAAGGGTCGGATATGGGACATAGATATTCACTAAACCTACATCTACCCTAGGGGTACGGTCTATTTTAAAATCTTCTTGAGTAGCTATCTGTTTTGACCTAATTTAAATGTTACCTAGTTTAACTAAGCTAATTACTCCTGACTGATAGACTGAACTAAGATTGACTATCTAAGAGAATCAAACCTGATCTACTTTACATGTCCAGATCTATTTAAGGGTCTCGGTCGGTAACTACCCTAATCTACGGGACTTGATCTGTTACTTGAAAGCTAACTAATCTAAAACCTACGCTGACAGATTGAATTTTCTAGATCTGATCAGATTTTCTAGATTTATCCTAGCTATCTGATTGGGGTCATCTAATTGAAACACTATCTTAGGATATAACCAGACAGAAACTACCTAAGTGAGCTAGACTACCTACTCAGTCTTTGTAAATTAATACCACCTAGTAAACGACTGATCTATCTAGCTAAGTAGTATTAATCTAGTCTAACTATCTGATCTAGCTATTTGATTTATCTAATTATTCTAAACTTAAGCATAACACTTCTCACCCCTATGGATCTAGATCTAAAGTACTACTAAGATTTGACTAATAAATCCTACCACCTATCTAATCGACAAATGTCATCCTACAAGCTACTCCTACCTAGGCTAACGGGGTGTTGAAGGTTCATCTTGAGCTGAAGAAGATGACGTGGATGGTGGTTCTGGTATATCTCTGAGCTCAACATCAGCGGAATAATAGCGACTCAACCTGCTGCCATTAATGGGCATGTCTAGCAAATTGCCTTGCAGATCGGCGAGAATAACTTTGCCATTAGGTCGGATCTCTACGACTCTATACGGTCCTTCTCCCTGAAACTTAAGCTTGCCTTTCTGTGCCTTGGCATTGTATAACAATGCCAATTCTCCTTTGAGGAGATCCTTAATTTTGATATTGTGATCATGTCAGGCTTTCTGTCGCTATTTTTCCACAGCTAGGGCGTGAAGCACTAGGAAGTGAGTTTTATGAAGTCGAAGAAGGTTTTCCAATCCCCTCTTGGTTGATTCCTCTGTACTAAGTCATTCGGCGATGGTGACTCTCAGACTTGGAACAACAAACTCAGCAGACATTACAGCTTCCTGTCCATACACCATCTGAAATGGAGTTTGTCCAATACTCACTTTGAAGGTAGTTTTGAAAGCCCATAGACATGCATGAAGCTTGTGTTCCCAATCAGATCGTGAAGCTTCAACCATCTTCGTGATAATTCCATAGAGGATCTTGTTTGATGATTCTGCTTGTCTGTTACAACGTGGATATTAGGCGGTAATCTTCCTATGGACAATCAGATAAGAGGATTATAGGTGAGCAATAGTCTTGTTTAGAAAATTTGTTCCGTGATCACTCACAAGTTCTAGTGGGCAGCCAAAACAGACTAAGACGATCTCAAATAGAAATATGGTAGTGGAATTGGCATCAGCCTTCCTCACCACCTTGGCTTCTACCCATTTGGTCAAGTAGTTAGTGGCTACAATAATACATCGAGCTTGCGAGCCACGGGAAGCTGGACGAATAGGGCCGACATAGTCGATTCCCCATTTCTCAAACGGGCATTTCAGCCAAAACAGGTTTAACGACATTCTATCTTTTCCCTAGGTTCAGTTGAACCATTGGCACACATTACACATTTTGACTTGATAGTGAATGTCTCTGAACATCGTGGGCCACCACAGGCTGTGTTGCAGTACTTTCCTATTGGTAGCTTCGGTAGCGAAATGCCCTCCTCCTATTTCCTCATGGGCAACTCTCACTACTTGGACACTTCGTGCGGAAGAACACAACGACTTATAATTCCATCGTTATAAATGCGATATAGCTGTCCTACTATCAATGTGAATGGGGTAGATCTAATAATCAACCTGCGTCATTCTACTTTGCTCATCTAAGGGGGAGGATGTCCCGACACAAGATATTCTCCAATATCGGCAGCCCACTCAGGGACGACATCGACATGTAATAGGATGGCATCACGGAGTTTGTCATTGACCCCTCTACTCTTGGGAACATTTCGGATCCTTGAGAGGTGATCGGCCAAATAGTGTTGTTTCCCTTTGCAAACGACGATTTTAAAGTCGAACTCTTGAAGAAGCAGCAACTATCGGGTGCTTTGTTTGATTGTGTAGGGTCTATTTAACAAATACAGTAGGGCTTGGTGATCTACGAAGAAAACAAGGGGCTGGCTAGTAGGTAATGGTGGAATTTCTTCACACTATATACCATGGCTAGCGCTTCCCGCTTGGTGGTGGTATAGTTCATCTCCGTAAGAATCAACTGCCTACTGGCGAAGTAGATCGAATAATCCTTCTTGTACTCCCCTGGTTGCGTCAGGATACTCCCTATGGCATAGTGGCGTCTGTGTGGACGTGAAATTCTATAGTCCAGATAGAAGGGCGAAGGATTGGTGCAGTCACTAAGGCTTTCTTGAGTTTGTGGAAAGCCCAGTTCTAGCTCAAGCACCATTTGAGAAATGGGGATTGGACTATATTGGTCCAATTCATCCTGTCGCAAGAGTTGTCCATTCTAGTTGGATAGTCATCTGATAGATTAAACGGGCCATCTTAGCAAAGTTCAAGACAAACCTGTGATAATACTTGCAATGCCCCATAAAGATGTACACTTCATGTACAGTTCTCGGTTCAGGCAATGCAAGTATTATGTGGATCTTGTCAACGTCAGTGGTGATAACATGCATTGAAACTACATGGCCTGGCACTATGCCATACGTGACCAAAAATTGGCATTTGGCCGGGTTTAGAGATATGCCGAATAATCGACACTGGATGAACACCTTCTCTAAGCAAGCTAGATATTGGGCTCTAGAGGAGTGGACACACAAGTCATCCATGAATATTTCAAGAAATTTTTGAAGAAATTCCTTGAAGGCATAACTCATCACTCATTATCACCTTGTAGGCATATGTTTCCCACTCAGTGACAGTTTTGTGCTGATCTTCTAGGGCTATCTGCACTTGGTTATAGCCACTAAATCCGTCTAGAAAACTATAGGCTTCTGCTCTAGCTATTCTCTCTAACACATTTTCTGTGAACGATAAGAGAAAATGGTCCTTGTTGGTTACGACATTCATCTTCTTGTAGTCCACACAAATTCTAAGTTTTACATTTTTCTTAGGGACTAACCACAATGGGTGATACCCAATCAGTGTGTTCCATCTCGTAGACGAATCCTACATCTAGAAGCTTCTTCAATTCTTCTTGGATTAGCTGGGTGTAGTGCGGATTGGACCTATAAGCCCTACTAACTGTGGGTTTTGCACCATCAGCCAGTGGAATGGTGTGAACCACTACATCTGGCGATATGCCCTTCAGCTCAGCGTAATTCAAAGCAAGATAGTCACGATATTTGCGAAGAAGTGCCTTGAGATCCTCGAGTTCCTCTCCCTTTACATCTTCTCCTACTGATACCGTGCGACTTTCCTATCTCTTCTTAGCCAGATCTATCTCTTTGGTGCGGGCAGGACCTTCATAAACGTTGGCTCCTTGGGAGATTTCTTCTAAGGGTTCTCTCTTTGCCCTGGGCATAACCACTATCACTTCATCCATCTCGTAATCCTTGAAATATTGTGGCATGTCGTGCACAGGCTTGGGTTCTTCTATGGCATCTTCTCAGATCTTATCTTGTAACTCCTGGTTGGTCATCAACTCAGTCTTGATCCTCTTTTATTACTCTTAACCTTCCATTCAACGATTTTTGCCTTATATAGGAGTTTACATTCACAGAGCGGGCTGGCGGGTGGCTGATTGTCGATATCCAATGATCTTTTCAGAGCACTGTCAAGTTTTCTGACGCTCTTGGATGGTTTCATACCCAGATCTACGAAGGTCATCGAAGCTTTTTCTAAAATGCCTTTTAGGTATGCATGCTGGCTAAGATAGATCTTCTTCTGAAGTCTATTTCTAGTAATGTGAATTCCTAGCAAAGAATGGACAGTTCCTAAATCAGACATGTCAAATTCCTTTGACAAATCACTCTTAGTAGTGTGCAGAAGAGAAGTGTCATTAGACAAAATAAATGCATCATTTATTTAAGGAGCTATGTGAACTGAACTAATGCCTATATGCTTCGAATAAACATTACAGTTAGCTGAATTGATTGCAAATCCCAATTGAATGAGATAAGAGTTTATGCTATTGAACCATGCTCTTGCTGCCTGTTTCAAACCGTAGATTGCTTTGTGCAGCTTGCACACTTTTTGCTCTTGGCCTTTGACTTCAATCCTTCCGGTTGAAAGGTATACAGCTCCCTTCGACGTTGTTGTTGAGAAATGCTCTTTTGACATCCATTTGGTACATTTCGAGGTCTTATGCGGCTGCTAATGCAATCAAAGTCCTAATTGACTGCATTTTGACGACACGACTAAAAATTTCTTGATAATCCACTCCTTGGACTTGAGTGAATTCTTTAGCCATCAGCCGTGCTTTCCATTCAACAATGAAACCATCAGAGTTGATCTTCTTCTTGAAGATCCACTTGTTGTCGATAACTCTCTTGTGAGTGGGGAAGTCGACCAGTGTTCAGAGGTCTGATTCGTCAAAAGTGAGTTGTATTCGCTTTCCATAGCTTCTTGCCACTTCACAGCATCCTTGGAGCTAATTGCTTCGGCTAGGCTCTCTGGTTCTTCTGATGAAGTCCAGAATATTTGAGGTGTATACCTCTCAGGAACTGTCCGAGTCCGTGAGGATCTGCGGACGTTTGGTTGACTAGGATGCAATGATGCTTCTTTTTGAATTTCTCCAAATCTGCTTGAGCTAGCTTGGTCTGGTCTGATGACAGGTACTATTGGCTGCTCGGCTTCTGTAGTTGTAGCTACAGGTTCTGTAGAAGAAACATTATCGTTGGAAGATTCCATGCTACATAATATAGGATGAAATGACATAGCATTGCTTATCGATGGTTGTTTGAAATCATAGTATTACTACATTGGTGGATGGATCATAAACTCTATAAGCTTTATGTTCATCAGGATAGCCAATGAAAATACATTTATTTGTCCTATGATCCAGCTTCTTCCTAAGCTGTTTAGGAATGTGAACAAAACATATACAACCAAAGATTTTTAAATGGCTAACACTAGGCTTGTGCCCATGCCAAACTTCATGAGGAGTTTTGTTGTTGACGACTTTGGTGTTGGATCTGTTATGCACGTAACAGGCTGTGGTAGTAGCTTATGCCCAGAACTTCGCAAGTAGGTGTGCTGATGTAGCATGGATCTGGCTGAGTTGAGAAGAGTTCGAATCTTTCTTTTTGCAATCCCATTTTGTTGAGGTGAATAGGAAGTGGTGAATTGTCTTCTAATACCATGTTCAGCCATGTAGTCGGACATCTCATTAGAGAGGTATTTGCTGCCACCATCAATTCAAAGTGCCTTCACTTTTGTAGACATTTGTGTCTCATCCATGGCCTTGAATCTCTTGAAGCATTCAAAGGCTTCAGATTTGTGCTTAATGAACATGACTGTAGACCATCTAGAATAATCATCTATAAAAGTGATAAAATAGATTGCATCTCCTAAGGACGGAGTTGGCATTGGACCGCAAAGATCGCTATGTACAAGATCCAATACATGCTTTGTATTGATGGAATGTGATTTGAAAAACTTGCTTCTAGAGTGTTTGCCATAGACGCATGATTCACAAAAGAAAGATTTCCTATCTAATGAAGAAGGGAAATACAATCCATCATCTAAGTTATTACAATGCATATAGGAAACTGATCTTGTATTCACGTGTCCAAATCGACTATGCCACAAAATAGTATTATCATTTACATTTTCATGAGAGATGCTAGCTAATGCAACTGAATTAGAGAGTACGTAAAGATTTCATGAGAGATGCTGGCTAATGCAACTGAATTAGAGAGTACGTAAAGATTTTTGACTCTAGTGCATGTAGTCAGAGTAGTATCTTCCTCGAATATTGTACACTGCTCAGATGAGAAAGTAACAGCGTAGCCCTCATCAGTTATCTTAGAGACTGATAACAGGTTCTTTGATAGCTGAGGAACGTAAAGGACGTTGGAAACACAAATAGATAGATCTTTGTTGAAAGTGATTTTCATTGTTCCTTTGTCTTCCATGCGTATGGTGCTTAAATCTCCGAGGTAGATGAATTGATCTCTACTGTAAACTGCATACTCAATAAACCATTCCTTGGGAGAGGTCATGTGTTGAGTAGCGCCGCTATTCAGGTACAATACTAGCTATCACAGTCTTATGTTGCTGTAAACCATTAACAAATGTGTTTCTTGCTCCTTGAATTCCACCGTGTTGGAGGAGTCTGGCTGTTGCTGTTGTTGCTTCTTTTCCTCGTTGTAGATCCGAATATGACACTCCTTGATGTCGTGATTGGCTCTCTTGCAATATCTGCAGAAAAGCTTCTTGCGCAATCCACCATGCTCACCTTGAGTGTGAGGCTTCTGTTGTTGCTGTTGCACTTGATTCTTGCCCTTGGAGTAGTCTTTCTTCTTGGTGTATAGAGCCATGGATTTGTCTTTGATAGACATGCTGCTAGTCTTTCTCTACATTTCTATGACCGATCACCTTTTGAAGAGTGAGGTTGGGTTGTGTGGAGATCATCACTACAAAGTGCTCATATGACTTTGGAAGAGAAGAAAGCAAGGTCACGACGACATTATCATCTTGAATAGAATATCTTATAGCTGATAGCTGATCCAATAAAGACTTGAAGCTGTTGAGGTGAGAAGTGATGACAGTAGAATCAGATATGCTAAGAGTAAAGAACTTCCTTCTAAGATGTAATCTACTGGGTACATCATGAGTCTCATACAGATTTGATAACAAATCTAATGCATCCTTAGAGGTTTTGCATGTGGTAACGTGAGATATGTGGGAGTGGGCCAGATTGAGTGTGATACATGCTAAGGCCTTTTGATCTTTGATCTTCCATGCTTTTGCTTGATCACCATCTTTTGGTTTCAAGTCAGCACCGTCCACTACATCCCAAAGATCTCTATCTATAAACATCATCCGGAGTTTTAACTTCCAGTTGTAGAAGTGTTGTCAATGATTCTAGCTTCGCTAGATGATGAAGACAAAGAGCTACCGATATGAGACATACTAACAGTAATGCAAATAGAACACACTTAATCTCTTGGTTTATATGAGCTATGCTTTGATACCAATCTGATGGGGCAAGGGAGATAGAAGAACACGAATGGAGAAGAGAGCAGGAATATTGCGGAACAACTCTCCCATTACAATCAACTGCTAGATGCAAAAACAATCTAATAGAAAGCTTATGCTAAATATAATCACAACTTTAAGTGTTCTAATTGCCCAACAGGATCTTAAAAATTAATTTATACTCATAAAAATGAGAGTACAGTCCATCGAAGAGATTAAAAATGATTTGTGTGTGGTATTACTAAAAAATGGATTCAATGTGAAGTTTGGTTTTGAAATAGATGGAAAGAGCAGTATAATAAGATAACAATTACAACCAAAATGGCAATGTAACTGGGAGGCTCAAAATCATACGTCTCATGGACGGAGCGCCTCTAAATAATCTGTACTGGGATGATCTATTTATAGACTGCATCCATGTATTAACTACATTAAATGTTTGTCACCTAATTTGGTAAGCCGTTGTACTTGGAAGTATATGGCTTTTGTGACAACTGTACATAGTGTATATTGTCAACCTGTAGGGAATGTTGACGTGAACGAGGACGTCGCAAATTCTCTCACTTCGCATTTTACGTGAAGTGGTTTTCTCTCAATTCGCAAAAAGTGGCTGGGAACGTTCCTCGTTCAAAATAGATGACCAATAAGTAGGATTCAGTATACTCCTAGTCTTGGATACACAATACTCCAATAAATCAAGCTATTACTTATGCCATATCATATTGGATGTGACCCGAAAGTAACTAATATTCTTGTGAGGCCCAGAACACACTAAATGGAGTTTAGACAAGGTATGAGACAGTGTATGCATGTGTAGAGTTATCAATAGCAATTCTATGAATATGTGGTCCATGCTTAGGACTCTATTCTAGGTGAATCTATGTATAGGAAACTTAGGGCTATGCATGGCTATGTGCCCAGGTTGCTTTTGGCTCTTTTAGACAAGAATCTACATATCTATCTAGATGATCTTGGTGTACATTCATCTAAAGATAAGCATCTCGATTTTACTGAAAATGAAATCAGTTATGTAATTCTTATTATTACAAATCACGATAAGCATCTCGATTTTACTGGAAATGAAATCAGTCATGTAATTCTTACTATTACAAATTTTCCAATAAAATTGGACTGTTTTTTTTTTTATTAACTGGTTTGGCATTACTCCGTTAATATTGACACCAACCATGAAATTACATGAATGGAAATCCCACCCATAGGATTACAGTATTTCTTGAACTATATCTTGTCAGATTCACTAACTAGATAAATAATACTATTGCCACTCATTCAACCTAGTCATTTCATATTGTTTGACAATTTTAATCAAATTTAACGAGTATCTTGCACAAACATTCACTTGACTGATTTCTATCGATCAACATCGATTAGAAACCTATCTGATAGATAACTTATTTCCAATTTTTACCAAATTGAAATTCAACAAAAAAAGAAAAAAAATTCAAATTTTAACTTTCAATCTGGGAGTTCCCAACTCCAAAGTTAAAAAATGACACCACAGTAAAAACTGACGGCAATTCATTGCAGTTCCTTTTGTCAATTTTAACTTATCTATCACCGGGAAATAGTTTAGACTTGGTGAAAACACTGTGATCAATCTCTGACTGATAAACTCAGTTTAATCAATTCATTAATCTAAACTGATTCCATAGATAATGAAAAAATGACCAAAATTTTGATTTCTTTTTCTCGAAAAACTCAAATTTTTCTTTATTTTACGTAATTCTAAAATTCTGACGAAAATACTTGTTAGTAGAAAAGGCAATCGGAATCAAAAAAATCAAAACACTGTCCAATTTCTAATGCTACTAACCCAATGTCAAACTGGCATGCATAGCACACTACATCAGTCACAAACGTCATTACGGAATTGTTTACGTAAACTTCAGTTTTACAGAATTTGTCAGCCATTAACACTTATTTGTGACCCAACCGTCAGAGCACATGCGACCACTCAAATCGATTGTAAAACCCTCATGCATGTCAGAATCACTATGAGAATCAGCATGCAACTAATCCATGCAATCATAGTACTACAAATTAGGAAAATGACTGGCATGCAATCAGAACACTTTCAAATCTCGCAAATTTTACTCACAAAACTACAAAACTTCAGATGATCATAACTTTGGCTACAAGACACCAAATTGGGTGCTGTAAAACTCAATACAAAGGCAGATCGAGTGAACAAGATGCTTGCCACGTCAACCTGCCACCTAGGCTTCACACGTGCGACATCAGAGTTGCCAAACAACTGTAATAGGGCACACTTTTTGTAGACCAAATGATCAAAAAATGTGCAACCACCTCCCCAAGCTCAAAATTGATGCTACCAACAGTCTTAAACCACCAATTAGACTTCCATGAAGCATTCATACTGATCCTAAGATGCAGTATAGGCTGAGAACGAAGATTTCTTGATTTGTAGAAGTCAAAATAGCTTCAAACTTGATGGAGATGGTGCATAAGCCACCGGCCATCAATTCACAAGTCTGATAGCTTGTTGTAAAGGTAAAAAGGAATGCTTTTATGCTGTAATTAATTCCAAAATGATCTCCTTATGGATTTGGAGAAATCCATCCCCCAAAAATCACCAAAAATGGTCATTTTTTGATTTTTTTGATTTCCTACAAGTTCAATTGCTGGAATTATTGGTTCTAACTTTAGGGAAAGCTTCAAAAGAATTTGGTTCACCTCTTTACGAGCTCTACATGGTGTTTTACAGCCACCTACTATCCAACTTTATGGAAAAACAAGCAAAAATGATGATTTTTGGCTATTTTTCGGTTTTTTCATCACCATAAAGTGGAAATTCATGACATACAGCTCTTTCTCTAACACATGCAAACAAATTTACCAAATTACAACCATCTAACTGATCTGATATTGCTGGATTTTGGTTCTTACTATCTATTTTGTGCCAAAAAGCATGAAAAATCAAGCAATTTTGACCAAAACATAGCCTAGAATCATAAATCATTGGAGAGAACCGGCATGCATCACTAATTTCATCATCAATGAAACCCTAAAATGAAAGTACACTTGCTGGAAAATTCAGATCTACCAAAGACTTGATCTACACAAAAAAAAAAAAAAAAAAAAGCTCCAAAAAAGCATCACAAATTGGCCTTCAAGGACAATTCTCCATAAAACCACAAAGAATCCCAAGAGTAATGGATCTTAGCAACATGCAAATTGAAACTGGGATCCATCCAAAATCTCGACGAAAGGGTAGCCCTTCTCCATGTTCATGGTGAATTATATTCAGCCCAGGTATAAGACAGAAATGATATTGTTTTGGACTTTTTCTTACAGTAATTAATTTTTTTAAACATTTACTAATGTCATTACATCTTCTTGATACCTTAGCTGAAATAGATTTTCAGAAAACTGAAAATTCTAAGGAGGGAAGAAGAGTGGACATTAGAGGTAATAAGTGTGATCGGGAAATGTATTTCGCAGTTAGGATTTTGGTAATCCCTGTAAATAATTTCTTAATACTGGTTATTAATTTCTTGGTTAGAATTCATTCAGTTGAATTCGTAACTAATGTCTTTGTAACCATTGAGTCATCCAGAATTTTGGATGTTAATTGTGAGGTTAGAAGTGGAATCTGATACGTGGATTACATTGGATCTGTTAGTTGACAGAAGCTTGTCCCTAGATTTGATGCATCAGTAGGGGTTTGAAACTTATCATTAACCAGAAAGGATCAGGATGTAATATTGAACCATGTTAATTCTTCTGTCTAAGTCACATAATTAGATGTGGATTTTGGGTATCCATCTGATGGGCATGCCAATCATCCAAGTAAAAGGATTCTCTAGTGTTTGGGAACAACAGATAATTTCCTATAGTGATTGTAGGACAACTAGATGATCAATGGATACCTGAAATATCAGATAAGGCGATTAAGGGTTTTCTGGAAGGAAAAGCTGACGGTATGGGATGTCAGTAATTTTGGAAAGGAAATTCTAGGACTGTAAAGAGCTAATGATCAATGGTGTGTTTTAGTACCTAGTCGCAATATGGAAAAAAAAAATCCGTTTGATCAAATGTGGGATATTTTGGAAAATTTTGAGGTTTAATCTAGATCCCAATGTGGTATCTCATTATTTACTAAATCAGAGGCCCTCAAATTATTTCTCGCTTTCTTAATTAAAACTTTACGTCTTAGTGATTTCTTGAATATAAGAATTCAAACTAGTTTATATGAATTCTTTCCAGCATGAAGTTATTCTTCTGAAAGACTGTTATGTCATATAAATTACTACTTGTGTGAATAGACTTAGAATTCAGACAAGTTAAAATGTTTCAATATTTTAAACCTAGAATATCTCTGTTGCATAAATGGATTTTGATGGAATAGTAGTTTTTATCATTCAGCTTGAAAATATTTGAAGGAGAAGTCATGTTTGTAATAAGGTGAATCCTTTAGTGGAAGCACTTATTACTGACTTTTCTAGGATTAGATATTTTCATATATCATCTTTCTAGTTAACTTTTATGGAAATTTATAATTTCTTTAAAAGGAGGGGTGAAGTGGTGGGATAAAATTATATTTGAGAATTTGTTGGTGGCATAGTTTTCGGAAGAGAACCAGCTAGGGTATAGAAATGAGATTGGATCTGAAGTAGGATTCAGTATACTCCTAGTCTTGGATACACGGGTACTCCAGTAAATCAAGCTGTTAGTTATGCCACGTCATACTGAATGTGACCCGAAAGTAACTAATATTCTTGTGAGGCTCAGAACACACTAAATGGAGTTTAGACAAGGTATGAGACAGTGTATGCATGTGTAGAGTTATCAATAACAATTCTATGAATAGGTGGTCCATGCTTAGGACTCTATTCTAGGTGAATCTATGTATAGGGAACTTAGGGCTATGCATGGCTATGTGCCCAGGTTGCTTTTGGCTCTATATATTGAGGCCAAACTCGCCCTACTCCTCCTTGTGACCATTGATTCATTGCCAGGGTTTCACTCTACATTCGTGCTTCTTATTCCTTGGCTTGGGGGTGAAGCTTCTAGAGTTGATTGGTTGCTTCTACTTGGTTGGGTGGTTGCTCCATAGTGTGTTTTCCATTGTGTATTGTCTTGTAAGCAGGATCTTAGGGAGCTTCCCTTATACTACTATATTTCACACGTGTGGATTCGATTGCAAGATATCATCAAGACAGTGCACCAATGAATAGATCAACCCAAGAAAACTCATGTATAAGCATAAAATGAGATGAGAGAGAGAAGAGTACTTTCTCCCATGAGTTTACATCCTTTTATAATAGGTCCATGCATCACTAATGAGCTTGGTTTCCCTCCATAAAAAAAACCCTACTAGTAATGTGAACTAGATTCAATGTCTCCAACATTCAAATTTGAATCTACTAAGCTCGACCTCCTACTATTTCCCTCACTTCTAAGAGTGGTAATTCAAATGGTTTTAGACTAATATAACTTTGAAAAGTCAAACTCAATACGAAAATTGGCCTCAATTGCCAAATAAACAAATATGTCCAAAATAGCAAACTAGTTGACAAATTCTCATAGGAGATGTTAAGGGTGATCAAGGTGAAAGCCTTGCCATCCATGAGCTTCCACTAGGAAATGGCTTGCTCATTGACATTGGGAAGTAGTTTGGTTCCAGCGACTATTTCCCAAAGCTCCTTGGCCATCAGTACTACCCTCATCTTGAATTTCCACAAGTGGTAATTCGAACCATCGAGTTTGTCCACCATTAGAGCAGACTGTGATTGCGAATCCATCTGGAAATTCAGGATGAGTGTAAGCGGATAGTAGATTATTATGACTGGAAATAATTATAGCAAGCATCTACTCTTAATCAGAACAATCGTTCTGATAATGTCATCTCTAAATCTGCTTCAAAAAAACAGAGAGTAAAATTACAGCTCTGATACCATGTTGGGATATCGCACAAATCTAGGCTATTCCATGATCCGATCCAAAGCTAAGATTGACAACCTTAGCGTGCTGCCTAAATTCCCACTCCTATCACTGTGTCTACCATCTCCGCATTGGATTGAAGTCTGATACTACTCTAGATCTGCCCGATTAGGGAGGCACAGAGAGGGTCCAACAGTTGTAGACCTATAAAATGTTGAAAATTGTCACTTCTCACTTGACATTGGTTCATGTAAATATTGATCAAACATTAGAATATGTTGATGATATGATTTCACACGTGTGGAGCCTGTTCCCACGTGTGAAAGGATGTACTTTTCATGTTTGTATATATCCAAATTGATTTTGTATCATTCTAGTTAGTGTGAACATGAAATGACTAGTTTTTAGTCAAGTTGACTAGTCACCTACAAATTAGCTTTTCCTGCATGTGCATGAGTAAATGCTCCCACATGGCAAGTGGATGTTCACACGTGTGTATAGAGTACTAGAAGATAAGAGTTGACCATTTTCCTTAGATTCTATTTTGTAGGGAATATTCCTATATTCTAGGAGACTAGCTTTTTGGATTTTAGTCATATTCTAGAAGGTCAACTATTGGATAAGGATCAAGGATGGATCAAATGGATAGATCTGAGTGATGTGGCACTCTTCACATGTGTGAAGGCCTGCTGGACTGTACCAGACTCATGGATGTACTTGATCCATAAAAGGATCATCATTTTGCTAAGAAGATTGATGAGACTTTTGTACTCTACACTTTTGTGAGATTTCTAGTCATTTGTCTTGTGATTTTTATGTATGATTGCTATCTAGTATCATTGTACTTGTTGCTTCAGGTGCAGGCCGTACAGTGGATAGTACTTCACATGTGTGAGGCCGCTCTCACTAAAAATGATGTGTTGATCCATTGCTCTTGCTTAAATCCAAGTGTAGTGAATCTAGATCAAGATCTAATGTGTAGAACTTGATAGATTCATTGATTAGGCAACCAATAACTCTCTATGATTGTAAAGTACAATCATTATTGTCCTAAAAACTGTAAAATTTATCATGGTATCAGAGCTAAGTAAGAGAGTGATCATTTAATCACAAATCTTGTAAAGATCATTCGCAAAATTTGTTTTTTGGCCAATACTAGTGAGGGCGACTTCTTCTAGAGTGATAGCTTGTAATCATTTGGATCAAAACGACTTGGAGGCTGTGTATGTACTTTTCACATGTGTGAAATTGTACAGCAACTTTCAATTCAAGTTACTTTGTGTTTGTTGGTCCCAAAATCACAATACCAGTGCATTTTTAGTGCTTTTTGAAGCATAGTATTGATCTAGATTCATTCTAGCTAATGCCTATGACCAAATAGTGTTTTGGATCATTGAAGCATTTCTTTTTAGAGTCTAAGATCAGAACTTATAGGCTGATTTGTTTAGATCCTTAGTTGAAGTGAAATCTCTAAGAAAAGTGTGAAGCAATTTTTTTGTGAGAGTGAAAGCTAGGAATTTCTGGTAAGATCTTTGAGTATCATTCAAGCTTGTGTGCTAGTTTGATAGAGACAAGCCTATAGGCATTCTAGTAAGCTTTAGGCCTTTTCATAGATCTTTTGAATTTCAAAAATCTTTGTGATTTTTAAAAGAGCGTTCATTCTAAAATGTCATCCATGGGTGGATATTTGATGGAATCAAGTGAGAGACTCACTTCCACAAATTATTCCATTTGGAAAGTGAGAATGGAATCACTCCTAGTGATCCATGATCTATATGACATAGTTCAAGGAGTAGAGGAAGAGCCTCAAACTCCCCAAGGACAAGCCAAATACAAGAAGAGAGCAAGATTAGCTCTACATTGCATAAAGTTAAATGTATGCAATGACCTCTTGAAAGAGGTGTCTTCTTGTAACTCATCCAAAGAGGCTTGGGATTCATTAAAGAGCATTTATGAATCCAACAATACTTCAAGAATCCTCATGCTAAGAAATCAAGTTTTCCAAAGCATGAAAGGAAGTGGAGAGAGTGGACAAGAGTATGTCCTTAGGATCAAATCTCTTAACAAGGAGTTAAGTGCAATAGGAGAGAAGATCCAAGATCAAGAACTAGTACAAATCATCTTGAATGGTCTAGGTGATGAGTTTACCAACTTAGTCCAATCATTTGCCATTCAAGACTCTCTTCCATCCATTGAAAAGTTGCACAATGTTCTTGTGGCCGAGGAGAGTAGGCTTCTACACATCAAGACAAGAATGGATAGCATATCACTTAATGGAGGAGAGGAGAAAGCTAACTTTACATCTAAAGGCAAGAAGAAGCAAAATTCATTCAAGAAAAATCAAGGCAAGGAGGCCGAGATGAAGAATGGAGGATCTACCTCCAAAGGCAAAGTGAAGAACAAGGCAAAACTAAAGTGTTTCTTTTGTGGAAAGAAAGGACACTTTGCCTCAAAATGCTACTTGAAGAACAATCAACAAGCCAAAGGAGATCAAGGGAACATTGCTAAAGAGGAAGAAGATGAGGATGGATTCAACACATCCTTAATGGTTGCATCTACACCAACTTCAAGTCAAAACACATGGTGGATAGATAGTGGGGCTAGTTCCCACATGTCCTTTAACAAGCATTATTTTTCTACTCTTCTATCTTGTAATGACTCTAAGAAGTCAATATACACTGCTAGTGATCAAGCATGCAAGATAGATGGCATAGGATCTATACCTCTTTGCTTAGCACATCTAAAAGGATAGATCTAGATAATGTTTTGTATGTTCCTACCATTTCAAGAAACTTGCTTAGTGTAGGACAATTAATGGACAATGGACTAGATGTACATTTCAAGAATGGAGTTTGTTCCATCTTGAAAAATGATAAGTGCATAGCTAGTGGCATTAAGCAAGGTAGACTTTTCAAGTTGGATGCTAATGTTGCAAGTGAAAGTGTGAACTTGGCTAGGGAGGAGCTAACTCAAGTGGAGCTTTGGCATAAGAGATTAGGCCATCCTAATCTTCAATCTATGGAGTCAATGGCAAGCAAGGAACTAGTTCTCGGCCTACCAAGAGCTTTCAAGAAGTGTGAAAAAATGTGTGAGGCATGTGGCCTTGCAAAGTCACACAAGTCTTCTTACAAGAGATCTTCATCAAGATCTCTCTCTCCCTTGGATCTCATGCATTCTGATGTACATAGTTTTTCACATGCAAGTAATGGAGGTGCCTTGATGTATGTAACTTTCATAGATGATTGTACTAGATTCACATGGATTGAGTTACTATCAAAGAAAAGTCTTGTTTATGAAGCTTTCATTAAGTTCAAGTCTCTAGTAGAGAAACAACTTAGTACTTCTATCAAAGCACTAGGATGTGATAATGGAGGAGAGTACACCTCCAATAAAATGAAAGACTTTTGTGAGATCAATGGTATTAAGTTACAATACACTTGTTCCTACACCCCTCAACAAAATGGGGTAGCCGAGAAGAAAAATAGGAGTCTATGTGAGTGTGCAAAGTCCTTGAGGCTTGATGCATCACTTCCCATCTCATTTTGGGGAGAAGCCATAACATGTGCTAATTTTTTGTGTAATAGACTTCCTAGTAGTGCTATAGATGGGATCTCATCTTATCAAGCCTTGTTTGATAAGAAATCCAATGTAAAAGATTTTAATATCTTTGGATGTACTTGTTATGTACACATTCCTTTGGAGACTAGAAGGAAAGAAGATGCTACCTCCTTCAAAGAAATCTTTGTTGGCTATGGAGAAAATAGCAAGGGATATAGGATATATGATCCTACATCCAAGAAAGTAAAGGTAAGCAAGGATGTACTTTTTGATGAGTCACAATTTGCTAAGAGCTTGTCAAATGGATCTAACTCATTGTGCATTGAATATCTTGACAAATCCGAGGAGGATCTTGACAAAACCGAGGAGGATCATGACAAACCCGAGGATGGAGATTTGGATCCGAGTCAAAAGGGGCCGAGAAGATCATCAAGGAGAAAGGCCGAGCCCTCAAGGCTTACCTATGTGGACAAGGGAAAGCAAAAGGAAGGCTCTACATCTTCTACCTCTTACTCTTTTTTAGCTACATTGCTTGAAGAACCATCATCTTTTGAAGAAGCATGTAAATCTAAAGTTTGGAGAGATGCAATGCAAGTAGAGTATGATGCATTAGAAGAGAATCATACTTGGAATCTTGTAAATCTTCCAAGAGGAAAGAAACCACTTGCATGTAAGTGGATTTATAGAATTAAGTACAATCAAGATGGATCTATTAGTAAGTACAAAGCTAGGCTTGTTGCTAAGGGATTTCTTCAAATAAAAGGATTGGATTATGAAGAAACATTTGCACCTGTAGCTAAGCTTGTAACTATTAGTCATTTGCATTGCTACTTTGTTCAAATGGGATCTCTACCAAATGGATGTGACAAATGCCTTCTTGAATGGCTTCTTAGAAGAGTATATCTACATGATGCAACCCGAGAGCTTCATCAAGGTTGGTGAAGAGCAAAAGGTGTGCTACTTAAGGAAGAGCCTATATGGCTTGAAGCAAGCACCTAGAGCTTGGTACTCTAGGTTGCATGATTTTCTCTATTCCCTTGGCTTTGTACTAAGTGCTTATGAACCTTCTTTATATTTCAAATGTAATGAAGGAAAGATCATCATTTTGGTTCTTTATGTTGATGACATCATTATGACAAGAAATGATGATGATGGCATAGGCAAAGTAAAAGTTGACTTATCTAGTGAGTTCAAGATGGTAGATCTAGGCTTCCTAAAGTCTATACTTGGGATAGAAGTGTCTAGAAGTAGCAATTGTACTTTCATAAGTCAATCTAAGTATGCTACTTCCATTCTTGAAAGATTTGGTATGAAAGATTGTAAGGGGATTGACACCCCTATGGAGCATGTTGTGAAAGCAACTAATGAAGGTGATGAAGCATCCTTTGAGGACATCACTCTCTTTAGGAAGCTTATAGGCTCTCTAATCTATTTAACCATCACTAGACCTGACTTAAGTTTTTGTGTAAGCAAGTTGAGTCAAAGTATGCAAGCTCCTTCAGTTCATCATTGGAAAAGTGCCAAGAGAGTACTTAGATATGTTTCTAGTACTAGATTTTTTGGCATACTTTATGAAGGATCTAACTTGCACTTGAGAGCCTACTCGGATTCAGATTTTGCAAGTGACAAGATGGATAGGAAGTCCATTAGTGCATTTGCAACATTTCTTTGTGGAGGAGTGATATCTTGGCTTTTCAAAAAGCAAGATACAATCTCACTATCTTCTTGTGAAGCCGAGTACAAGGCATTGACTTCAACAACCAAAGAGCTCCTATGGCTAAGAAGACTCTTGATGGAACTACATGTGCTAGAGGCCGAGGAGATCCCTTAAATATTTTGTGACAATCAAGCTTCTCAACAAATTGCTTCAAATCCTATCTTCCATGCTAGAACAAAGCATATTGAGATAGCTCACCACTTTGTGAGGGAGAAGGTACAATCCAAGGAAGTGCAACTACATCATGTACCATCATCCGAATACATAGCTGATATCTTAACCAAACCATTGTCCAAAGATCCATTTTTTAAGTTAAGATATGCTCTTGGAATTGTAGATAGATGTACACTAGATTTGCCAAGTTAGAAGTGAGGAGGAGTGTTGAAAATTGTCACTTCTCACTTGACATTGGTTCATGTAAATATTGATCAAACATTAGAATATGTTGATGATTTGATTTCACACGTGTGGAGCCTATTCCCACGTGTGAAAGGATGTACTTTTCATGTTTGTATATATCCAAATTGATTTTGTATCATTCTAGTTAATGTGAACATGAAATGACTAGTTTTTAGTCAAGTTGACTAGTCACCTACAAATTAGCTTTTCCTTGCATGTGCATGAGTAAATGCTCCCACATGGCAAGTGGATGTTCACACGTGTGTATAGAGTACTAGAAGATAAGAGTTGACCATTTTCCTTAGATCCTATTTTGTAGGGAATATTCCTATATTCTAGGAGACTAGCTTTTTGGATTTTAGTCATATTCTAGAAGGTCAACTATTGGGTAAGGATGAAGGATGGATCAAATGGATAGATCTAAGTGATGTGGCACTCTTCACATGTGTGAAGGCCTGCTGGACTGTACCAGACTCATGGATGTACTTGATCCATAAAAGGAACATCATTTTGCTAAGAAGATTGATGAGACTTTTGTACTCTACACTTTTGTGAGATTTCTAGTCATTTGTCTTGTGATTTTTATGTATGATTGCTATCTAGTATCATTGTACTTGTTGTTTCAGGTGCAGGCCGTACAGTGGACAGTTTTCCACATGTGTGAGGCCGCTCTCACTAAAAAATGATGTGTTGATCCATTGCTCTTACCTCATTGTGGTCATTGATTCATTGCCAGGGTTTCACTCTACTTTCATGCTTCTTATTCTTTGGCTTGGAGGTAAAGCTTCTAGAGTTGATTGGTTGCTTCTATTTGGTTGGGTGGTTGCTCCATAGTGTGTTTTCCATTGTGTTTTGTCTTGTAAGCAGGATCTTAGGGAGCTTCCCTTATATTGGTATCAGAGCAAGGCTTACGAAGATTGGAGAACATGGAGAAGGGCTACCTTTCGTCGAAATTTTGGATTGGATCATTGGAATTCTCTTCCAAGGTGGATAGCAAGGTTGCAAGTGGGTGTACTATCCCAATTTCAATTTGCATGTTGCTAAGATCCATTACTCTTGGGAATCTTTGTGCTTCTTAAATCCAAGTGTAGTGAATCTAGATCAAGATCTAATGTGTAGAATTTGATAGATTCATTGATTAAGCAACCAATAACTCTCTATGATTGTAAAGTACAATCATTATTGTCCTAAAAACTGTAAAATTTATCATAAAACATCTAAGGAATTGTCGCATATCATTTGAGACTAAACCCATCGCAAAGGAGGCTCAAAATATTTTTTACAAGGCCTTTAAATGTCCCACAATACACATATCGTTTGAACAATGAGGTAAACTTTTGAATTTTCTTCTAGTTGTCATTAAGGCAGAGTCAAGCTTTGTTAACCTTCCATGGATCTTTGATCTTGCATGAAAAAATGAAGAAGAACAAACTTAATTGGTCATTTGGAGGATATTTGAGTTTTTCTCTTGGCCATCTAGCTTAGCAAATAGGCGTGCTAGGCCAAATGGCTTGAATAGCAATGCAAATTGTTGTTGTTACATAGATTTTCACATCTCAATGGAGATTAAACAATGTTAATAGAGATTCAACAAAAAGAATTGGATGGCCCTCTAACCTAGCACATTGATGTGCCATGCAAGACAACCATATCAAAGTTTTATTCACATGTTTGTCATAAAATGGATATTCCACATCTAACACATCTCAGTAGAGAACAAAATGAAAATGTTGGAAGCTCTTCTGACATCATCTAACTTACATGCTAGGCCAAAGGGCCCAAAAAATATTTCACATTGTTCTCATAAGATGAATTACCCACATTACATTTGAGCTTCAACACCCTTTGCAATTTAAATTCAGAAGGCCACCTAGCCATGCACATAGATCGTTTGTCTTAGCATATCAACATGTTAGGGCAAGAAATCCCACACCGTAATTGCCTTTCTTTTGTGTGAAATAATGTTAGAGCATATGTAGTCCAATGCTGGAACTGTTGGATTTCTATCCTCTCCATCTCTATCTCTTTGCTAATCCAGATTGATTCACTAGCTGCTGTAAATACTTGTATAGTCACATAGTCTGCAGAAATACATTTGTTTCCTGACAGTCTACAGAAATACAAAGGAATAGATGACAGTGTCTGACGACTCAGCCGACACCGACTATTCGGATCATGCACCGAGAGGATTTTGTGCTCGTCCACCGCTCTTCCGCTGCACCGTGTTGGGTGGCGTTCATCTTTATTGCTTTTTCTCTTTTTGGTCTTTTCTAGGTTTGGTTTATTCGTGCGTATCTAGACATCCTTGGCTCTAGATCTTCTCCTGAGGAGGTTGGTCTTCTCAAGGGAGGTGAACAGTGAAAGAAATCCTGTCTACGGATCTTAATGATCACTCCATGGTTTTCTGAGAGAGAGAGAGAGAGAGAGAGAGAGAGAGAGAGAGAGAGAGAGAGAGAGAGAGAGAGAGAGAGAGAGAGAGAGAGAGAGAGAGAGAGAGAGAGAGAGAGAGAGAGAGAGAGAGAGAGAGAGAGAAATAGACAGAGTTTTTATTAGGAAGAGTAGAAGATGATCCAATACAAGGGAAATGATGCCCTCTTATAGATTTGAGAGGTGAGCCCCCTTCACTCTGATTGGCTGTTGAAGTTCCATCAAGATCACTATCTTGACCGTGAAGATCACTTTGTGTTTCTTGAGGTCAAGGTGTGTTTCCCAACTTAAGTTTTTCAATATCATTACTCATCGTCCGTACAGAGCATAGTACAATACTTGATCTACTACTTGGCAAACCAGCGAGTAAAGATCTAATTTTTTTCATTACTCGCCTATTACTTGGCCTCTATCTATTACTTGTCATTTTTTATTACTCGCTCATTACTTGCCCACTGTCTATTACTCGTCTATTATTCGTCCACTGCCTATTACTCGCCCACTGTCTATGCTCACCATTTTCTATTACTCACCTATTACTTGCCTACTGTCTATTACTCGCCCATTGTCTATTACTCGCCTATTGCTCGCCCACTTCTAAAAAAAAATGGGGCGGGGAGAGGGGGGGTCTCACAGGCTAGTGACTTGACACGCCAATCACCCGCTCAATCACATACAAGTCAAGTCGGGTCAGCGGGGAGGCCCCGGGCCCCACCCTATGGAAAAGAGATTCATCAATATTGTTTACATGCACTATGTCCCAACAAAAGTGTAAATGGTTGTAAAACAAGTGTCCCGCATCACATGCATATTGTTGGAGAACCCAAACAAATTTTTGAAAGTTTTCTTGTCCATAAATTGAGCTGATTTTTTTTCAAAACTTCATAATTTATAAGGCTGAGTGGGGTTATGATCCATTGACAAGTTTTTTGATCTAGCATGATTAGTGGAGGATAACCACATCATGCAATTAGTGCACTTAAGAAACAAGAAAAAAAATTATAGGCCTTATAGTCTAGCATGTCAAAGTGTTAGAGTTGTTGTTGTACGATTCTGGGTATGACTTGGAATATTCTAGAATATGGCAAGAGGCTTCTGCAATAAGCCCAGATACTACACGACAGAAGTAGAGAGTCGGAAGTATTAAAAATAGGTGACCAGTTGGCATCCTGCGCGCGTGAGTCCAACATTGGGCCTTAGGCTAATAAGTGCCTTGGAGCACAGTTATTCAATAAAGTAGAGCCAACATGCAATGCCAATTTGCAGGATTAAACTTCTTATAAAGACATCCATAGGTTTCCAAAGCAAATGAGGTGAAATTTTCAGCAGGTACATGATGACGACAATCTCACTGTTTTTCTTGAGTTGCTTGAGACTTAGTAGCCCTTGGCAAGGTGGAAGAGTGACGAACATGGTCTTGTTGAGAAGGCTTAACAATAACATCATCTCCAAGAGCGTGAATTCTCTCACATGAAAGAATGAGGTTTACACTTTGATGAGATGATTGTGAATTGGACCTTGGCAAAATGTGTGTCCGCTCTTGAACAACATGAAGACCGCTATCATGAGCAATAGAAGCAAGAACATCACGAACAGAATCATGTGACATATTATAATCTCCACCAAAAGGGCGCCACATAAGATGAGTACCAAGAGAATCAAATGCATGGCCAACACATAGTAAGCCCTATCAACAATATGAGATGTGGAAGTCCCAATCTAGTACAGAGAGCTGTAATAAGCAAATCCATAAAAAGTCACAAAGCGGTAGAACAGGACGTGCAACCAACCAACCAAGCTCCCTACACCCAGATTAGCACATGAAAGAAGACGAGCCCGAACTGCATCAGATGGTGAATCACTAATAATTTAACAACTTATTGCTCCCAAAAAATCGATCTTAGTGGCCAATTGTTGAAATTAACATTTCATCTATTAATTTCAAAGTTTGTATCTATTTTTGCCCAAGCTTGTCTTCCTCCTTTTGAGCAATTCCTCACTTTCAGCTCAGATCACCTGCAAGAGACCCTCTTGGAGCGTGTGTACAAGCAAACCCTTTCCAGCATGCTCTCTGAGGCTCCTTCGGCGTTGCATCGAGCTCAGCTTCTTTCTTGTGCGGGTCCTGGTGCGGGGGCTTGGCTGTCAGCTCGACCTGTTATTCCTTCCTTTCGGTTGTCTTCGGCCATCTTCACCACTGCTCTTCGTCTTCGCTTGGGGCTACCTCATCCATCGGTCTTGGGTCTCTCCAGGTGTGTTTGTGGTCACCCTATTGATGCTCTTGCTATCCACCTCCTCCGTTGTCCTTCTGGGAGTGAGCGCACAGCTACGCATGATGTTGTCAGAGATGCAGCGCCCACTATAGCCAGAGATGGAGGATTCCATGTCCTCAGAGAGCAGTCTCATGTCCTTCCTTCTTCCGCATCCCACTCTTCCCGCAGGCGTGTTGACATTGTCCTCTCTCGTGATGGGCTTCGTACTTTGGCAAATGTCGTTGTTGCTGATCCCACGCGTGGTGACCTATTGCCTCGCTCTGCCTTCACACCAGGGGAAGCGGCAGGCGTGGCAACACAAGAGAAGGAAAAAAAACTGCTCCGACAGGCACCCCACTGATGCTTTCCTTCCCCTGGCAATCGTTCTCATCAGGCGGCAGAGCGTCAAGGTATTCTTGGTTTTATTCTCGTGGCTTCTTTCAAACAACGTATTTCCATTGCCCTGGAATGTGCTCAGGCCCTATCAATTCTGCAACGGGCGACGGTGGCTGGGTCTGCTACATCTCATCTCTCTTCATTAGCCGACTCACCACCTCTTCACTTTTCTAATTTGCTGTAGTCAGTTGGCAGATTCCCACTGACATCATCATAGTTTATGCACTTTTAATTTTAATGCCAGGATCTGGATTAATCTTAACTTTACTGAAAGCTTCGTTCTTGTTTAAGCTTACTTTGGTATAAACTTTCTCTCGAGGGTCTATATATCTTTTTCATCAATGCACCTACTACTTTTTCCTTATAAATAAATGCACCAAGGGTGTTCTCCCATTTTTGCCTCTTAACAAGTCCCACATGTATGTAATAAGTTTGATTCTAGTAGTTGGAACTTGGTGGAATATTTGGCAAAAGGAGAAGTGAGCATTCTCAGGTGGGCGATGGAGTCTCTGCTCTCTGCATATGCCTCACATTCTGATGAAGATGATGAAGAACCCAAAAAGGAAGAAGAAGAAGAAGAAGGTAATTGGTGCTTGCCCAAAAACCGAGAGGGGAGGTTGGAGTCTGCTGCAAAGAGGTTGAGGGTTGTGGAATTTTCTTTCTTTCCGTTGCCTGCCACAGCTTCTCAATCGTTGCCAAAACCCAAAGATTTTGGGTGGCATTCACAGGAGCTTCAAATCCCGCACCAACAGTATCCAGACCCCGCATCAGCCGCAGCAGCTGGGATAGCTCCTGGGAGTAGATATGTTTCCAAAAGAGAGCGTGCAGCAGCAATTGCGCAGCAACAGCTGGGTTCTGCGCCCACTCATACTACCGCAATCTTGCCCGAGTCCTCAGCTTCTCATGAGCCACCTGGTATCTTTCTTCTTCCCATCACCCAACCCTTGGTCTATTGGAACGCCGCTGGCTACCCAACTGCCTCAGAACGGGCTAAAAGCCGGCGGTTCCACTGTGTAATAAGGACATAAGTTTTTCTTAGAATTTGCTGATTATTTTCTAAGTAGATTTGTTGTTGAGCCATAATCACCATGATGATATCAAGAAGCAATTGAAGAAATACCAAGAAGCATAATCACCATGATGATGACATTAGCAAACTGACCGTAAAGTCGGTACATCATGGTAATGACATTAGCAAGGTGGTTGTTACAGAGGTAACCATTCGTTTGCCTTTGCTCTTTGGTGCTATCCTTTATTATGACTAAATCTGCCATTCACCTCGGCACAAATGCATGAAAGCTGATGTGGACATATGTTTGTGCATGTGGCCTGCACCTACTCTAGGGCACTAATGACGTGAGTAGGGATGTCACAACATTTGGTTTATGCATAGGAGTAGGGATGTCACAACATTTGGTCCATGCTATGCATAAGGAATTTGATGGTCTAAGACTTTGTGCTTGGCCTCCATAGGGTGGAAGATCGCAGTTCACGTCCTCTTTGTTATGTCAGGTATTATCATACATGTAACATCTATATATAAACAATTTGGCATGTGGAAGATTTATGTGTGGTTATTAGACTCCATTTGAATAAAAAAAGAAAGATCTATTACTTCTCTCTCTCTCTCTCTCATATATATATATAGTATCTGAAGTGGAGACAAAAAGCTCATTAACTTATCAGTTAAAGATATGATTATACCTCACATCAGAGATGTGTGCAAACCACGTAAATGTTAGTTGTAGTTGCAAAATTGGGGGCAATGCACACATGTTTGAAACACATTGGAGCAAACATATTTGCGTGTTTTCAAGTCAATACAAATGTGTTTGTTGGTAATTATGATGTAGACATTTGCGTGTGTGATTGTGTGTACTTATGTTTATTTGGATGTATATCTATGTAGCATAGTTGCAGTGAATCGCAAATTTATTTATTTTTGGTTTCACCCAGATTTTTTTGGGACATGAAATGTACTAAAATTGGACCTATAATATACTGAAATTGAACCTGAAACTACAAAAAACATATATTATAGGTCCGATTTGAGTATATTTCAATATATTATAGGTTCAATTCAGTATATTATAGTACACAGTTAAACCGGAGACGCATTTACTCTTAATCTCTTTCTACTGATACCCCTATTGAGTGTATTTACAATTTTTTTTTTGCGATTCACGAATCACGACTCGTAAGTGCAACTATGCTATGTAGATATTCAAATGCACATGCTTAGATCTATGTATTATTGCATATGAAAGGGATCAACTGATATGTTACATAACATCTACTTGAACATCTTAGTATGAATTATCATGTTACTAGAAAATATGATTTCTAATTGGGGGTTTCCCAGGTTTGGGGAAACGAGGCATGCTACGAAATGTGTTTCCTATCCAAAAAGATTTGGGAAATGCATATCATGTTTGGCATACAGCTATAAAAGAAGGTTGTAGGCGGTGGTGCCTTTTTAGATAAGTGTATTTTGATATTAGATTTCATAAGTATACGATTTTGATTCCATTGGGTGCAGGTCGACATTCATAGATTAGAGTCTTAGTACGTATGTGGGTATATGGAATTGAGCATAGATGAGTTTGGGATTCTTGCAGAGGTCTTTCATTTTTATGATGATGGTCGTGTTAGGAATGGATTCATTGGGCAGCGAAGCTTTCTACTTCATTGAGCATAGTGTTAGGGAGAAGGCAGATGCTTGTTGGCAACAACTAGGTTCTTGTAATGAGAACATGTTGGATGGATGGTGGAATGGCATCTTTCTTGTCTACTAACTTGATTGATGTTACTTGTGAAAGATTCTAAACACATGATGTATAAGGAAAAAAAAACAAGAAACGACACTTTCTACATAGTCCATGTTTAGATAAGGAGTGCAAAGAAGCCTGTTATGAGACCGTAATAGTACCAACCCAATAGTACTTCTAGGTGCAGCTAACTACCGGAGGCAGAGGACAGTATGAGTCAGAGGCATGCATGCATACCGTGCAGTAGGTATGAGGGCCAATAATGCCCATGCAGACGCATGCACGACAGTAGGGGGCCATGCAGTCCTTCAGTAATGGACTGGGACCCCTCATGCATCAGTAACCCATGGATGTAGCATGAACAGTGGGTGTCAGCAGCAACTACCACCTACCACATCCATGCAAACTCACGCTGGGCTAGGAGGGGCATTCTATAAGAGAGTGCATTGGCTGGGTGGATCAAACTAGCTTTACCTTCTACATGGTTATGCTGTTCCTAACATTGGTATGAGAGTAGGCTATTTTGGCGATCAGAGAGAGGAGGATTAGTTTTTCCAGCCTCCTACAGCGTCCTTTGGGAGGAGATTTTGTCAGCGATTTTAGAGGGAAGAGAGGTGCATTTGTCTCCATCACTGTTGGGCACCTTCAGATCACTTTCTAGCCTTTCTTTGCAGGTTATTCTACACTTGTTTGTGCATGTTTTCGGCTGCAAATCAGCGCAGTATCGCCTTGGTATTCCAGCGAGCAGATTCATGGATTTTCCAGCGCATTCAGAGAGGGGTTTTCCAGCGCTTTCCAATAATCAGATTAGGCGCATTTCTACCAGCCCCACCAGCACTCCTCCTCATCATCAGAACATGCTGTTCTGGCAATAAGATTTCTGCGCATATTGGCAAGAATGTAGCACTTTCAGAAGTGGTTTGGGCTTTCAACTGCAAATCCAGTGTGTATTCCAGCCCGATCCCCATTGCACTTCTAGCAGGGTCCAGCACACCTTTAGTGCTTACTTCAGCCCTGTCCAGCACTGGTTTCCAGGATTATATCAGTTGTTTTGAGCAAAGTTTAGGAGCCTTTTCCAGCTGCCTCCATTCTGGGTTTTTGGGCGCTGTTCTGAGCATTTTTCCAGCACATGCAATACTGATTTTCTCGCTGAATTTTCAGCAACTTCTGTGGCAGCAGTTTCAGCGCACCTTTTAGTGCAACTTTGGGCCTCAAATGGTGGCAATTTTTTCGTGCGTGCACTGTCGTTTTCCAGTGAGCAATAGGTTGCATGCGGTTCGAAGCTCCGGCAGGCCGAAGCGAAAGATCGAAGTTCTAAATTCACAACCAGTCGAAGGCTGAGGGGATACTCTTGCAATTCAATTGACGAGTGGGCTCCAATCAGAGCTAAGTCCTTACTCTTTCTTTTTCTTTCTGTTTGTTTTCAGTTCCGCTTTCGTCTTCGGACTCTGACATGACGACTCCCGAGGAAACTCCTATTTCCCCAATGAAAGCCATAGACGAGCTCGAGGAAGAGGCCATTCGTTTCCAGGCAGAAAAGACAACAAGGGATGTAGATGAGGACTATGAGATGTTTAACATAGTCGAATTTGTTTCTAAAGAACAATATGAGAAATTACAGACGGAAGTAACAAATTTAAAATAGACACTACACAACATGCAAACTAAACAGGATAAATCATTTGTTGAACTTAAAAGTCTGTTTGCTAGCTTAGTACCTCCTACTCCTCTAGCTCTAGTTTCAGTCTCGCTAGTTGTAACCTTAGTTCCAGATCCAGCTTCAGTTCCCAGTGCTTCTCAGTTACCTATACCTCCTGCAGTTCTTACTCATTCGGGAGATACTAGAACAAACCCCAGGATCTTTAAAGATTTAAAACCGCCAACTTTTAATGGGGAAGAAAAGACAAAAACACGGATATACTTCAGACCTTCCTTAGCAAGTGGAAAAACATTCATGCATTGAAACAGACCCCCGACCACTTGCAAGCCTTAGAAGCTAGCCTATCCCTGGGTCCCATGGCCTACAGGTGGTGGCTGAACCTTCAGGAGACTGGGTAGATATACCCCAGTCATGGAAGGCTTTCGAGGAAGCTTTCCTATGAGAGTTCTTGCTTGCCAAGGAACTTGATAGGGCATGGAAAGCTTGGGAGAGGTTAGTCATGGACAAGTCCCTTACCCAGTATATCTCTCAGTATAGGGAATCCATTCTTAAGCTTAAAAATGTTGATGACTATCAAAAAGTTAGGGGCTTTGTCCATGGACTTTGAGATGAGCAAGGTTGAAGTTCAGCGAAACTCGCCTACTACTCTTGAACAAGCCATTAAGTTCGCCCAAATCTATGATGATTTAGTGGGCAGATGGAAGGCCAAACAACCTAGTTTTGAGCAGCTTTCTCAGACAACATTCCCATTTAAGAAAAAGGTTTTTAACAGAAAAAAATTTGATACACCTAATCAGAATGAAGGTCCTCAGAAATGCCCTGCTGTAATCCAACCATTGAAATCAGAAGACTATGAAAAAGCTAAACAAGAACGGTTGTTTTTTGTCTGCATGGGTAAAGGTCACATAGTCATAGTGTTCTAAAGGACCGTTCAATAAAAAGAAAGATAACAAGCAAGTACGCCTAGTCCAAACTGTGAGATTCCCCACTGATTTGGCAGCTACCAAAATAGAGGTGTTTCATGAAGATCATGAACACCATTGTCAGTTGAGGTCTGCTATGCTAGGGAGAGGCAACCCATAACTTCATCAATTACACCCTAGTCAAGAAGCTAAAACTTCCAGAAACACCTAGTCAACATAGGTATGTAGTTTCTTTGGCTAAGGGTCAGGATAAGCAAGTGTGGAAAACCATGGTCATCAGTCTAGATCTGGAGATTCAGGGTTATCAGGATAACTTGAACTTTCAGATCATGCATCTGGACCGTACTGACCTAGTGTTAGGGAGAGATTGGCTCTACAACTTGTTTCCCATTCTCCAAAGGAATTATCAGGATAGTACCCTCTTTCAAAAAAACGATCGGGAAGTTCACCTACATGGGGAGCATGGGGTTCCCAACAGTCCCTTGGTGTGCAGTTCAGATCTTGTTCAGCTTATGGAGGATGATCAGCATGAGGTACTTCTTTGTGACTTGCATTTTATTTTTTATGACTGTTTCCAATAATATTTTTCACAAAAGGAAACAATTAGATGTTCTGTTACGTATGTATGGTGATGTTTTTCTTGATGATTTACCTAGCGGTGTGCCACCCAGTAGGGAAGTTGATCATGCTATTAATTTAGTACCTGGGATAGCACCCAACTCATAATTAACAAAATATCTAAGTAAGGGACAAATACAACCAAGCAATTCCCCTTGGGCAGCACTTTTCCTTTTAGTTAAAAAGAAAAAAGGGTCTATGCATTTATGTGTAGATTACAGAGCATTAAGTAAGTTCAAAATTAAGAATAAGTACCCAATGCCTCGAGTAGATGAGTTGTTTGATCAGCTCGATGGGGCTAGATATTTCAGTAAGATAGATCTTCGTTCAGGGTATCATCAAGTCTGTATTAAGGTGAAAGATGTCCTGAAAATAGCTTTTAGAACTCGTCACGGTCATTATGAGTTTAATGTGATGCCGTTTGGGCTCACCAATGCTCCGGCGACTTTTATGACCCTCATGAACAATGTTCTTCGGCCATATTTAGGGAAATTTGTGGTAGTTTTTCTAGATGATATTTTAGTTTACAACAAAACTAAAAAAGAGCATTTGGCTCACCTCAGAAAGGTGTTCAGTTTGCTCAGAAAGCATAAGCTATTGGTAAAGAAACCTAAATGTGAGTTTTTTACCAAAAAAATAGCATATTTGGGCCATATCATCTCGAAGGATGGGATTAAGATGAATCCAAATAAGGTCAAATCCATATTCAGTTGGCCTAGACCAAACAATATTTCAGACGTTCAGGTCTTTCGGAATACTACAGACGTTGTCAGGGATTATGCTCAGATTGCAGTTGTCATGACAAATCTTCTTAAGGGAAAGGAAAAGGAGTTCGTCTGGGGGCCAGAGCAACAGGGTGTTTTGATGCTCTCAAAATAGCATTGACTACAATGCCAATACTGCAAGTCGTAGACCCAAATCAGTCTTTTGTGGTCAAAACAGATGCCAGTGACTTTGCGGTAGGTGTGGTGTTGAACCAAAACGGACGACCAATAGCGTTTGAAAGTAAGAAGCTTGAACCCGCTCAGACTAGATACAGTGCTTTTCAATTATTCATGCCCTTAAGACTTGGCGGCATTTTTTGTATGGTGCTAGCTTTGAAATTCTGACTGACCATAAAAGCCTTAGATATTTGTGCAATCAGCCTTAGCTTAGAGGTCGGAAAACTCGATGGGCTGAGTTATTGCAAAAATTTGATTTGTCTATCAGATATAGATGAGGAAAATTCAATACAGTGGCAGATCCTGAGGGGGAATTGCAAGATTGATTCGTATTTCTCTACAGGCTGGACTCTGGAGTTCAAAAGAGAGATGTATAGACTTTTGAACTACTTCCTAGGCATGGGGAAGATTCATCCAAGCATACGCCGGCTTGCATTGAGGATGAAGAGTCCAAGCATACGGCAACTTGCATTGAGGTTTCTGAGTCTTTAGATCCCATGCATACCAGTGTGGTTGAGGGATCCAGTTCTCGAGGATTCAAATGGAAATAGTATTCCATTCAGGATGAGTATCTACTTTACTGAAATAGAATGTGTCTTCCCAACTTAGAGGATTTTAGGTGCCAAGTATTGTATGAATGTCATGCACCCCTAGTGCGGGACACCTAGGAATACAAAAGACCTATGAGCTTCTCATAGGCAATTCTTCTAGCCCAACATGAAAAAGGACGTCCAACAGTATGTAACCAGTTGCCAGAAGTGTTAGATAAATAAAGCAAAGCATCTAAAGGTATTAGGGTTGTTACAGCCATTAGAAATACCAATTGGTAAATGGGAAAGTATTTCCATGGATTTCATAGTAGGCCTGCCTAAACCCAGAAGGGTCATGATGCTGTATGGTCACAATTGACCGTTTGATCAAAATGGCTCATTTTATTCCGACCAAAACAACCATCAGAGCAAGGTTGTTTATAGACGGGGTATTTAAATTGTATGGTCTCCCTTCCGACATAGTCAACGACCGGGATACTAAGTTTGATGGAGGTTTTTGGAGGGCAGTATTCCATCATCTCCATACCAAACTAAATATGAGCACTACAGACCATCCATAGACGGACGGTCAAACAAAAAGAGTAAATCAGGTGTTGGAGGATATGCTTTCAGCAAAAAGCAGACTAATTGGGAGGAATATCTTCCGATATTAGAGTTTTCTTACAACAGTACCAAACATTCAGCTACGGGATACTGCCCATTTATGCTGATGTATGGTTTTCAACCGCACTCACCCACAATAGTAGGGTTCAAACAGGAAAAAGTTAAGTAGCAAATTTTTTTCTAGAAGATCTAAACCAGATGGTAGAACATGCTAAGCATAGCATTAAGCAAGCCCATGATCGAGCTAAGCGGTATGCAGATCCGCACAGACGGGATATTCAATTCTCCCCTGGTGAGAAAGTCTTTCTTCGAGTCCCAGCTGACTCACGAACCCTCAAAACAGGAGTGTGTGCTAAGTTGTCTCCTAGGTATTGTGGTCCATTTACCATTATTAGGAGAACAGGCAAAGTTTCCTATGAACTAACTCCTGAACAACACTAAAGTCCATCCAGTATTCCATGTTAGTCAGTTATGACGGGCTTTAACTAGATCAGATAATCTAGTAAGGGACAGTGTTCTGGTTCCCCCCGTGGATTCTTAGCAACTTCCACATGAGCCAGAAAGTATTCTTAGCAACTTCCACATGAGCCAGAAAGTATTCTTAGTTCTAGGGAGATGCAGACACGTCATACCCTATGTCAAGAATATTTAATCAAGTGGAAGGATTAGCCAGTTGAGAATGGGAAAAGGGCAGTGTACTTCGACAGTTATATCCAGATTTTGTCTTAGATAATCAAGACAGTTCTTAAGGGGGGGGGGGAGTGTTACGAGACCGTAACAGTACCAACCCAAGAGTACTTCTAGGTGCAGCTAACCACGTAGGCAGAGGACAGTGTGAGTCAGAGGCATGCATGCATACCATGTAGTAGGTATGAGGCCCAATAATGCCCATGCAGGCGCATGCAGACACATGTAGACGCATGCATGACAGTAGGGGGCCATGCAGTCCTTCAGTAATGGACAAGGACCCTTCATGCATCAATAACCCATGGATGCAACATGAATGGTGGGTGTCAGCAGCACCTACCACATCCATGCAAACTCACACTGGGCTAGTGCATTGGCTGGGTGGATCAGACTAGCTTTGCCTTCTATGTGGTTATGCTGTTTCTAACAAAGCTTGAAGAGCAAAGAATCATAGCATAGACAAGAGGATGGCAGCCAAGACCCTTAAGAGGTTAACAAAGAAAAAGGGTCTTGGCACATCTAATAACATCACCATTGACACAGTTCAATCATGCCAAGAGCTTGTATGAAGTGGAAGATGGTATCGGGGATACACCTCCCTTTCAAGAGAAAATTAAGGAAGCCCTCTAGTTTATGAAACATGATATTGAGTAAGGAATTAGAAGTATGACCAATAGAAGAGGTGTAATTTGTGAAAGGTATAAAAGCATAACTCCTAAGAGGTAGTAACCTTCACATAGCAATTTATTCGGTCATACCTTGGCTGAATTTCTTTCGTCAACAAATGAACACAATGCATAATAGTTCTTATAGGAAGGGAAACAAGAAGAACCCTTCCAACTCTCGTACCATTATGATTGTACAAACATGGCTAAATTATGGGGCATCGTAGTGTAGAGAAAGCTTATCACTTGTTAGAATCAAATGGGTCAAGAGCAAAAGAACAAGTGGGGTTTTGAAGAGGATATTCCACTGCAAATCACTCTTTCACATCAAGAGTTATGTTGGAAGAAAGTCATAAAAATCAGATAAATCTTGTATGTTGTTTCATTGGCTTTACAAACATGGTTCCAAGAATGAAGCTTTGGCAACGAATAAGGAATCAAGTTATCAATTGAACTAAAACAAGCATTGGGGCAAGAAGGTGATGGCAAAACTTTATGAACCTTTGGGTACAATGTCTACCATTTCTAGCAGTATTGATGGCAAACAATGTTGTGCCCTCTCCCCAACACTATTTGGCACTTACATAGATAAATTACAAGAATGGTTCCTAGGAGGAGGGGAAGTGTCAAGTTAGAACATCTATTGTATGTGAATCCAGAAAGCCTCCAACTCCACATTTTACTCCACATATTTCAATCACTTCATTGGAACACTGCATAGACAAAGACCGTAGGATGAGTGATAAGCTTGCTTTGCTATGACAGCATCATGTTCCCTAATGGACATGATATAAGAAGAGTTACTTATTAAAGCATTAGTCACCTCGGACCTACTTTATGAATGTGAGACTTGGAGTAAGAACGTTCCTTCAACCAAGTGGGTTAAAATTGAGATAGTAGTAAGTGGTTTCTTTCCACATAGATGGGAGTCCAGCAAACTAAACCTTAACTCGCTCTTTTGGCTGTAAACAACCTTCTGTTGGAAGGCATCACTATGGAGAAAATAATTAGCTAATTAGAGAGGATCTCACATGGAGATTGCCTCTTAAAATTTTCTATGCAGAGTTACCGACAACCTTAAAGATTGAAGAATCGTTGGTGGTTGACCTCCAATAGTGGCCCACAAATTGGAACATTCAACAAATGAGTGGCCTCAAGCACCTTAAGAAGTACAAGACTTTCAAGGAGAGAAGATTTATGGGGGACTTTGGAAAGAGCTCTTGAAGAGTAAAATTCAAGGACTGCATAAATTCATATGTTGGAGATTTGATGCAACAACATATTGAAGCGCGTTCTCTTATGAAGAGACGGTTTGTCTCATTTGCAACAAAAGTCAATGGGAAGGTGAATCATAAAATGTGAGTTTACACCCCCCATCTGATAAGAATTTAGGGCTTATTGACACAAAATGGAGACTGTGGCATGAGTTCTTCAACCAAATGCGATTGGGCACTTTTGGAAGATTGGCATTGAAGCCTTTGTCAATTAAATAAGTTACATTGTCTACTCATTAGACTAAATTGGAGTTAAATTATAGATTACTGAACATAGAATCAACTGCCCACCAACCATAGACCAGAACCTCATAACTCCGAGAAACAGCGCTAGCATTGTTAGCCAATCCACTAAGCCATGACCATGGCGTCCCTTACTGCTAGAGCCCACCTTACAGGGTAGGTGCCATACCTAGTCCGAACAATCACAAAGAGCTCTCATCAGTTGAGGCCCGAACTGATTTAAACTTTTTAACTAGATTTTGGATGTCCCCTGACTAACTTCATGTTACCACTCCAATTATAGCCAACTATAACTAATCTAGAGTGCAACCATTGGTTAGAGCCTAACCTAATTGGTTTTTTCCTAACTCAAAGTTAAATGTTGACTAACTGCAGTTAGTCAGGGATGTAAAACTAGCCAACTTGCATTAAAACCTTCCTCTCTCCCTCCTTTGTCCCTCTCCCTCCTGGCATTCAGCCATAAAACCCTACCCAACCACAATAAGCATCTTAAACCTGATCTCCCCCTCCTGTACATTGTTCTTATTGCACACTGCTTGTTCTTCTATTGATCACGAAAGAATTTCAAATATTCTTCAAGAATCTTTTCAATGCTCTTTCAGCTGTTAGTCTGAGTGGTTGATGTGGCACTAAGTGTAGCTACCTCCCTAGCTTGAGCCTTAAGCCTAACCCAACCTGACCTTGGCCTTAAGCATTGGCTGCCTGTACCTGTAACTCTAGATGGACATAAATCTGATCCTAACCTTAATCATTTGGCTGAAACATTACTAGTTAATGCTTATGATCCTTTGTTCATGTTTTTAATTTGGTGTGAAAGAGGTTCCATAGCAGAGGTAGTATGTAGCTCTAGTATATATCAATGACTAATCTTAGATCTACTTATGCATGGGAAGCAACACAAATACTACCCACAAATTCTCTTAAAGGGTGAGAAACTTATAAAGGTTGCTTTTGCGTAATCAAGGTTTTCAGGGAATCCTAGATATGAATTTGCCTATTCACATTCAAAAGAGACTGGATAAGGCGAGAGACGGTGTATCTTCACGCAATCACTTACCTAAGGAAGTTATTGTTCGCTTGAGGGGACATGATAAAGGTGTCAACTGTGTTCGATGGTCTCCTACACATGGTTTGTCATTAACTATCCTCTGTGGTGCATAAAAGAGCATCAAGTGCTATATAAATCTATGCTGTTTAGTTGAAATGATGCTTTCAATTTTCTTGTACTTAAAGTTGATCTGATGAAAATACCGAAGGAGTTTGGTTTGACGCATTGTCGCAAAGGTATTTTCCAAATAGTTTAAAACTTCTTGCTATCATATCTCCTTGCATTAAATTTTATTCTCTTCTTGGAATTTAAGCAAAATTGAGGATATTGAAGTTCCTTACTTTAGTTGTTTTGAATAAGTGCTTTCTTTCCACTTCTTTCTTAAGTGCTAGTTGTTACTGTAGCTGAGTTTGAAGAGAGCTTTTGGAGTAGTAGTAATCTCCTGCCTAAGTATACCTTGATCATAAGCAGGATTTCTCATTTTTGAATCTAAGTTACGACAAGAAGAATGTTGAGGCTTATAGAAATAAGCAGGACCTTGAGAGGGATGACAAAAGAGCTGGCCTTTGATTTGTTCTTCTCTGTAAAAAATTTTAGTCAGATATGATCATTAATTTCTTTATATATTACGACCTTTATCATTATCTAAACATTTCAATAATCCAGATTTTAAATTGTTTCTTTGGTGCCAAGCAAGTTCAGTTGGTGTATTCTTCAGAAGAAGCATAAGCTCTCGGAAGCGATTCGTTTGTGCATATTTGGGTTGGTTACCTCCACTTAAGTAGCTTCTATGTTGGAGGTCGAATCTTCCAACTTTTTATTTGAGTCATTATTTTATTTCGAATGTTTGGTATCTGAGAGATCATATTTGTGCAATGGATTTTTTCATTCTTGGAAGGAAAACTTCCCATTTGTAAGCGATGTAAATACTTGTTTCTTTATTCTGTGTTTTTTGTATATCAATTATTGGCAATTATTCCATAAGCCCATTGCTGTTTGCTTTCTCTTAACTTTTCTGAGAATTGGATTCTATACTCAAGTCCAACAGAACTTGCCAATAATATCTATTCACTCTAGAAATCGATTTGTAGATTGCAAATCATCATGCTGAAACATTAAGCTGAGAATCACATCATAAATAAATCACTCACCACATGGCACATCACTGGGGGACCCTGGGTAAGGGATCTTATTTCAATAGGATTACTGAGATACAATTAACGACAAGTGGATCTTTAACGATCATTAATGACTTGTTGGGCTTACAAATTTGACGACACGTGAAGATCTACAACTTCTTCAAACACCCTTTACTCTAATCAGATACTTTCTGAAATTATTATCTTTTAATTTTGATCTCTGAAGGCTGCACCTGCCATTGTGACGAAATTGGTCCAAACAATTTATAAAAGACTAAAAACTCAGAAAAAAAATTGTCAGAGAGATGTGCAATGAAGAAGTCACTTGCAGAAAATTAGACTCCATGGAAGAATTACTGCTATAGACAACCTTGCAGAGTTCATGGCAGCAATGTTTTTTATAATTTAGGATGTGCAGAATGAGTTGAAGACTGCAACTCTTTTAGATTTGTTGTAGCTGGCTTCTGTCTTTTTTCTTTCGTGACTTCATTTTCCCTTCACAACACTTTCCTAGCTCGTGAAAGATGTGAAAAGGGCTATTCTTCCATGAACTCTTGAAACAAATTGTTGGGGTAGTGCCTCTAGATATCATGACATTCAACTTAAACAGAAAAGCTCCTTGTTCTGATTTACTTATTCTATCAATAACTTGCTCAGTGGACAAAGTTAGCATGGTACTATTTGTATGCCATAAGGCCCATGATCAAAATTGTCCATGCACAGACTTTCTTTGAACTTTACATGATCTGCTTTCCCATGCATGAATTGGAGGATCATGCCCATTTTCCATACATAGCTTCTTCTTGCATGGCTTCAGCTTCCAAATTGCTTGTAGCTTTTTGATGGTCACTTATATAAATAGTATTGTCTTCCCAATTGTGCAGTACATGCCAATATGGCATGCTTATTGAATTCATTTTGCAAGTGTTTACAGTTATCATGTATGTTACTATTGAGAGGACAATTTATTTTACAATTTGAAACTGATAGCTAATTTGATCATTCTCTAATAATCTGTCTTGAACACAATCACCAGAGACCTTGACTTTGGTTAATTTGACCCAACAAATTTTGACCCTGGGTTGATGACTGATTCCTTACAGTCCTGGATCTAGACTTTAAAACTGGCCGGAATTCGAAGGACCTTTAGTCTGTCATCTTACAATATAGACCTTAGTTCATCCATCTGAAATTTTAGGAAAATTCACTGCATCCAACATGGTTCTTATGATCATAAACAACCTCAAATACTGTTCTTATGATGATTGATTGCATGAAACACAATTTTTACTTTAGGACAATTTACCAGATCTGACACATTTCTAAGATGACCAATAAAGCCTCTGGAAGGGTGGTAATGGTTTGTTTGAGAAAGTTTTGTAGTCGGCTGAAATAATCATTTGTACCATGGTTTTACCCCTGAATTTGATCTGTTACAAAATACCTGGTCACTTGAATGGTTGCTTTAATCTGCATATGGTGTATCGTTGGCAAATGTATTGCAGGCAGTTGGTGTGGTTCTTCTATTTTGTGTATAGTGCTATAGTATGCAGGTGAAAAGAGAAAGAATTGTGCTTAATGTGCTGATGGTTAGAAACCTCATAAAATCTTTGGTACAGGGTCTCTTCTTGCTTCAGCAGGCATGGATCATGTGGCATGCATTTGGAAATTGTGGACTGAGGGAATGGAGCAACCTGCTTGTAAGGTAAGTTGCCATACAGCTGCTGTTAAGGATGTCCAATGGTCCTCACAGGGAACTTGTTTGTTGACATGCGGTTTTGACAAAACAAGCCGACTCACTGATGTGGAGACTAACTGCGAGAAACAAATTTTTGAGGAAAATCAAGTCGTTAATACGATCCAATTTCATCCTTTCGAGACTGATTTGTTCCTGTCTGGAGGCTCTAAAGGTGCTCTAAGACTTTGGGATATTAGGTCAGGGAAAGTTGTACGAGAGTATTTTAAAAGCCTTGGCCAAATAATGGATGTAGACTTCAGCAAGGATGGGAAAAGATTTGCATCTACATCAGATATTGCTAAACGGAATGCAAGTGATAAGACTATAGTCATATGGGACTATTACAATCAGGTTACTCTATCAAATCAAGTAAACTTCATTATACTATAACATCTGTATTTATACAAAATATGAGCTGGTAGATGTTTTTTTTTATCATAGTTCCTAGGCGATTCAATTAAGCTCAAGTAGTTCTCAAGATTAAGAATCAATTAATTATGACAAGTGAATAAAAAAATGTAAAATTTCAAACTTTTGAAATTAAAAAGGGGGAAGTGTTTGCAAAATGCATAGATATCCATTCCGAAGGTTTTTCCTCAGGAACCGTTCCTAAGGAACAGGCGCCTCATTCCTAAGAAACGGTTCCTAATTTTTTTTTACTGATACTAGAAGAGATGTTTTGCATTTCAATCTACAACATTTGTTGAGATACAAATCGTTCTTCCATTATCTGAATACATTGTGTATAGTTCTGTTAAGTTTTAGCTGCCAGTAAATGTTGTCAAGTCTATATTAGTTCCATAGATCTGCTTGTTTTATGAAAAGCTCTCAGTAAACTATGTCAGGTTACTGTTCCTTAGGTAACTTAGGAACTTAATGAACTCAGGAACAGGAAAACTTTTTCTCTGCACATGAGCTTAGGAAGAGGAACGTGAATTTAGGAACAAAAACCCTTTTTTAGGAACCTCAATAACCATTCTTTTAACATCTTTATGAACAGGTTTTCACCCCCTGTAAACTCAGTCTATAATAGGATTTCTGGGGGGTTTAGAAAGAAAATTTAAAATTTTAAACCTAAATATTTTTACCTAAGGAACAGTTCCTTAGATGTCCTAGATACAAACAGTTTCTTCTGTTCCTAGGAACTATGGCAAAATGCATATACAGTTATTTTGCCAAGCTCTATTCTGTTGGAATAGAACTTGCTTTTCTACATATAGAAAAGTAGCTCGAGGATTATAGGATAATCAATGAACTCTACTTTGTATAATCTGGATTTCGGACCTCTAGGTAACGAGATATATGTTACAATCACAACCATTGAGCTTATGCTCACAAACACATTCACCAGTTAAAATTGAAAGAGCAGCTACCACGATCTACTAGCGGGAGATTGAGCAAAGCATAACTCAATCAGTGTAGTTAAGGAAAAATGTAGGTGAATCATCATACTAATAATTTGTAAGGTAGATCGATTTCGTGCTCATAACTACGTAGACAATCTATTATTCACATGGAAAAAAAAAACCATGACCGTCAGTACCTACTTTCCTATCACGATGCCTTCATGATGACGAACAATAGGGAATAACCTATTCCTGACAATTAAGGACCTTTTGAAAAGTGGAATTTCTTTCAGGTTTGAAATGGCCCGAACCTTTCGAAACAAAATCGCGATTCTTTCAGCCTTCACTTAATAGATGTAAATTGGCTTCATAGTGGCATAATTGGCGAGTCAGGAGTTAACAGCCTTCTAGAGGCACATTTCCCTTAGTTTTTTGGCAGGTTTGGCTCACTTGATTGTTTTGGCCCTTGGATTTAGGTCTCTTCATTTTTCATAACTCATAGATTTCTAGAATTATGGGTCCACAATCACATGAGAGCTTTGCCATTCTCTAGCTCAAATCACAATTTCATGAATGTGGCACAATGTATTTCAATTTTTATCATTGTCATTCTGGTTTACTCCTTTTTTTGCATGGTTTACTCATATGACATTTGTGGTATCATGTCTGTCTGCTGATCTACAGTCCATTAACTAGTTAGTTCATTCTTCTTTGGAATTTGATATGATCGGTAGAGCATTTGAATCATTTGTCTGGTCATCTGTTGCTATATGGGACTTGTATTCGGATTTGACATGAATTTTTGTGGTTCTGATTCAGTCTGCTAGCTATTTCTACAGATCTTTTTGTTTCATCTAACGATTTTTCTCCTTTTCTTTTCTGCTGCTTTATGGAACCAACATGCAGAACGACATGCCTGCATTATGCATCCATCACTATCCATATCAATTGATCCACAGTTGACAGAACATCTCTTATCAAACAAAATTGGTCGCCATCTGATCTAGATTTGGACTCTTTGCCATATTGTGAAACTTTTGATCCTTTTCATTATTGCAATTCATCTTTGTGGATGGCTTCTTCAAATCTACAGTTTCTGGATCAAGAAGAAACAACATGAACTCAGCACTTGGGGGCTAAACACCAGACTCGCAAATGAAACATAAAGAAACTTCTTATACTTGCATGAAATCTTGGACTTTCACACTCAAACCATATCGTACTTCTAAGATTTGCACGAAAAAAAGTCGTTATTGGAGTGCTATGGCACTTACATTATGAATTGCGTTTGTGTAAGACTTAACGTGTTTCGAACTCACCTAGCTGAAGTCATACTCACTCAAAAACAGTCCAGAGTCGCATTCAAACTTTTGACTGGCATAACTGATGCACTCCAGACTCGCTGACATGAGTTTCATACTTGCTTCACTACTTATATGTGGCTATGCAAAAAATCTCACATTCACTTGCTAATTTGAATCAGATTCAACTCTTTGCTTTTAAATCTTGCACATTGTCTGTCACACTTGAACTCCTTAATTTGAGACTCCCATTGCCAAAGTGGAATTATGGGAGCCAGCAGACTCGCACTCTCCCAACGCAAGCCAGATTCCCATTCAAGTCATACCACAGGTGTTTGTTGGTTACCCACCAAACGTAGATGGGCAGGTCAAGTGAAAAATCAAAAAAATTATTTGATTCAAAAAATTTCTATAAATGGCCTGAAGTGGTGTTAAAGTGACACTTTCCAATGGATATCTTTGGGCCTTATGTAACACTGCCCTGACCCTGGCCTATACTCTGTGAACTTATATACTTGTCTCTTGTCAGAGGAAATAGTCTGAAGCGCCTCTGAGCATGGGTTTATGGAGCTTTGATACTGTAAGGGCCAGTTTAGTATGAATTCAGTAGTTTGGTATTACCAATATCCTCTACAAGTGACAATTTGCAATCTGTATGGAACTCTTTTGGACATCTCTTGATGTTGAATTTGAATACCCACATTGTTTCCTAGATCGATATCAGGTAGCTATTGCTCCTTCCATCCTATTTCTTGGTCATAACAGAGAGATTCCAGTTGCAAGGTTGAGACTGAAAATAAAGCTCAATCAGGGTATGAAGAAAATCTTGATAACAATGATTATGAAGACCAACCTGATCAGTATGAGGATCATAATGATGTTTATCAAGTTGATGATCGATACAATGTTGTTGGTGAGCAGGATGAACTTCAATATTAATAATCATCAACACTAACAACAGTACAATGTTCATTATGAGACATTGACATGCTGCTCACTAAAGTAGCAGTGTAATGAGTTCTAGTTGATTTTAAGCAAGTCTTAGTTAATCAAAGAAAGCAATAGTCAGCTCTAATGTTCTAAATTTTGATTCCATGCCAAAGTCTGCATGCCATAGTCTGACTTGAAATGGGCTGAAAGGTTTATCAACACTTTTAGCTCTTTGAAGTTTCAAAATGAAGTTCCCTTGTAAAAATTAGATGCACATCCAAGCCATCGTTCACAATGCCATGTAACTGAACTTTTTTCAGTCTATGTTTGTGGCCATTTAAGGGTGGAATGAGATTCGTTCTTGGAACCGGAACTCTTGTTCTTTGGGAGAGCCACTCCATGTTCCTGATCCCAAGACCAGGGGGCCCACTGACACCATGTTCCTAGTCCCAAGACCAGGGCGGCCACCGACCACCCTCACTAGGCTCAAGCAATTTGTTCATTACCAGGGTCAGTTTGAGCTCATAGAGCATGGAGCTCCTGGTTGCTAATTTGATGTAAGCTGGTAAGTTAATCATTTTGCAAATAGAAAGAAATTTACCATTTTTAGAAAGAAAATCACTGTAAAAGATGGAGGTCTGTTCTTGGGTGTAACAATTGTGATTGTTTTGCATAACCCATGGAGTATGTGAAAGTTCAAAGTGTAATGTGTATATGTGCTGGGTGGTACTGTAGCAGAGTTGATCAAAATTAATGTGACAGTTGTGTGCTTTCTAGTGTCTGGTTCACGGCTTAAACTTTTGACGTGGCTGATTCAATCAAAGTGTGATTTTCAGCAATTGCTTATGCCCACCTACCTTTTTGATGGAAATTTTACCTTTTTTGGAACCTGAAGTAATGTTGCAAGGAGAATATATCTCCTGCATCTGCATTTTCGTCCCAATTGAGTTTGGTCTTCTCCTCCAAACAGTAATAGAAATCAGCTTGCTCACTTTGCACATACTTTTTGAGTGAATTTCATGAAAGTAAGCTGAATGTCTGTCTTTTGCTGCTTTTGGTCATTATGCTGAACTGAATATTTACAATATATCAAATGACTTTCAGATGCTTTTGTGCTCTATAGTCAAATGTCATGATACTTTCCAACAATCTTACATTGTGAACCGCCTTGTTGTTTTAACAACAGAAGAGGTCTCTCTCTCTCTCTCTCTCTCTCTCTCTCTCTCTCTCTCTCTCTCTCTCTCTTTCGATGCTCTGATCTAAACTCAAGCTACTTGTGGCATTTGAGACTTGCATTCTATTATTTTGTTTTGGCCCATTCTATTGTGCATAAGCTTACTGCCTGCTTCAGCTATCCAATGCTGGATATGTCTAACAAATTTGCAAAAATGTCTAGGTATATATGGAGCCTTATACCTGTCCATCAGTCCGTTTTCACCCTTATGAGGACTGCTTCATTGCACAATCAAATGCCGGCTATATTGCAGCCTTTTCTGCTCGACCTCCTTTCAAGCTCAATAAGCACAAAAGGTTTGAAGGTCATCAGGTTTCTGGTTTTCGGGTGCAATGTAGTTTTAGTCCAGATGGTGAATACGTTGTTACTGGCTCAGCAGATGGTTGTTTATTCTTTTACAGCTATAGATCGTCTAAATGTTTGAAAACAATGAAAATGCATGAGAATGTATGCACGGATGTTGCGTACCATCCAGTTTTGTCATCTGTAGTTGCTTCTTGTAGCTGGGATGGATCTGTCTGTGTCTATGATTAATTGAAGGTGCATTTCAAATGAAGTTCTTTCAGCTGGCCAGTTTCTCTAGATTTACTAACAAACACTTGGGCAAAAAAGAAAAGCTTTCTCTCCTTCACCATCTTTGAAGAGAGATTGAGCTAGTCGCATCTCATTCAGACAGTGATTAACAGTCCAGAAAAGCTAGTCCTTTGTCTGAAATAACAGAAAGGGACCTGGCATAGTTCTGTAGCTTAAAGTCCTTTTATAAAATTCCTTATATCCCTTTCTTTATGTTTTTAACAAACCCTCAAAGAAGCAAACAGAGAGCCCCAAAGTATATGCATATTGGGCCAGAGAACCTGCAGGCTGAAATAGACGAGGGCATTACACCTTTAAAGCCCATGGACAACGAAGGATCAATGAACAATGAAAAAGGCATTTAAAAGTTCAGGCCATTTCAACTTGAATTGCAGTCCGTACACATGGAATGCTGTATGTTCTGTAATTTGGTACAGAACGGCTTATATGGGACTAAGTCTCGACATGATAGGCAATAGTACTTCTTCCCAAAGATCTTAAAAGATTCTGAACAAAAGAGGTTTACATCAGTACAGCTCTAAAACATTTCTAGAGATATGAAAAATGTTCTACACTTTGAGACGACCTTGATTAAGTTGTTAGTATAGCATTTATTGGCCGACACTTACCTGGAACTAGGCATCAATATGAAATACATATGATGGCATTGTATGTAGCTGCAGGAAACTCACTTGTGAGATTCCAGTTGGCTTTATCTGTAGCATAAGAAGAGATTCTATGCATGTCTTCTCCTGATTCTACATCTTTTGCTCAGAAGCTAGGCGTGGCGCCCATGCGCCTATGTTCAATTTCAATGCCTCACATCCCATTTATTTGACCCTTTCTTCAAAAAGCTTGTATATTCGATGATGCTTGATGGGGCTACACAGTATCATACTGTAGGATTTTCTAGGTCACAACCATTTGGTTCCTGCCATATGATTGTACTTGCATGTTTGCACATGAGACAGTTCTGTAGAAATAAGAATGCTACATGAGCAAATAATGGCAATGACTGCTAAATTTGGTGATAAAGATGGGACCAGTATTTAAAGCCCTTTCTTGATTTTACGGTTTGAAAGCGAGGATTTTTTTGCAATTTTGTAGAAAAAATAGCCCAATCGTAGCTATAAAATGAAAAAACATCGAATTAGAGAGCACAACACGTAGGCTTGCAATATTGTTACAAATAGGTGACAGATGTCAAAGATGTCATGATGCTTAAAATTAAATAAACATCAAGATTTGAACTATAATTTTACATGAGATTGTATAGAAGAGACTTTAGGTTTGCACATTCAGTTTACAACGCTCACGAAGGCTAACACTTTGGAGTATCAAATTTCATTCAGAATGTGATGTAGTCTGTTTGTGTTAAGCATATAAGTAAAGATCTAGTCATCTAAAATGCTTCAACTAGTCCTATCAATTACAAGGTAAATGTCTCATTAGTAGGACATGATGGTTCATATCACCACTTCCCAGTAATACAGTACGTGGATAGGTTCTCTCTCTCTCTCTCTCTCTCTCTCTCTCTCTCTCTCTCTCTCTCTCTCTCTCTCTCTCATATTATATCTCACATTTCACATTCTTACCTTTTTGTATCTCTATAACCTTATTGCTAAAATATGTTTGCACAAAAGAAAAATCAAATGTTTATCACAAGAGAGCAAAAGATGTAGACTTCTATCACACACCTTCCTTCAAACCATATATAACTAGATTTTACAACTCTACTAGAATTTGATGTAAAATATTAAAGTCTATAGCTTGCCATATGTATTCTACCATTAAGACCTAAATCTTTGAGATTTGAAGCGGCATTTAATAAATTTGCCTTGATTGCACCAAAAAAGCGATTTCATTTTGTTCAAAAGGAAAGTACATCTCTTGTCGATGAATGTTTTTTATTTTAGTTGTTTGACGACATATCTAACAGGGTTGGCTCAATTGGTTAGCTTGGTATTCAAAGATTCTTTGGTCCCAAGTTTGAGTCCCCCTTGAAAACCAAGTCATCTCCAAAGTTTCTTAGCATAGTTACCGTGTCTCTAAACTTTTGAGCTTGCATCACTTTCATGAAGGGAAAAATTCTTTTTTAGCTTACCACGCACTTGATTGAGCAAAATTTGCACTTGACATTCTCTTGAGGTGCATAATATCAACTCTAGATTAGTTTCAGGGTGACTTGCCGTTGCTTAAATATTGTTAAACCTTGTGGCACAAATTGCTTAAAGTAGCAAAAATCAACATTTTCGAAAAAACAAGCTAGCACATCATCATCTAACTCCATAAGTGTATCTTCACTCATGGTCTTCCAACGCTCCAAAACATGTCCATACCCTTGCTAAGCTAGGTGTCAATCATAGTGTTGTAGAGATGATTTTAGTACTCATAATCATTGCCAGTAACTAGCACCTATGGAAGAAGATTGTTTATCCTACATTTCATATGATAAATTGCAAAAATGTATGATGTTTTAGAAACATCGATTGGAGTCGGTGCTAGGAGCACCATATTTCATATTCTCGTCCCAACTTTTTCTATGTGGCTTTGACTAACACAATGCAAAATAATTTGAAAAGGTTCTTTGTTAAAGTCCTATAGAGACCACTCTACAATATTGTGCCTTATGCGAATGCCCTTTTGAGATAAGGATTGACAAAACACTATATTCCTCCAATGATCCCCTCTTTTGTCCAACCAATATATTGTTCAACTAAATGATCAACTTTTAACGCTCTAGAAGAAAGACCCAATGTATAACATTTAATGTTCGGGCATATCATGTTGGACTACATCTGCTTGTTTCTTTTTGAAAGGACTTGTCTTGGATCTTTGCTTAGCTTTCGTAGCAGGAATTGATCGTGGAGGTGATGACTTCCGAGACGACGATATCTTGCTAGAATTCTGACTTGTAGAATCATCCTCATCTTTTCCTTTACCTTTATCCAATAAGGGTGGCACATATGCTGAATCAATCTTTTGAGGAGAATTGTCCCATTTCAGGACCGTATTATAATGTTGCTTGGCTTGTTTCTTCGTTATTGACACTATGATCCTATCTTCCTTCAATATGACTGCTTTGGATAGTTTTATTGTTGGTTCATCAGGAACATTACGCACTCCAAATCTAGTCGGATCCATATGATTTAGAATTCGCTCATCTATAAGTTCTGCATTGTCATCATAAGTCAAGGCATGACTCACATGAATGAGGTCATCTTCAATTGGATCTGGTATAGGTTCCGTTGATATCCAAGTTACATTCAACTCATTCAGTGGAAAAGTGATCGGTGTATCCAAGGTTCAATTCAATAATGAAATCTCTCTCAAATTTGACTGATTATCTTGTTGACACATATATCTTGCTATACAATCAATCGTTATAAGAGCTTCATTCCAGTTGATAGTATATGTTTGAGAATCGTAGTGAACTCCCAAAATTTTCTCTAGTCGATCACAAGTATGATCCGTTGTTGATGAATCATCATCCTCTTTTTGAGCCACTAGTCTGATAGACCAAGTTGCAGGATCAACTTTGACTGCACGTGCATGGGTCCTCTCAAGATTGTTAATTACATTTCTAGCCTAGATTGAAAATATCGAGGCATAACTAACAATAAAAAGTAGTCATTTTTTGATGTGAACCCCTTTACATTATGTTAGAAAAAACTAGCTCCAAGTTTTGGTTCATGCAAAATATCCAATTTCAAGAGAACCCACCCTTCACACTACAATTTGAAAATCCAGTTCCCAATCTTGAAAATTGTGAAATAACTAGTTAGAAAACCCCTTGTTCATGTTATCTTATTTTTTCACTTCTCTATTAGTCCACAATCTCAAATCTAGCATATTCAACCAGAAGTATAACAAAAAAATAGACACAAATATTGTAGCTGATTGAAATTGGAGTGGCTTCACTAAAATGGCCATATCACCTCCAAATAATAATAAAATTTAGTAGCTCTCAAAAGCTAAGATCAAGGGCTACTAAGCTAAATCAAGAAATTATGCCAAAAAACAAAACAATGATTGATTGGTCTAAATTGAATCAAAGCAATTTGGAAATTGAAAAAGCAAGAAAACTAACTAACTAGTGACTAGAAGTTCTATCCAAACTCCAAGAAAGTTATTATATATGACGGGAAAATGATCTATTGCTCTTATACCAAAATTGTCAGGTGTCAATCATAGTATTCTAACATTTAATCCATTCATAGACATCAAGCAATCAAGAATATAGACAAATTGTAGAAAGCTTCGCCAAACTAGGCAAAATAGATAGAAATCTCCATTAAATGGTCGCGGCTCAGTTGGTTAGCTTGGCCGATCCATAGTTTCTCTGGACCCAGGTTCAAAACCAAGATACTTTTAATGATCACTCAATACATTAGGGCCTTAAACTAGAACATGGTCAATTTTTCACGTGAGGGTAGGCACATGAACGACCAAATGGCAAAAGCCAGCACGACCTCATCTATCTATAATCCTTTATGCCTCTAATATGAGTTTGGGACCTTACTAGGCTGAATTGAACATTCCAACCATTACTACAAAGTCCGCCATTAACAAAGACATTGCATATGCCTAAGCCCTTCTAATTGATTGTCCTATTGAGCTAGTCATATTCTAACTTAGTTCCAGGGCTATATCTAGCAAATATTGTTATTGAGCACATGGGCTAATATATACATACATTTGACATGCATTTCAACTTGCTAATACTTTTGAAAAGTGAAGTTGAAATACACATTCCTGAAATTTTCTCTCCAGATTAGTATATAATGAGGTCTATGTGCATTTTTTAAACTATAAACTTTGAATGGGCATCTATTGAAGCCTATAGCTGATATGTCATGCCTATAAATTGTAAGGCAACAAGGATGATAAATAATCTAGTTTTACCCTACAAAGTAACTACAAAGTCTACAAAAATGAGATCTACTTTAAGCTCTTAACTCTTCTCACCCTAAATGATAACCCAAGCTAAAGGTGCCATTTAGGATTGATTAGCACTAAACTAATTTTGATTAACAAACTTGTTTAGACACCAAAAAAAAAAAAGCCTTTTTGAGTTCGTACAAGGCCTCACGACAAATTGGACTCGTCACCAACAAGCTTCTCATCTTCCTCCCTAATGGCGTTGTCCATGATGTCATCATGGTAGTGTAGGCTTCTTGATATTTCATCTTTTGTCATATGCTTATTAACCAGCTGCCATGACCCACATCAAGATGTGGTAGTCAAGGACCCCTTTAGCATCCACATTTAGTATGCAATCGCTTGATACATTCTAAGTATTCTTGAACCCCCTCCTTCATCATCTTGATTTTACTGAGTTGCAAAATGGAGTTCCATAGAAGGCTTAAATTATTTTATCAAGGCTGCTCTAGTGGACTCACACTTGAGGTTGGAAAACCACTCCCTGGCTAAATCTATGTGTCATGCTAAAACAACATAGTTTTTCCTCAAGGTTACTTCGCCATAGACCTCGCAAGCCTCTTCATGACCATGAAAGAATTTGACTAGGTCTGTTCTACGATCATAAATCAAAAGCACCACATGACAGATGATGGGGACATCTCTATCAAATAAGCATAAACATTACTTTCTCTAATATGTCCCACCATGGAAAGAAGATTCCTAGAATAAGCCCAACTATTGGTTATGGAAGAAAGAAGGACGGGTGGAGTATCATATGCCTCTAACAAAAGCTAGGTGGGTTAGCTACATGAGCAAAAGATCTACATGCAACCTTATATTTCGCAAGAGAATTCAAGGGATATGAATGACGAAGCATTTGTGACTCAAGGCATCTACCGATGGATATGGATGGTGATGTGGTGGCATGTGGCTATGGTGATGGTGATAGTCAATGATGATAACAGCATATGGCAACTATTAGGGTCTAGAGAATTCCCAAATTGTGTGATAACCTCCAAATGTCATTTATTGTGATCAGCATGGCTACTGCCAACTATAATTCTCCATACAATTTCAAAGGTACATTGCAATACTGTGTGCAAAACTTAGTTGTCTTAAATCATAACACATTAGCACCTAGTTTCCAGTGAGTGCAGGACCGATGACAAGTTCAACTGAATCTCCTTCGACCTTTGGCCTTTGGCAAGTCACACAAGGAATTTTTTGGTAGTTTGTACTAAGTCTCTCTCTTCTGATGGCAAGTGTGAAAAGTCAAAGGATTTGATCGATAGGTCCTGAGTTCACTAGTACAAGTGGGTAGTATGGAGCTCTAGCTAGCCTTGGTGAAGGATTCGAAAAAACCTTTTTTAGTTATCCTCAAAACACTTGCATTTTTGTAAGTGCTCTTACTCATAAAGCTTTTTATGCCTATAGAAAAAGAAGTCAAAGTTTGCATGATATCGATTCTTGAGACATACTATATTTTGCCAGCTTTACACAAGTTAGACTTTTATCGACAAATAATCCACAAGTCACAAGGTGTTTTCTAGTATTTTGTATAAAAAAGATATTCCAATTTTATTTTTTGTTGTGGATTAAAACATGTACATCTTTTACCTCAACGAGCAATGGCAAGTCACAGAGGTAATATGTAATCATGAGTCTAGCAAGGGTTTGTTGGCGAGTCATTGTGAAATTATGTCCATAACAAAGCTCAAATGCATTTTCGAGGCTTTTGGCAAGGTAAAATACCATTAATTCGACTATAATTGCTAAAATCAAACGTATCATGTTATAAAAACAGGTAAATGGCCAAAATAAATGGGTTAATAGCACTACTAACTAGTCTCAAACAAAAATCCCACACGCAAAAAGCACAAAGGGCACCCAACAACAACAACAACCTTTTGGAAAGAAATCTCTCCTTCAACATCATAAATGAAACAAGATTCTTGAGGAGCCAAGGTAACAAATGTTTGTCATAGTATAGCCTTGGATTTTGTCCAATGCAAAATATATATGCATAAGCTCACATCAAAAAAATTGTCGTCGTTTAACTCAAAACTAAAGAAATATACTAAGCATGTTCTATTTACTCACTTTCCATCCAAAGCATCCACCTCCAAACAACAGAAATAAACTTGAGCACCATAAACTACTCTACACAATATCCAAAGCTTTAAAACAAGAAGGGGGGAGTGTGTTCCTAGATATAAACTTTCCAAGCCTCCAATAACCACCTCAAGACCCACACCTACAAATAGACAATAGCTAAAGAAAGTGTGCCAACTCCACTAGACTTCATCAACCATCACAAAACCCAACAACACAAAAGCACTTGGATTGAGAAGGGAGGGTTTTGATATGGGCCTAATCTATGGCTAATTTTAATGAGCTTATCTCAGCTTAGGATCCAAGAATTTGAATACGAAGAAAACACCTCACCAAATGGATGGCTTGTCCGATAAGCCTCCAATCCTTTGTAATATTATTGAAGGTAATACCATTGTGTGTGTGTGTGTGTGTGTGTGTGTGTGTGTGTGTGTGTGAGATAGAGAAACAGATCAAAGCTCCTCTTGACAACTCAACACCAAAACCTTTTAGAACCCTTTATTCATAAACCAACAAGCAAAAACATAGCTGAAAAGTACGTACTAGAAAGCACCGTAAAGCAAAACATATTTCAAGACATCCAGCTGGTACCTGTCACCATCCCACCACACAAAAGTGCGCAAGTTAGCATAGTGAGAAAAACAGGTGTCAACGTTGAATGTCAGTTGTTATCCATGTACAAAATACATTTAACTCAACTAAGCAGCTTGCAATGTAGATAACATTTCGTAGTCCAATCTTCCCTTACTGAAAATTGCATATAGCGATAGGCCAAACCATATCGCTATTGTATCAGGACGAGTGTCATACTGATCAGTTTGATGGTTTTAGTCCTTATCTTTTACTTATACATATGAAATATAATCCATTTGGAAATAAGTTGTATAATATAAGGCAAACTGCAAACGTGTAAGGAGCTTGGACCAGCACATGAGGTTTGGAGCAAATCCCTGTCATACCAAAATTCATACTTGTAAACAAGTAATGTACGATTCTCGTGACTTCTTGAGCAAATCCATGCTATACAAGAGTCCTCAGGCTATCTTACCATTAAATTATATTTTGAACCATGATCGTGACTTAAGATGCAATAAAACACAATACCTGTATTTATAGACAAGAGCATTTATTTATGACATAAATGAGGGCAATCATTTTTTTTATATGCAATGATTCAGTATGCTACGGTAAAGCATGCTATAGAAAGGGGTATACGACAAACTGATTTAAGCATCTTTCCGCGAGTATTCTGATTAACTCCTGCAACTTTGTCGCAGCACGAACAAGAAACAAAGGTCGAACGAGAACAATTCACGACAGTCAATGTGCCTTTGACTCGAAGCATGAACGATTCGCAAATCATTCGTGAATCGCAAAACATACCTCTAGGACGCAAACCGCAAAGGGACGCAAAATGAAAAACTACGAAAGAAACGAAAAGAACAAAAGCAAACGGGAGATTATGAAACAAACGAAGAGGAATCTTCCGCGCTGGCAGCTAGCAGCTCAACGGGCTTGGAGTTGTACACTCACGCCCAGCTGAAACTAGTGGCAACGACAGAGACTAACTAACTAGTTGATTAGCGTTAACTATCTTGTGATTCTACGTTTTGCTATCTTGTAAACTCCACACTGTGGAGGTATAAACTATCCTCTCTAGATCATAAACTTAGAAAAAGAAAAAGAAGTGAAGAGAGATCCTGTAAAAGCTTCCGCGCAAAAAAGAAAATTCAAAGACACAAAATCATTCGCGAATACGAAGACGAAAACAAAAAAGAAACAGTTTCGTTTCTGCGACACTGAACAACAACAGCGTCTTCTAGCTTCCGCAACAATTCAATTGAAGCTTTTATCTTAAAACACCACCGAAATATGCGAGAAACACCAACCTGAATGGTAGACACTAGTCACTCTTGTGAACTTGTCATGTTTGCTTTTTAATGCCTTTGAGAACCGTCTAAATCCGTATGCAAATCTATGTATAGCATTATATATTCATACGCATGACAAATATGTTATTGTCATAATCCAGAACTTCTGTAAAGCCCATTATCAAAGCTTTTGTAGCGGTATACTATAGTATATCTCTTGCATGGCTTGGAGAAGAAAGATAGATAGCAGTGTTCATACCTTCTTTTGCAGTATGCTAGAATCCAATGATAAGATACTAATATTCATGCTACGTTGCTGGTATACTGTGAAAGACAGAGATGATAGCAAGTATCGTTAAAGAATATACGTTTTACGAGTGCTCATTATGATTATAGAGATCATACATTAGAGAACCATTATATAGCTCATCGCTAGACTGTACATAGAAAATGGTTTAATATCCCATGGACAGCAGCGATGCATCTCTACACAATGGTTTTTTCAAAAAACTATCCTTCGATATGCAAGATAGTATGCTGGAACAACAGCGATGAGTTGCCTTTCAGATATACATATCAGTAGTATGTGTGTTGGAAGAGGCATGAGTATGGCATGTGTGTTTCATGATAGCATGTACTCAGAGAGTACTATCTCTTCTGGCCAGCGATAGCATGCATAAACATATGTGGGCAGATTCAATATAACCATTATGAGCAGCGATGGACAGCGTGCAAGTATTTAACAATCAACCAATAGTTACTTCTAGCCAGCGATAGCTACATACATTCATTCACAATACATCTGGCCAGCGATGGCTTTATCATACATCTGGCCAACGATGTCATGCCTAAAAACATAAAATTAGATGTGGTATATCTAGATTTGAACAGCGATTGACAGAGGGCAATCGATAATGCTTCATGCACATTCATATCCAAAGAAAATAATCAAAAATACGATGCAGTAGGCCGTGCTATAGCGCCTACCAAAGATATGCATTATATTTAATGACAATCGGTTTGATAGCAAGAATTGATAAGTACAGAATGCGCTTATCGTTGGAACAGTGGAACATTCTCCTATCGTAGGAGGGAGGGCACTGAAACTCCAGACTGTCTTGCCAAGAGGAGGAGGAGAGGGAAAGAGAGCATGGGGGGAGAAGAGGAAGCGTGCCACCTTCTTTATAGGTGAGACCACTTGTGGAGAAAGGAACCGGTTGTAGCCATAGGATGAAATAAAGATGATCTTGGCCATTGAAGTTGCAATAAATGCAAGTGGAGGTTTAACTTTTCCCACCAAAAACTTTTGAGGGTCATATAGCTTGCAAAGCTTATGATTCCAAGTAGAAAAAATTAAGTAGAATACCATCCATGAGAGAGAGAGAGAGAGAGAGAGAGAGAGAGAGAGAGAGAGAGAGAGAGAGAGAGAGAGAGAGAGAGAGAGAGAGAGAGAGAGAGAGAGAGAGAGAGAGAGAGAGAGAGAGAGAGAGAAACAAAAAAACAAAAAAAAATCCACCAACCATACCCATAGCTAGTGAATCCCTCAAGGGGGCAGTTAGCTCCCCCCTAATGGAAAGCTAACTTCCCACCAAAATAGTGTTAATGTTTTTAGGCAAATCAAATAGTAGTCCAGGAAAAACTTCACGATATAAAAGTTTGTTTATGATCAAACACAGTTTATCTCAAGAGAAGCCATTATCACACGTAGACGTGTTTATGTATTCCAAAGAACTTCAGACAAGATTATTTGTATGATCAGGAAAAGGTGTGAAATCTAGGCTATCAAGTCTTTCCATAGCAAGTTTACGTACGAGATATATACACATGAAACAAGGATTATGTTGAGCCTTATCAATTCCATTGACATATAAATGCTTGGTAATCCATTGTTGTTCATTATTGGCATCTTCTTTTTTATGCAGTGGGACGGTGTTCCCTTGAATCCATTTCTTGTTCTTTAAAAATTCTAGGGCACTTTCTCTACAAAATCAGCATGTTTATCAATATCTATACTTGAATACATAGGTAAAAGTTTCATGAGTTTAAGCCATCCATCACGTAATTCAAAAGCAATACGTTGGATATTAGTATGTTGTAACATGATATGATTAAGTCCTTTTTCCAAGGAGCGTTTAAGGACCTTACTATTGATTACGCTGCAATCTGTAATAAAAATATGATCAAACTTTGTTGATATAAAGCCTTTAAAACGTTTCAAAGTAGTACATGAGCAAGCTTGTAGGTTTTCAACTTGAAAGTTGCAAAAGACTTCATATACCAAGTCATTTTAACATTCGACATGTATGACCAACCAAAAACAATATCGTCGAAAGAATCATGTATAAAGCCAAATAACTGTAATAAAATGCGAGCATAAGACTGATTCACATGAATGGTCTCGAACATCCTATTATGGTAAAGTAGATGTAGAAAGAGAGTTCCCTTGGTATCATGCGTAAAAACCATTGTGTAGAGATGCATCGCTGCTGTCCACAGTGATGAGATATTAAACCTTTTATTATTTACAGCCCAGCGATGAGCTATATGATGATTCTCTAATGTATGATTTCTATTATCATAATCAGCACTCGTAAAATGTATGTTCTTTAATGATACTTGCTATCATCTCAGTTTTTCACAGTGTAGCAGCAACGTAGCACGAATATTAGTATCATATCATTGGATTCCAGCATACTACAAAAGAAGGTATGAACACTGCTATCTATCTTTCTTCTCCAAGCTGCAAGAGATATACTGTAGTATACCACTACGAAAGCTTTGATAATGGGTTTTTACAGGAGTTTTGGATTATGATAATAACATATCTGTGCGTATCAATATGTAATGTTATACATAGACTTGCATACGGATTTAGACGGTTCTCAAAGGCATTCAAAAACAAACATGGCCAGTTCACAAGAGTGACTAGCGTCTACCATTCAGGTTGGTGTTTCTTGCATATTTCGGTGGTGTTTAAAGATAAAAGCTTTAATTGAATACGTTGGCAACTTACAGATGGTTAATCATAATACTCGTGGGAAGATGCTTAAATCAGTTTGTCGTATACCCCTTTCTATAGCATGCTTTACCGTAGCATACTGAATCATTACTTATCAAAAAATGATTGCTCTCACTTGTGTCATAAATAAATGCTCTTGTTTATAAATACAGGTATTGTGTTTTATTGCATCTTAAGTCAAGATCATGGTTCAAAATATAATATAATGCTAAGATAGCCTGCGGACTCTTGTATAGCATGGATTTGCTCAAGAAGTCACGCGAACCGTACATTACTTGTTTATACAAGTACGAATTTTGATATGGCATGGATTTGCTCCAAATCTCATGTGCTGGTTCAAACTCCTTACATGTTTGCAGTTTGCTTTATATTATACAGCTTATTTCCAAATGCATTACATTTCAGATGTAGAAGTAAAAGATAAAGACCAAAACCATCAAACTGATCAGTATGGCACTCGTCCGGATACGGTAGCGATATGGTTTGGCCTATCGCTATATGCAATTCTCAGTAAGAGAAGATTGGACTACGAAATGTTATCTACATTGCAAGCTGATTAGTTGAGTTACGTATTTTGTACATGGATAACAACTGACATTCAGCGTTGACACCTATTTTTCTCACTGTGCTAACTTGCACAGTTTTGTGTGATGGGATGGTGACAGGTACCAGTTGGATGTCTTGAAATATGTTTTGCTTTATGGTGCTTTCTAGTACTGTATACATTTCAGCTATGTTTTTCCTTGTTGGTTTATGAATAAAAGGTTTTAAAAGGTTTTGGTCTTGACTTGTCAAGAGGAGCTTTGATCTGTTTATCTCTCTCTATGCATCCTCGAGGTGTAAATCCGACTATCCTTGGGTCGGGATAGTATCAAAACCTTTACCTTACTTGGATTCATAAGCTACCATGACTTTTTTGCTATCTCTAGTCCGCAAGATGGTATCAAGATGTTGTAAACCTAGGTTATCGGGAGCAGCTTCCTCCCCCTATTCATTCAGACTTTGATTATTTGCATGAAAAAAATTGTCATGTTGCATAGTTTTATTAATGGAACAGATCGTGCAACCTGTAACGTTGTTGGACATGAAGATAAGGTACTTTGTATGCTTGACCTGTTGGACACATTACATTGGGTTCAATATGCAAGATAGTATACTGGAACAGCAGCGATGAGTTGCCTTTCAGATATCCCATATCGGTAGTATGTGTTAGAAGAAGCATGAGTATAGCATGTGTTTCATGATAGCATGTACTCAAAGAGTACTATCTCTTCTGGCCAGCGATAGCATGTATAAACATATGTGGGCAAATTCAATATAACCATTATGAGCAACGATGGACAATGTGCAAGTATCCAACAATCAATCAACACTTACTTCTGGCCAACGATGGCTACATACATTCATTCAAAATACATCTGGCCAACGATGTCATGCCTAAAAACATAAAAGTAGATGTGGTCTATCCAGATTTGAGCAGCGATTGACAAAGGGCAATCGATAATGCTTCATGCGCATTCATATCCAAAGCAAATAATCAAAAATGCGATGCAATAGGCCGCGCTACAGCGCCTACCAAAGATATGCATTATGTTTGCTGACAATCGTTTTGATAGCAAAAAAAGATAAGTTTAAAATGCGCTTACCGTTAAGAGGAAGTGTGCCACCTTCTTTATAAGTGAGACCACTTGTGGAGGAAAGAACAAGTTGTAGCCGTAGGATGAAATAAAGGCGATCTTGACCATTGAAGTTGCAATAAATGCAAGTGGAGGTTTAAACTTTTCCCACCAAAAACTTTTGAGGGTCATATACCTTGCAAAGCTTATGATTCCAAGTAAAAAAAATAAAGTAGAGTATCATCCATGAGAGAGAGAGAGAGAGAGAGAGAGAGAGAGAGAGAGAGAGAGAGAGAGACACACACACACACACACACACACACACAGAAGAGAGAGAAAGAGAGACGCGCGCGCGTTTCAATTGTGTTCTTGATATGGGCCTAGTCTATGGTTGATTTTGATACACTTTATCTCAACTTGACATCCAAGAGGGTCATCAAGGAGGCAATACCTTGTCAAAGGGGTGGGTGGCTTGTTATATAAGCCTCCAATCCTTTTGATTCTATTAAAGGTAATACTATTTTTGTGACATTGAAATTAAATTCTCTCTCTCTCTCTTTCTCTCTCTCTCTCTGTCTCTCTCTCTCTCTCTCTCTCCAACATTTCCATAGCCACAACCTTTCTAGTTGGCCTTTACTCAAGTGCCCTCTTCCCTTTCCTGTGATAACCACTGCTATTGACCAGATTATGTTGAGGGGTTGTTCTCATGTATCTAAATGATCAGAAGAGTACTAAATGAAATGTAAACATACAAACAAAACATGAAAAACATCCTTTTTTTTCCAAACATGAGTGCATATTTTTGATAGGGCCTGCAAAGTTGTTGGACGGCCTCTCTCAAACGGAACTAGAATGAACAATAGTTGAAACACTTCAGAATAAAAAAAAGAAAACTAATTTTTTCTAGAGTACTATGCAGAATAATATTGACAAGCCAAGGGATTTTTGGGGTCATCACATGGAACCAAAAAAGAAGAAAGTGAAAAAACAAAAATATAAGTAGTTATAAAAATCACTTGAACTAGAACTAAATAATCAATATGGCATTAGCATCAAGTGATGAAGGCTTGGATCGAGGAAGAGGAATTGGGCTGTGTAGGGCCATTGGGGTCATCACATGGAACCAAAACAGAACAAATTGAGATTAAGCAAATATAAAACCAAATACATCAATAGTTAAGCAATGAAAATCACTTAAACATAAACAAACAATATGGCATCAGCATTGGGTGATGAAGGCTTGGATCAAGGAAGAGGAATCGATCATTTTTTTGGCATCTATATTTCATCAACAATCACCAAATGTTACATTTTTGTGGTTCTACCTGCAACAATGCTCATCCACTGTCAATTCTATTCGCAATCCATTCCGTCTTAGGTAATGGCTAGCACTCAGCAGGTATTCTCTGAACAAACACGCTTCTCCTTCGAATAGCTATAGTCATCATTCAATATCCACGGTTATCAAAGAGGAACTTTTCCAGTCTTCTCCCAATTACATTTCCGGCCTATTTTATGGCACATCTATAAGGTGTATTGCTATCATCACATCCTCCTTTATGCCTTCGTCATAAGCTATATTTATGGATCTATACCAGGTACACCCAAGTGTTACATTCCAAATTCAATCCAAGTTCAAAAAGCATGCCCCAAACCTTACAAATTTTGCAGGTTATTAACCTTATTTGAGGTTTCGAGCACGAAACGCTGACACATCAGATCCTCAACTATACATGTCAAACAGCCAAGTTACATATGCTCATTAGCAGCATGTCATATAAATGTACCACCATTGGAACTGCTCGACATGATTGTGAAAAATTAGATTATATAGCACACCCCCTCCATACAAGGTCTAAAGATCTGAAGTTCGAGGCCTCAGATGAAATGAATCTCCTTAGTTGAAACTGACTTAAGTTGAAAAACTTACCAATAGTTTCAAAGTCATGTTGTTGCTCAGTTAAACTTCTGATTGTAGCTACTTTCTTGCTAAAAGAGAACGTTCTGACACATTATGCAAGCAGGACGCACAAACTCTAACAGGAAAGCGAGCAATGTCCTCATTGCACAAATTGAACCAAGCACTTAATAGCTGGATGCATGCACATATCTTGGTCTTACTTTTTGTTGAAAGTGCACATAGCATTGTCACACTCAAAATGGTGGAATTTTTTGTTGTTCCTCATTGAAAGCAGCTGTGATTTTTGAAAACATCTGAATACGCCATCAGTGGTAGGAGGCAGATGACCATAACAGCAAAGGATGATCTGTCCTTTGAAAAGGAATTACTGAGAGCAGCTCTTCTCTCCACCCATCCACAAAACTGGAGAATAATTTACTCACATTCTTTACTTTTCTCCAAGTGACATAACTGCCGTAATCTAGTAGGGACGTACCAAATACGAAGTTTCTCATTCCTGTTGAACATGCCTTCAATATCCCAACCACATTCCCTCGCCATTTCTATCAGTGGAAAGTAGCATGCCTGGCGCCAAGCTCCCACATTCTCACCTTGGTCTTTGTAGATTTTCCTAAGGTGATTTGAATGCTCAACATTCAAGCAGTGTAGAGCATAACAGTGGACATAGTGCCTCATTTTGGGTTTGTTGATATAGCTCGCACCAGCATGCTTAGCGTGACGGAAGACCTGATTGTTTACCTGTGCAAAATGTATAACATTAGAGGTCAATAGCCCGTACTCAAAGCCTCTAATGACTAGAGTCTCGGCATGAGCTTCTCAAGGTGCCAGGTACCAAACATTCAGATCTAGAAGACGAAGAACATCACACTCATGCCAGATGAGAAAGCCAAAAGGTCAGTAACACCCATACCCATAGAAACATGACGTAGGGAGCATATGCCTAAAATAAGACATACTGTTTCATACAAAAAATCCTGAAATTTTTCACAGGAGAATGCCAATGTCAATTGGATAGTTGAAAGAGCATTCAGCAATACTGCAAATTTCTGAACCAGAAAAAAATTTCAGCTAGCTTCTTCTCAAGTTCCGTAATACTATTCATGTATATACACACCGTTCAGGATATCAGTTAAACATCTACCTTCATTGGACATTTTTCCCCTCTTTCCTTGCTAAGGTACTGCACTTCTTGTAGGAACCTGCCGCATTGCTCATAAAGATCAAAAAGATAGTCAAGCCCATTCTTCTTCCCCCTTGCAAGTTCCCCAGGTTCTGTCACTATAAACGGATGCTCTCGTGGTCTATCCTCCCCTTCCTCCCCAGGCTCTTGGGGCCTCTTCCGCTTTTGCTTCTTTTTTCCAGGTCTTCTGTCTTCGCTGTCACTGCTATGCTCAGAAAGTGACAGTAATGCAGATGTCCTGACCTGAGAATGGCACAGTATAGGCTCTTTTGTGTTAAGGTTGAGAGCAGATATTGGTGCTACAGAATCACTTAGGATCAGAGTATTCTCCCTTCTGGATTCCTTGACAACTCCTGCATGAAGCGTATACGGTATGACACATCAAAGTATAAAATTAGCAAGACAGAGGAAGGGCAACAAAATGGTTTTCATCTCTCTCTCTCTCTCTCTCTCTCTCTCTCTCTCTCTCTCTCTCTCTCTCTCTCTCTCTCTCATAGAAAACCTCATTACAGACTTCAGATCTGGCCACATCAGCACCAATTTCAGACTAGTTCAAAGATGTTGGAATCTTCTCACATAACACCATATTTTGAGATAAGTGAAATTCAAGCAAAAAGGGCCGAAGAATTGTCACGTAACAATGGAGCCATATATGAGATTTGACTTCCGCAAAGCATGTACATATGAACAACGCCTCGAATTTGGACTCGAAAAGGCAAAATCAATGAAAAACCTAGAGCAAGCAAATGAGCATTGAAGTAAGGCTCTTTCAAATGTTGCAGGAAAACACTTCAGGCACAACTGATGAAATAAGAAGTGCCCACCAACAAATGCCTGGTACAATGAAGAGTGCAAACAAGCAAAGAGAAGATGGAGGCAAGCACAGGAAAGAGAAGCAAAAGATCTAGAAAAAATCTACCAGAAGACAGTCAGGAGAAAACATAGAGCATTTCTACTCTTGCAACAGGAGAAACCATTCAGAGATCTCCGATACACCCCCAGAAGCTTCTAGAGAAAGCTGCATGCCAAAACACAAGAAAGTACTGAAGTAACATGGGAAGATATGAAAAGGTATCTAAAAGACCTATATGAGAAATCAGACATCAACACCCCAAGAATAGCAAGGAATGATCCAAAGAGTACAATTTTCTCTATAGATGATACTTGGGAATTGGTGAAACCACAACAAGAAAAGAAGCTGATTGGAACAAAAAGGATATACAATATCAAGTGCAATGCCAATGTTTGAAAGCAAAATAACAATTTTCCGTTCTATGGGACACTAGCCCATCTTCAAGGAAAATTCCTTTTTTAGCTGGAACTTGGAGTGCTATCTTATCTAGAAAGCATTCCTTTGATTCTATTTGCTGATTTTTACCATTCTGGTCTCTTATTGTGGCTGATAACTTACATGGACTGTTGGCTGAATCTCACTAGTTGGATGGCAGTAGCCAATCTTGGAGGTTCAAAGTTCCTTGAGATGGCTGAAATGTGGGAAATACTTACCGAGAGGAACAAAGGCCCATAATACCCAATGCATAACCAAATAGAGATATTATTCTACAAAATAAAAGGGCAAAGAAGGCTTGATTATTATTAACATGTCTTTGGTAGAATCACTTACTACTCACATTAGTGGATGTATGACACCCCAACAAGCTTGGGATACACTAAAGAATATGTTTAATAGCTTCTACCTCAAAAATTCTCCTCATTAGGCAGAAATGTCTCAATTGCGAAATGTCTCATGATGATAATGTAATGTCCCTTTTTAGAAGAGTCAAGGGACTGCGTGACTAGTTGGCTGGGGTTGGCAAAGAGATGGAGGATCAAGAAGTGACCAGCCTCATACTCAACAGGTTGCCATGTTCATGGAAGGACATAATATGTTTTTGCAACTTTGTCCATATGGTTCAAACTCGTAGACAATCAGCAACTACTCATTTGTTCATTCACACGTTTTCCTGAGTAAGTGTGGAGTGTCTATCAAGTGAGACATGTACAAGATCTTAAATTGAGTCTCTTTCTCTGGTACACTTCGTGTGCAGAAAGCAAAGCTCCAAATTCATATCCAACTTCAATTTCCTATTTTCTATGTTAAGGTCAGAACATAAAGCAATTCTATCCAGCTACCTCTATTTCTCAACCTACCCCTTCATCAAGCTGTAAATATAGCATGCCTTTATTCAAAATCTGGAAAAAATACCTAAACCGATTTCGTCATGCTTGCACGTCCTGGGGCTCTTTGAAAGCAATTCCAGCCGCTGCCTCTCGATCTCTTCTTCCTTATGCTTTTTCTCTGCCCTTATGGCAGACTTGATTCCATACTTTTCCCCAACAAGAAGCTCTACTTGGTAAGTCTCAAGAATAGTTGTGATCACGTCTTCAAGCTCCTGCTCAGTCATGTTCACTAATGTGTTAACTGTAAAGCCCATCTCAGTCATTTTGGCTAACGTTGTCAGGCGAACGCCATAATCCCTAAACAAGTCTTCGAGTGATCTCGCCTCTTTCTGACCTCTAGAGCTGAAACCAAACTCAAAAGACCTTGCTTCTCTCTGAACCACCCTGGGCTCCCATTTGAAAAGAGCGCTACTAAAACTTTCTGGATCCAGCTTTTAATAAGTGAAAATCACAACAAAGATTCTGGCTAGACTTAACTTTCAAACGCAGAGATTATCTTGTATGAGAGGAGACTAACTCACTGCCCAATCGCGAATGTAACAGTGACATCTTCAATCTAAGGCAATATAGCTTCTCGAGATAGTGCTTCACAAGATAGAGTTGGAAGTAGCCGTAGCCGTATTATGAAGGGTTTTCAAGAAGTTATTGATAATGAGAATCATTAATAAGAGTTGCATAAGGGCAATGCATTCACTTCCCATTACTACAAGAATGTTGAAGTTGTACACCTACTATTCCAGGTAGCTGCTATGTACCTTCGCCCATAGACTTTTTCTTAGAATCTGCACAACTGCTTAAGCTTGTTTCTATACGACTGCAAAGCTTCGGCTGCACTTCCTTCCGTGAGAAGCAGGTTATTTACAGTATTGATGTGGTGTATGCTAACACAATGGCAGACTGCTATGTTTCAACCCTTCCACATTTCTTTCTTGCAGAAGCTTCCAGGTAGTAAGCAAATACGGCAAACTGTTTCATTGAACACAATATCTGTTATCTTGTTCTTTAACTATATTGAACCGCTTCTTGCTAAAACTCCTGCTAGCACTAGTCTGTATTCATAAGGCTTCTCGCAAATGTCTGCTTGTCATTATTTTGCAATGTCTTCAAACATATTGAAATGCTGCTTGCTGACGCTCCTTTGGACAATAGCATGTATCTACAAGGATTCCCGTAGTCGTCCGCTCGTCATTATTCATCATTTTCTTAAATATATGTATTGAACTGCTTCTTGCTACCACTCCTGCGAGCACTAGCACGTATTTACAAGGATTCTCGTACATAATCTACTCAACATTATTTTGCAGCATCATCTAAAACTCGTAAAGTCCCTCCCTCGGTCCTGGAGCGTCAGCTCACGGCTTCTTTCACGAAAAAGGCCGACAATCCAACAGGAGTAATTGACCAGAAAATATCGGCATACGAGACATCATGTTGCAGACGCAGCATCCAGCAACAGCCGCACATCACTCTCCGTCATAAACTTATCATCACGACGTCTGATAGCGGCATCAAGATCAAAGAACGGCCAGGCCTCTGAACTGAAATGGTGGATGAAAGCGAGGAGTAGCCACCACAAAGCGCCTGGAACATGCACGAGACGAGGCAGAGAAAGCGCAGGATCGGACAAGAAAAGGAGAACGATGGCGATGGCGATGGCGATGGCGACCTAAAGAAAGAAAGAAAGGGAGAGAGAGAGAGAGAGAGACTTTTTCTTTGGATGACAGGGCCCAGGTTGGGGGCCTGGGGCCTCTCATGGGCCAGGCCCCAAAATATATCTCATTCACATTTGTATCTCTACATAAGAATGTTGTCAACCTTTCAAGCTTTTGTGTACGAGGTTGTGTGCATGGTGACACATTGTTCGAGAAACCCTTTTTGAATTATCTTAAAAATCTCTCTTTTTTAGAAGCTCCTCGGTTTTCTAGGACTATCATTCCTAAATGTTCCACGCTATCAAGTTGCATGTTATTGACCACACTAACCAGCGAGATGGTCAATGTCCACAAGTTGCAATGCAACAAAAATTTGTTGAGTTCTTTGATCTCACTTGCCAAGCAGGTCTCTTGCTCTAATTGCAACACTTGCAACCATGGCCATGATCTGCACACTCGGCCACGCATAGAGCAACAGGTAGGTAGGTGTGTGTGTGTGTGTGTGTGTGTGAGAGAGAGAGAGAGAGAGAGAGAGAGAGAGAGAGAGAGAGAGAGAGATATGGATGCTTTTAAGCCCATGTTCTCCAAAAGAAAATTTTCATTCTTGTTGCAAACCCCCTCACTTGGGAAAGTGTTGAGGCGGTCATGAAGTGCATGGGAGGGGGGGGGGCTTTGAAAACCATTTGCCCATTCTTGACGTCATCTCAAACAGATGAACGAGTTACATGGAAAACTTCTCTTATTTGCCTGTATAAAAATCACATATTTCATGATATCAATATTTGAGAATTACTGATGCTTTTATTCTTATACTTTGCCTAACTTTCTCAAAACTTGTCATGACAATCTCATAGTTTTGTTGTGTATTTCTTTGAGTATAAGGGTGTGTATTCTAAATTTCATCGTTTTGTTGTGAACCTTTTGTTTACAAGGTTGTGTTTAATCACATTACATGCATGTGGAAAAGTAGGTGGGAGGTAGGTGTGATACAAGGTTCAAACTTAACTTTTATTTACATATAATTTTTCATGATTACAACTTGGCAATTCACCCAAGTGCAATCTTCCTAAGGAAGAGTCAAGGTATATGTCCATCTTGTTTTTGCATAATGTTCATCAATTCTCAAACCCTTTTTTCTAGAGGTTGTCATCCTCAATCATGGTCATTGGCACTTATTTTCTAGAGGTTGCCCATTGTAGCGCAGACATCCCAAAGGGAGCTGGGAACCACGACTTAGCTTCCCAGCCTTCAACTCTTGTCGTCCCAACTCACTTAACATACAAGTAGCCAACTCGCCAACAACGATCAGACTTAACCAACTTGAAGTTCGGTAACCAACATTGAGATCCAACCTGGTGCCATGCCAGATCGGGGGTCCCGATGTGAGTGACTTCCCTCCAAGCAAGCCGCCCGACATACATCAAACTTAACCAACTCGAAGCTTCGTTACAAACGAGTAACATTCATTCCAAGCAAGCGGTCTGACTTACATCAGACTTAACCAACTGAAAGCTTCGTCACGAGCACTGGAAGCCAACCTGGCGCCATGCCAGACTTGACAGCCATAAACAAGTAACCTGTTTATGGCTGTCCAGTCTGGCGTGGCACCAAGTTGGCTTCCAACGCTCGTGACGAAGCTTTCAGTTAGTTAAGTCTGATGTAAGTCAGACCGCTTGCTTGGAATGGATGTTACTCGTTTGTAACGAAGCTTCGAGTTGGTTCAGTTTGATGTATGTCGGGCGGCTTGCTTTGGCTTGCTTGGGTGGATGTTACCTGTTTATGGCTGTCCAGTCTGGCGTGGCGCCAGGTTGGCTTCCAGCGCTCGTGACGAAGCTTTCAGTTGGTTAAGTCTGATGTAAGTCAAACCGCTTGCTTGGAATGGATGTTACTCGTTTGTAACGAAGCTTCGAGTTGGTTAAGTTTGATGCATGTCGGGCGGCTTGCTTGGAGAGAAGTCACCCACATCGGGACCCCCAATCTGGCATGGTGCTAGGTTGGATCTCAATGTTGGTCTTCGGAACTTCAAGTTGGTTAAGTCTTTTCGTTGTTGGCAAGTTGGCTGCTTGTATGTCAAGTGAGTTTGGATGGCAAGAGTTGAAGGCTGGGAAACTAAGTCGTGGTTCCCGGCTCCCTTTGGGATGCCTGCGCTACACAAGCCATCCAACTCAGCCGACAGGTTAGAGCCCGTTCCCAAGAGCTTAACCCATTCACGTTCATGCAAGGAACACTCAGAACCACAAGCCGCGACAGATATGGAAACAACCAGTTCCTGGACCAAATGGTCCCGACAGCATACAGCTGGCGTCACGGACCGAATGGTCCCGACGGCATACCGTTGGCATCCCGGGATATGACCCTCAGCTATGTGCCAAATTAAAAAGTTTGAAGCGGCCTTACAACTGGCGCTTTTACCGAACACTGAAACCCAGAAGGTAATCAAAGTCAATTGAGAAAAATCCCACTTTATTAATAAATTTGAGAAGGTGACATTTCAAGTGTGTGACCGACCCTAGTCTCCGGGGCGCTGGCATGCCAAGGCGAGTGCCAAGACAACATTCCAGCCAAGGAGGCTGAGACTTGGTTGGAGCTCGCCCTGAGTCGCAACCCACACTCCCCTATAGTATTGGTGGGATTCGCCACCTCCCCTCATACCAAGTACTCTCCAAGCTGGTAAAGCACGTTTTCTCTCTTTAGGATTTTCTCTCTCTAGAATTTATTGATCCTCAGGCTTCCTTTAATCATGCCTAGATCGTGTGAGGTGATTGCACATCGATCTGAGCTCTTTGGACTTAGCTAGAACCGATCAAAGATTTTCAGCCATAGGAACTTGGCATCGGCTGGATTTTGGTTACAGTGGCGCCGGGAAATCATAATTTTACAAAAGTGAGTTGCAACTTGTGATTAGTTTCGTATAACATGCAACACAACATATATGAATCTGCTCTTTCCAATTACTATCATAAAAAATGCACACAACATGACAAGAAGTATATAAAAAACATGCGACACCAATTTCATGTTTAAAAATAAAATAGAATTTTGATTTTTGAGTTTAAATATCACTCTGACTAAGATAGGTTTCTAAGATAGATTGTGCTCAGTTACTTAATATGTTTATGTGATAAACTTTGGCCTTCTATAGTAAAGTATTAGAATCAACAAACTATGAAACATCTCATTGATGTCATGTACAACGTGCGAGTTACATCGTATGTTCTCTTGTGATTGAAGAACTATTGTATTGTAGTCTTTTTTTGGAAGGCTTTTTTGAATTGTATTGGATGAAGTTCCAAGATTGAAATTTTTGGAAGAGTGCATGAGAGAGGATCATCTATGGAATTGCCTCAAAATCATTTGACTCGTGGGATTGTATATATAATTGATTGCTTACAAGCATGAAAGAACTAAACGTGTGGATACACAAGCATTAGTAAGTTTCCAAGACACGGGAACAACGTAAAGTTGTTGATAAACATATTATTTGTAGAAAATAGTAACATTTGTAAATATTTGTTGCAACGATTCTCCTTTGTTATTATATGCTAAAATGAAAATGCCCTTCCATGTGGTGGTGGCCTCGACTAACGCCTCTTTAAGCTTTGTGACAAAATTGAGTTGGTGGTTGGTAAAATGCAAGGCTTTATAGTCCTAGGCTCAAAGGATAAAATTTGGTTATGTAATTTGTAAAATGCATAGTGTTAACGAGCTGTATTGTCCCGAGCTCATACTAATACGAGAGTGATGTATGACAATTCTCTTAAAGTTGACATGTCCCGTTTAGGGGAGTTTATCTAATAGATCGGTTTACGTTTTGGATACTTTTAAATTGCAATAAATATGTTTTTTCATTTTATGAAGTGAAATGACAAAGCTTATTGCATCCGAAAGCGAAGTTTTACAAGGAATGTTCCCTATAAAATTTATACGAGAGATAAAGTTATTTTTAAAAAATAGGACAATGATGCTCAAATTGCTATAAATAAAATATTTGGATAGCAACTTTGTGATTGACGGTGGAATGTTGGACCCATGTTTTATCCAAAGTATAAACGAATGTTGATTGGCAAGATATCACTATTTTTAGCTTGAAGCGCTATGATATCATGACGTGTCTCACTTTGGAGAATCTAAGCACTAAAATGGATTCTTATTTTGTTTTAACTTTCTAAATTGCAAAGTTTGTGTTCTTTGTCTTTTGTCAACTCTTGAATAATTCTTGAATTATGAGCTCTAGGCCAAAGAGTCATGATCACCACATGGCATGAGTCTCATTTTTTGTGAAGGTTTTACTCCTACCTCATTGAACTAATGTCAATAAAAGTATTACATATACTAGAGAATGAGTGTAGACTACTTTTGGTAGGTAAATGAGCCTTGGTCTAGCTTGTAGCATGTTAGGGTGAGACCAAGGTAGATGCACTTGTGAGAATGGGTAGCCTACTCTCGTTCTTTGGCATTAAAAGCCAAGGTGGCATATTCTGTGAATCTACACTATTCCTTGGTGTTAAAAGCCAAGGCGCCAATTTTGATTGCACATTAGGTAGGCCCAACCGATTCTAAATTTTGGCAACATCTATTACTTTGGGCTATGGATTTGCGAAAATGGGTAGTCTACTTCTATTTCTTGGCATTAAAAGCCAAGGTGGCATATTTTGTGAACATACAATTCTTTGGTGTTAAAAGCCAAGGTGCCAAATTTGATTGCTAATAGGTTGGCCGAGTACCCAGCCTATTCTAAATTCTGGCAACATCTATTACTTTCTTAATTCTACCACATAGCGCTCTCAAGATGGGTGGAATAAGTGATCTGATTTGACACCTAGAATGGGACACCCTCCTACACTCTCACTTCATATGCCAAATCATCATAATAACTCTCCCAAGCTAATACACATCACCCATTCACCCTCTCTAACTAATACACCTCATCCATGCACTCCACTTCACCCTAAGTCCAATTGGAGTCTTCCTCACACCTCATGCATTTGAACTTGACACCTCACTCACTTTGGAAGGACTCTCCACTCTCCATATAAGTGGAAATGCGCCCCTCTGCTAAGAGGATGGAAGGATGTTGCATCCAAGCTCTGCCATTTTGTTGTTTGTTGTGTACAGGTGCTTTGGAGAAGAGGATGGAGGCATTAACTCAAGGAGGCTATGCTATTTTGTGATTGCAGAATTTTTGGAGCTCAAACCCTCGGATTTCTATCTCTCTTTCACATCACACCCAAACACACACACACACTCTCTCTCCCTCTCTCACTTTCACCTTCTCTCGAAACCATGGTATGCTCTTGAAATTGGTACCCATATGTAAGAATGGCTGATCAGTACTCATGCATGTCAGGCTATCTGTGGCCTATTGTCCATGCATGTCAGGTCTAGAGCTTGCATGTCATTCAGTGGCCTATTGTCCATGCATGTCAGACCTAAAGCTTGCATGTCATATCATTCGTTGCCTATTGTCCATGCATGTCAGATCTAGAGGTTGCATGTCAGATTTGAAGCTTGCATGTCGTAGCATCTGTGGCCTATTGTCCATGCATGTCAGATCTAGAGCTTGCATGTCAGATCTAAAGCTTGCATGTTAGATTTGAAGCTTGCATGTCACACCATGCATTGCCAAATGACCATGCATGTCACTTCATGACTGTTGCATGTCAAGAATCTATGAACCCTTATGATTGCATGTCAAGAATCTATGCACCCTTGTGATTGCATGACAAGAATCCAAGATCCAACATGACTGCATGTCGGAAAGATTAAGACTTATGAAGAAATTTCTATGCTTTTGTTAAGCTAGATATGGAATTAAGATCATTGAATATGAACTAAGTCCATGTTAAGATTATGTTCCTACATCTGAGACCCCTATTGGAATCCATTGTATATGTAATTGGCATTGGCCAATTGGATTTGCATAATGACAAGAAAAGAATCCTTCGAGGGGGTGGGGGGACCACTCAATGCTTCCGCTATTGTGTGAATGAATCTATGTGATGCAATGTTTTTCGAGTTTCTGATTTAAAGTCTTATTTGATTTTCATTAAGTTGATTCGAGACTAGATTTATGTGAATGATAAGCCAACTAAATCTTTTGGCCTTAAGAACTTAGGATAGGCCTTCACCCTCAAGTTCACATGGTATCTTTTTGTCAATGATGTTGTTTGCCCAAAGTAAAACTACTTTGGTTTTGGTGCATTTTGACTTGTAGATGTGGATGTTCTTCATCTCTTTTTAGGCGTCTTTTTCTACATTCATACGATTTATGTAATGTACGTGTTTGTAAAAATTGAATGAGAGCAAACTTTGTGAGATGAAATAGATAAACAAATTTCAACTTCACCTATGTGACACTTGTTGATGCTACATCTTCTTTTTTTGATAACCTCACTATTATGCAATAAAGTTGAAATTATTATTTAAGTATTTTGCTATAGAAACAAAAATAATGTTTGTTGTACCTTATGTTTTTGTAGTTGAGGGGGAGAATAAACTTACCTTATAAAAGAAAAAAAAAAACATGCTTATACCTATGCAATTAGAAGCAATATCACAAAAGACCAACTAGTGGAGAAGCTCTCTACCACCACTTTTGACATCCATGCTTCAATCACAAATTAGTGAATCCAAAACCAATTTCCCTTGAGAAATCAGCACTCCAATCCAAAGCACTAATCCAAGTGCTTTCACTTTCCAATATGATGTAGAGCTTGTCTCCAATCCCATTCAAGATCGCATCTTAGTCGAGCTATGATACCAACGTAAAGACTACTAGGGAAAACCCCTAAGATGAGGATAAGAAAACACAACAAGAGACATGTAGGAGCCAAAACCTTCCAACCAAACCTAGATCAATCCTAGATCTAGCCCCTGAGCCATGCCTTGTGAAAGCTAGAGGAAAAGAGGGCAACTGGTGACCTGAACCAAAGTTGTCGACAAGAGAATCCCTACCTCAATATATAGAAAGTAGATTCTTGTGCATGAACCCATGCAATCCCCATGCAAGTCAGCTATAAATAGGTCACAGTTCTTCATGCATTCCTCCTGCCTATATCCGTCACACTACATGCACTACTCTCCATATGTCTCAATTAGAGTGTTTGGGTCCTCAATGTGTCTCATTAGAGTGTTTGGATCCTCTCAAGGTCATTAGTCACAAACAGGCCTCGACATGGAATTAAATCTCGGCATGGCTAACAAACTCGAATATCGAAGGGCCGGTCTACCATATTAGGAGTATTCAATGTCCTTAGTTGAATATGGCCATAACAGCTTGTATGACCCATCAGTTTGAGGTTCATTGTGGCTATCTTCTATGTTCAAGTTCGTATGGCTCATTTGTTCCGATTTCATGGCATATTTTAAAATATGGTATGACCAATTTGTGCTTGTGATTCTTGATAAATTCTGAAGGAGCGCAAACACTGGTAGGATAGAACAAAATGCTCTAATACCAATGTTGGAAAATGGGAGAAGAAGAAATAGTGTGGAACAACTCCCGAATCGATGTGTAGGACCGGTTAAAAACAAATGTGTGTTCAGACATTAGTCTAAACACATCCACCAAAGAGTAGAATTATAAGGTTCAACACAGAATAATGATGTAGAATGACTAGGCTTGTTCCTCATACGTCAAAGACAATCGTCGTCTGAACAGATGTTGAGGAGTCATAGACGTCTGTGTGTTGCTTGTATATCACATTCAATGCTTGTAATGAAGCAAGAACAACAAATTGATTACAGATCTTCGCTCTTCTCACTTGTTTCCAAATGAGAGCTGGAGATGTATTTATACACATCGTTCTTGTTTGTTACAAGAATCGTTTTAACTAATCCATAATTACAAGACTAGTTTAATCTAAATTATGCAGTTGGTCGTGAAATAATGTACAACGACATCTATACAGATTGTACATGAGTCAGGTTTAAGCTCCACTTTGGGAGCGTGAAGTTGCACCATTGTAGAAGTCATAGGTGAGCCGTAATGTTGGCTTGGCGGTTCATAACAGTCGCAACATTTGTCACAAGATGTAACTTGCGGTTCCCTTTGGTTCATGTCTTTGCTTACAACCGTAAGGCTGACTCACATGGTTCGATGCGGAAGATCGCAGCCATTGCCTTGGCGGTGGCATGTAGTTATGGTCTTCGTTTACAATCATAAGGTTGACCCACATGGTTCGGTGTGGTAGATCGCAACCATTGCCTTGGCAGTGGCTTGCAGTTCTAGTCTTCGCTTACAATCGTAAGGTTGACCCATACGGTTTGGTGTAGTAGATTGCAGCCATTGCCTTGGTGGTGGCTTGCCATTGCCTTTGGTGCCTTCATTGAAACCGTTTGTAGTGCAGTTGCGGTTGTTTACGGTTTCTAACTGTGGGCAGTTTCCGTGTATTTTTGCAGGCTGTGCAGAAACAGTTCATTTCTGTAGACTGTGTAGAAAAGACTGATTTTGTTGAAGACGTTGAAGATGGCCAGGTCTCCAATGTTCTTCAGATAACTTAAACTTGACATTTGAATGTGAAAAGAATAGGATTGGTTACCCTTTATGCTTTGATCCATGGATGAAGATTTAGCCGGAAGCCCGATGCAATCGTTCTTCTAATAATTCGGCCGTTTGAGTTCAAGGAGAAAACTATGAGCTTAATTTCCAACAGTCCCCCTTAAGGTCATGGTTTGTGCCTTGACAGTCTTTGTCAAGTTTAGCAAGTTAAAAAACTTTTAGTGCTTGATTCTGGGACCTGACGAGAGGGATCATCAATGACAACATCTCCTAGAGTGCAAATTTCCTCGCACGAGAGAACAAGGCCAACTCGACGTCGAGAAGATTGCGAAGAAGGCCCTGGTAAAATGTGTGTATGTTCTCGAACAACATGAAAACCACTATCATGAGCAATAGCAGCAAGGGCATCACAAATGAAATCATGTGAAACAATACGTTCTCGTTCTTCACCTGAGGAGCAGCACATAAGATGAGTAGTCAAGGAATCCAACACATGGCACATGAACAGTTAGAGAGACCAATTAACATTGGATGTGGAAGTCCCAATCTGGTTTGAAGGGCAGTTATAAACAAGTCATTATTGAGTCGGAAGAGTGGAAGAACTAGACGTGCAACCAACCAAGCCCCTGCACCTGGACCAACACATTAAAGAAGACGAGTTCGAACTGCATTAGAAGGTGAATCATTAATAAGTTGACCAAAGGAATAAGAGTGAAGATGCTCCATGATAGTCTTCTGAAAAACCAGCCACAAATTTGTGACCAAAGACTCAAAGGAATGCACAAAAGATTGTATGAGCGGTGGAAGTAAACCTCGAGCAGTGCGAAGAGCATTTTGAAAAGAAAAATTGCCAGATGAGCCATCGAATCAAGAATAAGAGGCTGATTACCTTGTTGAAACCTGGAAATTAGTGCAGAGTCAACAAGAGCCCAACTTCTGAGAAAAGCTGCTCGTGCAATGCAAGCAGTAGATACTAGGCCAACACCATTTGAGGAGGCATGAAGAGAAATTTGCCGCTTAAAAAACTGACATTCACAAGTGTCGAAGGTTCTTGGCCCCAAAAGATGACCAATAAAGTATTATCAAAATCCCGAAGTAAGGATAATATGTCAGGTGAAGGAGAAACGCAACGTAGAAGATAGCCAAGACGTTGAGCAAAGCACTGAGTGAGAATTCCAAATGCAACCTGAGAATTTCCAAGCTTTGGCAACATATCCGAATGACGAGCAAATCCATTTAGAGCTTCCCGCATAAATGAAGTGACATAACCAGAAGAACCAATGGGAACACCCAATGTCTTAATGCCAAGTCGAGGAGTAATGAACCATTCAGGTAAGGAGATATATGTTGGAAGGCCTTTTGGGCACCAAGCAACGCACTTAGACCTGTTCACTATAAGCTCAATAGAAGAAAGTTGAGCTGAGAAATGCAAAAAAGCATGGATGACTTCACTAACAGGCCCCACAATATGTGTATTGTCCACAATAGAGGGGAATAAACAGGAGAAAAAAGTTGTGGCTATAGCACGCAATGCACGATAATGTGCCAAAGCAAAGAGAGGACCACCTAAGGGATCCCCATGTCAAGTTCCCCGGGGTTTGGCATTTTGCGAGTTTTGCCAAAACCCGAGTTCCCCCAGTAGAAGAAATGACGGTAACATCACCAGTACGAGAAACATGACTAAAGTAGAAAGGAGAACTATTAGAAAGGAGGCATGAATTATTTCTTAGTTCCATGCCAAAATTTCTAGGGCATGCCTACTTTTCAACCCACAACTCCGCAAGTGCATGATTGTTATGGGGCGACAAGATTGAAGCATGCCAAGACGTATTAGAGAACCAGTGGCTAGACATACCACATGCTTGTTCCAGAGATCCTATGTCAATCCCAAGGACGAGATGTGCATGTGAAGAGGCCCTTACCAGACTCTCACCATGCTCTTGTACTTGTTGAGTTGAGATATCTAAAACAATCTAGAATGCTAGACCTCGATCTTGGACCTAACTAACCATGGACCAATCAATTGAGTGTCAATTAAGATTGTTTTCAAACACAAAGGGGGCGCAATGGCGATGATGAGTCACACATACCCCCCATTTGTTCCCTTTTTCTCCCGTCTTCATCCCCATTTCACTATAAATGTGTATAATGGGCCTCTTGGCTTGCATTTTGAAAGCTTCTTAGCCTTTCACAACCTATTTTCCTTTCATAGAAATGCAATTTTATTTTAGCCTTTCCAGTTGAAAGTTATTATTTCAAAAAATGGTGTAGCACCCTTCAGATTGAGTAAAATATTTAGTTATGAAAGTTGCTTTGGATTTTCACCTTTTCATCCAAAAAGAAGATACCCACCTTTCAAAACATAGGCTTGGTGGGCCTTTGTTCTCTCTCCTCTATCCAATAACAACCCTCGCACCTAAAATTTCAAATCTCAAGCTCTCCTAAAAAATAGTGGCCCTACAATAGTGGAGATACCACAGGGGTAGTGCCTAGCATCTTCACTTACCCCAAGTCAGCATTTTTTAATGCCATGGAGTAATGGGCTTCCTATCTTTTCTCTCCAATGAGCATTGACTTTATTGACAAATATACATGCCTTAGGCATGTGTGTAAAAACACCCTAATTGTAAGCAACAACAATCACAAATCACAGATAATTGTAGATAGGCATTGGGATCAATCGAGCATGGTTAAGTGTGCTTTAATCAGGGACTTGATGAGGGTTTTGACAATCTGCGAGTAAATTTTCTGCGAGTTTTGTGAGTTTTTCCTCAAAAACTTGCAAAATGCCAAACCCCCTTGATGAGACTGTTAGACAAGACATCAAAGATCCTGGATCAAGAATTATCATCGGGTGCTTAGTCGTCACAATGAGAAAGTTATTGAAGGCACGATGAAGCTGCCAATGTCCAACAAATAGTGTTGTGCCCAAGGACTTCCTTACCATTATTGGGTAGAAAACAACAAAGGCCATTCTAAATGTAGCTGCCTCTCTTTGCAATCTATATTTATCTAGCAAGCATACTTTTCAATCTACATTTGACTACCATGAGGGTTTTAATTTTTCCTTTTTCAGGACGTTGTGCATCATGTTGATGATGTCATATCCACTTACTTACATCATTTGAGACCTTTCGGAGGGTCCCGTTGAGAAAATTTTCCATCATTTTCTACAAAATGAGAGATTCACTCTCTCTTGATTGATCACTCCATCACTTAAATAATGCACATATTTAAGAGCATTTGTGAGTCAATATGGAAACATAGAAGTGGTGAGAAAGACACCCTAACAACTTGTGTATTTACAAGAGGTTGGGTTAATAGATTCCATTGGAATATCTACAATGAATGTGGAGGGCCAATATTACCTTTAGTGCATTAAATTCTCAAAAAGAAGAGCTCTCACATGTGTGACATGCAATAAAACATATGAAAATCCATAACGGCTTTGCACATTTCTTATGTCAATCATTCACCAAGGATTAGAAAATTCAGTGGGTTATAATTCCATGTTTTGCCTAAGATGTAGCAATTCATACTTCCAATTGCTATTTGAGATTACTTTGGGGATGACATATGAAGCAATCTATACAAATTGTCGTCAATAGTTAGGTACATATGAGACTCATAGAATATAGTATATGCCTAGATCCTAAACGTCTTTTTTACACATGCTTATTCAGGCAAGTGTTGTTTCATTTTGTAGGATAGTTTCCAAAAAAAACCCATCACAATGAAATAGAAACATTCCAACTACAAATGATTGAAATGGTATGCTTGTTACAATGATATTTTCCATCTTCTATAGGAGAAGGGCATGAACCATGACAATCTATATGTTTCAAATAATGAAATCTTGGAATGTTTACTTTTTCAATATACTTGTGAGCGAATTTATGATGCCATGGAAAAGGCTTAAAGAAATGGAGAACAAATGATTAAAAAAAAAAATGAGAATATGCTTGTGGGTGTGCATGGACGGTATGTAGGATTTAATATGTATAAGATATATGTTTATTGCATATTCATGATCAAGACATGTCTTCTTGATTTAAGTACAAATGTTATACTGCTATATGGACATAGGGAGAACACTGTAGTATTTTGTCATTGACATAAAGTGGCTAATTTTCAACAACAATCACTCTAGTGAAAATGACTTGAATTCTATTTCAGTTGGGACTAACAATACATCTTTCATCTTTGATGTAAAATGACTCAAGCTTATTCATTATGGAAGCAATGCCACCTAGAAATGATGTATTGGGTTCTTTGCAATTGATTTCACAAAACATATACCAATGAACTCGAAGGACACTCAAGTATTGCCAAAAAAATTACAAAAAGGTGACAATGTCTTTATTGCCATGGATTCAGATCATTTATATCACCATCGTTCATATTTAAAGAACTTATGGTTTTTTAACTCATGAGCTAATTTTTTTCTTGAAACTTTGTCATACACTATACTTCATTCGGATCTCTAAATTGACAGTAACTCCAACACTCTTCGGTGGATGTGTTCAGACTAACGTCTGAACACGCATTTGTTTTTAATCGGTCCTACACATCGATTCGGGAGCTGTTTCGCACTGATGAAAACAAACCATCAAAATTGTTAATGGCTTACAACAAAAGTAGCAATGAAGACTATGATTGTTGGTATCTAGACAGTGGCACAACCCAACACATGACTCCTCGAAGGGAGTGGTTTACTAAATACGAAGCTTGTATTAGACAACAATTCATCTATCTTGGAGACTCAAGCACCATCCGCGTTGAAGGCAAAGGAACAATCAAGATTCTGTTCAATCTTTCTATCTCTATTCCAAATGTTCTTCACGTACCTCAGCTATCTAAGAATCTGTTATCGATTTCAAAGATAACTAATGAGGGCCACACTGTTACTTTCTCATCTAAACAGTGTACAATCTTCGATGAAGGTACTACTCTGAGTACCTGCACACGAGTCAAAAATTTATATGCATTATCTGACTCAATTGCTTTAGCTAGTACTTCAAATGAAAATGTAAACAATCATGCTATATTGTGGCATAGTCGATTTGGACACGTGAATACAAGATCACTTTCGTACATGCGTTGTAAAAATTTAGTTGATGGATTACATTTCTCTCTTTCATTAGATAGGAAATCATTTCTTTGTGAATCTTGCATATATGGCAAACACTCTAAAAGTAGATTTCCTAGAACACATTCCATTAAGACAAAACATGTATTAGATTTTGTACATAGCGATTTATGTGGTCCAATGCCAACTCCATCCTTCGGAGATGCACTCTATTTTATCACTTTCATAGATGATTATTCTAGATGGTGGTCTACAGTCATGTTCATAAAGCACAAATCAGATGCCTTTGCATGCTTCAAGAAGTTCAAGGTCATGGCGGAGACCAAAATATCTAATAAGGTGAAAGCACTCCAAACTGATGGTGGCGGTGAATACATCCGACTATCTAGCTAAACATGACATTCGAAGACAACCTCCTACATGCCTCAACAGAACGGAATTGCAAAAAGGAAGAATCGAACTCTTCTTAATTAAGATCTATGCTGCATCAATCGCACTTACCTGCGAAATTCTAGACAGAAGCTACTGCCACAGGCCGTTATGTTCAGAACAGATCCAACACCAAAGTTGTCCATAACAGAACTCCTTATCAAGTGTGGCATGGACACAAGCTAGTATCAGCCATCTAAAACTCTTTGGTTGTATATGTTTTGTTCATGTTCCTAAAAAACTTAGGAAGAAACTGGACGAGAGGTTAAATAAATGTATTTTCATTGGCTATTCTGATGAACAAAAGGCTTATAAAGTTTATGATCCATCGACCAATGTAGCATTTGTTTCTAGGGATGTAATCTTCAAGGAAGATACATTCTATGACTTTAAGCAACCATCAATCAATGATGCTGTGTCATTTCATCCTATTCTACACATCATAGAATCTTCCACTCGTGATGTTTCTTCTACAGAACCTGCAGCTATAGCTATAGAAGCCGAGCAGCCGACATCACTTGTCACTAGACCAGACCAAGCTAGCTCGAGCAGATCTGGACAAATTCAAGAAGAAGCACTATCACAATTTGGTCAACCAGTTGTTCCTCAAGGACTTGAACAGTTCCTGAGAGGTATGCACCTCAATCTTTATGGACTTCATCTGAAGATCCAGAGACCCTAGACAAACAATCAACTCTAAGGATGTTGTGAAGTGGCAAGAAGTTGTGGAAAGCGAGTACAACTCACTTTTGACTGGACACTGGTCGACTTCCCCACTCACAAGAGAGTTACTGATACCAAGTGGATCTTCAAGAAGAAGGTCAACTCTGATGGTTCCATCGCAACATGGAAAGCATGACTAGTGGCAAAAGGATTCACTCAAGTCCAAGGAGTGGATTATCAAAAAAATTTCAGTCCTGTTGTCAAAATGTAGTCAATCAGGACTCTGATTGCATTAATAGCGGTGGAAGACTTCGAAATGCATCAAATTGATGTCAAGACAAGCTTTCTCAATGGGTACGTCGAAGAAGAGCTATACACCTTCCAACCGGAAGGATTCGAAGTCAAAGACCAAGAGCACAAAGTATGCAAGTTGCACAAAGCAATCTATGGCTTGAAACAAGCTGCAAGAGACTGGTTCGAAAGGATTAACTCTTATCTCATTCAATTAGGTTTTGCGAACAATTTCGCTGACTGTAATGTTTATTCCGAATACGTAGGTGTCAATTCAGTTCACATAGCTCTGTATGTAGATGATGCATTTATTTTGTCTAACGACACTTTCTTACTGCACGCTACTAAGAGTCATCTATCAAAAGAATTTGACATGACTGATCTAGGCACTGTTCATTCATTATTAGGAATACATATCACTAGAGATAGATTGCATAAAAAAATCTATCTAAGCCAGCAGAAATATCTAGAAACCATTCTAGAAAAATTTCATACGTTTGACCTGGTGAAGATTTTATCTCTTTGTCCTGAAAACATATGGTTGTCTTCATAAGAAATCTAATAATCTTTTGTCTTTATGTGCGGAGCTATGGTGAAACGCTAGGGACAAAGCATTACCTTACCATCCGTCATTGTTTCTTTCTACAGTCAATGTATTTCTATTACATTGCAACGTTCACAGACGCTTTCAATTCTTCGACGAGCTCAATTTATTTTAGTTAGTGATTTGCATTAAAGAGTTGGTTTGGAGTAATTAATTTAATATTTTAAGTTGTACTAAGATAACCTTTTGATTAGATTAATGTATTTTTTTGCAGTTCTGCTTCTGCGATATTATTTTATGTACTTTAATCTTCTTCTATGATTATGGGTTCCCATCTTTTATTAATAAAAGCAGTATAATTATTATTTTATGAAACGTGAGGTATGGTTTATTATTTTTATCACACGTGGCACTTTTTACGCTCATTGATCAGAGGCACCAGCAATTTTAGCAGTGGTCTCTCTTAAGGCCTCAGCTAGCCTTTTGGAATGACGATAAAGTTAGAAACGCCGCTAAATTAAGCGGCCCGACCGCCAAAGTAAATCCGCCTATAAACGAAGAGAGAAGAGCTTCTGGCGATGGCTGTCGTCTTTTTCTGTTGTGCGAGCTTCTTTCTCGTCTGTTGCACGATCCATGGTTTTCCATGGCGAGGAGGAGATGGGTTGTGCTCCAGAGCACGAGGAGCAGCAGCTGTTGTCGCATGCAATGGCTCAAACACACTCTGGTATTCATGCTCTTCCTGGGCTGGGCTTGCTTCCGCGCTTGGACATCAGCTGTTGCTGCTGCATCTGCGAGCAATGGCGGAGGCATCAGCAATGAGGAATGGCAGAAGGGGATTGGCTCCAGTGTTGCTTCTGTTTGGAGGCGTAGATTGAGGGAAGCAGCGGTTGATGCCTCTGGAAGCGCTGGTGCAGAGGACGGAGTTTCCTGCAAAGATTGCAAGAAGCAGAAGGATGCGAAGCTAGGGTTTAAGGTGTGCGCAGGCATAACAGATGAAAAGCCAGTTCGTCGCTGCGAGTATGCAAGGCGGAACTGCAGAGGCAGCAACAAAAGCAACATCAACTACGTCGCTTTGCATTACTGCACATTGCAGGAGCAATCTTGGATTTCTGTGCCATTGCTCATATTTGGGGTCATTGCATCTTTCGTATTTTTGGCAGAGACAGCAGAAAGCCATTTCTCTCCGGTGGCACGATCCTTGGTGAATATTCTCAATATGTCTCCCAGCATGGGTGGTGTCACTCTTCTTGCGCTGGGAAATGGAGCTCCTGATGTGTTTGGATCAATGGCCGCTATTCTGGGGGGAAACCCTAGGATCGGAATGGGAGCCATACTGAGTGCCGGGACATTTGTTTCAGCTTTCGTGGTAGGGGTTGTGGCAATGGTGGCTGCGCCTTTCTCCGTGAAGCCAGTCTATTTTGTACGAGATGTGGTGTTTTATACTGTGGCGGTGGCGCTTCTATTCTCGTTGTACATTAGCGGGATCGTCCATTTTTGGCAGGCGTTAGGGCTGGTATTCTTTTATCTCTTATTCGTTTTGGTTGTTATCTTTATGGATCTGATACGCCATCTATGGCAGCGTTACAAGATATCAAATTCTCTTGAAGAAAACAAACTTCCCGACCTGGGAAGCTTCAATGATAGTATGTATGTGGAGGCTTCAGACAATCGCAGTACCAAAGGCCAGGATTGGCATAGTAGAGACGTAGAAATTGACAGATCTGAAGATCATGGTCTCTGCAGTGAACTGATCAGAAGAATAACAGGGTGCCAAGAGCGGCAGCTCAACCAATCCCATCATATTTTCAACATCGATCCACCGAAGTCTTTACTGGAACGCTTTACAAATAAGCTATTTTTATTTATATGTCCTACGATCATTTCCACAAGCTGGTTTCCCAAACGGCTAAAATCACAGTTATTGAAGGTGAGATACCTGATATTCTTTTTGTGGAAATATGAAAATTTAGCTGATAATTTATTTCCATGATTCAAATTTTTTTACTGCTTGATATTACCGAGTGAATGCATACAAATTTTTGCCTAGTTGATTATTGCAAGTCATTTTCAGGAATTCAACACCGTTCTTTCTTTTGCTTTAAAGCTGATGTTTCCAATAAAACAAAAGTGACACAGGGTCTGCCCTGGCCACGAAAATTGATAGACGATGCTTTTGTGAAGGCTTTTTCGTGCTAGTGATGGGATGCTGCTTGTTCTTGCTACTTAATAATGAAAAGAATTGTGCAAAATACTTTGCTCAGCCATGTGGGTTAGCTCTCAGAACCCATAAGGTATTTATCATCTAAATTGCTAGTACTACACTATGTCAAGATGCTTGCTCAGTTGACCTGCATTTTCCCTGTATCCTTAGCATTGTCTTTTATCCCATGCTGATTATCTGCTCTACACAAATTGCTGAAAGTTTAAAGTAGAAGGGGGAAACTTCCTTGCTATTAAGTAATCTGATTAGTTTTTTTGGTCGACATCTTTACCCTGAGAGTGCAAAAGGTTTTTATCATCTAAATTGCTAGTACTACACTATGTCAAGATGCTTGCTCAGTTGACCTGCATTTTCCCTGTATCCTGAGCATTGTCTTTTATCCCATGCTGATTATCTGCTCTACACAAATTGCTGAAAGTTTAAAGTAGAAGGGGGAAACTTCCTTGCTATTAAGTAATCTGATTAGTTTTTTTGGTCGACATCTTTACCCTGAGAGTGCATAAGGTTTTTATCATCTAAATTGCTAGTACTACACTATGTCAAGATGCTTGTTCACTTGACCTGCATTTTCCTTGTATCCTTAGCATTGTCTTTTATCCCCTGCTGATTATCTGCTGCCTCTCTCTCTCTCTCTCATGGTACTCAACGCTATTTTACTCTACTTGGAATCATAAGCTTGGCATGGTATATTTTTGTGTGAGGTTTTTTTTTTTTTTGGTGGGAAAAGTCTTAAACCCCCACTTGCATTTATTACAACTTCGATGGTCCAGATCGACTGTGCTTCATCCTACGGCTACTATTGAAAGCTGCTTCCACAAGGGATTTCACTTACAAAGAGGATGGCACGTTTCCTCTTCTCTCCCCACACTCTCTTTCTCCTTTCTCCTTCTCCTCTTGGCATTACAGTTTTGGAGTTACAGCGCCCTCCCTCCATCGATCGGAGACCATTCTACAATATCAACGGTAAGTGCATTCGATACCTATCTATGCTTGCTAACGAAATGCTTTCTTGCAAACAAATGACAGTACATATCGTACCTTTCTGATAAGCGTTGTAGCGCGGCCTATTCGGCATGCATTTACACTAGTGCATTTGGTTATTTACTTGTATAAGGCATGGATTCTTGCCCGCAGCCCTCCGCTGCTCAGAATGGTAGTAGAATGGCTACGATACATATATTCACATTTGTTTTGGCAACCCATTGCTGGCCAGAAGAGACTATTCTCTGATTATATACTACTTTGTGATGCATACACTTTGCTTACAACTTTTTAGGCATCTCATCGCTGGCCAGAAGCGACTATTTTCTGATATATGATGGATACATTATGCTTATACCTCTGAGAGGCACATACCACGGATATGTATAGCAGTTGTTGATGGCACATCGCTGTTGATCCAGCAATATACTGACACACCACTTGTCCTACTGAGTTATATGAAACATTATGATGAAATCCACCGTGGCTGTTAGCGATGGGGATACCATTGCATTTTCTTACTTACTGTCCAGCGATGAGCTATAAGCTTCTTCTTGACTGTGTGATATATCTTAGCATGATAGGCACTCTCTCTCTCTCTCTCTCTCTCTCTCTCTCTCTCTCTCTCTCTCTCTCTCTCTCTCTCTCTCACACACACACACACACACACACACACACACACCCCTGCTGGCCCACTTGCCAACACACACAACTCCCCACATACATATTTTCTGAGTTTTTTCTCATTCATGCTCTTAGAATTTTTTACCTCTTCGCTTTCTTGGTCTGTCGCTTTCTTTTTGTGGACAGTACTTAATATAGCTGATGATTTGCATTTGACTTATGATACTTTTTAGACAGTCAAACCTTGTCTTTTTTCCATGTTCAATCTATGCAAAACAATGAAATTGTTGGAGGAATTTTGATGTGTAGCTATTTCTCTTGTGAACTTAAATGATGGGTTTTTTACATATGCTTCAAAACTTTGATGTTCTTATCTTGAGTTAAAACATAAATCAGAGAAAGTTTCAAGTGAAAAGTAGAAATGGAACTGGAGATGAAAAAGATACACAGCTTAACTCACATGCTTAAGAGTGGCAATTTACCAGTGATAGCATGTGATACAGTAATATTCACGATTAGCAGGCTCACACACATAAAATGGCATTATCTGCTACAATGACATTGACAGTAACACCACCTGAGCCAGCAATTCACTTTGGGAGCCGACAGCAGGAGTAGAGATGATGTAGCAATAGTCTATGCAGTACATTATGGAAATGATCTGACACTTTGTTTTAGAGCTATAACTGGGATATCTGCTCAGTTGGAATATGATTCTATGACCTAAACAATTTAGAGTTATCGTGAGCACACATGCGTGACTTGTGTGTGTGTGTGTGTAAACCATGTTGTTCATTTTGGCATACCATCTTGTTGATTCTTCTAGGTATAGCGTAGGTCTACTCGCAATCCAACTGTAGCAATCTTCAGAGTATTGAAATTGGCGAATTCTCTGTTTTGTGAAGCAACATGAGTTTCTACATGGATCTTTAAATATCTACTCTATTGGTTTTCATTTTTCGATAACCATTTGAAGCTATTTTTTGCTTACAATTCTCAAATATTCTGTTTGAAGGACAGGAGCTCTAACTTAAGTGTATCTTCGTGATGGTTGCAGGTTAAAGTTCTGTTGCTAACTCCAGTGAGGTTGCTGCTAAGTGCTACGATTCCAGCTTCAGATCCTTCACAGTGGAATCGGTTTTACACAAGTACAAGCATATTTCTGTGTCCGATAATGCTTATGTTTATGTTCCAGGCTGTAGTTCCCTTCAATTACCAAATTACGTTCCTGCTGCCAAATTTCCAGCTGCCTCTCTGGTTTCTGGTATTTGTCCAAGGCATGGTGCTTGCTTGTGCTTACTATCTGGAAATGGAGGAGTCACCTAAATCTACACACACATTGCTGGTAATTTTGGCATTTGTGATGAGTGTGTGCTGGATATCATTCATCGCTGGAGAGCTGCTGGGGTTCTTAGCAGCACTGGGTGTTGTGCTACATGTACCTCCTTCCCTGCTTGGCTTGACAGTACTAGCATGGGGAAATTCAGTGGGTGATCTTGTTGCAGATGTGGCAGTAGCACGATCTGGTCAGCCAGAAATGGCTATTGCCGGCTGCTATGCTGGTCCTATGTTTAACATGCTTTTAGGTCTTGGCTCTGCCCTCGCGATCCACACAGCCCAATTAATCCCATCTGCCTACATTTTGTTATATCACCCGAGTATAATTATTGCTTTTGGTTTTTTGTTTCTAAGCTTGCTGGGCTCTCTTCTGGTAGTCACATATTCGAAGTTCCAGGTAACAAAGACCTGGGGCATCTGTTTGATAAGCTTGTACATTGTCTTTACTGTAGTCAGTTTATGTACTGCAACCATCACAATTTGATTGCTAAGATCTCTTCAGCGTAGAATTATTATTGTATACGAATAACAAGCTTGACCTCATTTTTATCTCTGCCATTCTAGAATCTGTCTTGAAGGGAGACAAGCTCTAGTGTGCAGGTGATCTTGTTATACAATATCTCTTGTATCACAATATGACCTTTTGCTGTCAGGAGTGTGGATATATCTACAGTTAAATTATGTATTACTCAAAAATATCAGGGATTAACACTTCTCTCTCTCTCTCTCTCTCTCTCTCTCTCTCTCTCTCTCTCTCTCTCCCCCCCCCCGGCCCTCAAACATATGTATCCTATGCTCCCTATGTTTTCTGCACACCAAGCAGCTTTGTATTATCTGAAATTCATGACCTTGTTTACAGCACTGTTGTATAATATGCTGCTGCTATTGCTTCATGTGTTGAGTCGTTCATACCTTTTGAATTTGTCTAGGTAAATGTAATCTAAGAGGCTTTCATGATAAGACTACAAGGCCGCGCACTAAGACTTGGTTCATCCCCAATTTTGAACTTATCCAATAAACAGCGTACCATACTTATTTGTTTCAAATAAGTGTCAACACAAGAATTAATTTAACTTCTTTTCGTGTTTTAAGTACAGATTCTGAAAGGTAAAATGCTGCAAAGGAAACATTCTGTTCAGAACAATATTCAAATATTTTGATTGTTGGTAGTTAAGACCAATAGAGAGGGTGCTTTTGTTCTTTGCAAGTGAAGGGAGTTCCAAATTGGCCAGCATTTGCTACTCAAATTAGCCATAAGATGGTTTGTCACTCTCCATTGATTTAAATTTGTGATTGCTAAAATTTGGTTTGTGACAAAAATGGTATTGGAGTTGCAACTTGCATGTGACTGGTAAGCTTAATCTCTATAAGTTCACACGAACTTTACTAATCTGATGCCATTTAAGTAATTCCACATATAGATATACTCTTGTTTGAATGATTTGTGGTTTTTACGTCCCTTATTTAGTAGTTGACATGGAAAATTAAAATGTAGATAGCTCTCAAGTGTGTTAGAGTGTCCATTATTTGTAGGAAAATTTTTATAACTTGTCAACTAAATCTAAACAAATACATGAAAAAAAAAAGATGACATGGATTGCTTGGGATAGATATAATCATTCATTTGAGGCAATGCGCATTAGCCAACATCACATGGGGAAGGAGTTATGAATAGGTAACACCCTTTTGTGTGCCAATTGAATCGTTCATTTTTTTTTTCTTTTTGATAGAGGACTAAGGCACTCAAAACATTAAGATCAATACATGTGATAAGGTAAAGCACAAGTTTTCCAAGTTTTCTATTGTGTGTGGACATGTATGAATGCACACACACATGCATACTTATGCATTGCAATGATCAAGAAATTGATAGCACACATGCTCGCTCACTCTCTCTCTCTCTCTCTCTCTCTCTCTCTCTCTCTCTCTCTCTCTCTCTCTCTCTCTCTCTCTCTGATGCACATCTCTCCTAGTCATACTTCTAGGCATAAGAGCAAGAACGCTCGTTTGTATATATGTCGGTATTCTGCTCTACCAATTTGTATACTTTTTTGTTTTTTTTCATACTTTTTTATATATTGAGAGGGGCCTTTTTGAAATTTGCGAAGTCTTGCTCAACAAGCTTCTCTTTTACAATTGGGATTGTTCCACCTATTAGGTCTAAGATCTAACGATGTGTATTACAATAAGTTAGGTGCTCCATGTAAAGCGTCTCCCAAGACTCCCAATCCGGATAGAGCTCCAAGAACACAAATGGAAAGTGTAGTAGACTAAACCAACCCAACCAATCCTAGATCTCCTTTGATCTAGTCCCTGAGCACTAGGGAATTTTGGCAAATCACAAAGATAGGAAGCTCTTACCAATATGATAGCATAACGGTCGCAGACTCTCAATGATTCTCATGGACGCGAGTGAGGGTATATATAGATTGTAGAACCCACCCCGTCTGCCCATGCACTAAATCCGCATGTAAGCATACCATCAGTCCATGCCTAACTTTCATGCATGTCCATTGCATGTAGGTACTCCTAACCCATAATAGCCAAGACCCATGCATGTACACCCTATCCCATACTAAGATGCACTATTATTTAGATTAGGCTCGGTTCCTACATCCAAGGCAGTCCCTAATGGTCCAAACCCCCATTAGGGCCGTAACATACTTCCTCCTTAGAACTTTAAAAAGCTTTTGCTGCTATTAATTGAAAAAAGTCAGGGAAACTCCATTTTAGATTACCTTCTAGTTCCCATGAATCTTCACTTAGAATTTGCTTTGCACAGGAACACAGATCATGCTACACAGTAACACAGACAGAAAATCACTCTCCTCAGCAAGCTCACATAGCAACTGTATTTCTCAAAATGAAATTACACTGTACATATAGTTGTTCACTCAGGCAACCCATGCATGACTCAGGTTGTCGTTGGCGGGACGCATGTCCCGTCGACTTGCCTCGTGGCGAGGCCAACTGATCCTTATCCACTGATAGGACCCACAGTACAGTAACATAGTGATTCTAACTTTAATTCTAACTCTCTCCCTTAAAGTAGAGTCACTCTTTATACAGTCATATACATAGCTTTAAAGTCAACAAACTTTAAGTACAGAAAGCTTTGATCTAAACTTATCAAACTTTTCTCCAGTAAGTGGCTTAGTGAAAATATCAGCTAGTTGTTCTTCTGTGCTACAATGAACAACATAAATTTCACGACTCAGCAGCCTCTCACGTATGAAGTGATATTGAATCTCAATGTGTTTAGCTCTTGCATGGAACACCCACTATGACTGTCGCTATGTAAAGTCGTGGGATTTTTCTGCTTCATATCAATTTCTTCCAAGATTTGTCTCAACCATATAGCTTCTTGTGCAACACTACACATTGTCTTATACTCTGCTTTTGTGGTGGAAAGAGCAATTGTACTTTGCTTCTTACTAGACCAGGAAAAGCAATTACCACAAAACTGGAATATATATCCTGTGGTGGATCTACGATCATCATAGTCACCTCCCCAATCCGCATCCACATAGCCACACAACTCAGGTAAACATCATGCTTCCTGTAAATCAAGCCATACTCTGAAGTGCCTTTCACATAACGCAAAATGCGTTTAGCTGCTTTCCAATGCGTTTCCGTAGGTGCTGCCATAAACTGACTTACAATGCCAACAACATAGCATATATCTGGTCTAGTTGTGGTAAGGTAAATCAAGCTCCCTACTAACTGTCTATATAGCGTAGCATCAAATGACTGTGATTCATCAAGCTTAGAAAGCTTTTTACCTGGTTCAATAGGAGTGTTTACTGGTTTGCAATCCTGCAACCTAAACCTGTGCAACAACTCTTTGACATACTTCACCTGTATTAAACCCACTTCATGTCCTTTTTGCCACACTTCTACTCCAAGGCAGTAATGCATCAGGCTGAGATCTGTCATCTCAAATTGTTCCATGAGGTCTTTCTTGATCATGTCTATCATCTCTTGATTATTTTCCGTAATAATCAAGTCATCAACATAAAGAGCAATCAAAGCAACCATACCATCAAAGCATAAGACATATAGATTTGGATCAGAATGTGTTCTCACCATCCCCTTTGAACGAAAGTAGGCATCAATCCTGCTATACCACGCACGTGGTGCTTGTTTAAGACCATAAAGCGCTTTCTTCAAGCGACATACTTTATTTTCCCGTCCTTTCGTTACAAAGCCTTCAGGTTGATCCATGAACACTTCTTCTTCTAACTCACCATTTAGAAAAGCAGATTTCACATCCATCTGATGCAAAGGCCAACCAAAATGTGAAGCTAAAGCAATAAGTAGACGTAGAGTATTCCACTTACAAACCAGCGCAAAGGTCTCCTCATAGTCAATGCCTTTATTTTGTGCGTACCCTTTGATCACCAATCTTGCTTTGTGCTTTGCTATACTTCCATCTGCATGGTACTTAGTTCTGTATACCCATTTGCAACCAATGGATTTCTTGCCAACTGTTGGTTCTACTAAGTCCCATGTGCTATGCTTAGCAATTGACTCCATCTACTCTCCCATGGCCTTGATCCAAATGTCATCATCCTTCGCTTCACTATAAGTCGAAGGTTCTTTGCTTTGAATAATGCTAGATAAGAGAGCATAGTTTGCTTCATACCTTTCTAGTAGTATCTTCTCTCTTGTTGATCTTCGTAGCTCTCCCTGATTAGATGATCCTGGAAAGTCGTCTATGTCGCGGCTCTCCATCAATCTCTCAAACCACTTAGGGAGCTTTCTGTCAGGTGATCGGCTTCTTGGTGAAAATGTATCCCACGGTACATCCTTCTCCTTGCGTTTCTCACCTGCAATTTCAATCCTTCTTGCACCAAAAGGTTTGTCCCTACCTCTCCAACCTGTTTCTTGAGGTTGAGTAGTAGTATCGAGATGTATCCTCATGTTCATCACTCGGAAGGTCAATGAATGGATCATCATCAGGTGGTATCCTCACTATACCATCTTTCCTACTGGATGTGTCTATCTTCTCAGCATCTTCGTCTTCATACATCTTCGATTCATCAAAGATAACATCTCGGCTTATATGGATTTTGTTTTCGATTGGATCAAAACATCTATAGCCCTTCACGTGATCATCATATTCTAGGAATATGCACTTGATAGCTTTTACATCAAGTTTACGTCTCTCTTCCTTAGGAATGTGTACAAAGGCCTTACATTCAAATATTCGCAAGTGGTTCACCTTTGGCTTCTTCTTTGTGAATGCTTCCTCAGGTGTCATTTTTGGTATGGCAATGGTAGGACTTCTATTTTGAAGATAGACTATCGTGCTACATGCTTCTGACCAAAAATCTTTTGGTAGTTTCATTTCAACTAGCATAGATCTGGCACTTTCCACAATCGTACGATTTTTGCGCTCAGCTACACCATTGAGAGCAGGAGTATGAGCTTGCGTAAATTGTCTTTTAATCCCACATTGATCACAAAGATCATTGAAGTCATTAGACTTATACTCACCTCCACTATCTGATCTTAGGACTTTGATCTTCCTACCTGTCTGATTTTCGACCAAGTTTTTGAAGTTATCAAATGCATCTGATTTCTTCTTCAAGAAGTAGATCCACGTCTTACGTGACATATCATCAATAAAGGTCATGAAATAGAAGGCTTTTCCTAAGGACATGGTCCTCATAGGCCCGCATAAATCTGTGTGGATTAAATCTAGGATGTTATTTGCTCTTGCAACACCCCCTTTATTGAACTTCTCTCGATGCTGCTTCCCATATACACAAGATTTGCACATCGATTTCAAGTGATCTTCTATGGTAGGCAGTCCTGTTACCATCTCCAATTTTCTCATCAAACTAAGGCTTCCCAAGTTCAAGTGACCAAGCCTCTTGTGCCACAACTCAGTTTGCGAAGGAACGGATGATACAAGTCCATGTTGCCCCTTGATTGTAGCATTCAACCTGTACAATTTTGTATTGGGCTCTCTTATTCCATTCGCAATAACTTTGAGCTTTTGGTTCGCATCTTTCACAAAGCAATGATCATGGGCGAATTCTACTTTCAACTTTTGATCAGTAATGACTCCAACATAAAGTAGATTTTTCTTCAAACCTGGTATGTAAAGTACCTCCTTGATCATCATGCTTTTGCCATCAGGCAGTTGGATTGAAACTGTGCCTATCCCCTTGATCATGCACACCTCACCATTTGCTTGTGAAACAAATGTTCCATTATCCAACACCTTCAAACTACTGAACCAATTCTTGTTACCTGTCATGTGTCTTGTGGCTCCTGAGTCAATATACCATGCTTGATCATCTTGATTAGATGACAATGCAGATATGAAGATGCTAGAGTCTTCAATCTCACCCTCATCGACAAGGTTATCTGCTTGTTTTGGTTTCCCCTTGTCTTGTTCCGCCAGGAATTTGCGACATTCACTCTTCCAATGGCCCTTTTTACCACAATGGAAGCACTTGCCTTTCATCTTAGTTTTGCTGGAAGATCCCTCATCCTCCTGAGACTTGGCAAATTGTTGCTTAGACTTCTTCTTGCCCTTGCCTTTGCCTTGTTTTTGGTGTGTCGCAAGTGCCTGATCGTCAGTATTTTGACGTCTAGCTTTCACCATTTCTTGTCGTTGCTCTTCCTACATCAATATTCCTGTGAGCTCGTCAAAGGTTGGCAATCTTTCTCTTGATGCTATTCCGCTCACAAACATCTGATAGGGTTCTGCAATGCTGCATAATGCATTATGCACTAGCTCCACATCACGTATGCGCTCTCCAATAGAATGCAGTTCATCTCTCATTGTCTTGATTCTGGTCATGTACGTCTGAATGTGCTCTCCTTGCTCCATGCGGGCACTATTCAACTTTGACTTCAGAAACATGATTCTTGATGGATTTGACGTCTCGAACTGCTCCTTTAGCACATCCCATGCCTGTCTGGGTGTAATAGCATCACAAATGTGGGTAATGATGTGATCTTTCACTGACAAGTTAATGAAGGTCAAAGCTTTTCTCATCTTTTTGACAAACACTTTGATGTCTGCTTCATTTGGCGGCCTTCTCTCATCACCTGTGATGACTTCCCACACATCTTTCTCCATCAGTATGTTTTTCATTTTGAATTTCCACACTGCATAGTTGGAAATCCCGTCCAATTTGTTACTTTCACTTAAAATGGACTCTCCTATGTTTGCCATCGCAAAACTACTTGAAACTTCTGCCTTAGGCTAAGAACAGTATGTCGAGGCCAACAGTGATGTCAGAAGTTGAAAATAAAGACTTGCACTTTTTTTCTTACCAGGCCACTCGCCGCTTTTCCACCAATTTGAAAGCCAAATTGGCGTCGCCTTTCGAAATGCACTCAGTCATCAACTCCCAACAACGTGCCCAGTGGAATGGTGAAACTACTTCTGGCGTACTCCGAACGCTTTCTCTGCTGCAACCACTCTGTTTTGCTGTACCGTACTTGCAGGTACAGTCCGGGTGCCCTTCGTTTGGAGGTTATAGCCTTTCGTTTGGGTCAAAACGGGCAAAGGACCCAAAAATAGGGACTTTTCTAGCTTTTGAACTGTTTCTTCACTTTGAAGAAACTTCACTCTTCACTTGTGAAGGGACCCAACTCAACTTTTAGTATGAAGATTTTTAATGAAGATGAAGGCCAGAATGCACTTCAATTCTTCAGGGCCCTATTCAAAGCTCATCCAATGGCTGAACCAAATCTTGTGGTTCAAATTTCTTTCCCATCACAGATTCTGGACCGTTGATTCATTTGACGCCTCATGTAAAGGTCCAAAGTACATATGGGCATCGAACCATACTCCTGCAGATGCTATGGTCTTCGGTACACTAAGCTGTTTATTGCGTTGGGCGCGCGAACAGCCCGCGACCTCCCTGCCTGCGGCCGCGCCTCCCTTCTCTGAAAACTATCAGATTAAACTCTCCTGCAAATCATTTTGAGCACGATCTGAGGCCTAGAGCAGGGTCGCCCTGCTGAATCCATGACTGTAGAGTGTTCAGTCAGGAAATTCCGTGGAGAAACGGTGACTTTAGCTCAACTTGACAAAGTGGCTTTTTCACCTTTTTACCGCAAATCTGCTAGGTTAACTGTCTGGAGACAAATCTCTGACATAAACCTCAGAATCTCTCCATGGCTGATTGACAGTGTGATTAGCTTCCTTCCTGTCCTTACGGCATCCAAAACGGTGCACAAACAGCGAAGAAATCACCAGTTATGTATAAAAACCGTAACCCCAAGTTCGGTTTCAATTTTCAGCTGGCTTCGAAATTGTCAATTTTTCACCAAATTTTTCCCTGTCTGATGCTATGCATAGGCTAATAATCGCTCTGCTGAGCTTAGCAAGCCTCTATAAATTAGAAACTGTGCACCAGTGCTTCTCTTTCCGTCTTCAACCCGCCGTAAAACCCCGAACTCTCAAAAGACAGTTCTCCCGAAGCTCTCTTCAACGACGACACTTTATTGTAAACACTCCCTGTACGGCTCTGATACCAACTTAGAATTTGCTTTGCATAGGAACACAGATCATGCTACACAGTAACACAGACATAAAATCACTCTCCTCAGCAAGCTCACATAGCAATTGTATTTCTCAAAATGAAATTACACTGTACATATAGTTGTTCACTCAAGCAACCCATGCATGACCTAGGTTGCCGTTGGCGGGACGCGTGTCCCATCGACTTGCCTCGTGGCGAGGCCAACTGATCCTTATCCACTGATAGGACCCACAATACAGTAACATAGTGATTCTAACTTTAATTCTAACTTCTTCATCATCAAATTGTCCTTTCCATCGAACCAGATGCTCAATAACCTCTCGATTACGCAATCGCTTGGATCTCGTATCAAGAATCTAGATTCATTTGAAGACCTATCTGTAAACTCGTCTTCAGACGACTTACATGAAATACATGATGAGCCTTGATTCTCTCTGGTAACTCTAACCGGTAAGCTAAAGATCTAATCTTTTTCAAGATTTTATATGGTTCACTATAACGAACAGACAATTTGTAATGGTAGTCCTCTATCAATGGATTGTGATGTCTTTCGGCCTCAAGACAGCCCATCTGAGTTTCAGCAGCGGATTAACACGATTTTTAAATATCTTAGTGATTTTATGATTTGTTATATTGATGATTGTGCGCATTACCTTAGAATCCTTCGGAATTCTAAGATATACCCAATCTCTGACTTGAAACTCTCGAGGCGATCTTTTCAAATTAGCAAAATGTTTTACCTGATCTTGGGCACTCAAAACATTTTCACATGCTAACTGTAGCATTTCTTGCATTTCTCACAAGAAATTCACCACCTTTTGAACTTTAATCGACTCAGTTTCAACCGTTATCGAAAATCTAGGTTGAAATTCATATATAAGCATAAACGGACTATATTCAATAACCGAATGCTTAATATTATTATAAGCAAACTCAATCAATGGAAGATACCTTTCCCAATGAGATTGCCTAAGTGAAACATATGCACGAAGCATTTGTTCAATCGTTTGATTAGTTTTCTCAGTCTGACCATCAGATTCTGGATGATTAGTGGAGCCCATGCTCAGAAAAGTCTCGAGCTTTTCAAATTCTGCTGTCCAAAACGGACCCGTAAATTTTGGATCCTAGTGACTAACAATATTAGATGGCAGTCCATATAATCTGAACACACGTTAACAAAAACTTGAGCTAACTCAGATGCTTTCATTGTAGTGTTTATTAGAATAAAGGTAGCTAATTTTAGTAACCCAAATTGCATCATTTTGTTTATTCATTCGTGGTAAACCAACTACAAAATCCATCGAAATACTATTCCACCGCTTAGTAGGAATATTCAATGGATGCAACAATCCACCAGCCTTCAAGCGCTCCGCTTTATTCAGCTGGCACTGCTCACAATTCAACACATAAGATTTTGCGAAAGGTTTTAACTTTGGCAAAAAAAAATCCCTTCGTACCAAATCTAGTGTACGATGATGTAAGGCTTGGATGCCCAGCACAAGGTGCGTCATAAAATTCAAACAATTTTTTTTTTTTTATCGCATCCACTCCCGGTACACAAACCTTTCCCTTTCGAAACAATGTTCTGTTTCAGATGGAAAAGTCATCCACTACCTTCATATCTTTCTCAACCAACTGATCACCTTGCAAATCAGTAACCAACTGAGAGCCTTTAGAACCCTTTGCCAAATAGGTCCAAACTGAGGATTTTTTTCATAAAGACCCCAAAATGAATGATAGAAGTCCGTAGTGATTTCAGTGAACGACAACTCATTCACTTCTCCAATTCGACTCAAGGCATCAGCCACTTGATTTGATGATCCTTTAATATATCTCAAATCAAACTCGAATTCTTGCATCAGCTCAATCCATTGAGCTTTTCGACCCCTAAGGTCTTTCTGATTATAGAAATACTTTAATGATTGGTGATCTAAGCACACTATAAATTGACTACCATACAAAGAGTGTCTCCACATCCTCAACGCATGCACCACCGCAAAAAGTTCTTTTTCATGAGTAGTATAACTAGTCTGAGCATCAGACAATTTTTAACTCTCAAAAGCAACTGGCCTCCTCCCTTGAAATAGAACTGCACCAACCGCATAATCACTAGCATGCACTCTAACCACGTAAAGTTTATCAGGATCTGCTCTGACTAATACTGGTGCCAAGACGATTAGTTGCTTAAGTTTATTAAAACTTGCTGGCATTCATCCAGTTAGGACTTCTCAGAAATTACTTGCTAATAAATTAATGCAAGTCGATGGCTTTCCGTCGTAAACAGTCTGCCTGCAGATTTAAACGTGAACTGTCACTCTGCAGAAATGAACATATGCGAAAAATGTGAAGGTCTTCGCCAATGTCTTTTTCTTAACATTTGAGACATCTGACATTTTGCGAAAAAACCGAAGTGAGAGAAAATCCCAAAAGACAAAAATCCCGAAAATGCCGACACTGTGAGCCATTTTTGAGTAGTTATGTAGACTGTGTAAAAACACGAAGAAATCTATGGGTCTGGAAAAAGTTGGACGAAGACTAAAATGTCGATTAGTCAATTAGTATGAGAATAATCCAACACTCCCCCTTAATTTGAATCCATGAATGCCTTGACCTTTAAACTTAGTTCTACATAGAACTTTCTATGTGTATCCAAGCTTAATGCTTTGCTAAAAATATCTGCTGTCATATCTTGCATTTGATAGTACTACAAACTGACCTCTTTTTCAAGAACTTTACAAACTGACAGTACTGCAAACTGACCTCTTCTAGCATAGTGATACTTGAGTTCAATGTGCTTACTCCTAGAATAAAATCTAGGATTGGTTGACGAAGGCAATGGCACTCTGATTATCACAAAATAGTACTGTCGAAGCATATTGATTCAGACTTATATCTGAAAGTAAGTTTCTCAACCAAATTGCTTCCTTTGTAGCTTGTGAGGTTACGATATACTCTGATTATGTAGAAGATAGAGCTATCAAAGATTGCTTGTGATTGAACCAGGAAATGGGAAAATTGTTGAGGAAGAATGTAAATCTAGAAGTAGATTTACGAGTGTCTACATCTCCTACCCAACTTGCATTTGTGTAACCACTGAGTAAATTGAGTTTGTCGTTGTCGACTGCTCCATAACAAATGCAAAAGTCAATAGTAGCTCGAAGATAACTCATGGCTCTGATAAGAGCCTTCCAATGTGTCATACTAGGGTTAGTCATATACTGACTTAAGGAGCTGATTGCAAAAGCTTTGTTTGGCCTGGTACAGATCATTGCATACATAAGAGATCCCTCATGCAGCTGCTCCTTCTCTTCGATTGTTCGGGGACACTGGTCCTTTGACAATCTGAGACCTGGTTCCATTGGGGAGAGAGCTAACTTGCAATTAACCAGATTATATCTAACTAATATATTGTAGATGTACCTCTGCTGAGTAACGTAGATCAACTTTCGATTTCTATCTCTGTGGATTTGAATACCTAGGCAGAAATGAGCTTCACCCAGATCAGTCATGTCGAATTCAGAAGATAGCATTGATTTGTCTTATTTCACATTTCTGTTAATCATAGTCATCACTATGTTTCATCATTTTTCTCCTGTTGGTTGAGACTTCGTCAATATCGTCTTTCTTCTGCTGTCATCATCTCATCGCAATCACATCATATCCCCAATAGAAGTGGTATCAAAGCTTTGGTTCATTGGATTACTAGAGTCTAGGATTTACAATAGAACTTAATACGTTCTTGTTTCATAAAAGTTGTTCATGCTGTTTGTGTACAATCTCTGTTCCTCGATTCTAATGGAAGGTTCAACCTCAGAGATCCACTTGATTAACAAATTCAACAGAGATGACTTTCAAGATGAGGATGATTTTAATCGAGAAGGACCTATGGGGATACGTAAACGATTCTATAGCCAGACCGGTTGAACTGCTTCCAACCTAGGAAGCGAAGATGGCAAAGCACTTGCCATCGTGTCCCTAAATCAGAAGGACACTCAGATCGCCCATGTATCTAATAGCACCACCTCCAAAGAAGAAGCGTGGGATATCCTAACAAGCATCTACGAGACTTCACTTTTTCTTTCTGAGAAAGAAGGTACTGACATTCCAGATGAGCAAAGGCACCTTAGTTAGCGATCACTTGAACGAGTTCAAATAGTTGCTGAATCAACTTGTTGTCATAGATTCCCCTATTTCAGAAGAAGACTCAATGATGTCCCTTCTCGCCAGTCTTCCATCCTCCTACGACAACTTAGTACTGATTCTGAGCAATACTCATGTGTTGTCTCTCCAGAAGTTGACAGCAAGCCTGTTGCAGGAAGAAGTCAGGAGAAAAAGCTTATCTACAACGAGTACCAAGTCAATGGCATTAAACTCTAATAAGCATCAGTCCAAGAAGAAGAACTTCAAGGACAAGAAGACGAAGGCGGAGCAGCTAGCCTCAACGCAACAATCATAGCAGCAACACAATAAAAAACAATCGTCCAAACCCAAACTCTTCTACATATATTGCAAAAGATCAAACCATGACATTAAGGATTGTCGCATCCTCAAGCACAACGAAGTGAGGAAGAAGATGCAACAACACCAAGAAGGAGGTTCTGACACTGTCAGAAATCCACAAGAAGATGACAAGGTGCTGATGGTACAAGACCAACCAAGTAGAGATGCCTATCAATGGTATCTTGATTCAGGTGCTTCACAACACATGTCACCATGTAACAACCTATTCTCTACACTCACAGCAACGGAATCCCGAGTACATCTTCTTCGGTGACTCAAGTTCACACCAAGTCAAAGGCCAAAGCTCCATTCGACTCCAATTCTTTCACGGCATCACTAGACAGCTAAATGGTGTACTTTACGTACCCAAATTAACAAAGAATTTATTATCTATTAGCAAGATCACTGATCAAGGCTATAGAGCTTTGTTTACTGCTAGTCGATATACTATTTTTGATGAGAACTCAAAAGAAATCCTCTATGCACACATGAGAAAAAAAATTGTATATTTTGAGTCATGATGAGCGTACCTTCTTTGGGTCAAGCTCTGTATTTTATTACAGTCATTGATGACTACTCCCGATTTACCATAGTCATGTTCATAAAGAACAAGTCAGAAGCATTTAATTGCTTCAAGGAATTCAAGCAATATGTTGAGAATCAAATTGGTCAGGATGCCCTGCGGTCTGATTCAGGAGAAGAGATTTATCAAATGAAATGGCGGACTACCTTTCATCATGTGACGTGCACCATCAGTTCATGTCCAGCTACACTCCACAGCAGAATGGCATAGTTGAGCGAAAGAACCGTACACTACTAGAAGCTACATGATCCATGACTGTCAACGCTCATTTGCCCCATAACTTTTGGGCAGAAGTGATTTCTACAACCTGCTACCTGTAAAATTATTCCAGCACTAAGGCAGCTGATTCCAAGACACCATTTGAACCCTACTATGGCTACAAACCAAGTCTAAAACACTTGCGTGTATTTGGATGTCTCTGCTATGCTCAAATACCGTCTGATCTGAGGAAGAAACTAGACCCAGTAAGCTGCAAATATATCTTTATCAGCTATTCAACATCACACAAGGCATATCATATATACGATGTTGTTACAGGTCAGCGTGATGTTGTCTTTATTGAAGACAAGTTTCATGACTTTAAGCGGAAGCAGCCAATGCAAGAGTCTGTCACAACAGCTCCATTCTCCATTGATAGGCATTGAACTATGAATGTTCAAACACAGGACTTTGTCCCAACGGCTCCATTTACCATCGATGGGCCAAGACCCACAACTGTTCAACCACAAGCTGAAACGATCCCAGGAGAATCATCCGCTCAAGCACCTGCAGTTCGAAGGTTTGCAAGACAACGATAGCAACCTGATCGCTTTGTCCCTCAGGCGTTCATTAGTCATAATGAACCTGCCATTGTAGCAGAAGCACTGTCAATGCCCAATGCAGACGAATGGAAGGCTGCTATGGATGCTGAGTATCATTCTTTACTGAAGAACAAGACTTTGGGTCTTGTTGATCCTCCTACAGGTACAAAGCTTATTGACTCTAAGTGGATCTTCAAGCTAAAGCTTAAGCTAGATGGATCAATATCCAAATAGAAAGCTCGACTAGTGGTTAAAGGATTTGAGCAAGTTTATGAAATAGATTATACTAAGACCTTTAGTCCAGTGGTAAAGCATCAATCTATTTGCACCTTGCTGGCTATAGCTGCTGTAGAGAATCTAGACATTCATTAGATGGATGTCCAGACAACATTCCTTCATGAATACATACAAGAAGATGTATTCATCTATCAAACAGAAGGTTACGTCCTTCAAGGCAAAGAGCATTTGGTATGTAAATTGCATAAGGCATTATATGGTCTGAAGCAAGCTCTGAGGGCCTGGTATAATAGGATAAATCACTTCTTGTTGCTACATAACTTCACTTCCTGCTCCGCAGACTCCAACGTGTATCTCAAACGAAAAGGGTCAAGCTATGTTATAAGAGCATCATATGTTGATGATTCCTTAGTTATCAGCAACTCAAATCCGTTATTACAAGAAACCAAATCTTTACTTTCATCAAAATTTGAGATGACTGACTTAGGACCAGTCCATTATCTACTCGGTATGGAGATTCACAGAGATTGCGTGAGTAGAAGGATTACGATAAGCCAAAGGTCCTAGTTAATCAATGTACTTCGCAGATATGGCATGGAGAACTGCAAGCCCATAGACACACCTATGGATCCAGGATCCAAACTGTCCAAAGACATGTGCCCCAAAACTCAGGCAAATTAGCAAGAAATGTGCAGGTATCCTTATCAGTCTGTCATAGGTTCTATAATGTACTCTATGATCTGCACATGACCTGATCTAGCATATGCAGTGAGCACACTGTCACAATACATGTCCAATACAGACTTACAACACTGGAAAGCTCTGCAAAGAATTATGAGGTACATTCAAGCCTCAAAAGCACTATGCCTTGAGCTACAATGGCAATACAGAAGCTGCACTCACTTTAGTTACCTATTCTGATTCAAATTGGGCAGGAGACGTGGATACAAGAAAATCCACATCAGGCTACATTTGTTTCCGCGGGAGAACCCATTTCATGGAATAGCAGAAAGAAAAAATGCATTTTGTTGTCCTCTACAAAATCCGAATATATTGCAACTACATCAGCAATGAAGGAGATAATATGGCTAAAGAGGCTACTGTAGGATATGAAATTCCCATAGATCGGTCCAACTATACTCCAATGCAATAATCAGAGCTGCATAGCTCTATCTCTGAACCGATGAACTCATGCCAGAACCAAACACATAGAGGTTCAGTTTCATTTTCTTAGAGAGAAGGTTCAGAACAAAGATATTGTACTAAGTTACTGCCACACAGACAGTATGTTGGTTGATATTCTGACAAAACCATTGTCAAGAGAAAAACATTCCACATTAGTAGGATTGTTAAATCTCAATTTGAATTCAGATTCGTAGCAGTAAGCTTAAGGAAGAGTGTTGGAGTTTAATCTTACTCCTACTCATCCCTTTAACCCTCCATCTCTCAAAGAAATCGCTCTCTCAAACAGTCTGTAGAAATACACGTAAAGTCCAAACAGGCATAACCGCAAGGTCTCGCCTATATATGGCCTGACCGATGAGAACCGTCAAATCAACGATTATAGTGAAACACGACTTCGACTTATGACGGAAACAAACCACAACACGTAGGGAACCGTCAATCACCGTAAGTCACTACTTGTGGTCATCTACAAACTCGATGAACGGCAACAGACCAAACAACGTGAGTTATTACTTACGATTACCTATGATCACCTACAGAGTGAATGAACGATTTATGAAGGAACTGCAAGTTACGGCTAAAACGACACCAATAGCCGATCTACGGATCATGTTCAATAGTTGTTAATGATCTATAATCAGAATAACTAAAGATCCTCTGACAGCCATCTAAATATATATATATATATATATATATATATATATATATATATATATATATATATATATATATATATATATATATATATATATATATATATATATATATATATATATATATATATATATATATATATATATATATATATATATATGAGCGACTTGAAGAATATACATATACATACACACACTTACACACACACACACACACACACACACACACACACACACACACACACACACACACACACACACACACACACACACACACAAAGAGAGTGTGCAAAAAGAGCACAATAGATGCAGAGTGTGGGTAATCAATAGAGTGATCAAACGACCAGAACAGGTCTTCAGTAGCTGACTCCTCAAAGTCAGTGATCTTAGAGGCCCCTAGAGGTAAGGCCAGAGGAGGTCACTAGGCATCATCATAATCGTCTTGTCCTACATAGCTCGTGATGTGTGAGATAAATTCTTCATTCGACACTATAATATAGTACTGAGAAGGTGGGTAGTGTAAACTGATCATGTATAGGTTTATTGATTATAATGATTCAGTCTGTTGCAAGGATATCGTGAGGTGGCAAATTATACACACCGCTCTGTTTGTGGAGCGGCAGTTTTTTGTTGATTGTCGGGCCTAGGTACTTCACTAGGCATTTCCGATGGTGGGTCCGACTAGTGCGACTCTTAACCAAGGCGATGTATTTCAACCACGGATGGTGGGAAGCCCACTCTGGTGTTCCACATAGGTCCGGTCTAGTTGACACACTTCATGAATTGAATGAACAAAAGATTCCAACTTTTTCGATTTCGTGTAGCAATCTAACTAATAGGGCATATGCTAGACGGTTCTAGTAAGACATAAAGTTGCGTAAAAACTCAATTTCTTGTCTATCTTTACAACGTATTTACTTCCATGCGATGTGAATAAGACATGGCCCCAAGTTTAATCAGTTTCATACAAGGACTGATGAGTAAACAAAATTGGGAAATGGGTAATTCACTAGTCAAAACCCATGGTATTTTGTTATACATAACTATAATATCAAACCGATTTCCATACTCGTGGTAGTACAAAACTATTCATTGCAAAATTTCTCATGATTCACTCGATTGAACGAGCATAATCAACAATTGTAAACTTTTTCGAACTAAGACTCAATTCTTAACCTGATGTAGTTAGTCCTTCCAAGAGCTTACATTACCACAATACTTGAGAAAATTTCATTCAAATCACAGGCAATTAGAACTATGATATCACACGACAATCGATTGAAAGTAAGAGATCGACAAACTGAACTTCATGAAACTAAGATGACTAGAACGGAAAAGTAGGCTAAGTACAAGCTTACCTCAATGTGCAATTAGGTAGCCGGAAGTCGGAGAGCAACTAGTCATGAATGTAGCCACCTAAGGCCAATTTCTCTTTATGACATCAACCTTGTAGCAAAAAATCAGAGCCATAGGGAGAGTCAGAGAGATTCCATTTGGAATTGTACCAAGAGAAAGTGAAATTGAGCTCCTTAGTGGCAGCAAAGACAAAGGTTGGATCGATTTGGTGTAATAAGAGAAAATGAAGAAAACCAAAGTTTCTAGAATATGAACGGTGCAATTGGAAAGTTAACAGTTCAGTTGAGAGAAAACTGAACTGCAAGTCTGTAAAAAAAAAACAGGCCAACAAGATATAGTGGCTAAAAAATCAGCAACCCATCACTCACACCAACCCATCAAGCAATCAATCCCACTCATTCAAGATATAAGCCTACTAGTAAGGCAACTCTCAACCAAGAAGTATCAACCACCAAAAAAGAAGAACCCATATTACACAAGCAAGTAATTTGCAAAACCCTAAGATCCACAACCAAACCATCAAACAATCAACCTCTAGTAGCTTCTAAGTTACACTTGAGGAAGAAATTCTTCACCCTGAGGATGTCTGACGCATAAAGTGTTTCGAGTCATCTCAACACGTTCAAAAATCTTATGGAGCAGATGACTGCAACTGGCTCAGTCATAGAAGATTCTGATGCACTCATGACTCTATTATCGAGTCTACCTGAAGCCTACGAAAATTGGGTAATGGCAATTTCTACCCAGGAGCATCTCACTCTATCAAGAGTAATATCACTGCTTCTACAAGAGGAGATCAGAAGATCAGCATCCTCCTCAGGCTCAGGATTGGATCCTCAAGCTCTATATTCAAAAAGAAGTTTAGATCCAAGGGGTCTACACAGTCAGACTATCCTGACAATTGTGAAATGCGACTAGTCGGAGGTGGCCGAATAGTCGGTGTTGGATGTTGGCCGAATAGTCAAACGGTGAATGATGGATGAACAATCGGATGGTGGTCAAATAGTCGAATGGTGGCCGAATAGTCAGTGTTGGCTAGGTCGGCAGAACACTGTCACCGATTCCTTTGTATTTCTGCAGAGTGTGCGACTGTACAAGTATTTACAACAGCTAATGAATGGATCTAGATTAGTGATGAGATAAGGGATGGAGAGGATAGAGATCCAACAATAGTATGGTAGCTGATATCCTCACTAAGGCTTTGCCTAAGAACAAGTATATTTAGTTTAAGAAAATATTAAGTCTGAAGATTATCTAAAGTGTTTGAAGTTGAATTAAGGGGGATTGTTGGAATTTTAATTTTTTTTCAAATCCCATCTGATCCAATTGCCTCTGTATACATTACCATCTATTCATTTTAGATATCCACAACAAAGTCCCAGTCCTAGTTATTTACTCGGGAACCTGTTGGAGATGGAGAACTTGCAAAAATACACGCAAGTTCAGGACATGTTTGTGACAAACCACAAAGTCAACCAAATGAGTCAAAAGGAATGCCAAGTAGTCACCTCTCATGACAGCCACAATTTTCCTTCGATAGTCAACAATCCCTCGACTCGACAATCTTTCAACAGTCAATAGTTGACACCATTGGCTCATCTATCTTCAGAAGATGTCCGGGCAGCGCCATAGTGCCGGGCAGGCAGTGGCGCCGGGGGCACCTTCATGCCCACCTGCACACATCTGAGTTAATGGGTTTGTTTAGTTATATATTCACTTTGAGTAATCCCACAGAAAAGCTTATGGGATAAATACTGGTTGCCTGACACGTGGCTCCCGGGCAACTAGCTTTAAAAAAAAATTGTCCCTGGTTGGCGCACCCTGATGTGTGCTAGCACCCGTCAGGGTGCTGAAAATAAGCGGAGCCATCATTCGACACCTCGAGCTATCGCGCGCCCATAGCCTATCGCCACCCCAACAGGAAGGACCTAGGCTTTCAAACTGGGGGGTAAGTGCAAAATATGAAATGGCCCTAGACTCTTCCAAGTGAAACCACCCTAAACAGAATTTAGTTGAAGCGAAAAAAAACCAACATGGAAGAAGAATGTGCAATTCCAATGAGAAGCACAATAAGAGCGCGCACATCATAAAATCATTGTGGAATCAAAGAAGGAACAAAACAATAATGTGGTGCTTTCCTACGCAACATTGCTATATCAATGCAAATATAAATTACTAAATGCCTTTCTTCGTCACACATGAAAAATTGAAAGAACAAGAGACTCTCTTTTTTTTTTTTTTAAATCCATGACATTGAAGGGCAAGATCCCTCTAGAACATAACATGCACTTCTTTTTCTTCAAATTCATGAAATTGAATGATATCACCTTTTCCAAATGTCTTTCAATTTCTCAAGTGTACTTCTTATTACAACCAACAACAAGAGTAAACAAGAACCAATGAATTTGCAAACACAAAAAGAAAGACTTTATGGACAAAATAGCAAATCAATCACATAGGGTTAGTTTAAAGTTTGTACAAAACTAGTAGGTCCCACGACTTAAAAGTACTCATTGACATTTTACTTAGTTTCTTGGCGAAGTTAAACTCTACAAAGAAACTAGATGCCAATGATGCAAAAAATGTATTATCCATGAAATTATGGACTCTCTTGGATGTTCTATATAATCCATAGCTTGCAGCTAGTTTTTTCATGTTAAAATGACATATGGCTGAATTATGAACATCAAAAGAGACAACCTCTTTTTGTCCACAATATTAAGAATCTCGACATCAATTCCCCACCGTACTCTACTTGGATAAAGTTGCTCTATGTGGTATTGGAAACCCACCCTAAATATGATGCGTGAGTGGATTAGATACGTTTAGGAGCCCATGGTTTTGAAACTCGCTTGGCCTATAAATTGGATGTACAACGAGGATAATGTACACTAGTGCTTATTTATTAATCTTTCATAAGAAAATCTAGACATGGTAAAAAAAAAAGTGGGGGGTCATTATGGGCCATAAGAAGGCCATAAATAAGTCCGAGATAAGGAGATGACAAGCACTAAGAGAGAAAACAAGGTGGAAGATTTTGAGATGAATGTATTCGGAACAAGGTAAATATAAGACCATTTTCTTAAAAGTTAAAAATTAGGCTAAAATCTTTATTAGCTTTGTCATGAAAACTATTGTGATGATTTGCTAACAGATGAGGTGTCATTCTTGGATAAGTTTGAGAGTTAAAACGAGTTTCATTTATATAATATATATAATTCTTTTGAAACACAATCTTTGTTTTTGTATTTTGAAAAGATTTGAATGCCATGTGTATATACTCCAAAGCTTCTCCTCGTTAATCAATCGCCTTTGAGTTCATTTTCAGGGTGCATTATTGGCTACAATTCTTGTGCATTTTGTGTGGGGGGCCTCCTAGGGTGTTTTGGCTAGGAAGAGCGTATGCCTGATGAGCACATGCCTTTCCTTCGGGCGGACCTACCCGAAGAGGTGTCCTTTCGTGACGTAAAATTTATTTATTTTTTTACTGTAAAATTTTGTTACATGCACCTTTTAGGCGAAAGCTGCATGTAAAAGAAGGTAAATTTCATGTAAAATTTATTTGCCATAAGATTATTTCTCCCACACCTCTGGGAGCCCTCACCATTTTCTTCATTAAAAAGTTAAAAATGATATACGACGTGAGCACTGAGAAGCACATTATGCGTTAGAGCAAATTATGAAGAATCGTCTGCAAGACAATTTTGCACTTATAGCAAAAAAAAAAAAAAAGATCATAACGTTTTTTTTTTTTTGCCAATGAGCTTAGCCCCCAGACATGGGGGGGGGGGGGGGGGGGGGGGCAATAGGGTGGGGTGCCCTAGGGTCTAAGGGCTTTATCTCTTCCAAAAAGACCCCTGCCAGAGGCCACGTCATTTTGTGTAAGAACGAAAGTACAGTAGATTCGACTCCTCGTTATCTTTATGGCACGCTAAGACCTCGAGCTGTCCACCGTTGGATTATATCACAAGCGTTCAGATCTCGACATGGGTCTAGGATCAGACATTGTGAGTACTCCAAGTGGTAGATTTGACACGTGTCTAGAATCTAAGTGGTCGAACGTGGAGCATTTTGCGCCGGAAAGGCCTGTCGATCGTCGAATAAATATACATTATAATCTTCTACTGAAGATCTTCGATACGCAAAATGCATCAAAATCGATCTGCGATCGTATTTTCTTTCGTTTCTTCTTCCATTTTTGTTGATGACGACGATCGTTCTTGCTCTTACGATACGGATTGCTGTAGCCAGGAAGCGTGTTGGATCAGGGAGCGACAGAGCATTCACGAAAATGCTTTCCAGATCCGGATCTGGAGTTCTGGCGGAGCTGCTCTAGGTTTCGCTCTGACATCAAAACAGACAGATATCAATGAATAACACGTTAAGGTTATCAATCTGTCGCTCTTTGCCCTGATTTTGGTTCAATGAAGCGTTTATAGCCTGGATTGGTCTCCTGCAGAAGGACAGTTTGTGTAAGGGATGTTCTAAAGATGCATGTGACTGCTGCGGAGGTGCTGCTTTAGGATGGCCCCGGAGCATGAACAGCCATTTCATCAGCCTTTTACGGTTTTACTCCGAATGCGCTGTTAACCTTCGATGATAATGATGCGTTTTCTGTTTTGAATTGATCTCTTGAGGAAAGTGCCTTGGTACATCTGGAAATGTGACCTTGGGGAAGGTAATCGTGTTCGGTGATAGCCGCAGCAATGGTGAAGGGAGTGAAGCAAGGACCCTCAATTATCGAGGAGAACCGGTATTTATCTACATCTCGGTTTATTTACTAGTTTACGGATGTATTGCCCCTTTCAAAGCAGATAGTGAACGTAGATTGTCTTACACTGGAACTGGTGCAAGCATTTGTTACAGAACTTCTCGGCATTTCATAGATGCGGACGTGACTTCATGCTCGTTTAACTTTTGTGGTCAGGGACATCTACGGCTTCATTGTTAGTTCCCAGCATTTGCAGCGTTACCGGGAATATGCTTCCATCTATGAGGTATTTTTCTCATCATTAGAGCGTATAGTGCCAGTGAGAACTTCCATTTCTTACTACATTATTGTTTATCTCAGCATCTGAAAAGAACACCTAAATTCAGCTGATAATTTACATGTTGAATCGTTTTTAGGAGGAAGAGGCAGAAAGATCTGACCGGTGGGAGCTTTTTCTAAGAACTTACAGTGAGGACCGTCAGGCCGAGTTGGCTTCTGGAACAATCACTTCTGAGGAGCAGGTTTACAAAAATGGTTCCCAAAAGAAAGATTCCCACGATAATTTACGTGGTAGTCGTGATTCAACAACCAATGTGGATAACCTGGATGGACGTTTAGAATATAGCAATGCAGGAAAGCAACTAAAGGGAAATCACAGAACCGTGCAGACATGGTGCTCAGTGCGCCCTTCACTGAGACTTTTAGAACGAGCTCTGAGGAAGCAAACGAACAATACTTTTTCTTCGAATGCACATAAATTGAGTGTAGCTACTGCGATTGACAGTCTAAATTCTTTTGCACCACATGAACAGCCCTTGGAATCAGGAGAAGTAAAAATAAATAGTGAGTCTGGCCTTTTGGAGAATCAAATCAAAATTCAGAATTTGGCTGAAGAAAAGTCTGATACGACAATTTTCCTAGAAGAAAGTGAGAGATTAGATTCTATAAATTTTTTCGGGGCAGGAAACCAGACAAAAGATAAGGAATCAGCAACTGACGAAGTGCACAAAATCGCCTCTGTAGAATGCAGTCACAAATGGGAGGAAATCTTCCACCCTGCAGAAGCATTGGCTGCGAGAGATGAACTCAATTTGTTAGTCAGGGGTGGTGTGCCAATGGCATTTAGAGGGGAGGTAACTGCCACTCTTTCCTGGATTTTTATTTTCTTCAAATGGCAGCCATTGCAAGTTGAATTATAATCTAATATGAAAGTTTTATATGCAACTAGTCTTGTTTGCAATAACTTTTGGTGATACAAGCCAACGCAGAAATGGTTGGATGCTGTTGAGTCAGCTGTGGCAGGTCTTTGTGGGTACAACGGCACGCAGGGTCGAAGGCCACTACGATGTGCTGCTGAATCAATCCTCAAACTTTGAGCATACAGCTTCTGGTGCTATTGAAAAATGGACCAGTCAGATAGAAAAGGTGATTTTTGCAATTTCAGGGATATCTGCCAGCTGATAGTCTGGAAATGAAACCTGAAATATAGATGGGGACAGAGCATAAAGCAGGCTGCAGCATGTCTTGTTTCAGATGTATTATTGGATTGTAAGTTACCATATATAATTTAGCTGGTATGATGAAGTTAAAATGCGCTGCAGGACTTACCGCGGACGTTTCCTGGTCATCCAGCTTTGGATAAGGATGGTCGCAATGCACTCCGTCGCTTGTTGACGGCCTATGCTCGCCACAACCCAGATGTTGGATATTGTCAGGTGTACAAAAATCTCCAAAATCAAGGATAATGCTCAGCATGATAGCTTTAGCTCAGTGATAACTTCTGGTATAACTTTCTGGAATGCTTAAAACCTAAACAGGAGCTTCTAGCCACTGAAAGGGGCTACTTGCACGCATCTGTAACTAGCAAAAAGTGCGATAATCTTGTGTCACTTTTGTGCAGGCAATGAATTTCTTTGCTGCCCTCCTACTTTTGCTGATGCCAGAAGAGAACGCTTTCTGGTCAGACTCTCATTTCATAAAATTTTCAGCTTGAGATGGTGCCTAACTTACCCAATCTAGTCTGTGCTTTTGTCCTTCTTCTGGCATGTTACAGTGTGAATAGGAAGTTTGAGAAGTTTTTGCTATAGGTATGATTGTAGCATTATTGTCTTGAACTTTCACAAGATTGTTCTTGGAGATGTTAAGACTTGAATTGATTTTCCACAAACTAGACTCTTCCTGTGAAATTTACCCTGTACACACATTTTCTATAAGCCACAGCGGAGTCCCCCAGCGGAGTCATGCATCCTTCAAATGAAGCCTAAACCAAAACCAGAAAGTTGTGGCTAAAAAGAGTGCACACTATGTGCATATAGAGCTGATGGTAGCGCCCTACTCCAAGCTCACCAACAGGGAAATTTCAGCAAGAAATGTGTCCAAAACACATGTATCTTCATTTAAGAAGTAAATCTAAAATTTTCAGCATGTAATTGAGTCAAGATCACATGCAATTGGTTTGAGCATGGGCGCCCTACTGCTAGCTCTCAAATACGTGAAGGTGCCCTGCAATTTCTTGCAAAAAAGCTATAAGAAGATGAACATATTCTTCTCCTGCAAAAATCAGCAGCTTGATGATTTTCTGCAACCAAAAGGGGAAGAAGATAGCTTCCTATTGGGCGCCCTCCTGCAAGCAATATGATCACCTAAAGGCTCTGATACCATGTAGGAAATAGAAAAGGATCCAGGATCTTAACTATTCAATCACACAAAGCATTCTCAAAAGAAAGAGAGAGATGGCTAGAAACCCTCTTGTAGAAACTCGTGGACAGCCAAGGAGAATAGTCAATATTGCTTACAAAAGTGTCTCATACAAATGGGATGCACACATATATATAGTCCAAGATGACTATCTAACTTCATGATATTGGCTATCCAACTACTTGACTATTGGCTTTCCAACTACTTGACTATTGACTATCCAACTTTTTATAAGTTACATAGAAAGAATAAGGTACCTCCAATATGTCAAGTTCGGGTACTTAATGTCACAATTAGGCCTAGTGGACCCATGAGTCCCTACCAAGTTAATTTCATACTAACTTAGCTAACTCTAAGTTTAGTAGGCCTAATATAATAAATGACCATGGTTACACAACTCTCGACCTTTTGGGTCAAAGTAACCTATGGTAATGTAAGCAATTCCATTTACATTCCAACACAAGTTGCAAACAATCATTTGTATTTTCAGTGGGGTACTTCAAGCTGAAGTCATGAAATGTTTGTGTGATTGGCGTTGCTCTTTAGTGTTGGCCTTCATCATGATTGAGTTGGCCCTTCACCATAGTTTCTCGGTTCAGTGTTTCAAGGGGTTGCTCGGTTTGAAACCAAAATCTTATAAAGCTCAATAGGAATAATGTGGAAATAAGCTCAGTCAAAAAAGGTATCATTGTGGCAAGGAAGCCCTTGAAACATATGAGTATTGCAAAATGAATGGGAACTAGCCACTTTGACTTGCAAAGGATGTAAAACAGGAAGAGCTGTGGCGTGAACATCGGAGGCAATTTTTTGACTAACAAAGGATGAATACCACCAGAATCAACTAGGGCAATGAATTCACGACCAATAATATGAACACTTCAATGAATATGAAGAGGATTGAGCATGCCAGACCAAGTGGTGTAGGCCAGCTGGGTTAGACATTTAGCATAGTCATCAAGAGCATGTTCATAAATCTCGTCAACAATGTAAGAAGAAGGATCATTGAGGTCAAAAACCTCATGGACATGTAGCGTAGCAATTGGACGAGGACCAGGATTACAATAGTTAAACCAAAGGTTCGTAACATAGACTTTAGCCATTTCATGTGGAGAATATCATTTAAGAGCAACATGATGGGAAACGAAAGGAGGATGGCTCGTAGGGACTGAAGGAGGAACATGAGAAGAATTAGAAATGAGAGTGCACGAAATAACAGGGGTAACATAAAGGGATAAAGGTGGATGAGAAAAAGAATGAGATTGAGAAGAGGGTTGTTGATCTAGATATTTATGTTGCAACATACTAGCAAGAGACATGACATTAAGAGACTAGGTTGAAAAGATTGATCATAAAGCACCACGTAAATAAGCAGTATAATGAATAATAACCTCAACAAATAAAAGATAAGAAAAGTGACAAGAATAGTTAGCAAACTTCTCCTTATACTCTAAAAGCGAACTTGTTTGCTTGAGTTACTAACAGAGGTCGAAGTGCAATGTGAGCCACATGGAGTTGGCCATAGTGGAGTGTGACACTACTTTGAATTTGACCCAATCAATCGTAGTGGTAAGTTGATGCGTACACCTCCAAGTCAAAGCATCTAGAAAGATGAGGCGCAACAAGCTATGTCTATTGGATGGTCATATGAAGGCTTAATTGAAAGTAGTTTTCCAACCGAAAGAACCAATTGTGTACTTTCATACCATTGTTTTTAAGCAAAATAGACTTTCAAATACCTTACCATGAAAGTCATGGGCAAGATAGGCAAGGCAAGGAGGATTGTGTGAGCCTTGAGGCAATATACAATGTATAAATAAAAGGATCAGGAATAGGGTACCAAAAATGGGTGCAGTAAGTGAAGGAATGTGAAGGGAGATAGATGGCATGAGATCTTGTAAACTAGTCATTTGTGTTTGAATGTCGTGTAAAAGTGTGGTATTGTTGGTGATTTCGACCAAATGATCATCTAGTTGTACTTGGAAATCATCTCGAGCAATGAGGAGATAGGTAAATCCAATCAGTAGAAGTGCTTCCCAATCCAATAACATAGTCCGTAAGGCTCTCAATGATTGCCAGACACAGGTGGAGTGTTTATATAGAGTATAGAGACCACCCTACCTATCTATGCACGAAATCCAAATGGAAGTATTCTAACTGATCATGCCAATCTCCCATGCATGTCTATTACATGTAAAAAGAAATTTTACCATAATAGCTAAGTCCTATGTGTGACGTCCACGTCTTGCATATAGGATTTGACATAATCCTAATCTTGGATACGCCGATACTCCGGTACTCGAGACATAATCCTAATCTTGGATACGCTGATACTCCGGTACTCGAGATTATTCATTACGCCTTGTTATTTCGAACTAGGCCAGAAATGTAATCAATAACCTTGCGAGGACCCAGTCACATGACTATTGGCATGTGTTGAGTATTAATAGCAATAAAAAGCGCATTTGGGAATATTCTTGGCTTGCATGGGGGCATGCACAAGAAAAGCTGAGGTTATATATCTAGGTGGGAACTCGCTCGCCCTACTACCATTCCAATTTGTGGTTTTCATTACCAGTATCCTCTCTCTGCACCTGCATCCTATGTCGTGGCTCAGGGGTGATGCTATTGAAGATTGATCGGTGACTTCTCATTGATTGGGTGGTTTTGCTTCACAATTGTTCCTTTGTGTTTGTCTTGTAAGCAGTGATCTTGAGGGGCTTTCCCTTATAGTGGTACCAGGGCAAGGCTTACAAAGATCGAAGGATTTGGAGTAGTCCTATTATAGAATAATAGGCCACTAGCAATTGAACGCAAAAAATTCACTAGTCCTCAGTTGTGTTATATATGACGCAGGAAAAGGAATTATTTGCAGTTATCCATGCACTTAAAACCTGGAGACACTACTTGTATGGTAGTAAGTTTATAGTGAGTCACACATTGTTAAATGCAAGCCCTGTTAACTAGAGAGACCCAACGACAAAATGATTCTATTTGGGTTGTAGTGGACAAGTTAGCTAAGTGAGCTACATTCATACCAGTTAAGTCGACTATTAAGGTTTTCAAATTAGCCTAGATCTTTGTTAAAAGATTATTTCTGTTATATGGACTATTGAGTGACATTGTTAGTGATAGAGATCCTCTTCACAAGTCACTTCTGGTCAGCAGTATTCCATAAACTGGAAAGTTCCCTTGGTTTTAGTTCTACTGATCATCCTAAATCAAATGGCCAGACGGAAAGCACTAATTAGACTATGGAAGATATGTTGAGGACATATGTTTCTCATAGGCAATCTCATTGGGAAGATTGAATTTATCTGATTGAGTTTGCATACAATAGTAGAAAGCATCTGCTATAGGTTACATTCCATTTATGCATATGTATGGTTTTCAACCTAGATCTCTGGTTAATGTGGAGATGAAATTTGTTAAGATCCAAAAGGTTGCGGATTTCTTGCATGATATGCAAGAAATGTTGCAAGTGGTGAAGGATAGTATCCTTAGTGCTCAAGAGGGAGCTAAGCACTACACCAATCTTAAGAGATCTCCCAAAGATTTTAAAGTTGATGACTGGTGTCTTATAATTCCAAAAGGTTCTAGGACATTGCGTACAAGCAAGCATTATAATTGTCTACTAGATATTGTGGACCATTCAGGATTGTACAGAAATTAGTTCTTTAGCTTATGAACTAGATCCTCGAGGAAAATTTACTGACACCCAGTATTTCATGTACGTTGGTTAAAATTAAGTTTACATGAAGATGATGTAGTTGTTTAGGCTCAAAACAAGCATCAATTCTTATTAAATTAGAGTTGTCAGAGAGAGGAGTTCGAGAACTTTCTGATGATCTCTTTGCATTCCACATGCGGTGACCACAGATGAAGATACAACCAAAATTGCTATTATTGGTAGTAAGCCGTTTGAATACTTTGTCCATTTTGTTCATGCAAACTGGGGGACGTTCACAAATGACTGCATGTTTGGGGTTGGGATAGTAGGGCGTTCGAAACGGTCCCGTTTCGAAACACGTTTCTTACGTTCGAAACGCTTGTTAAAAAATTGCAAATTATTTTGATTTGAGGAAAGTGATGGTACACAGTTTCTCCTCTTGAAATTGCATTCTCTAGAGCATTCTCATGAAATTGGATGTATCTACTTGGTACTAGTCTTTCTATGACGTCTAAACCCCAAAAAACCCATAAAAACACATTTAAAGAAAAACCTAAATTTTTTTTCCCCGTTTCAAACTTGACCCTCGCGTTTCAAACATGTTTCAAAATGATGTACGAAACGGACCCATGAAACACTGAAGTCGATCATGTTATGTGGATTAGTGTTTATGATAATTGTTCCCGTATTGCATGCTTGCTTTAGACATAAGATGCAGCTTGAGCTCTAGGACAAGAGATCTTTGTCGACTGTACTATGGTGGAGAGTGAGTTTTAGTTACGATACTCCTTGTAAGGGATGTTGCATCCAACTCAACTATGATATATATACCTTCTAACTTTTCTTCAATATCTTTCCAGCTTAGGATTGTACGGTGTTGGAGAGTGTGCATGAGACTTGTTGTGTATGAATGTCCTTTCTTTGCGTTGGTAACTTTGCATGCCTGATGGAACATTGTTCAACTGTCTACTAGCTTGATTAATATTGCATTGTGGTTCTTTCACCCGACATGCATGGTTTTCCTTGAGCCTTTATTGGCCTTGCATATGTTCATTAGTGTATGTATAATTTGCATGCATCCATGGTTGGGAGGTTAAGGGTTACATCATTCTTGCTTGATGTATATTTTGCAAAACAATCTATGGTATGTTATAATAATCCGTGGTTGGATTGTTACATCATAGACCATGCAGTTGAGAGAAACCAATGATGCAGATGTAGGATAGAAGACATTTTGTTTGCATGGACTTGTGGATGGTTTGTTGACCCTGTTTTCTAAAATGTCATTTTAAAGTTGAACTCATGTCCAAGTACGATCAAGTTTGGTCCAATTTGGTTTTTGTTAAATGCTCAATATTAGCATTTGAATTTTGTGTTAACTATGTTATGCTTTTGAGATTTGTCATGATGGTTTAGTGGCTTTAGGATTTTTTATTCTTTTCGTGTTGCAGTTTTGGTATTATGTTTTGCTTTTGTATGCTATCTGTAGGACTCTGACTGCCATTATCGACGATTATTTTGAGGGGTACTTCTCGGAGCAAATGCTTGAAGCTCAGGTGCAAAACGGATTGATTTCATAATTTTTACATAAAGTTAATGGTTTTTTTGTCTGTTGATTTGTTTCCTCTAACTTCTTAATTCTTTTTAGCATCTTTCAGGTAGACCAACTCGTTCTTGAGGAGTTAATGCGTGAATATTTTCCAAAATTAAGTGAGTATTTGTTTATTCTCTTGCCAGTCAATACCTCCGATTATTTACAATTATCTTGTTACATGCATTGGAAATCTCGTTGCAATCATCGCAGTTTGATTAATTTTGAGTCATGTAATTATTTGTTTTGGCAGTAGCACATCTCGAGGCACTCGGAGTTCAAGTGGCATGGATCACTGGACCTTGGTTCCTATCAATTTTTGTTAATATGCTCCCTTGGGAAAGTGGTGAGTTCTATACGACAGACTTTATGAATCCAGTAGATAAAGTTTTGGTGTATAAAAAGTGGTTCGTAGAGATACAATGATTCATGTTTCTGAATGTAGTTGGGCTGTGTTTTTGAAGCTAGGCTGTTTCAAGGAAGAGATGACTCTGAACTCTCAACTACGAGGTCATGATTTTGCAAGGCATTTCTTGGCCTTTGTGAAGATATAGCATCGTGAAGGCCATTAAGTGAGGGTGCTCTTTGGTATTGAGGCCTGTTGTGATGCATTGAAATGTCTAGGCTCAAGTGCAGCTCACATGGAAATTACATGCACTAGTTGCAAATCTCTCAGAAAGTGCTGAGATTCAATGCAAATTTTTATCTCCTTTCCATGCTAGTACCTACATGGTTTTGAATTAAGGGGCATTGTCATTACTTTTTTGCATCAATATCCTCAAATAATTCCAAAATAGGGTGGTAAATAAGCAGATATACTGTTTCTTAAATGATAAATGTGCAACAAAGGCTAGTAACACTGTCTAAAGACCTAAACATGGATGAATGAATGATCTCGTTTGGAAACCATTTTTCTCTTTAAAATCCTCACTTTAATAACTGAAAATAGGTCAATTGAGCCACAAGAGAAAATCACCAGTTGATTGTGATTTATCCACAAAGGATACACATTTTAAGGTTGATGAGCTAGTTTAGTCATCGTTAAGTTGCTCATGAGCTATGAGGAGTTGATAGAAACCCAGCAAGTTGTTCTCTGAATGATGTATGAAAGGGTACTTTGGAAATACTTTTATGATGTAAACGTACAGCTGCTCTTTGGTGTCGATGTTTTCAGTAGTGATAGCTTACAACATAGTCTGTGCTCTGCATGGAGATGATGGTTTAGATCTTTGGGTAGATGATGAAATGAGAGCCTTTTTAGTTGGATATTATTTTAGGCTTATTGCTGATAACACATAATAAATTTCGTTCCCATGAACTATAACCTATCCTAAACTTCAAGTAGGGATGTTGTAGCATTTGGTCTATGCTATGCGTGATGAAGCTGATCGTCTTTGACCTTGTGGTTGGACTCCATAGGGTTGAAGATTGCTGGTCTCCTTTGTTACCTTGGGTATATCCTAGAAATAACATCTATATATTTTACATCATAGTCTGTGCTATGCTCAAGATGATGGTCATAGCGTGTAGATGATGGTTCAGATCTTTGGATAGACTACATGAAATAAAAGCCTGTATAAAAGTTGGGGTGCTTAGTTAGGCTTAATGCTGATAGTATATATCTAAACCTTTCCCCAAGAACTAACCTCTCCTAACTTTAACCTAAAAGACTAGGGGAACTTGATACTGTCAATTAAAGTTTTATGCTTATCAAATTATGGCTCTAAACTGATCTAAACCTTTTTGGCATCTTTTTCAATTCTTTGTGTAAACTATTCTTTTGGCATTCAGTTGGCAGGATATTTTGTACCGATATTTTAGAGCAGAGTGGGGCTGCTTTGCGATCACCAGTTGAGAATTCAAGGATTAGTTGATTGAATCCATGATACATCTGACTTCAACTTCTTTCTGATTTGGAAAATATCAACTTCTCTTTTTAATTATTAGTGAGCTTTACACTTATCCTATCTTAGATATGCAAATTATTTTACTGTGAACGGTGGTTTTTTCTGGAAATGTCACACAAAAGTGGCGAACTCCATTTATTCTCCTTGAATTCTGACTTCTTTTGATAATCCGACTATGTCTCTGGCTGGAGATCAAAGGCTTGCTAGTTATGTTATGTAAAGCATTGCAATTTGCCACATCTTCAATGGTCAATTTTTAGATGCTTGATGTAAGCCAATTTTTTTTGTCTTTTTTTTAATTTCTACATTGAATTAGCAGCTGCCTTCTTATCCCCACTTTGTCCTTGCATTCTTGATCAAAAACTACCCTTTTCTACATTAAACATTCTTGCACTTTCATCTCATCTTTATAGTTTGCATGATTGCCTTTTAAACTTTGATTCTTGACATACACAAATTTGGGTTATAAGAGGTTTGTAAATGCTTGTTCAGAGTCCTGACATTAAGCCCTCATCTATGAACTGTAAATTGTATTTTTCTATGAATTTCATGTATTGAAAAACTCCATGATAGGATAGTGGTCATATTCCCCCTAAAAGGGACAATCTCATTACTTCAAATGAAATTCATCAAAAACAATACATTTCATAGGAATTCTGTTTTAAGTGGCCCTCCTTGCAAGCTTTACATTTGATTGACTCATGTGCAGCAGCCAATGTTCACACTACCAAAATAACGATTGGAGCTGTTATCTCTATAGAGAGTTTTTCAATGTTGGTGATGGAAGATGAAAATTCTACTAGCTTAGTAGGATCAAACTCTTTCTTGATTTGTCCACTGACATCTTTAGATCTGACATTTTCTCCATCTACTTTGAAGTCGGCCACATCAAGGATAAAGGATCTTCACTACTTGTAGAAAGTATCCTGGAACCAAAGCGAAGGACAATGTTGAGGTAAAAAATTTCCCACATGCCTCGATTAGATTTTACTTCAAATGAACATGGCATGCCACTCTGTATAGCTTCTATCTCCTTTCATTCCTGGCAATGAGTGGTTCAATGCAGTGATCATCAAAATCTTGCAAGTCTGATCTTCCAATGTTTGAATCGATCATATGTATCTGTCTTATAATTTCACGTAGACCGATGCCTATTCCACCTAAACTTACCACAGTTCCCAAAAACCAGATTAAGCATCATGCTCTTTGCAGTGTCATAGGTTGTGCCTTCCTATTTCTTATGTGTGCCTCTTACAAAAGACTCGAGGAATTCTCTTAGAAGTTACTACGTAGGGCTAGAGTTAATTGTGTTCCGAGAGGGTTGGCGCCTTTGCACTTGGTGATTGTCCCAATATTTCTAGACTCTAAGGCATGTCCTTAACTTACAAGAAATTAATAATTGAGTCATGTGCTCATAATGCCCTATATATAATAACGCCATAGAAAGTCCTAAATGTCTTGCAAAACCCTATATATACATTGCCCCAATGTGGGCCAGTATTGAAGCCTTAAATGTTTTGTGACCTTTGATATGTTTTGATGTTCTACCTAATCTTTGAGCCTTTGTGCCAACCAGAATATTCTGTGGCCAATATGGCACATGTCTTGATCCTCTATCCTATTTAAATGAACTTGTGTCCCATCTGCTTTGATGTTGTGGATCAAACATAGCAGCCTTCATAGCACATTGAAAATCTCCAATTTGACAAGGAGGTTCTTGTTCATATGTCAATAACCAAGAATTAGTTTTGCCATCCAACCAAATAGCAAGACAACGGATCTTATCTTATCCAATTGCAGATACATCATAAAATGCCTCAAACATACAATTGGATGTATCAGAGTAAAGAAGGTGAATGGTATCCTTGAACTCATGTGCAAGAGGTGTCGTATGACTCGCAGGATGAACACTTGAAAGACCAAAAGTAGCAATAGAACAATGTGTGCATCAATAAGAGGACCAAAATCACACCTAGGAACAAGTGTAAGCAAAGTTGCTGAGGACCTCTGTAACAGGCAATGAACAGGCAACTACTCAATACAATCCATAGATTGCTGCTTTAAGGTTTTCTTCTTGTTCAGTAAGATGGTCTATGGTTGTTGATACTAGTCATCTGTCTCTTTATCTGTACTGGAAGACATTAGGAGGGAAGACAATAAGTGGTGACAACCGTTTTAAGGACCTCTGGTAGTCAGTCACAGGTAATCTCCAAGTCTGCTATAGAAATATCGTACTCAACAACAACAACTTCAAAAAATATGAATTGACAATAACCTTGAAAATATGGAATTTTTGATTCTCTCGCTTATAGATGTCAGATTAATAATTGTAAACTGTAATAAAAGCAACTCACTATAGGAAGACGAATGATCCAAAAAGTTTCAGAAAATGATACAAACAAAATACCAAAAAGATGGTTTTGTAAACGAATACAAATTTGAAAACCTCAAAATCTTAGTAGGTGCACTTTTAAGGATCCAAATTATGATCTGTAAAGTGAATTGGACATGTACTAAATTTTTTGGGAAACACAATCTTATAAAGATCTCCAAAGTTCACAAGAAGTGTGAAAGTAGCTACATCAATAGAAGCTAGCAAAACTCCCTAGAAAATGGATCTGAAGTATCTGGACTTACAAGAATCGGATTTGTAAACAATAAAGTGCATTAGTATCATATTTTAGGAAACAGAATGATTTTTTTTTAAAAATTCAAAAAAGCACACGAGTACAAAAACGATGAGGTACCAGAAATGTAAAGAAAGTTGAAATTTCAAAAGCAAACTTCAATGAAGATCTGTAAAGTGCATTTGAGATTAGTGATGTGCAAATGTCCACAACAGTGTAGAGAAATACATAGTAGTGATAATAGTGTCATGAAGTAGCAAAAAGACAAATTCTGGCACCCACCTGTTGTCCACAAAAATGCAAAATATTTATATATTCTTGGCCACCCAATAGAGGGAACTAGATGATCCAAACAAAATTGAAATGTAAATATTGTAGAGAAAACTAGAGCCAAAAAGAAACAATTACGGTTTTCTCCCTGAAGCAATAGATATTGAAAACAAAAAAATTGTTGCCCACCAACTTGAGTCTTGTGAAAGTGCTCTAGTACCATGTTATGAAATCAATCTTAGATTAGCATGCCCTAGTAACCCATATGGCGATAAGAGAGAATTATGGACTATGTAATATGTCCATATTACATAACACTCCTTTTTGAAACATTGCCCTCAATGTGGGCTTTAACAATTTTACTACTAGAGCTCCTTTTGTATCATTGTTGTCATTTTCTTTTCTGGGTTGTAATTTCGTGCTAGTGTCTGTCCATAAGAATCCCGTACAGAGGCGGAAAAAGCGCCTTGTGGTACCATGAAGCTTTGTGTTAGAATTTTATCTCATGCTAGCAGTAATAAGAAAAATCTCAGTAGGTATTGAGTGGTGTAGGTAGAGCATCATGTGTGTTAGCAGTATGAAGATCAAAGATATCTGAAGCAGGAATAAGAGCATCAGGACCATCGACAACAGACTGGTATGACTGAAGAAGATCAGAAATAGTAGTTGGAAGGGAAGTAAAGGGAACACGTGGATCAACGGAAAGATGAACTCAAAGGAGGGCCACACAATGAGGTTTAGGAAGACAACGCATGCATTGTTTGGCAGTGATAAACGCATATTCAGAGGTAGAATCAATGCCGACAAAGGGAAAGAAATACCATCAATTATGAAAGATATATGTTGTTGGGCAAGATTGATAGCAATATCTCCCAATGAACCAATCTACAAGAAGAAAAATATCATAACACTCAATAGGAATAATGTGGAAGTCCGCTTGGCCAGAAAAGGTACCAATGTAAGGAAGCCTCTAAAATAGACAAGTAGCGTGAAATGAATGGAAACTGGCCCTTCAACATGTAAAACAGGAGAGCAACAACCAGTGCTTGAAGAAATGAAAGATGTAGCTAGGTTAGAAGTAGAACAAGCCATCGTGGAGAATTCAAAGCTATTGCAGAGATATGCTGCATTGCAATCCAACTATTGTGAAGGAAAGTACAACAGGAAGTGATTTAGCCAAACAGTTATGGACAAAAGAATCATATTGAAGGCCTTCATGGTGAACAAAGAAATTTTTTGATTGTGAAAGAACTTTTAGAAAAAATGAATCAGCAACTTGAAAGAAAGAAGCTGCTATTTTGAAAGATCCTGACTCATTTTAGAAGCATATTATTGAAAGACTTCAAACCTCACACATTCCAAATACTTCATGGCTGAACTTTGGAAAGAAAATTAGAAGTATTATATACACCTAGTAATGTGGCTCAATCAAGTAATATCAGGTCCCAGATTTTATAAATGCAGTTGGAAACCTGGTCATTTGGAGATGCTTTTCTGGCTTACTGTAATTTGTGATCATGGAGATAGCTTACTGTGATTTGTGGTCACTTTGATGTGTTAACTTTATCAATCCCCTTGTCATCGCAGTGTAATGGAAAAGCCTATTGACTGCAGATTGTCACAGATTTGTTACTTGAACAAACTGCAAATTTGATAGGCAGAGAACATTCATGCTTCTTTGCTATTTTGCAGTTTTGAGAGTATGGGATGTACTTCTCTTTGAAGGAAATCGATGCATGCTGTTTCATACTGCGCTTGCTTTGATGGAGTTGCATGGTATGTATTCTTTTTGACGGAAGCTTTTTTTTTAAGTATTTTGACCAGTTTGACCTTTTTACCGTCTGAATAAGTTAAGACACTTTTTCATGTTTTGCAAGGATTACTTCTTGCTGCTCTTAGCTAGGTTGTCTTTCTTATTTATACAGCATTGGCCTGTTTCAGCACCTTTCATTATGGCTGCTCATGATGTCGGAGATGCTCTTTCTCTTCTCCAGTCCAGGACAGCATCAACCTTTGACAGCAGCCAGTTAGTATTCACTGCTTGTATGGGGTTCCAGGAAGCAGATGAAACAACAATAGAGGTCCTTCGTTCGAAACACCGCCCAAAGGTTTTGGCTACTGTTGATGAGCGTGCGAAGGAGGTCAATTTGTGGAGAAGTTCCCAGAATACTGTAGGTAAAAAAATTTCTCAAACAATAATCAGCAAACCAGCTGCCAAAGACAACAATGGTAACGATAATCAGTGTGGAAATCTTGATGGAAAGGAAGAAATGGCTGATTCTCTTTCAGAACATGAAGAACAGAATGGAACTCTCCATTTTGATCCCATAAGCACAAGTGACGGTGCTCTATCTTTGCAAAGCACGTTGGAATTCAAACATAGTGCATTTGAGCAGGATGCAGAATGTGATCTCCAAGAGCAGGTGTCCTTTTGCTGATTTTCTTCACATGCCTTTGCTGATAATTTTAAATATCAAGCTTGTTAGATATCATGTTTGCAATCATGAGAAATTGTCTCTGCAGTTTAAGCCATGCTGGTCCTGGCAATTCTTTATAAATGGATCAATTTATGATTTTCTGCGAATGCATTTCATCAAGTTCTCCAGTTGTTTCTCCTCTGGCATTCAACCAAATGATACATACCTTTTATCATGAAAATCTTTTGTTTCCTTGATCAATTCTGGAATGGGCCGAGCCAGTAAGCAAGTGCAAAGTGAAAACTGGTAATATATGCAGTTGCAATTACTGCCAGAGTTGCCTCAGTAGGTGTGTCATCAGTAAACATGGAGTATCGTCTCTCACACAAGTCCCGCTGCTCATTGTAGCACTTGAAGCATTCTCAATATTGTTTTCTCCTCATCTAGGAAGTATCAAGATGATGTGCGGGTAGGCGCACAAGATAATGCATGTGCCAACACATCCTTAAGCAAAGAATCTGGTTCTTTTACAAGATTGAACGACGAGTCACATCATAAACACAACATTGGCATGTAGCAGCTCTCCTTTTTTAGGCTTTATTTCCTAGATTCTAACCTGTGTTCAAACATGTCCTCTTTATGCTCCTTCCTGTCCACATGACCGTGCTGCCCACTTGAAGATGCTCCAAAAGGGGCACCATGAGGCCCGAAAGCATGATTACTTGTCAATTTGATTGAGTAGTCATAGCATCTATTCTTAGTTCTCATGGCCTTGTCTTTTGTTTGGTTACCACATTGGCATGTAGTGCCTCTCCTTTTCTAGAAAACAAGCTGTATTTCATCAACTACTTGCTTGCATGACCTTATTTGCGATCAACCTGATGCTAATGGATGTGCTTTCACAGTGAAGCATTTTTAACCTTCTCGTTCTTGGAGTAATTGCATACCCACTTGGAGCAGTATCATTGGCATATAATATGCACGCATGCTTCCAAGTTTCAACAATAGCCTTGGACCTCCTTGAGTGCTTCATCAACAGCCATCTCTTGCATTTGGGTGCTAGAGTCAAGAAGCCATTTTCTGCAAGACTACGTACAAAAAACTTTAAACATGTCAAAATAAGGATGTTTACTGCCAGAAAGAGCATAGAAATTTTGAATGCCAAGAAGCAAGAAAGTCCTAGGAAGAAAATAAAGCCTTTAGAAAGATTCTTTTAAGAAACTCATGCAAATTAAGGGAAGAAAGGATCAAAAGGTTGAAACAATCAAACAGAAAACAAAAAACAAAATGGATGGATCACTTGGCATCTTGCATCATAGTTCTTGAAAATAGTTGTGGAAACTATACAATCCTAGTATATAGGGTATACTATTGTGATTGTAGAGAGCCTTGAATAAGAGTTTAAGTCAATCAGAATAGGGTAGGGGAAGGTTCAAACCGGGTAGGGTGGAAAGATTTCAAGAACTTTGTAATCACTTGAATGTAACCTTGATAGCCTGAGCAGTGTAAAGTCATTCTTCCTACACATTGCCACCTCATATTCCCAGCTCAGAGAAATATGAAACTCAAATAATGTGCTTCCCAGCCCAAAACAGGGCAGGAAACATGTTTCCTAAGTTGTATTTCCTTGCTAATCCTCGTACATAGGTTGAGTGATGCACCATATTTATGAGAAATGAAGACTGGTTGGAGCCATAGTTTTGCCCTCACTAGTTGATCCTTTGAAGGTAAAAATGTCCATAATTGAAGTCCCATTTGAAGGCTTCGCACGATCCTAAGCTCTTAGTGAATGGGATCTCATTCTCAAGATTGCTATCGTTTGATTGTTCAATGGACTTGGTTGCTTGTGTTACTGGCCTACTTCTCTACTATATTCAACTTGACGTTTTTCTTCATTTCTCCTCGTTTTCCTAGTTTTTAGTCTTCTGGAGTGTATTGTTTCTTTTGAGCTCTCTCAAATAAGTTAGTTCATCATGTGATCTTTGTGCTTATTTTAGTTTCCCTCAGCCAAGTACTACTTTTCAGTTTGAGTGTCATATACAACTTGAATTTCATAGACCTTAAGCGCATGCAAAAGGTTCACTTCTTAACATTTATAATCTATTGATCTACTTTTGTAGATGTTATGTCGAAGCACTTGAAGCAGCATTTTCTGTAGCATGTAAGCAGTTTGTCTGATGTTGTCCACCACTTCCATATGATATGAAGTCATTTTGATCTTGCCAGGTCTCCTTGCTGAAAAAGGAACTCTTCCATGCCTTGGAGGAGAAAAAGGAAGCTGTGAGCAGGTTGCTGTTGGATTATGTGTTACCTTGTTGGAAGAGTTTTATGTGCTAAATATATTTTACTATGGAATATATGTTCGTATCTCCTAGTAAAGCAGCCGGTGTCCTGCTTGTTTGGCTTTGATAGGGCACAGGAGCTGGAAAACGCTTTGATGGAGCTAGTGAAGGAAGATAATCGTCGTCTACTATGTGCAAAGGTTGTTCTTGTTGCATAAAGGTTGGAAGTTTGAATATCTCCGTCATAATCACCATGATTTAAACGTGCATATTAATTTAGCTCATCTCTGATGCATCTTGTGTATAAATTCATGAAAATTGATGTGGCATATTTTGAGGCACGTGACTTGTAGGCTTGGCTGCTAAAATTGCTACTATTGATTTATTTCCATCTTGCTTTGCATGGAATTGATGCTTTCAGATCTGATGACTAAGTTTACCTGTCCTTTTTTTTAAAATTTGGGAATTGCCATAGACTTTGACAGTGATCTATGGTTACCAGGCATGACGATGTCGTGCTATGTTAATAAGGGATCACAACATTCTCTATCCTGGCTTGCATAAAAAATGTAATGATGTTCAATTAGCTTTGAATCCTGTTAGAGCTGAACCTGCTTGGCAATCGATTCTTTCTTTAGAAACCGCCACTTTATTGCGGCCTGTGTACGATAAAAGGTCGTCTTTGTAACCAACTTGGAACTCGAATATGTGAGTCATTTTGTTGTTATGACACTTGTTGTGAAGCCCTTGCCTACCTAATTAAAGACATAGCCTTCTCAAAACATGTGATTACTTGCCAGGTTGAAAAACTGGAAGCGGAAGTAGCTGCTTTGAGTCTAGCACTTCTGGAGAAGCAGAAGCAAGAGGAAGCTTTTTTACAGGTCAGTGATAAGACATGTTTTAATTACTTGCCTCATTTCATCTGTCTAGCAAATGCAGACATTTTCAGTGTTCTAGATTGAACATTTTTTGTGTCATCAATTCTTTCTGTTTATGTGGGTTCACTTCCATCTAATATCATGTCAACTAGTGTGGGTCAACGTTTGCTCCTTGTAATATTTTACTGCTAGATATATTCTTTTGTTGTGATATTTCCCATCTTATCCTAGAGCAGTGTCATTTTTACCATGTATTTTATTTTCATAATACTGACCACAATATTGCAGTAGCTTGTAAGTGAGAGGACTAGGAAAATCTAGATCTCTTTATGTTCATTTATCGATTAACGCCACATTTTCCTGATAGAGGCTTAACTCTAATCCTGTGTGAAAATTACAGTTACGTAGCCTTGCATAAGTTTCCAATCTGACGTTAAGCATTTAAGATCACGTTGGAAAGTGTATACTAATAGAAATCATGAATTTGTACAGATTACTTTTATGTACTTTACTTGGGCTTGTGGAATGTTGAATGTTTATAGACAATATCACGAATGGAAAAGGAGCAAGCAATCACCAAGGATGCACACAGGTGTGCCGAGCTGGATGCTGCTGCACAGCGTTATGCCGCCAATTTGCTGCAGGTGTGGCATTTTTTACTTCCATTTTTTCTTTATAAATAAGTTGAATTTGCGCCAATGGTTGTAGCTTGTATCTCAAATACAGAACTCAATGTGGATCTCAAAATGCAGCTAGCTTTTTGATGGGAGAGAGAGAACATAATTATAACATCATGATACTGAAGGTTGTTGTAAGGAGGAGCTCTAATGTGAACTCTGGCTTACTCTTACTTGTGCTATTCTGGGCTACTCTAGCTATGTTATGTTTCTTGATCTTCAGCCTTATGCAAATAATGTTCACAGCACCTTTTATACTTGAACTAGACCCCTGATTTACTAGGACCTATTGAATGTGATAACAAACCCGATTCACTACTATCACAAGTACAACTATACTATCATTTACAAGTGCAGAAAATGAATGACGATTGGATCGTTATGCCATTATTTAAAATTAGAAACTTAGATCATAATAAGTAGGAATAATAGAATCAGTAGAACAAGATATAAGTAGCAAGAGTAGTCTGTATTGAAGATGATGAATTACAGCTGCTTGATGCTTCCACTATCTACTCTGATTGCACTATGATACTAGCGTATCTTATTCTGCTATAAATTTCGCTTTTACACAGATTGTAATCGCGATAACTTATTACTAATCAGTCTACGCCTATGGCAGAACGGAGAGGAGAAGAAGAAGAATAACTTCAACTTTGAACTTTAACTTAACAACTTAAAACTAATATGATCTGATTGATCTATTTATAGTTTTTGATGGCACAGCCCTAACGGAATGCGCCGTTATCCACGTGGCAAGTGCCACGTGGGGCTCTGGGATTGGACCCGAAATGTAGCGGATAAGGCTCCATTATTCAATCTGTTTTAGTTGAGTTTGGAACCCTCGACAGACTATCGACTTTCGGTCGATTTGAATTTTGTTTGATAATCCCTCAAATTTTAAACAGTGTCGTCAATGCGTGTATTTCTGTAGACGGGGGCCTCGATACTTTCGACGTTGTCTCGATAACGCGAGTAAAACTGCATACTATACATAAAATGGTTTCACATTATAATTTCAAGAATGTAATCTAACACTTAATGTGAACTCCATCACAAGTACAAAGTGCGAAAAATGAATGACGATTGGATTGTTATGCCAATATTTAAAATCAGAATTTTAGATCCTAATAAGCAGGAATATCAGAATCAGTAGAACAAGATATAAGTAGTGAAAGTAGTCTGTATTGAAGATGATGAATTACAGCTGTTTGATGTTCCTCTATCGACTCTGATTGCACTATGATATTAGCGCATCTTATTCTGCTATAAATTTCGCTCTTACACAGACTATAATCGCGGTAGCTTATTACTAATCAGTCTATGCCTATGGCGGAACGGAGAGGAGAAGAAGAAGAATAACTTCAACTTTGAACTTGAACTTAACAACTTAAAACTATTCTGATTTGATTGATCTATTTATATTTTTTGATGGCACAGCCCTAGTGGAATGCGCTGTTATCCACGTGCCAGGTGCCATGTGGGGCCCATAGAATTAATGAATCGTGTACGGTTCACCACAGTTTTGAGAACCGTACAGTGAACCGTACGGTTCTCATAAAATTTAAGGGGGAACCGTGGTGAACCGTACTAATTAATTGATTAAATAATTAATTATTATTTTTTTGTTCCTACCCCCAAAAACAGCCTGTGGATTTTACAGTTCTATTTTACAGTCTCTGGATTTTACAGTTCTATTTTACAGTTCAAATAATCATAAACAGCCCAAAAACTGTAAAATGTGGGCCAAAAGCTATTTTGGGGGGCAATTGGCAAAAGAAAAAATCAATTAATTTGTTGCAGGAACCGTACCACGGTTCAATGAACCGTGGTACGGTTCCTTCCACGGTTCCCAGGACCCACGGTTCTGGGAACCGTGGGTTCTATGGTGGGGCCATGGGATTGGACCCGAAATGTAGCGGATAAGGCTCCAATATTCAAGTCGAGTTTGGAACCCTCGACAGTCTATCAACTTTTGGTCGATTTGAATTTTCTTCGATAGTCCCTCGAATTTTGAAGAGTGTCAACGCGTTCATTTCTGCATACAGTCTCTCGATAATGCGAGAAAAACTGCAGATTATACATAGAATGGTTCCACATTATAAATGATTTCAAGAATGAAATCTAACAATATTATGGATAAAAATGCCACATGATAATGTCAGTGAGATCATCATGAATGCAATGCCATAACAAAGCTCCTTGAGGACCTTATTGTGTTGGCCGAATTAATAGACAAAGGCCTCTAGCTATACACATATGGACCAAGGTCATACATAAACATCAACGTGAGCATCATTATGGGACCATGGTTTGACCCTCATTATTGACAATGTTGTTAGGAACATCATAACCGCAAAGCTAGTCTTGATCCACCCAGCCAATGCACTCTCTTATAGATTGCCCCTCCTAGCCCAGTGTGAGTTTGCATGGGAGTTACTGCCAACACCCATTGTTCATGCTGCATGCATGGATTATTGTTGCATGTGGGGTCCCATTCCATCACTGAAGGATTGCATGGCCCCTGACTGTTATGCTAATGCCAAATTGATGTGTTCTCTGCTCCATTTGAATGAGCAAAACCTGAACTTGAAATACTTGAATTATCTTGTCAACACTGTTCCTCAACCACTGTTGGTATACTTGGGTAGTTTTATAGATTCTGAATCCTCAACGTCATCAAACGTATGGTCTATTCCTGAGTAAGTCATCTGCCCTTCTTAAGCTACCTATCCTGCATATGAAGCATGCAAATTACAAGAAACTGGTTGCATTCAACTTTGAAAAACTAATGTCTTTCAACAATCCAAAACTAATCCAATCCCTTAACTTTGCAAGGGAATCTGGTTTATATTGATCTGTAAGATGTCGGTATTTCTGTCCTTTCCTGTGCCATTATCTGTAGGTGGTTTTAGGTCTTTGAAATTACTGGAAAAAGCCTTAATGACGTATTCTCCTAAATCTGAGAGATTTATGGAAGAACTGGTAACTAGGAACAGCTAAGTGCTGATAACTAAGAAGCACTAAATACGGTGCCCTTAGCAAGATCAAAAAGCTAATGTTTCAAATCATCAAATGTTTGATCTTGATTTGATTGCAAGTCAGCTATGGTTACTGTAATGCTTGGGCTTTTAATTCATCAATGCTTCTCACTAGAGAAAATGAAGCAAAGTTGAACTTAGAAAGAAAAAGAGAATGAAAGCTTAGCTCTTGCTTAGGATCGTTGGTAAGAATACTATCCAAGAAATCCCCTGAGCTTTGTGTCGAATCGGCACCCACTGAGAACTGCTTTGATTCCGAAATTTCATTTTGCATGCAGTGCAAACTCTGTTCTGTAGCTTGACATGCACTGGCTATGTGTACGGTTTCAACCGATTCCTTGAAGCTTTTGCTTCTTGCTCTGAATTTGGAAAGCATATAGCACACTGGAAAGATCTGTTTATTCATCTGCTTGTAATAGCACTGCACCCTATCTACCAGAATAGCTAGCAATGTGCTAAAAGTGTAGGCTGGATCTGAAGAGGAATGGCTTCAAACGATTCTTCCAAGGTGCGCTGGAAGTCCTCTTAAAACTCAGATTTTGCTTGTAGAACCCAGTGCTAGATGAATCTGGAATTTTTGAGCAAGTTTGAGTGCTGGAAACCAAGAGGAATCTGTACCCTCGGACTAGTATGCATTCTTGCTGTAAGTTAGAGTGCATTAATTCCATAAAGTAGGTCGCTGGCAGGAGGCAATAGAGCTGCCTAATGATCTGAAATATGTGCTAGAAGAGCTCATTGGCATGAGGCTTCACGCTGCCTTAGGTACCCGTTATCAGAAGGTCGTTGGCTGGAGGCTCGATTCTTGCCCAAATTGAGCAAAATTGCTGATGAAAGCTCACAGATTGGCGCATTTCTGACTACAGTATAGCTGCCTACATCTCGCTGATGAAGGTTGCAAGAAGTCGCATTTCTACCTGCTGTACTTCCGAGTTCAATTTACTTGATCATCTAGTTGTTGTTAAAAACTTCACTCCGTGATGAACGTCTGCTGTAGATGCATACATCATCGTTGAATGCTCGCATGGAGCACAAATATATCCTCACTTGCTCCTCCAACTGCGCCTCAAAAACACTTTAATCCCCTCCAGAATTTTCAGCAATCTAGCATGCACAAGAATGAACAGCATATGCTATTTTTTTCCTTAAACTAGGGCATTGGGCTTCCCTTACCGAGTTTTCACAAAGCAGGATGACAAGATGCCAAGACCACTATGGAAACTTGCGGAGGATCCACTTCCTATTCTAGTAATCTATCACCTTGCTCTGATACCAGTGTTAGGAACATCTTAACCACAAGCATAGATACCCGTTCCGAACATTCTGATGCGGTACGTTTCGTTCCGTACGTACGGAACGAAACACGTTCTTTTGAGCCTGCTCGGAAGAGGAATGGGAAGGAAATACTCCTTCGCCCTGACACCCACCGGATTCTTGAGATGATTCCTTTACTGCAACGGCTGCAACCATTCCATCTCGTGTACCTGCATGCTGTTGTGCGTTTTCAGAAGTGCCTTCATCTATAGCTCTTAATGACATGGATTGATCATCAACACTCAATCTTTGGTGGGAACTGCAACTGGTTCTCTTGTGTATGCATATAGAACCCTTGAGTACGATTTGGCAATGGATCCTGCTAAGCTAGTGAATCTCTGAATGTCTTCCTTGCTTCAAAGATGGAATAGTTTTTGAGCTACGTATGGAAGAGAAGAATTAGTTGTTGTAGTTAGATCCGTCATTATCTTCACTTGTAGCAGTAGTGGAGAGGGATGGTGCAGAGAGCAAAGGGATGACTGAAGATTGTAGAGTGGAATTGGAAGAGATGGTTTGAAGACTCAATTGAGGAATAGATGGAGTGAGAGAAGGTGTACAAATAGTGTGCTCACAAAGGTAAACAAAGAAGAAACAAATATGTAAAAAAAAGGATTCCTTAGGTTTGGCGGCTGTAGTGGAAGTAGAAGCTCAAGTCTTTAACAACGATTGAAGATCCATAGGCAGTTTTGTTGCAGGATCAAGTTGCTCACTTTATTTTGCTGAATGAGCCTTTTTCTTTGCTAGTTTACTCGTATGTTTTGCCTTGCCTTCTTGGTCCTTGGTTCACTTGACCATAGAGTCTCTTAAGTAGATCTTTGCACCTAATCTGACCAGTAAGTTGTAGTGATTGCTACCGATCAATTTAAGTGCTTCAATACGGCTCAACTTGTTGACTAGTCTTGGTTGACCACAATCTGTCACAAACTCTAAAACTAAAAACCGCAAGTGCTGGTCAAGCATAAGAAACCGAACGCTCATGTTCCACCTCATTGTAGGATCCAATTCGGATCCACCCCCCACCCTCCGTGCCCTGGCCTGTGAGCTGAAACAAGTAGGATCCGATCTCCAACCCCAACGACGTCCCATACCACCACTAGAGCTCTCAGCCCTCCTACCCCTAGCTAGCTCTCATCCTGGCTATGCACATGTGCACTACCATCCACCTTCACCCAAGTAGATAAAATGAATGGTTAGTGAGATCTCCTCCCCTTCTATACCTCGAAGGTAGAAGTCTCCATGCCAAGCACATGTCTGTAATTACGACAAGTAGCCTACATGCAGTCCACGAGTCATTGGTCAAGTCAACATGCCCACGAATCCAACGTCCGGTTTCAAGTTAGGTTTGGGACCCAAGGGGTTGGGGTCCCTAACATTCCCTTCCCTTTAAAAGACTTTTTTTGGAAGGAAGGAAATCTGGGAATCTCAATCTAAGGTCTTGCTCTTTTTCCCGTGTCCTTGTCATCGGAATTACCTTTCCAACAAACCAAGTACTTAGTCACTTCACGGTTTCCGAGCCCGTGTTGACGTACATCAACAATGGCTTGAGGTTCAAAAAATACAAAGGTTGATAGATCCTCTAACTGTACTAGGTTGTCCTGTTGAATCAAATTTTCCTTTTCACTGAGTCATTCTTTTAAATGACTGACATGGAAAATCTAGTTGATAGGCATTCCGATTGAGTTTCTGTACAATACGGAAGGGCCCATTGTAATGAGGGGCAAGCTTAGGACATTTTCCAATTCTCAGTACCTTAGAATCGTTTAGTACTTTAAGATAGACTCTTTCGGCAAAGCCCAAGGTGGTCGCTTTTGATTGGCATAAAATTGGGCTCTATCATGAGCTGTTTTTATGCTATCACGGATGACTAGCAGCATTTCTTGCATATCCTTCAAAAAATTCATTGTTGCTTTTACCTTGAGACCTTTGAGGCCAACAGAGACAGATGCACATACATCAGAATGAATGGACTAAAATTGGTTGTTGAGTGCTTTGCGCTATTATACACAAACTCAACCATTGGGAGGTACCTTTCTCAATCCGACTGTCGTCTGGAAACATATGCACGAAGCATATCTTCCATAGATCGGTTCGTCCGTTCAGTCTGACAATCCAACTCTAGAGGATCTAAAAACCCTACCTAGACTTAAAAGTGGTCTCCAATTTCTCAAAGACCGCTTGCTAGAATTCGCTAGTTAACTTTAATCCTAATCACTAACAATGTCATTTGGCAATTCATACAGCCTAAACAGCTTTTTCACGAAAAGCTGAACAAGTTCGGAAGCTTTGACAGAGGCTTGAGTTGGAATGAACCGCACCATTTTGGTCCATCTCTCAACTACTCAAATAGCATCATTTTGCTTCCCCATCCGAGGCAGCCCAACCACAAAATCCATGGAAATACTTTCCCACTTTCTTTTGGGAATTTCCAAAGGAAGTAACAAGCTAGCTGCCTTAAGTCTTTTAGCTTTATTTACCTGGCATTGTCTGCACCTACGGATGTAAGCCTCCACTTGATCCTTAAGTTTTGGCCAGTAAAAGTTCCTCTTTACTAGATCAAGTTTCCTTTCTGTGCTTGGGTGCCCTGCACAGGGGCTATCATGTCATTGTACATAGAGATTAATAAAGTGATAGACTTTTTAGTCATCATGTGTATTTACTTAGGGTTATGTGAGCTTGTGTGCAACATTTGGTATCAGAGCTTTTGCTTTCTAGACTTGTGTGGGATTTGGCATCATTGGCATCTTCAGTTAGGGTTTGGTGCAAGCTTGTAGAGCCAGCGCCCTATTGTAGGTGATTTGTTGGCAGTTTTGGAGCCCATAAGATAGCAGATTGAAGCCCTATGGTGGTGAAAATCCAGCCCATATAGTATTTGTGAAACTGTTTGTAAATTCTTCAATACTCTGTATTTTTCAGATTTGTCAATTACAATAGTGGTAGGTCGTTGGTAGGGTAGGGCTTTTTGCCTTTCGATTCAATGGTCGTCCCTTGCTTTTTGAAATCCTAGTTTACTGATTTTTGTTAGTTTGAAACCCTAATTTGTTGATTTTTGGAGATGTGTCTTTGAGTAGTTAGATTTTGGTTGTAGAAGGTCTATTCTATCTTGTTCTTCTAGAAATTCAAGGTAATCTATCTGTATAGTGATTTGAGGTGTTAAGAGTTTGTTCTTGCATTGTTTCAAGAACTTCAGCTGTTTGATTTTGCATAGCTTTGAACATTGCTTTGCTTCTGCTACCTATTCTTCTTCTATGGCATCCATATCAAGATTCTTGGAGGATTGATGCATTTTTTGCTAAAGTTGATGGCATGGAGCTCATGTTGAAGCAGATGTGGAGCAATTGAGGCCTGGTCATATACCTAAAGAGTTAGATCCGCTGGTAATTTGATGCAGACTGTGTTTGTGTTCTCTGCCACATAGATGTTTTTCCATTAGTCCAAAGCTGCCAATTGGATCTTTTTAGTTTTGTATGTCAATTCTGGATAAATACTAGTATGTTTCTCAAACTTAGTGAACCACTTTATTGCCATAAGATGAACTATATATATCAAACACAAAGTTGCACCTTATCCTTGAAATTACAAACAAATGACATCCTCTGACCATTAGGGCCTACTATTGGAGTAGACAATCAAAGATGAAACATGAGAAATAGTCGTAGAGATAGAATTTGCAATTGTCATGACATGCAGTTGGTCATATCATGAGCTTTTTGCATACTCTTTGTCTATGGATGATCCTTTCTTTGTTTTTTGTGGTAACCTTTGACAACCAGCATTATCACTTCCTATTATGGACTGCAAGTTTAGTTTTCAACATTAATTTTTTTTGCTTAAACATTCCCTTTTTGTTACATGTTAGTAGAAAAGACAAACTTTAACAACATGGCTAGTTGCGAATGTAAGTAGTTATTACTTGAAGATTCTACAGAGAGCTTATCAAAAACGAAAAAGTTAGTCTTGGTTTTTACATTTTGTAGGAAAAGTATGAAGGAGCTGTGGAAGCACTTGAGAAGATGGAACAACGAGCTATCATGGCAGAGTCGGAAGCTGTAGAGGCACTTGAGAAGATGGAACAACGAGCTATCTTGGCAGAGTCCACCTTGGAGGCAACACTTCAGTATCAAGCTCTTGATGGTACACATGCGACTTCGCATCGTGGTGTTTTCTCATCAAGTACAAGAGCGGATCATGTAAACAAGTGAGCAGGCTCTCTTGTCCTTCCTAAGTCTTTTATTTCCTTACGTCTTCATATTTTTGTCATTGTTATATTGGTGATGCTTAGAGAGAGATGTATTAATGTTTTTGAGTACCCAAGAGTACATAAGGGTAAAAGGTACATATCAAGTATGATTCATAACATAGTTGCAGCCCCGATTTTGCAATTTCTTTTTCTTATTTTTTATTTTTTTTATATTTTATAAAAAAAATTGGGAAAAAAATGTATGCAATATGGGTATTAGGAGAGAGGAAAAGGAGAGGATCATGATTACATGGTTTGGAACCAATTATGGGCAATTAGCACACAATAATTAGAGCTCTATCCTTGTGTCCTAACCCCTTTTGACATTACTGGTTGACCCATAGTTGTGATCCATGGTTGAGTCGAATATGTACATAGCATCCATGAATTTTCGAAGTCAATCACATCAATATACTTGTTTGATTGAAAGAGTTGTTTGTATTCTTAGAATCAAATATCTTTTAGAAGGCCATAACCATGCATACTAGTTAATAAGTCATCAAAATTAAAAAGTATCATATCAGTGTGCAGTAACCTTTTTTGCCAGCTTTGAGTGAAGAGTGTGGGATTGATGTGTAGTTCATTGTTTCTAAAGGTTATATTAGTGTTGACATGTTGAGCATAATACAAATCATCTCACCTTTCATTCTTCTTGCCATAATACAAATCTTCCTCACCAAATTATCTTTCTTCTCAAAAAATCACTAGTCAGAAGAATGTAATTTACTGAACAAACAAGTATTTGGAACGGAATTCCACCAAGGTTTAAAATATGAGTGGCATCCTATATTGCCATTGCTAGAGACATATCTGCAGTTGTGGTTGCGATAATTTTCTCAAATTTGTAGCTAACAAAAACAATTGTCGCATGCTATGCATGGGCTGGTGATGAAAATATTCTTCACTCTCATACGATAAAAGTACATATGCTTATAGGGACCATCATTTTTAGTTTATAGACTTCTCATGAAGTCCTTGCACATGTATGAGAGAAATAAATATGCTTACAAGGACCATCATGTTTAGTTTGGTCAACTCATAGAGGTGAGATGAACTTCGTTGTTGGAATGTGTCATCATCCAACAGTTTGTTGGACTCAAAATTCTGGTTGGATGGACCAGTGGTGGAGGTGGGAGGAGGGCAGCAATATGGATGGGTGGTGGGATGAGTTTTTCGAAAGAGGGAACGACGAGAGGCATGGGGAACTGGAGTGTTGTGTCGAGGATGGAGGGAGAGGTGGGTGGTGAGAGATTGATAATATTCATGAATGCCAAGGTCCCGGGAGACAATTGAGAGTCTTGGGGATTGATGGCGATGGGGGGAGTGGAGACAGAGGAATTCAGGGAGGAGGGGGGAATGGACGAGACAATGGTGATGGATGACGATAGTGGAAGATGGAGGGATTGGAGAAATAGGGGGCCCTACAAATTTTAAATCTTGAGATCACATATGCACTAGTACTTTCAAAACTAGTGAGTACAAAAACCTTATCCTCTAAGGAGGCCTTTATCAACTAGCTGAAACAACCATCATGTTGTGGACTAGACCTTTCCTTTGTGGATGGGGAAGTCCTTAGTATGAAATTTTCAATCATTTGAATTAATGTTGCTATTATAATGACCACATGATTTACCTATTATAATGACCACATGATTTTTTCCAAATTCACTTATCTTTCTAGGAGATTGTTTTTTGTTTTTTTTGGGAGAAACTGTGCCTATTCTTTCTAAGGCATAGTTTTTGTAACTATATTGCAATGGATACTCTAGGTGTGATACATGTGATTTGCGAAGAAGCACATGATTTGATTTATTTTGATCGTGAAATGCATTTTCTTTTTTGTAAAGCGGCAATATTACAATGTGTTGCCAACTTCTTGTCTTGACACTTAACTATACTTCTCTATTTTATGCAATGAATTGTCCAAGAATAATCATTTAGGTGTCTCTCCACGATACCTTTATGTTGTAAGGTTTAAGGTTCATTGCAAGCTATAAGGGACACGGTGTGTTGTTGCAACTGTGTTGGTATTGCCTAAATACTTTTTCTATGATTTGTTGTAGCATACTCCACATATAAGCAAATGGAGGAAATTCTCATGCTCTCTCCATTCACTTATAAGACATTTTTGTGTAGCATTTTAGAAAGGGTTCTCTAGTTAGAAGATCTATGGCCAAGACAGAACCCCTCCTTGAGATTCCACAATCTTATGCCCAATGTAGTATCAGTTACGAATGAAGCCACAATTGATCTAGAGCTAAGCTATGAAATCATCACATAAGCAAGACTTAACCCTAGAAAGCATGAAAGAGAGAGATTAAGAAGACTAAAGAGAGAGATCAATATCATCAGCTGAGTAACAAATGACACAGATTCCCTACTTATAGCCTAGAGGAAGCCCTAAAAGGAAGCTTCCAGTGGTTAGGGCCTAACTGGGATGGATAATAGTGCGCCCTCCAAGAGGGCCCCCACTCAGTAATATGTCTAAATGTCCAAATAATGAATAATAAGGCCCAAGGGCAACCATATAGTCTAAGTGTCAATAATGAATAAAAAAGGGCCCAAGGCCTACTTATGCATAAAGTAAAGTACATGTAAATGGACGTGGCAAATGTAATGAGCCGAGTCAATGGATGTAAACTTACTATCCCGATCAGAAAGGATAGTACGAGGAAACCCATGCAGGCGAAAAATCTCTGATAGGAACAAATGTGCACACTGCTCTACTGTGATAGTATTGCGAATTGGTATAAAATGTGCCTATTTCGAGAACCTGTCAACTACCACCATACATGAATCGTGACCACGCTGGGTACGGGAAAGGCCAAGGATAAAGTCCATAGATATATCAGTCCACTGGCGATGAGGAATAGCCCAACTTTGGAGCAAACTAGCAGACTTAGCACAAGAGTACTTATTCCGAAGATAAAAAGGGCAAGTACGAATAAGTACAGCAAGCTCAGATTGAAGAGAGGGCCAATAGAAATGGTTCTTGAAACGAAACAGGTGGGGCAGAACTATAAACATCACGAAAATCAGAACATGTAAGGTATGCGTCAGGTAGATCATCAAACCATGTGGGAACAGTAGCAACAAGTGTATTCAACAAAGCTGGAAGACGAGACAATGCATTAGCAGCAGTGTTAGCATGACCAGGACGATACACAAATAGAAAAATCAAAAGACTGTAAAAACTGCAACCAACTGAGAAAAGAGATAACGTAAAGATTGGTGATCAGTAACAATGTCAAACGGAACTCGATAAAGATAATGACACCACTTCTTAAGAGCATAGATAATAGCAAGAAGCTATTTTTCATGCACAGAATAACGTTGCTCATGAGAGCGAAGACGACGCAACTCATAAGCAATAATGCACTGTGACTGGCGAAGCAAAGCACCCAATCCAACACTACTAGCATCAGTCTCAACAATAAACTTCCGATCAAACTGGGGTAAACACATAACGGCGGCATCAACAACAGCATGGCGAAGAGTATTAAACGCTGACTGACAATCAGAAGTCCAAAGAAAAGTACGACGCTTCTTCAAAAGTGCACGAAGAGGAGCTGCAATAGTGGCAAAATGAGGAACAAGACGACGAAGGTGAGTGGCTAACCCAAGGAACATACGAACATGATGAACATCAGTCAGAATAGGCCAATCCTGGATGGCCTGAACCTTATGAGGGTTTAGACGAATGTGCACATCACAAACAAGAAAACCAAGAAACTCGATCTCAACAACAAGAAAAGAACATTCAGACAACTTAGCAAATAATTGGTGATGTACAAGTAACTGAAAAATAGAGGAAAGGGGGAAACATGCTCAACAAGAGACTGGCTAAAAATAAGAATATCATCAAAATAAACCAAGACACAACGACCAAAAAGCGGACGCATGATGTTATTCATCACATTCTGGAATGTAGGAGGACCATTAGTAACACCAAAAGGAAGCATACAAAATTCATATAAACCAAGGTGAGTATGAAAAGCAGTCTTATGTTCGTCAGAAGGGTGCATCCTAATTTGGTAATATCCAGAACGAAGATCTATCTTAGAAAAGATCTTAGAGGTACTGAGCTGGTCAAGAGGTCATCCATGTGTGAAATAGGGTACTGATTACGAATAGTCAACTTATTTAAAGCACGATAATCAATACAAAGACGTTTGGTACCATCTTTCTTTCTAACAAGGAGAACAGGAGCGCCAAAAGGGCTGTGACTAGGAACAATGATACCCTGATCTAACAAGGTAGTAATCTGGAGCTCAAGCTCATGACGCTCAGATCGAGACATACAATAAGGGGGACGGGAAAGAGGAGCATAACCAAGACGCAAGTCAATATGGTGGTTCACGTCACGTAATGGTGGTAGTGTCATAGGTTCTGAAAAGACAAAAGCATATTGATGTAATAAGTCAAAGATTATTTGAGGAACAACTGCTGGAGTAGAAACTAGAGGAACAACTATTGCACGCTGAACACATAATAAGGCTGCACAATGAGCCTTCGGCAGGCTGCGAATAAACTGCTTCCCAGTGATCAAGTGGAGTCTCCTTGAGAATCAATGCCAACAAGGAGTGTGGAACTGCACCATGTACAAATGTCAATGTCTACTGTGTCAAGTCCAGTGTAACGGCCCCAAGAGATGCAAACCAATCCGCACCAAGGATAAGATCATAACGCTCCATAGGAATAATGTAAAGATCTGCCTGTCCAGAATAATCTCCAATGCGGTATTGTAAACCCTGAAACATCTGAGAACTAGGAAAAGAGTGTGAACTGGCAACCTCAATTGTGAGAGGCTGTGGAGCAGGAACAATGAAGCACGGATCCGACTGGTGATATAATTGCTGATGAAAGAATGAGTGTTGCCGGTATCAACTAAAGCAATATACTCACGACCAGTAATGCGTGCACGTAACCGAATGGAGCGAGGACCAGGACGCCCTGTCCAAGTAGCATAGGCAAGCTGAGCATGGCAAGTAGCAGGAAGTAAATCAGTGGAAGGCTTAGGAGATAGGTCAAGCTCATCAGAAATATGAATATAGATATCGAAATCATTTGGAGTAGTGCCCTCATGGTAAAAAACAGTAGTAGTAGTAGGGAGTGGCTGATGATAGTCACGGGCAAGATGGTCAGGACTCTTACAACGAAAGCAAAGACGCTTCTGCTGAAGATCAGCGAACTCTGCAGATGTGTAACGTCGGACAAAAGCAGGACGAGGGGTCGGAGGACGAGGAGACGAAGGGACAATAGAAGGAGCCGGAACAGAAGTGGAAGGTGTAGAGGTGGACGTAGCGGGAAAAGATGAAGCAGAAGGACGGGGTCGGGAGAAGCGGGAAGGAAAGATGTCAGAGTACTGATGCTGTAAAGTACTGGCAAGAGACATCGCCTCAACAAGTGTGGGAGGACGGAAGGAAGAAACATCATAACGTAAGGCACCATGAAGCCCAACAATGTAATGAGAAATTGGCTCAGTGGGCTGTAGATCTGTGAAAAGATAAGAAAGCTCCATAAACTGATCTCTATAGGAAGCAAGATCACTGGTCTGAGTGAGACTACGGAATGTATCACGCTGCGGTTGAGCCACTGAGGATCAATCATAGCATGACGGAGGTCACGCCGAAAGGTAGGCCAGATATGGAGCCCTTCCTGATCAAGATCAGCTCGATAGACCCGCCACCACGTGGCAGCGCGTCCATCTAAATGTAAAGTAGCCAATGTTGGAATGTAAATGGAATTGCTTACATTACCATAGGTTACTTTGACCCAAAAGGTCGAGAGTTGTGTAACCATGGTCATTTATTATATTAGGCCTACTAAACTTAGAGTTAGCTAAGTTAGTATGAAATTAACTTGGTAGGGACTCATGGGTCCACTAGGCCTAATTGTTACATTAAGTACCCCAACTTGACATATTGGAGTTACCTTATTTTTTCTACGTAACTTATAGAAAGTTGGATAGCCAATAGTCAAGTAGTTGGATAGCCAATAGTCATGAAGTTAGATAGTCATCTTGGACTATATATATGTGTGCATCCCATTTGTATGATACACTTTTGTAAGCAATACTGACTATTCTCCTTGGCTGTCCACGAGTTTTTACAAGAGGGTTTCTAGCCATCTCTCTCTTTCTTTTGAGAATGTTTTGTGTGATTGAATAGTTAAGATCCTGCATCCTTAGGCTTCTATTTCCCACATGGTATCAGAGCCTTTAGGTGATCATATTGCTTGCAGGAGGGCACATAATAGGAAGCTATCTTCTTCCCCTTTTGGTAGCAGAAAATCATCAAGCTGCTGATTTTTGTAGGAGAAGAATCTGTTCATCTTCTTATAACTTTTTTGCAAGAAATTGCAGGGCACCTTCACCTATTTGAGGTAGGTGTGCTTGATGTAGCATTGATCTGGCTGAGTTGAGAAGAGTTCGGTTCTTCCTTTCTGCTTTCTTTTTCTGTTGAGGTGAATAGGAAGTAGTGAACTGTCTTTTGATGCCATGTTCAGCCAGGTAGTCGGGCATCTCGTTGGAGATGTATTCGCCGCCACCATCAGTTCGGAGTGCCTTCACTTTCCTAGACGTTTGTGTCTCAGCCATGGCCTTGAATCTCTTGAAGCATTCAAAGGCTTCAGATTTGTGCTTAATGAACATGACTGTAGACCATCTGGAGTAGTTGAGCAAATTGCATGTGGAGTATTGCAATCTATTGTGCTCATAATTTCAGCTTTAAGGTTGCTGCCCTTTGAGTAGGTTTTGACTTAGAAAGTCTATTTCCTATCTACTACAAGCTGATTTTTCTGTTATGGCTAAAGAATCGGAGTCTATTGGTTCTTTATTTAATGAAGATAGGTTCATTGGCACAAACTATTCCTTGTGGTGCTACATGATAAAGAACCTTCTAATTGCTAAAGGTTTGTGGGAAGTAGTTAATGGTGACGAAGAGAGGCCGCCTACCTTGGCACCTAGTACACCAACTAGAACAACCACTTCATCATCTACGGAGGTGTCTTCCGATGAGCAAAAGAAGTGGGATCGACGAGATGCACAAGCACATTCTGTCATTGCATTATCAGTAAAGAGATCTATCCTTCCTCATATTAGATCATGCAAGACTGCCAAAAGTGCTTGGGAGACTCTTGCCAAGATGTTTCAAGTAATGAATGCGGCAAAAGTGGTATATCTTCGAAATCAACTTTCTATCTTGAAGATGCAAGAAGGTGATTTGCCTACAAACCACTTGACGAAGATCAAGGATCTTTGAGAGGAGCTTCTTAGTATTGATGAGGTGATTGAGAACTCACAATTTGTATCTATTACTGAACTCTCTTCCTAATTCTTACCTTCCATTTGTGTCATCATTGAGCATTTCTCTTAGGGGACAGCAAATCTCCTTCAATGAACTTGTTGGCTTACTTCTTCAAGAAGAGCAAACAAGGATCAACTTTGGTGAGCAAGAAGATCAAGCTTTCTTTGCAAAAGGTAATGGCAAGTGGAAAGGGAAGCCTTCTTTCAAAACTTCCAAAGATGATAAAAAATCTAAGGAAGCTCAAGATCAAGGCTCCAAGAAGAAGGGTAAGTGCCACTATTGCAAGAAGTTTGGGCATCACATCAAAGAATTTAGGAAGAGGCTTGCAAAGGAAAAAGAGAAAGGTAACGATACAAGTACCGCAATCATTACTTTGGAACAACAATTTGGAAAGGAGGATAATCTTTTCAATAATGATTATGCTTTTGTCACTAATAATCTCATCTCTCCTCAAGAGGAGATTTCTGCCACTTCAAATCTTGCTAGTTTTTCGGCAGAAAACAACTCATCTTCAGCTTTACAAGTTGTTGTTTTTTCATCTATTGATTGGGTGATTGATAGCGGTGCCACACGCCATATGACTTATCACAAAGAAGTCTTCACAAAGCTTGTAAAAGTGCATGATGGAAGCAAAGTTCAAGGTGTTGATAACACCTCTTATCCTATCAAAGTTATTGGAGTGATCCCCATTATCTTACCCAATCAAGGCAAAGGGCCTACCTCACAAGTTTTGGGCTGAAGCGGTTATAACGGCGGCTTACATTAGTAATCGGTGTCCCACTAAACCTTGAAGGTATTTACTCCTTATGAAGTTTGGTATGGTAAAAAGCCTATTGTTTCTCACTTACGCATCTTTGGTTGCACGACTTATGCTTTCATTCCCGATAAGCTAAGAACCAAGCTTGATGATAAAGGAGTTAAATGCATATTTGTTGGCTATAGTAGCAAAAGCAAGGGCTATAGGTTGTTTAATATGGACACTAATAAAATCATAGTGAGTCGTGATGTTCATTTTGATGAAAAGACCTCCTATGATGTTGCGCCCACTCATGTCATGAAAGGGGACTTCCCCCATGATGCATATGTTGAAATATTTCCAGATTTGGTTTTGCCATCTAATCATGGAGAGAAGAGACTGCCATCTACTTCTAGTGGACAACCCACTACATCTTCAATTTTGCAGCCCATAGTTCATCAAGAAGAACCTATTTATGGTGAAGAGCAGCCTGTTGAAGACATTGGACAGCAAGGTCCAAGTTCGGAAAACATTGGACAACAAGGTCCAAGTTCGAACACTTTGGACAGCAAAGTGTTGACAAAGGTAAGGCTGTTGGACAGCCCAAACCAATCCCTAAATGGTCGTTGCAGACTTTGCAGGACAGCAAAGTGGATCATTCTATGAAGGGAAGACTCGTGCCTCTACTAAATCAGTAGAATTTGCTGATTTTTCTGATTTTGCTCTTATTTCTATTGAGGATGGTGCAGTAGAACCTGTTTTTTATGAGCAGGCTAGAGGAGTAACATGTTGGGAGGATGCGATGCAAGAGGAGTACAACTCACTCATGAAGAACCACACTTGGGTTCTTGTTGATCTTCCACATGGGGCTGGAATCTTCATCTCTCAACAATGATACATTGAGCAGATGTTGAAGCAATCTTCTTTTTTCAAGTCACCGCAAGTTGATGCATGCGATGGATGCACTAGTGAAAAGTTTCATGCGAAACCTTTTCAATTTGATGTTTTAGCAAAGGTCGAAAAATTCAAACACTCTTTGGAACTGTATTGTACTAATCAAGGAGGGAGTCAACATGTGTCAATTAGTACTTTTGTTCAAAGTGTTAAGAGTGAGCATTTGTTTGAAGAGAATTTTTCATTACTTGAAGAATCTTCTATGTCATCCCATGCCTCTTCGAGGGACAGCTTTGATGACACCATCGTTGGTGCATCTCTTGATAGTTTGCCAAATTTTTATGATGAAGACGTTGGACAGCAAGTTCAGTCATCTTCTTTTGGTCATTTACAGCCCATTTTAAATCATGCGCAGTCCATTATGCTTTGGGAACAGCCTGCGGAAGATTATGGACAACATGGTCCATTTTGGGAACCCTTTGGGCAACAAAGTGTTGAACAGCCCATAACAGTTCCTTGTCGGCTATTGGAGACTTTGCAGGACAGCAAAGAAATGTGTTACTACGAAGGGAAGGCACATGCCTTCCCTTCGTAGTAACATTCACTCTCAGCAGTTTTCCAATTCAACTTACCTCTAATTACATAATTTCATCCACTCAATCAACCCCGAAAGAAACCAGGAGGTGGGTTAGGTGGAAGGAACTGTCCACCACCAGGCTGACTAGCAGAAGAAGATGGAAATCCAAATGGAGGGCGAGTCCCAAATGGAGGATAAACATGAGCTCTACCAGGACCATGGGGCTGTAAAGAATCAATCTGTGACTGCATAGTGGCAAAGCTAGTCATAACCATATCTAGGCGAAGGGCGAGGCCAGAAATGGTATCATCCATGCGACGAAACTGATCGGATAGGTTCTCCTGAAGAGTCTCACTCGGGGTAGGTGAATGTGCCATAATGAGGAAAATACGAAATGCGACAAGATGCTAATCAAGTGGACGAACTGAAGGAGAGGACATAAGTCGTTACAACAGGTACGCCAATGAAAAGACGTGACGAAGCTTGCTAAAGAAAAAGAAAAAGAAAAAGAGGGAAATGACAACTAGTGTAAGTAGTACCTTGCAACTGCAATCAAAAGCGTGCTGAAAACGGTCGTAAAATGGAGAGATACCGGGCAGCCACCAAATAGAGATAAGAGGCGCCTGCAAAAGCAACCAAATAATGAGAGAAATAAGTAGCAAGTAGTGGAGTATATGGCTAGAAACTGGACAGTCAAGTAAGGAAGGTGAGTGCCAAAAAAAAAGGTTAGGCAGCCAACAAGCAAAGCTGGAAAATCAGCAAAAAGAAGGTGGAGACAATGCTAAGAGGGGTGGGCTGGGAAAGAGTAAAAATAGGTTGAGTTGTGGACAGCAAACGGAAAGTAAAGTAGGGTGCTGAAGTAGGTGATGGTAGGTTGGAAAATGGGCAGTAGGGCGCCAATCCTCCTCCAAATGATAGAGATAATCTACAAAACAAGTGGAGAGAGAAAGCTGAAAATGGGAGCTGGGCAGCAGCTAGTATCCACAAATGTCCTGCAAAATGATGGAAAAACCGTTGAAAGTGGTGATGAAGTAGGGCGCTGGACAGCCTCTAAACAATCAGCAAAATGGATAGCAAATCGGTGGAGAAATCTGTCAAAGATGGCAAGGTAGTAGAGTGTTGGGCAGCAGCTACCAAAATCCGCACATAACCTGAAAAAAAAAATGGAGAATACCGCTGAAAATGGTGATGAAGTAGGGCGCTGGACAGCCTCCAATCAATCCACGAAATGGGCAGCAAATCGGTGGAGAAAATTGACGAAAATGATAAGGTTTTAGGGTGCTGGACAGCCTCTTCCAAATCTGGAAAAATGATGGAAATTTGATGAAAAAATCGACGAAAGTGATGGGCTAGTAGGGCGCTGGACAGCCTCTACTATATCTGAAAAAGTAATGAAAAGGAAAGTGCTCTGATACCAAGTTACGAATGAAGCCACAATTGATCTAGAGCTAAGCTATGAAAGCATCACATAAGCAAGACTTAACCCTAGAAAGCATGAAAGAGAGAGATTAAGGAGGAGACTAAAGAGAGAGATCAATATCATCAGCTGAGTAACAAATGACACAGATTCCCTACTTATAGCCTAGAGGAAGACCTAAAAGGAAGCTTCCAGTGGTTAGGGCCCAACTGGGAGGGATAATAGCGCGCCCTCCGAAAAGGCCCCCACTCTCCAGTAATATGTCCAAATGTCCAAATAATGAATAATAAGGCCCAAGGCCAACCGTATAGTGTAAGTGTCAATAGTGAATAAAAAAGGGCCCAAGGCCTGCTTATGCATAAATTAAAGTGAATGTAAATGGACGTGGCGAATGTAATGAGCCGAGTCCATAACTGTGTCTAAAAGAAATATTTTCTCCCTTGAACTAACATTTTCCATGTCTTTCATAGCGGCTTTGTAAAATGTCAACTTTGAAATTAGGCAATGAAAATTGTGTGCATAAAATTTAGAAATTTATTATTGAGCAAGTTTGAAGTGATTTATGTTTTGAGGTTGGGTAGAAAGATTTGAGTTGGTCACTCCTTTTAGTTGACTCTACAGGCTTGATTCCATTGTACTTGAGCAAGAAATTGAGCCCTCAACAATACAACATGTACATGTTATAATCCTAGTATTTTAAGTTATAATCTCAATCAAAGTTCAAAGTTTCTGAGCTCTTAAAAGGGTTAATTTCCGTTCGTAAAGGTTCCCTTTACTATTGTTGTTTGCGTATAAACATGGATGGGCTTTGTTCCTTCTCTCCATTTGCACCTTAAACTTTTTGGAATTCGGGGATTCAGCTTGGTGCTAACTTGCACCTTGAATTTATTGTAAAGTAATAGTAAGCAATGGTAAATAAGCAATGTGCTACTATAAGCAATGGTAAGTATGTATCTCTCTTTTGTATATATGAAACAGATGCGATGTTGCTTTCAACTCGAGCCTAGTTCTCAGCATAAACACGATAGAGGAAATCAGACTCAGAAAGTGACCATTGCTCCATTCGCCTCGTGGACTTCTGCTCTGTTGTTGTAATGACAACTTATTGCGGGACGCTTAGCCTGTGATTTGCTTTTCTGACTTGTACAAAACATGCTAGTTGCTTAGAGACTGTCAATTCAGCAAATTATCATGCCAGATGAAAACAGGTGAGTAAATTGTGAAAATACAAGGGACATAAATTTGTGCATTGCTTGTGTAACTCCAGGAATCAGCATTAATGTGAACCCCTAATTAACTTCAATAGCCAAGTCATGGTTAACAATAGCACTAATACCATGTTTTTTTTCTTGCAAGTGACAATGAGGCCTTGCACTGTTTTTGCTTAAAGTACTTACAAATATAAATGCATTATCTAGGATGATTTTAAATATGAATCACTTTACCTGCTTAATGAGTTTGCTATGCAAATTCAGAATGTTCTCATTAAAAAAATTTCTGAATCTCATCAGGGCTAATGGCAATTTAAAGCCCAATTCAAGTCAGCAACATTCACAAGGGAACCATGATTCTGGGGATTTTGCCAAGTATCAGAACCTTGGTGGTCCCAATTCCTCTCAGGATTGGTCCAATGAGCCTGCTACACGCAAGCAAGGAATGTTCTCTCGAGCTTTTGGATTAAACTGGGGAGAGAGGAGCAAGGTTCATTGAGAGAGGATATTGCTGTGCTATATGTAGTGTGACTCATCTTGGTGAGAAACATGATGAATCTAATTGACGCAGCTTCCCTTCTGGATCTGTGACTTTAGGTGGGAAAAGATATGTGAATTATACTTGTCTTTTTCTTGTAAATTACAGCTGCGAGACTCCCACTCCCTAACGACAATCTCAGATTCCTCTTTGAAAGGGAAAGAAAGATTGAACGGAGGTTCACGTCCGAGAAGCACGTGCTCTTTACATCTGAATTATGAGAAGTTGGGTGGATAACCAAAGCCGTGCAGAATTTGACATAGTACAAGGATGCGATGTCACTCCCAATCAGGATTTACACCCCATTGAGCACTCCGTCCCCTGGTATGAAGATTTCGGCATAGTCCATGTTCAGCAGCTCTGTTGTGCCCCTGGAATGAAAATCTGGGCATAGTCCATGCTCTTTGATAAGGGAAATACCCTAATAACATTCTTTTTCCAACTCATATCATATAGACAAACACATTCTTTAGTCCATTGGCGACCATTTTTGCCCTGTTAAGTGCTTGATCGTCAGAGATACGTTTTTAGCCAAGCTGGGATATGCACATCCAGGAAGGTCTCAACTGCAGAAGACTTGCAAATACAGGTCAGCTATACTATTTTTTGAGGTATTTCAGATTTGAGACTGTGACAAGGTTTTAACAATTCACAATTTCAATATCTTAGTCTCTGAGCTAATCAGCAGCAGAAAGCTTTGTAGTGTTTGAGAGACGTGCTACATTCCCCTATGAAGATGAATTTGACCGATTGTTTTTTGTTCAAATTGCTTTCAGAAACAGCGTATTTCATTTTTAGAGGACCTCCTGGCAAAGGCACGAGGACAAGTTCTCTCCTCAGTTGGTAAAACTTTTTCAGTTTACATTTATTATTACAAACAGGTAATTGTATTTCTCATTAGAATTCCCAGGAGATATTGCGCAATTATTTAGCAAGTCAAGTGAAATCCTGTCAGATCGACAATGGTGCTGACATGCTTGGCATTGTGGCTTCTGGAAATATGTAGCTTTTCCAGAAATAAAAGATAGGGTGGCAGTCTTTATTTCATCTATTTTTAGGGTCCCCGACCAAGGAGTTACAACTTGTAAGCATTGATTTATAGATGTAGAAATTCTGTGAGGCCAAGCCTCCTCAGTTGTTGAAGCTTTCATTGCAAGGAGTAGAGGTTGGGCTGGATTGGTAATCTCAAGAGCACCAGATGCATTCGATATCTTAGATATTGGGAGCCGTGGTCTAGGGACTCTAATCTGAGCCTACCAATAGCCATGGGAAGCAACGCATGGATTTGTACTCATCCCTGTGAATGTCTTGGGTGTTACTTAAGTCATAAACTATTAAGTGATTAATCTAAATTAAGGGCCCATAAGTACCATAATCTCAAAAATTGGCTATATCTTCTGTTGTATGTTTGGTTTTTGTCTTTTTATTTTTGAGAAATGAATTCTTTGGTTCAAATAGCAAAGAGCTGTTGCTCATGTGGTGCCAAATTGTTATTATAACTAACTAGCCCAAGCTCACCTTTCTAGATGTTTGAAGGTATCTATATTTCATTCAATTGGAGAATCGGTCCTCATGCTCAAAAGAGGTAGTATGAAATTAGGCTTTGAAACAATCAAAAAGAGTTCGAGTATAATAGGACATGATGACATGAATAGAGGGTAGTGTATTCAAATTTTCTTTTGTTGATGATTCAATGGCAAAAGGGGTTGTACAAAGCTGTATCTAACCCATGGATTAGACACAATGCCTTTGTCAAAATGACTATAACAAGAACAACGACAATTGCAATGGCCAAATACTGTAGTTCAAACACATAGTTCAGTTTATCTTGGACAAACTGTTTAAAGACTACCTCAGAGCTAGTCCTTTACATTTTTTGCTTTGCTAGGTGTAACAAAGTGAATATATGAATGGCAAAAATGTTCTGGTAGACGCTAAGGTGAAGGCGGGAGAATCAGGTTTGAAAAAATGTTGGCTTTTTTTCCTAATATTATTAATATTGGTACACTTGTAAGCTCCAATAGTAGAGGTGGGAGTGGTACAACAAGATCTAGCTCTTCTTGTATGACTAAATACCTGTTAATGCATGGAAAGCTATGCTTACACAAATCAGGTGTTCCTAATAGAAAGAATTTATAGGTTTTCTTTGTCAGTAATATTTTGGATGCTTTCCCCTATTTGTTTTCAAGAAAGCTTTAAATAGGTTGGGTTATGTTGTAAATAATGTGCTCTCTCTCTCTCTCTCTCTCTCTCTCTCTCTCTCTCTCTCTCTCTCACACACACACACACACACACACACACACACACACAGCAATTTCACTCAATATAAGAATTTACTACATGTTTTTCCATGTTGATATTCCCATGTTTGACATCTTCTTATAACCCTCCCATGTAATTCTATCATGTTGCTTTTTCTTCTCGTATCTTCTGGTGTTCTTCCTATGAAATGAGGACAACGTTAGCATAAGGAAAAACTCTAGCTTCAATTTCGGTTCACAAAGAACATTGCTTGGCTGCCTCCAGATAGAAAGCGTTGTGATGGAGTAGGTGTCTTACTCTGAGGATGCTCCGAACATTTGGGTTATCAATCAAGAACTTGACACACATTATCATGGCTGTAGACGTGGTCTCATGCCCAGCTGCCACCAACAGTCCCAAAAGGAAATCTATAATCTGCTCAATTGTAAATTCCCCTTCTCCATCATTTCTCTCCGATTCCAAGACTGTTGCCAACACATCTTTGTGTGCACCATCATGCTGCAATTGTCGTCTTCTTTCGCTGACCACCTCAACAAGAGTATTGACGATCCTCTTCCTCGCCTATCAAAAATATCATAAGCTTTGATTTGTGTCTCATTTGAAAAGCGTGGACAAAAAAGCCCTCTGCTGCTGGTGTTCACTTTGAAGCTTTGGTGACGGGCATCAGAGAATCGATTACTCTTCCTAATTTGTTTGAGAACACCACTGACTACATACAATGCTAGCAGTCATACTTTTGCTTTAATCGTATGAGAGCTAAACTTACATTCAATCCTCTAGCATATTTTGTTCCAGGGAAGTTGAAAGGAAGTGAAAAAAAATGCGTCAATGAACTCATAGAAATTCCATTTGATCTTGTCCCTGCCAGGGGTGAAGCTTATAATTTTCTTGGCAATCAAATAAAATGTCATCTGCAATACATCAAATCAAAGAAAAAAAAGCTGAAGATCGATCCATCCTCTGCAATCATAATTGTGAGGCCTTGCAAGATGTAATGAATACAAAAATGGCCATATAGTCTATAAATGACAGAAATTTCAAAGCTTATAGCTCTGGTTTCATTTTGCAGATTGACGATCATATGGCCCAACTCTATGAAGAATATCACGTGGCCCAGGTGGGATTCTGAGCAGCTTTGCAATTTGTTTCGCTCAGGATATATCACGCACAAGGGAGTTCCCAAATGTGAGTTCGCTATCCCCAGTGAGTTCGCTGCAGGTGTAGCCTGGATTGTAGCAGAAGCAGTTGTGGAGTTAGACCAGTAGAAAGGGATCAACACTAGCCATCGCGATCAGCAGCAGCGGGAAGGCGCCAACCACAGAGAGAGAGAGAGAGAGAGAGAGAGAGAGAGAGAGAGCGCACCAGGGGAGAAATAAAATTTGAAATGTGTCTCAAAAAGAAAAAAAAAGGCTTGTATGTGTTGTTTTTTTAACCATTTTTTTAGCTTTTTCCTTTGCAAAAACATGACATTTTTTGCGGGCAGTGCGTGACATTTTTGGTGGCACACCATGACGTTTTTGCTAGTAAAAACACATTCTCTCTCTAATATATATATATATATATATATATACACACACACACACACACACACACACACACACACACACACACACACACACACACACACACATATACATATATACATACAGATATATATGTATATGTATATGTATATATATATATATATGTGTGTGTGTGTGTGTGTGTGTGTGCGCGCGCGTGTGTGTGTATATATGTATATGTATATGTGTGTGTGTGTGTGTATATATATATATATATATATATATATATATATACATGTACATGTATATATGTATGTACATATGTACATATGTATATATATAAAAAACTGATCTCACGGAGCTAGTTTCATGGAATTTCATGGTACGAATTATTTTGGAGGAGGGCCATACACATTTTTTTATGGGCCATTTTTTTTTTTGCTATGATGTATATAGATAATCAAATAAAAATAAAAAACTTAAAATAGGTTTTGTACACATTTTGTAGGTTTTTCCCATGGAACAGTACAGAACCAGTTTTGTACATAACAGAATAGTTTTTTTATTTATACTTGTGTGTGTGTGTGTGTGTGTATAGATATACATATGTACACACACACACACACACACACACACACACACACACACATGTGCGTGTGTATGTATATTTTGTGGATTTTTGTATCATTTTGCAAGAATATAGATTGAGAGAGATAAGAAGCCCACAAAAAGCATATCAGAGACCTTGATTTGACTAATTATTTACATATATAGGGTACATTCTTGGAATTCTAAAATCCAAATAATCCATAGCTTGAGGGCAAAAACAAATGTTCAAGAAATCTTCTTACCAATGCTTCGAGTCTCATAAAACATGCCATTTTAGCTTCAAAAAACTACTTGGAAATTACCACCAAGATAGTGCATTTCTTAAAGGGTTGTCGATTTTTTAAAATATGTCTTACCAATTCTACAACTACAAATATTGTGGGCTATGATTTTGAAAAGTTAAATCTTGCCATTAATTATTGTGTAGTATCAAGAGATGAAGTCAAACTACCTCAGAACCATGTCACGATCTAGCAATCAATGAGTAATATACATTTTATGTCGTTCCACAACAATACAGACAAGGACTACATTTGTTGTGGATGTGGTGAAAATCATCATGATAGCTGAATGTCCTAACAAAGGCCAGTACATATCTTTTCGTCGAGATTGTGAAAATGGGCATAACTATATGGATTGTTCTACAAGAATATATATCTTTGTAGAACAATCCATATAGTTATACCCATTTTCACAATCTCGACAAAAAGATGTGTACTGGCCTTTGTCAGGACATATACACTTATATATACATATACATCTACATAGACACACACACACACACACACACACACACAATAAGGTACCTCAACCAAGGATAGACTAGCCAAGCAAGCCGCAACAAAGCGACACAAGGGAATCAAATGTTGGACAAATCAACCCAACCATACCTATATCAAACGGATCTAGCCTCCAAGCTATGGATCAATCACTCACAATGGATAGAGGAGTCACACCAGCAGCATGTAACTACTAGCATCACAATCAAGCATACACTAGTGAGAGTCCAATGGGTATACTTATACTCTCCATCACTAGTAGTGCACTTTGACACCTCTATAGCCTGCCAGGCCACATCATCCCAGTTCGTATTTCCTAGCTTCACCTTGGCTTGAACTCCACTTGAAGGTTTAAATTCATGCAATTTCCTTCACACGTGTGAAAGTACGGACTGTCACAAGCAGAACACAATATCTGAACTTCCAAATCAATCTCACAAATCCAAAGTACTCAACACAAATAGCAAATATCAAACATCTAGATCACCAACAACATTGGTAGATTGAAAACCAAATTTTTACTCATGAATTGATGGTGAAACCATCACATATTTATATATTAGTAGCTCGGATCTGAGCATTTTAGGGCTTCTCTGTACTTTTCATAACATAACCCTAACATCCAACCTAATTGATCATTGGATCCATCCTAATTAGGGTCCTTGATCTCGAGATCCAAAAACAATGAAAAACATATTATTTTTGGCTCCTATTTTCTCTCTACCCTATCTAAGCACTCTTTGGCCTTATTTCAAAGGTGCCTTTACAATGTAGAATTTAGAATAAGGCTTTGGAAAAGCATCCTATGCTATTTGGCATGTGTGGCATCTATTTACATGGCCATCTTGTCGATTACAATTTCATGCTTGTCCAAAAGATTGCATCTTATATCGTGGTGAGTATCGGGGGTTAAAGTCCTATATGTGATACTCCTCGATATCGAGACGACTTATAAGGGACCACTATCCCATGCAAGGTGTTACGACATTTTCCAATAATCCCACGATTGGAACGATTGTTTCGTTGCAAGTCTCTTGCAGAACTTGAGAATTGACATGCTAGTCATCGTTCTTCGGATGAGATCATGAGAGTACCCTTAGATTCTCCTGCATGGAAACACATTGACAAAGAATATCCATTTTTCGCAAGTGAAACAAGAAACATAAGATTTGGACTTGTAACAGACGGAGTTAACCCCTTTGGAAAAATGTCAAGCATGTGGTCTACTTGCCCAGTTGTGTTGGTCAACTATAACATTCCACCTTGGCTAAGCATTAAAAAATGACATCTCATGCTAGCGCTGCTAATTCCTGGAAAACATAAAGTAAAAAATATGGATAACCTTGCACCATTGATTGAAGAACTAGAACTACTATGGAAGGGAGTCCAAGCATATGACATCTCACGTCCACTACAAGACAATACATTTTTGTTGCGTGCGATTTTAATGTGGACTATGCAGTGACTATGGGCGATTGTTCAGGTGACTATAAAATGAACTCACTTGTAGTTTTTATATATTTGTTTTTTATGCATGCAATTATTTTTTATTAACACGAATTGGATTTGATTCTTTTAGGTTTTACAACTTCTGGATATCACGCATGTCTCGTTTGTGGATCAAATGTTGATGCTCAAAACTCACGTCATTTAAACAAAGGTGTATATGAAAATCATCACAAGTACTTGCATAATAAAAATCATCCATTTAGAAATGCTCATAGAAGAGGCTTTGGAGGAAGATCAGAAACAAGAATGCCTCCAAAGAGAATGTCCGTGGCAAATTGGCACAAACTTTGGATTGAATCCGAGACTATTAAGCCAATCAATGGTATGAAAAGACTATCCATGTTTCATTGTTTACCATATTGGAATAACCTTTTGATCAATCACTTGCTTGATCCTATGCACATATTCAAAAATATTGGGTGAATTAATATGGAAACACTTGGTGGGCAACAAAGATAGTATTTCTGCCAAACATGATCTACAAGAATTAAAAACAAAAAAAGAGTATTGGCCAAAATTAGGTACTGATGGAAATACCTATACTATTCCAAGAGCCCCTTGGATTCTTATGAAAGAAGAATATAAGCACGTACGGTCAGTCATTTGCGAGATGAGAACACCAACAGGTTTTGCTCATTCACTATGAACATCATTCACAACTGAAGGAAAACTCCATGGTCTAAAATCTCATGATTGGTTGAAGATGCTCGAGTACATATTTCCAATGTGCATTCGTGGTTGTCTAACTGATCAATTTCGTGATGCCATGGTACTTAATTTTTTTGTTTACATCTTATGAAATTGCGTGTTTTTTTTTTTCTGATACAAGATAGACGTGCAAACAAAACATGAAGATATGGTGGAGCTTTCTAGTGCACATGAAGGTATTGATAGCCATACACAAATGTGGGCAAGAATTCAAATAGCGCAATTATGTCGGCACATATGTATCTTCTTGCCTCATGAGATGGGATCATGGCTACCGTAGATGTGGGACAGGAATTCAGATACAACGATTATGGTGGCACATTTGTATCTTCTTGCCTCATGAGATGTGATCATGGATCACCTACACGTGCCCGGACACATGATCGATCATTTCCAATTATCAACAGCCTGATATATGGGATTTTCCAACTTCTATCCTAGACATACAGGTGCATCTGCTTGTACACTTAATCCAAGTGGTATTGCCAGTGGTCCTGTGCACTCAAGGTATAATACACATGATTTTGATTTTAGTGTTTTCAATAAATGTAGTGTGATTCTTTTTAAATTAATAATGTAATGCTCTCATTGTGTTAAAAATTTTTGTAGGTGGATGTTTTTCTTGGAGAGATTCATGAAAGTTTTGAAGGATTTTGTGCGTCAGAAGGCAAAGCCATAGGGAAGCATGTCAGAGGGATGGTTAGTGCAAGAATCTCTATTTTATGTTACCAAAGTTTTGCTTCAAATAGATCCATCTGCTCCACGACTATGGCATGATGAGGAAAGCAATGAAATGAAAGGTGAAAAACCTCAAGGTATGGGTAGTCTTAAAAGAATGACACATGTTTTGAGAGAAAAAATTTCAACCTTCATGCTATATAAATCAGGAGTAATGGATAAGTGGTTGAAATCATATGAACAAAAAAAAAAAAAAGGTCTTGACTAGAAATCGACACTGACACAATAGGCGTAGAGGTCAAGCTGCACCTTCACATGATGTTGAGCCATTGCCCACAACCATTGCCCAACCAATGCACCATAGACTAGATGATAGATACACTCCAACAAGCAAGATCAAAGAGAATTCATATCTGACACAGAATGAGAATTTGCAAGAGGATGTGATTGGAACGTTTGTCTATAACTCTATTTTTTTTAGTGAACAATTATAATTTGTACGATTGTTGATTATTGTTTTAATTATAATCAACATGTGACAGTGTCAAAAGTATAGTGCAATGTGGGCATATGGTCGTCATCATCACATTGAATCATTTGATATGAAACAACGAACTTATGATTGTGGTGTGATGGCATCTTTCCATCAAGAAAGTCGAAGTAGTGCTCGAGATCAAAGTCCAATTTCTGGAGAGCTTGAATATGTAGGAACCATACAAGCCATAAATGAAGTGTGTTTTAATGAAATGGGTAAATATTTTTTGTTTGACGTGAAATGGTTCAAAATCAACTTTAGAGGATCAAATGCAATCATAAAAAAAAGATTTTAGTGGATTTTTTGCTATCAATCCAACCAAGACATTAAGCATGGACTTTCTAGACACATTGGCATTGCCTCATCATTGTGAACAGGTGATGTGCATGAGTTTCACATTTTTTCTTTTTGTCAATTGTAACGAAGTTATATTAAGCATCTACACTACTTTTACATTACATCTATTCATTGTGAATTAAAATATGATCATAACAAATCTCTAATCTTAACATTGTTAAATGTGCAAGTATTTTTCAACCAGATCGACTAAACAAAAATTGGTGGTATGTTGTTCAAATTAAAACACGCTCAAGACATGTATTGGAAAATGCATATGTTGAGAATGAAATGAAGGATCTAAATTTAGACAACACAAGTATATCGGATGAAGATGTACCAATATCTTCAAGTGTTATAATTGAAAACCCCAGAATTGATTCTCATGATTCCGACGACCCAGATGATGAAGAGAGGACAACAATGATTCTTTGCATGAGTGTTGATTTCAGACGTGTGGAGTGTCCTTCACATGTGATTATGATCTCCTAAGGTGTGTGGATGCGCAATGATCAAGACTCGATTGAGATACAAGATCTATCTTTAATTCAATGGCAAAAAACACACTACTACATGCATTAACTCACTTCCAAAGTACATACACATGTGTGGGAAGTGTTCCAAAATAAAAACTAAGTAAAAAATAGCTAAGATCACCAAATCAATTAGCATAGAATAAGAAGTACAAAGAATCTAGTAGATCCACGAGCTAATCCAAGCTCACACATGATTGGACCACACTTTTCAACCTCTTAATCCTACTGGACCATTGATCCATTCACCTCTTAATTCTATTGGACCATCTCAAGCATATCTAAAATTCTATTGGACCATTCATGGTTCCACCTCTAAATCCTATTGGACCTCTTGAACTTTATCAAACCAAGTCATTACACTTGTCAACATTCTAATTAGCTCGAGTTCTATCTCCTACAAAACTTTGGCTCAATAGTGGCATTACATGTAGAATTGGACAATTTGCCATCTATGCCAAATTTGACCCTATCATCATCCTACACGAAGATGCTTATCATAAAAAAGTGTAAGACCCTTACATCTAACATATATAATCTTTTTGCATTTTTCACACTCCTGAAAAATTATCTATGAAGATTTAAGCATTGATCTTGATATAACTCCAAAATTAGATCTATGCTTGATGAAGGCACTTTTGCTCAAAGGTTTGGTGAGTAGATAGGCAATACAAGAGGATGTTGACATGCTCCAAATAGATTTCTCCTCCAATAAGCTTTTCTCTCACAAAGTGGTGTGCAACTTCTATGTGTTTGCTCCTTGCATGAAATATGGGATTATTGGCAAGAGCTTGGGTGTGCATTCACATCTCCAAAAATGGTTTTCTAGTGTGAGAAATCAACAATTTTCTTCTTAAAACCCTAGTTGAGGAAACTTCCATAGCTGAGAACATGGACAATTGCTCTTTGAGTGCTTCATGGCTGACCACATCCTCTTAGGATTTGCTTGGCCTTAGTAGAACCGCACCAAAGCTAGTTTCCAGAACTGCTACTTTCTCCTCACACTGTAAATGGATTTCAAAATCCTCTCAGCCCCGAGTTGCTACTACCCTGCTCCACTTTTCAATCCGCTTCACTGAGTAATTGACGGACTACCGAAGAAGTTTTGGCCAAATTTCTGTCACAGCCATTTTGAGCAATTTCTTCGTGAATTCTCCCCGGAATCCACCTACGACAATCGTTCTGATCTTCCCCGAAGCTCCGATCGAAGAAACTTTGTTGTCTCATGCCATCCGGATTGCCGATACCTTGTATGGAGTCCTCTCTTCTGAGATGCTCTGAGTGCTATTTCTCCTGGTGAAAGACGCTATCCCATAGCTCCATCGGATCGTGCATACCTGCAACACCCTACCGCTCTAATACCATGTTAAAATCCTGTTAGGATCTAGTGTAGTATGCAGATCACAGCACAACAAAAGCTTTGTATTACAAAGAGAACACTGTACATATACCAAATCCCCAACTACATGAAAGGACAAGTGTCCTAAAATTGGCCTACCACCTGTCAAACTAAGTTTGGGACCTAATATGGCCAAATTCGACTGACAAACTCGAGACATGCCCTTGAGTATAGCAACATACACTGTATATAACTCTGTACAGACTAACTTTTCCTACGTGTGGCTACCCGGCTAACCCAAGTAGCCATCTATGGGATCAATGCCCGACTGATATGACGATAGTGGGTCACGTCCCGATAACAATCAAAAATGTAAATCCTAATTAACTGAAGATATGTATAGCTAATTACAATACTGCATTTTGAGCTTACAATAAAAATATATCAGATCAAATTTGATTCTTAACACGATGATGGTGAAGGCCATGGTTGTTTGTTGCCTTTTCAACGGGTGGTGACCCATTCCATATCCATGGCTGGAGCAGGCCAAGGAGCACAGGAGCAGGCCGAGAGCAGCGACAAACCTAGAGAGATGGCAGAGAGAGTGTGGCAGTTGGAGCGATGACAGACCCTGAAGATAGCAAAGATTCTGTAAAAAGTAGACAGAACCGCAACAAACTTGGAGATGGCGTGGCATAGAAACACCTGGAGATGGTGAAGCAATTGGATGGCAGCATGCATGATGGTCAGGTGTAGTCACGATGGCTAAGCTCAAGGCAGAGGCATAGCCATCATCTGCACGTAGCAAGCGCTGGCCCGAGCAATGGAGGCAAGTGCGCAACGAATGCACAGAGGCTCGCAAAAATGTGTAGAGAGAGAGAGAGAGAGAGAGAGAGAGAGAGAGAGAGAGAGAGAGAGAGAGAGAGAGAGAGAGAGAGAGAGAGAGAGAGAGAGAGAGAGAGAGAGAGAGAGAGAGAGAGAGAGCATTGCCTTGAACCAGTATAATAATGTACAAATCATGGCTACAATCATCCTTGCTAAGACTACACAGTAGTGTGCAAAGAAAGACAAAAAATTGTGATAGGCCAAATTACCCCATGAATCTCTTCAATGTGGTAGGCGAGCCTATACTACTTGAGGTAATTTTGTAATAAACGAACTCAAGCTCAACAAAAAAAAAATATTTCAAGGAAACTCTCCAAAATAACGATGAAGCCTTTCATATCCTTATATATAGGTGATTATCCAAAAGCCCAACAATGAAAATTAAAAGTTAATCAATGAAAAAGTGGCTAGAAGAAGAACAAGCTAGGCACGTGATGGAAAGGTGGAAAACAAGCAAAGCAACCCAACTTAGTCAATGATCCAAATTGTCAACCAATGACCACCTACAAACTACACGGGTATGAATCATTCACATTTTCGTCAAAACTTTGATCAGCAACCACCAATGACTATAGGCTGTCATGACTTGTAGTAGTTGCGTTCCCAAGGGAGCATGACCTCATCTTCTATCGGAGAGTTAGTGCGTCGCTATAGGGGCGAGTACTCCTCGGTGCATGAAACCACGTCTATCGGATTCAGGCCGACTTCGATAGTTCGAAGTTTGCCCTACTTGATCATAGCTTTGAAGTCACTAGATCGGGACTATCAATTCCATAGCCATGCACATATTAGATAGATTTGTAAATTATAATGTGTAGAAGCTTATTCAGAGCGTAATTTTGAGCATTCAGATCAACACATCATTATCAGTCATAAGAACATTTTAATCTATGAATGAATGCATATGCATGGCATGAAAGAAAAATCAAACAAAATGAACATGCATTCAACACAGTACGAAAGACAATTTAGATTACTGGAACAAATATTCAGTCGAAGATAGTACAATGTATCTACAGATGCAAGCAGAGTTGCGTTCTTATTAAAACTATACTCTGGCAAAGCAGAGAGGAAGAACAAATTATTGCGACTCTGGATGTTCGATTGAAGAAAGTAGTTGAATTACGAATATTGAGTTATGTAGCCACTAATGTGTTGCTAATTATATAGACATGCCAGCTAATTGTTTAAAAGAATGCTTGATCTGTACTTTACAATTAGGATTAGGCACTACATGCTATTGATAGTCGCCTTCAAACAGTATCTAATTTTGTTGGAGATTCTGTCCAGGCAAAAAATAGCCCTTGATGCAGCGATGGATTGGTGGGCAATTTCTACAAACAAAAAATCTCACTTTTCATGCTAGCATAGTAGCGATGAAGCACATCCATTTCTATAGCTCAGAATATGAAAATTTATGCATTCTGTCCAACGATGGATGATAGACTACATGTACTGATTTTTGGCTTAAAAACAAGAATGTTAGCACCTATTGTCCAGCGATGGATTGTAGAATGCTAAATGCCATATTTTGCATATGATTTTTTCATCATGACTAAGGGTGCACTCTACCTGTCTGGACATCGGCCAACTACATACATAGATTGCATTATGATCTCTTCCATAAAATTGAAGTATTTCTTACAAGCAATGCTTTGTCTTTCGATAAAGTAACAATACATTTGCATTAAAGGTTCATCTCCTCTTTGACTATATAGCATTCTTGTGTAAGGATCTACACTTTTGTCCGATTCTTACCTACGACAACCTACTTCACTCGGTTCAAGTTCGAACCATATATAGAAAAGTGCCTAATTAGGTATGTTACTTTGACGACACCTTGAAGGATAGGGTAAGCATTAGTAAGTAAGACTCCTGCTTGGATAGAAGAGGATGAGTATTCGTTCTAATTATGATTCAGAAGTAGGCTTGCTATATGGTATGTATGGAGAGCATTATGTATTGATTTTTCTTAAAGATAACACACACTTCGTGGGAATAGCATGGCATCATCTCAAAATAATACGTTGACAATCAACCAGGTATGGATATTTTCAATGAACTCAATTCATGCATAAGCCACGGATGTTACATATACGCTTTGTGACAATCATTCAAGAAGAGGATTTATTTTTTTCTAGATTTAGTCGGTGTGAATAATGGTTTGTTTTTTAACTTCGGGAATGTTGATGGATTATCAAATACCTTACCATTTAACTACACTTTCAAACTTTGAAAATGTAATTAGGTTTGCTTGTTTCTTACTAACCGTAAAAGTACTACCCTACACCATTTTTAAGCATATATACCCAAATCCAAAAATTAAGGTTAACAAAACGTTCTTAGACAGCATGGGATGTATTTTTTTTATCCTAGTTTTGATGCATATGGTTTGAGGCGCTAAAAGAAGGGGATATGATTGGACTTGACCTAACTTGCTCAACAAATGATTTTGTAGCATAAGTACGGGTACTTTCATCATTCAGTAGCTTATGGTATGTATGTATGTATGTATGTGTATGTGTATGTGTATGTGTATGGGTGTTTTGTGTATGCATGTGTACATGTGTGTATGTGTATTGTATGTGTGTGCATGTGTATGATTGTGTGTTTGTGTATGTATGTGCATGTGTATGTGTATATGTATGTGTATGCGTATGTGTATGTGCATGTGCATGTGCATGTATACATATGTTTATGTTTATGTGTATGTATGTATGTATATGTGTATACTATGTATGTCTATGTGTATGTGTGTATGTGTGTATGTGTGCATGTATATGTGTATGTGTGTGTATGTGTATGTACATGTGTGTGTATGTGTATGTATATGTATATGTATATGTATGTCTAGGTGTATGTGTATGTGTATGTATATGTATATGTATGTCTGGGTGTATGTGTATGTATATGTTTATGTGTACATGTACGTGTAAGTATATGTATGTGTATATGTGTATATGTATTTGTATGTATATGTATGTATGTCTAGGTGTATGTGTATGTGTATGTATGTGTGTGTATATGTGAATGTATATATATGTGTATGTGTATGTGTTGTGTACGTATATGTGTATATGTATGGACATGCGTAACATGCATAACTTTTTACACAAGGATTAGAATGGCACAGATCTGTCCTAATATCTTGGTAATAAATCTTTGCATGATTGAGTATAACCTGCTATCTTATGCATTAACCTCAATATGGCATTAATAGGTAAAAATTGTGTGAGCTAAATTTGCACTTGAAAGAATGCTAAGTACCTTGAGAGCCATGTGGTAGCTTGTTCCGAGAATTTGTTGATAAAAAAAATGCAATGTTATATACGTTTGTGTGTTGCAAAGATGAATGAATAATCAAACATTGTGGAAAAGTGAATTATTATCTTTCATATAATTTTCATAAATGTTACCACAAAGAAGATGCTTTTTAATTATAATAAGCAAATAATCAAAATTCTACATTTTCTGATTGTTCTTTTAATTAGTTCACACATCTATTGATAAGTTTTTCCAATTTCAAGTGATTGCGAGATGCATTTGAATTTAAACTTAAGAAATGCAACGTCATATAAAGATGTAATAATCTTGAAAACAATATATATCGGCCACAAATGTATCGTTTTATGACAAAATTATTTGTGACATGTACATATTTTATTCATCATCGCAAGTTTCAAATTCATCAGCCAATACATCTTGCAACTCATCTCCGCTAAGATGATTTTCATCATCACTATAGAAATCAAAACCTCTCTCAATATTTGTCCTCATTGTGAAAAATGCAAAAAGATTATTTATGTTAGATGTAGGGGTCTTACACTTTTTTATGATAAGCATCTTGGTGTAGGATGATGATAGGGTCAAATTTGGCATAGATGGCAAATTGTCCAATTTCACATGTAATGCCACTATTGAGCCAAAGTAGGGTAGGAGATAGAACTCGAGCTAATTAGAATGTTGACAAGTGTAATGACTTATTTTGATGAAGTTCAAGAGGTCCAATAGGATTTAGAGGTGGAAACATGAATGGTCCAATATAATTTTAGATATGCTTGAGAATGGTCCAATAGAATTAAGAGGTGAATGGATCAATGGTCCAATAGGATTAAGAGGTTGAAAAGTGTGGTCCAATCATGTGTACAAATTTCCTCTCTATAAGCAGAGAGGATTTCTTTTGAATTCTCATCTAAAATAGTACATCGGCTGGCAGTAAACATGGCTCTATAGCCTTGATTTGTGATCTTGGTAATAGACAATAGGCTCTTAGTTAACTTGGATTAGCTCGTGGATCTACTAGAGTCTTTGTACTTCTTATTCTATGCTAATTGATTTGGTGATCTTGTGATATTAAGTGTTTAGTAGCATTCTCTCCCACACATGTGTATGTACTTTGGAAGTGAGTTAATGCATGTAGTAGTGTGCTTTTTGCCAGTGAATTGAAGATAGATCTTGAATCTCAATCCAGTCTTGATCATTGTGCATCCACACATCTTAGGAGATCATAATCACATGTGAAGGACACTCCATGCGTGTGAAATCAACATGGTATCAGAGCCTACCTAAGATTACCATGCATTTTCATCCATTACTATGAAAATTTTCCACCAATATTGAGCCAGAAATTGTCAAGATCCATTTTCCTAGCTATCTTGTTCATTTTTGGATCAAAAGAGATCAATAGGGCATTGATTGGGTGTGACTTGGTACTATACGGAATCAGGTGCTCAGACATGTGTGAGGAACATCCAATTCCAGTTCGAAAATTCTCTTTCATGTTTGATCCAAAAATCTTGCTAGATAGCTTGTTTTAAAGCTAGTGTTGTCTAGTTTTTTATGCAATCAGTTTCATTCCATTTGGTTTAGCCAATCAAAAGTCATAAGCTTTTGAAGAGTGTTAGGTAGGGCACCTAGGCCTGTGTGGACACATTTGATTTGGTCAAGAGATTGTCTGTTTATCCCAAATCACAGTTGCATGCTTACCAATCTCATCTATATGTGATCTAGGCACTGTTTTGAGATCTTAGCCATTTTGTTTCATGCAATATCATTGTATTTGAGTCAAATTTGGTCTCTTAGTGTATTTCACATGTGCTAAGAGTGTTTGATCATAACTTTGACCATACTCCATCATTTGATGTGATATAGATCTAGTTTTGGAGAGATTTGGATAGCAAGTGAGAATCATCTCATAGTTTGTTGCAAGACCTTCCATAGGAGTTGATAGCACATCATTATTGGATCCTACTGTGAGTGTGTAGCAATATCTTTTGTTTATCATTTGAGTTCTTTTCACTTTAGATGGCTTCAATGGGTTCATTCTTGCTGGAACCAAGTGAGAGATTGTCCACTTCCAATTATTCAATATGGAAGTTGAGGATGGAGTCCATATTGATACTTCAAGATGTGGTGGACATTGTTCTTGGCCTTGAAGAAGAGCCCCAAGTTCTTCAGGAGGTTCAAAAATACAAGAAGAGAGCTAGGATTGCTCTCCACTACATCAAAATGAATGTCTCTAATGAGATTTTGAGGGAGATTGGTACTTGCACTACAGCCAAAGAAGCTTGGGATTGTCTCAAGACTATCTATGAGGCTAAGAACACGTCTAGGCTCCTCACTCTTAGAAATCAAATCTTCCAAAGTAGTCAAAAGAGTGATTAGAGTGCATCTAGTTATGTTTTGAGAGTCAAGGATGTTCATAGGGAGCTTGCATGCAGTGGGGATTCTATCAATCAAAGTGAGCTAGTCCAAGTCATTCTCAATGGCTTGAGAAGTGAATTTGACAATCTTGTCCAATCCTCCGTCATTAAGGAGGAGCTACCAAGCTTGGAGGCCCTCCAAAGTGTGCTGACTTCTGAAGAATCAAGACAAGAGTACAAACTCTTGAGGATGGACAAGATTTCTCTCCCAGCCTTCATCCATAAGTTCAGATAATAAACTATCTGATAAATTTTTGCATACAAAAATTGTTGGGATTTTGTGTACATTGACACTTGAAAAGAAATCCACAAATATATTCAAGGAAATAAACCAACTCAATCTGACTGTTTTTTTATCCCGTGCTCATTTTTAATAAATTTTTTACATCATTATATATCTTGCAACAAAATGATTCTGAAACTGTAGCATCTGGTGCAATCCATTCATCACTTTCAAAACTAGGTAATGGAATTGGTACTATTTGTCCAAAATTTTCTTTTGTATCAGGAATGTACATTGATTCATAAAAAAAAATCCCACTATCAGCTAGATCTTTTGCAGTTCCACCTGATATTGTAGCTGTCCAATATCAGTGTAAATAACATCTAACACACCTACTAAAGATCCACTCGGCTCTCATTCATTTACGTTGGATGGATATAAATCTGCAAGAGAAAAATGATCACAGAGTCGATTGAGGAGCACGGCTTCCTTATGGCGCCATTCATAATTCGCATGCAAAAATCTGAAACAATGAACTATGAATCTAAAAATTTGTGTATACAAAAAGCCATGAATCTGAGAAAAAAATGTTGGTGAAAATTTGAAACACTGATCTATTTGGCGCCATAAATTAACTTTGGTTGACCCTGTTAACCATGGTTTGACAATGCATATACATTAATGGTACATCGAATTTCTCATCTCAACCATCTGTCATATTCATTTTCAATATTGTTGGGTCTCTTCCGGCAGTGATGAGCTGGAAGGGCAGGCCTCATCAACCAATAGCATTTCCACATGCTGCTCGACGAAACAACAATATATTTAAAAAGTTTTTATTTTATTTATATTTGGAAAATTCTACGTTACATAGAACCCCAAAGCTATGATTTCAATTGGTCCACATGGCAACAAAAATAAGAAAAATAATAAAAAAACATCTTTTTCAAAGGCCCTCGCCGGGCTCCAAGTTTCTCTAATGATTTGCAAGTCACCCTTTGGAAAGGGATAACTTTGTCTAGAAGGCACCTTCTTTGGCCATCCTTGGAACAAAATGACTCCTGAAACTGGCTGCTCAGAGCCAGCGGACAGAGCGACGTCACAGACAGGGAGAAAGGTGTTTTGGGGTGTTTTCATCACCATTCTATCGAGCGGAGTGCAAGTGACCTAGTGATGGGCTACATTCGCTATTTGGGTATCGTAGGGCCAAATTTGGGACAATTTTTGGCTGGTGAAACCTGCTATAGGTGGTACAATGAGACATAATCACTTCTAAATCATTATTGCTTACTTCTAACAGGGTGTTTGAAAGCGACAAATGTAGTATGGGGGCGAATGAGTGGAATTGTGTGGAGAAATCTAGTTTTGGCTACGGAAGTGCAGTTTGGCGGCGTGACTACTCATCATTGGCAACAATTTTGAGAGGGCAAGCAATCACAGGTGACAGGTAGGCAGGATATGCCGGTTATAGGTGAAAAAATTTTGTGATTAGGTTCAACTCTTTGGGTTAGAACCGACCAACGTCAAGTGGCATTTTGGGGGAACACTCTCACAAGTATGATCGGCAGTGGCATTGTCGAGTCAGGTGATAGCTGCATTGACACACGCATTTGTAGCTTGGAAATTTTTCATTCAGAGGGAAATATGGGCTAGCTTGGAGGTACACACATATTGGCGGTCACAGGTAAAGTGTGAGGTGGTGCCAGTTGGAAGCCATTGGGCAAGATAGCGAACTTGCATTGGACGAGTTGTGTGTGGGACACATGGAGGATGAAGAACGGGTCAATAATCACACTTTCGATGCTCTTGGTGAGTGATGAGTGTGATGATTTTGCAGTTTTGCAGTTAGTAAGTCAATTTTGATCAAGCCATTGTAACTGTGGAGTAGTATATCAGGTTTGTCATCGAGGAGATACACTTCAACTGCCTATTCTGGGTAAGTCAAGTCAATTTGCCATATCAAGATTGCATCAAGGATGCAGATTCCAGTGATGACAGGGTGCAGATCATTTGGTTTGGGCCATGGAAGATCTCACATGTTCATTTGGAGGGATATTGGCATACACAGTCATGGGACTTGATAGTGGCTTTGGAGTTCACATCTCAGTGTATTCTCAAGGAGTGGTTTGGAACCATTCATAGGAGCAGCTTGGAACTAGCTTGGGGGAATACAGGTGGACACTACAGGGTAGATGCTTAGATCTTTGTGATCAGGGATGACATTGGGATACCTGGTAGGGTTAGCACTGCAAGATGACATGGGATGATCATCAGGGGGCAGCTATTTCATATTGGACTTGAGTCATTGGCATGGACAGGACTTAGAAGTGGGATTCGTGATGGAATTAGGACATTGCAAATGCAAATGGGCAAAGCATGAAGCCTTGGGAGCCAACTCTAGGTTGGAGAGCTGATGGAAATCGCACGGGGTGTGATCAAAGGGCAAACACTATGGTGACTGTTTTGCTAGTGATCTATTTGAGGGGACACTGATGGCGAGGACTTCATGTTGTGCTCATTTGGGAGTACAGGTTGGCATTACAGCATGGGGCCAATTTTGGATGGCATCGATGGGGAGACATCTACCATCATGGGTGCAGCTTTCATGCAGTTTTGCAGGAGTCTAGGCTTGGCATAGGTGTTGGAATTTCCATGGTGCAGATTGTCAGGTGGTGAGATTATGGGGAAGCATAGAAGAAGTTACTTAGAGCCATATACCTCAGTACGATTAGGGAGACATTAGTCTCAAGATCCCATGAGCGGCGACTCAAGGACAAGCTTGTGTGGCATGATGTCGGGTGGCACATAGCCAAGGAAAGCGAGCAAATGCTGGGAGCCAAGTGGAGCAGGTCATGCTTTGGAGTTCAGCTTGTCTAGCAGAATGGTGACTAGAATCGGAGACATCAGGTGAGCATAGTATGTGGATGATGAGTCCATTGGGGTGGCACTCAGGAAGATGCTACAGTTGCTCAGGTATGATATGTCATTTGATGTATGGATGATGATTTTCAGCTGGTGCATCATGTGGTGACCTAGGGACGGGTCATGTCTACTTGAAGGTAGTCAGCATGGAGTGTACCTAGAGGTGGTACATATCCTGAGGGCATGGAGTCCATTATGGGGTGATGTAGATCCAGCATGCCCATGGTTGTGAGCCAGCAGGGATGGAGATGGTTACTCAAGGAGTGACAGCTGATACTTTGGCGAGTGATCATAGTAGTCTCCAGGTTGGTGTCACATGTTGTTGTTATCCATCATTATTTGGTAAGCAAGATGCAGCTTTTGGTTAGATCTAGTTGGAGTCTAGTTGCACTACAGGTGGATAGATTCTTGGGGAGCTATCAGCGAGTAATGGATACTTGGTGATCAGATGATGGTATAGAGGTACAGGGTTCTGGAGCTATCCTACCTGATATGCTATGGATCGTGGGTGAGTTGTTCATCACGATAGTGGATCTAGTTTGCATTTGGTTTGGCTTGGATGCTATGATGGATGTTTTAGGGAGATAGACTCCTTGATGGGAGGCTTATATACTGGTAAAATCAGAGTTGGCAATGTCAAGCATGGAAAGTTGAACCTACATGGGGTGTAGGACAGACAGATCATCATCAGTATCTCTGGGAGATGGGCGAGCTACTCAAGTATAGCCTATGGTGAGTTTTGTGTACATTCATTCATTGAGTCCTTGGTAGACTCTTGTGCTTGGAGCATGGGATCAGCTTTCAGGACTTATTGGATAGTTGGATATGCTTGGACGTGAGAGCATCTTGTTATAGGTGCGGGCCATGGTTGGAGGCCTGATTTGGTGACCAGTGGTGCAGCAGCGGATCTATAGGTGGCGCAGGTGTTGGTACGACATGATACCACTTATAGGCAGGCCTTGGTCATGTATTTGACGCTTATCATTCGTGTTGGTTTGCATGAGTTTGTGTGGGCTTGCATGTTACCTTGTCACAAGGGTCTAGATCTGAGTCGGAGTTGTATGTGGTTGTGCATTTGCTACGTCAAAAACAAAGTACTCATTTGATATGCTCTTTGACTTGTCATTATGTCTACTAGTTGTTTATCCGGTGAGGGTATAGTCTTATGGTGGCAATAAGATTTCTTCAGGTTGAGCCTCAGTCGCTGATTTATGTCAACTTTACAGGTTTGTGCTTGTAAGTGTCTGATAGGATGTCAGCCTAGCTAGATGGAGGATGTAAGTCTCATGGTGGCAGTGGGATTTCCTCAGTTTGTGCCATGTTGCTCATGTGGTCCACTTGTGTTCAAGTCGGATTGGGAACGAGTCAGTTGGTCAAGAGTATGGTAGACTCTCTTTATGAGCATTGTGTTTGCATGATACTTTGTGTGCCAAACCTGGTGGTTTGATGGTGTGCTTGAGTGTGAGTCAAGTACAGGGTAGCTGTGACATGCATAACATCATTTAGACACTCCAGACACTGCTGCAATATATTTCTTTACTTCTACTACATTTAAGCT